>CAWUFW010007740.1:0-600000 GCA_963921515.1 Calotriton arnoldi | reverse complement strand
CTCCATACATTTCTCTCTAAACTTTTCTCTCTCTTATTCACTCTGCACATGAGCACTTTTCTTTGCACCCTTTTAAAGCAACCGTTGATTGATATATCGTTTGTATTTATATGTATTACCTATTTGCTATTCTAAAAAAAAGAGAACGTAAAGGTGATTTTTTCTCTAAAAATAAGTATTTGTGTCGTTCTCTCTCTGGTGTATAGAGAAGAATACATTTTCTCTCGTGTATAACTAGTAATTTGTTTAAACTACTTACTCACATCCCTGGATGCTAAAATATTGAATATCTTACAAGGACCTATTAAGTGACCTGAACCACTCCGCACCACGGCGGTGGTAAGTTTATTTTGAACTTATTGGTCGATCAGTTTACATTGCATATAATTAGTAAACGACCTACCTACACACATCTACAGCTATATATTTGCATTGCAGACAACTCATTTGTGGGAGCTGTGGACTGTCCTAGTCTGCCACTTTGGGCGCTACACACAGTCAGTACATATATATGAAAAAATAAATTCTTCTTTTGTTTATTTACTAGTAGTCTATAGACCAGGGAGACTCACTCTAATTGATTGTTTTGCTTTACTTCGGTTGCCACATATATCTTATTGTCCTGAAGAAGACCCACATGCAGAGGTCTAAACTTACCCTCTACGCCTAAGTCGGGTCGAAACGTCGACACCACAATATTTACGGCCTGGATTACATTGTATCAGTCCCCCCTTTTGGATGGTGCATTTTGAGTATACAGGCACTATCTTACAATATGGACGGTGAAGAAAAAGAGAAAGTTGTCATGTAAACAGGCCAAAGTACACTGGTTTACTTTTCTTAAGGTTACACAAGCCAGTGTCCATGTGAAAAAACGAAGAAATTGTTGTCTCCATACATTTCTCTCTAAAATGTTTTCTCTCGAGGGGGGGCATGGCCAAGATGGTGACTGTGTAGGACGTGCCTATTAGTCCCTCCGTCCTGCCGACAGACAGGGCCTACCTCCCCAGCACTGCTTAGCTGGACCATATATACGGTCCTGGACTGCGGCACTTCGATCCGGGAGCAGGGCTAAGATCGGCCTGCGACTCGCTGGGCACATTGACACACCTATTATGGGATTGTCCCCGAATCTCCGCATATTGGACACAAGTGTTAAACGATATCGACACTCACTTCGATACACAGCTCCCCGCTTTCCAGCCTACACTCTCTTAGGATTGCCCAAGGCCCACACTTTTCCATTCAAATCGTGGAAGGGCTGCCAGATAAATGCCTCTCTCCAGAACTTCCTGGCTCACTGGGGTTCAGGAAGCCTGCCGAACAACTTGGGATGGCTTAACCATATATGGTATATTTTGGGGATGGAGAGCATATCTCTCTCTCTTTCCAACCAGAGTGCCTCATTTGTAGATCTCTGGAAACCCTTCCTCTCATTGCTCACCTCTGAATTCCGGGAGCTCACATGCCCTGAGTACCTACGGCTTCTACGGCTCACAGATTCCCCGTCGACAGCACTGTGAGCGATAGATGCCTCAAGCACACCCACTTGACACATGGTACGTAAGGCTAGGGACAGTCACAAAGGAGCAGAGAGGGTTGACCTTCTAGTGGTGGGGGGAGTTTGGGGTTCTAATGTTTTACTTACGCTCACAAGCTCTCCTACGTTTGTAGGGTCAAAGACTCAAAATTGCAATGCTATTGTTCTGGGTTTTTTTTTAGGTATTCTTCCTTGAAAACCAATAAAGAAATTTAAACATAACATGTTTTCTCTCTTATTCACTCTGTACATGAGCACTTTTCTTTGCACCCTTTTAAAGCAACTGTTGATTGATATATTGTTTGTATTACCTATTTGCTATTCTAAAAAAAAAGAGAATATAAAGACGATTTTTTTCTCTGGTGTATAGAGAAGAATACATTTTCTCTGGTGTATAACAAGTAATTTTTGTAACCTACTTAGTGACTGACCCAATAGATTTGGGGGTCACAGCCTTTATGGCCTAGCTAAGAAGGGCCATCAGGACCATCCTTTGTCTTTATCCCATGCAAATGAGGGAACACCCTCTGAAGATAGCGCAGGCGCTTTATATGCACCAGCAATATTGGTATTATGGAAGGGGGTGCACAAGCATCTACGGCCCCTTCGGTAATACCAAAGTGCTCGGGGGCGCGCAAAACGGGTGCAAACGCCCAGTGTGCCCCCGGGGCACTTCTATAATACAGCCCCTAGTCTGCATTGTTGATCTATTAAATGTGGGGGAAAAAAATGAAAAAAGGGGACCCACAAGCAGGTAATATGAGGCATCCAACACTCCCTGGCCAGAATAACATGCATGGGAGGTGGTGTGTATGGAAGGCAGACAAATGTGCCCCAGTACAAGTGCCCAAGCAGACTAACTCTAAACTATATTTTTATAAGAATTTAGACACTAGAATGAAAAAGATCCACCAGAGGGTTCCAGAGATATAGATTTTATAAGCAATGATAACTCAAGCAATTTCACTCAACCCCGATCAAGCCTTGGCAAAGTCAACAAATTGGCCACTTCGAAACCTTTTCAAAGAAAACCTAGGTAAGTGTCAATGCTGTCGGTTAGAAGTACTTGGGACGACCAACTCCAGCAGGGAGCTAGTCAATGGGATCAGCAAGGTCCTTAGAAACAGTTACCTTCAAAGAAGAAGCAGTCCTTCAGCAGTTCCAGACACTTTATCCGCATTGAATTGGATTCCAATGGAGTGGTCCTGATGCAAGGGATGAAGGTTGCGGAAGATGCTCTAAACATGCAGTGAATGCAACGCAGTTGACGGGGTATTCCTGCAGGGATACCGCGGTCCACGATGGTGAAGGGGTCCTGGTTGCAGGGTCGACGTCCCACAAAGTCCTTTCCAGTCTGGCTGAAGTCCAGTCGCCACTGGACTACCAGTCTCCTGTTTTCATGGTCACAGGCCAATCCTTACTGGGTAGATAACTCTCCTTCTGAGGGTCTCAGCAACTCTCCGACAGCACACCTGGGTTCAGTGAACTCAGGCGCAACTCTGTGCATCGGGTCTTGGTCCTTGGTGCCGCACAGCAGAGGAGGCAGCAGCTTGAAGACTTTGGGCTATCAACTTGCTCCAGCAGCCTTCTTTTGCTGTTGTGTCCCTGTGCTGTGAAAAGGAGTCCAGTCAGCTGGCCCTTGGAGTCTCTTGGCTTGATTGGGCTCTGGAGACAGCTTCTGCTTGAGCAGGGCATAGCAGGTACAGTCCCTCTCTTTGCTAGCAAACAGGTGCAACAGGTGCAGTCTTTGACAGTGCAGCCTCTCTTTGCTTGTCTCTTAGTACAGCAGGGCAGTCCTTCTTTCAAATCGGTTGAGATCCGAGGTCTGGGTGACAGACGTGCCCTTACTATGCTCGGAAAATGCCCTCAATATAGGCTGGATGCAGTTGGTAGCTAATGGTTTAACAGGTTCCCAGAATGCAATACTCTGCCCTCTTCCAAGATGGTAAAACTCCTCTCGGTGTTCAGACCTCCCTAGCCCACTCCTGCGGTGTGGCTACCTCAGGGCTACACACCGCAGGGAAAACCAGTTTTGAAACTGGTTTCCCTTCTCTGTTCCCCGTATCAGCCTGTCTTCCTGAACAATAGGGCAGTCCTCTTCCCTAGTGTGACACCTCTGGTCTTCAAAGGTGGCTTCCCCTTTGGAGCCTGCCTTCAGGGACTAACACCTAAGTGGCTTCCTGTAGGGGGGAGGTAACTCCTCTCTTGCCTACAATCCCTCATTGTTCTCCTTCCTGGGAGTCATTGGCATGCCTCTCCAGGAAAGCAGAAAGCTGTCTCATGGAACAGGCTCCATGTGTGCCAGGGAAGGTACAGGAATTTGTAAGGCAACAAAGTGGCAGCTTTGTAAATGCTGCACACTGCAACAAGCTACATTAAATTCAACTTGAAATACAAGTCGAGCTTGATGTAACGAGTTGCTTGATACCTTGGAATGCCCACTTTGGTCACACCAATCAGGAGTTAGCAAAGCTGAGAGGTCAGCGTGTAATTCTGTAATGGCCAATTGGGCGGCCAAGTCTTTCCACTGTAAAAACTGTATTTTCAGGTGTTTACTGTCAGGACATGTAAAACTACATGTCCTGCCTGTGACATGGATTGCAACCTGCCTTAAGACTTGGTAGACCTAACAGAGAGGGTGACATTTCAGATGTACAGGGGAAGTAATGACTTTGCCTTTGATTTTAATGTCAAAGTCGGGCTAGCAGTGCAGGACTTCTCTGCCAGTTTTCAGTGACAGACTGAGGGACTCACTTTACTGGGGGGACCTTCAGGATGGAACAACCAGAGCTGCAAGCAGTGGTGTGCCCCTCTAACTTACATGTTCTGGGTACCCTGGTACCATATACTAAGGACTTACGGTTAAGCTAGTCATTTCCAATTGGGCACAGCCAGTGCTTAATTTGATCTGATGGTTTCCTGTGCTCGCACGCCATATCACTAATGGAATATAAATGGGATCGGGTACATATAGACTGTAAATATTATATATAATGCGGGCATATGGAGCGCTGCCTAAACAGTTTTCTATATTTTTTCCTTTATATAAATAGTAAGGAAGTCTGAGTTTGGAGAGGAGGCGCACCTAACACCATTTGGTCGGGAAAAAAGCCATGCGAATGCCTGTTTCCCGACCGATCCGCACATTATTCCGAACGAGCAAGTACGATGCGCACAACAGCATAGACTCCGACCCAGTCGTACTCACCCAATCCAGGTCCTGTTCCCCGACTGAGCCGGATCCGTAAACGCAGAATCGAGTCGCACAGAAGCCAAAATGCAGCTCCGTCCGGCCGGACAAGTACGAAGCGCTTCCCGTACGCGCCGAACTCGTCGCTACGCACGGCACGTCAAAGCATCCGGGAGAGGCGCACATAAGCTCCGATTCGCGCCACAACACGATCCACGGCTACGAGACGAACACGCCAGCGACGAGGACGAGGCGAAGCAACGAGAAAGACGAACGAGACGAACCAACCATGAATCCCATCGTGCCGATCCTACCAATATTCTACATCTACTACCGGAACAGGCACGGACGCGTACGGCGCAGAAGGTAAGTCAGACGCCAACCACAAAAACAAACTACACGTACCCGACATATCACACACACACAGAGGGATGCAGAAATTACTTACACCAGCAACAGCAGCACCATAGGGGCGGGATGGCCATCACCAATGCCACATATACACATAGGGGCCCGGATGCCCACCACCACTACCACCCCTACCCAGGGGTGCCAGATGCCTACCACTACTACCACCCTTACCCAGGGGGTGCCAGATGCCTACCACTACTACCACCTCTACCCAGGGGTGCCAGATGCCTACCACTACGACCACCTCTACCCATGGGGGGCTGGATGCCTACCACTACTACCACCTCTACCCATGGGGGGCTGGATGCCTACCACTACTACCACCCCTACCCAGGGGGTACCAGATGCCTACCACTACTACCACCCCTACCCATGGGGGGCTGGATGCCTACCACCAACAACACCCCCACTCACAGGATGGCTAATACATGACACAACAAGCACACACCAACATAAAGAATGCAACATAAAGACATCCCCCCCAACACCATGACAAGCGTGTGTAGACTGTGTCAAATGCCTACAACACTGAACATGACTTTGAACATACAATGTGACCCCCTATCACATGTGCCACACATAAATGTGTGTGGCCCCCACAATGCAAGCAGGCCATGACCATTGTGGCAATGGGGTCCAAAACCCCATCATCACAGTGACCAAAATGTAAGTGTGGGGTCCATAGCTGAAGCACATCTTGAACATTGTGGCAATGGGGTCCAAACCCCCATCATCACAGTGACCAAAATGTAAGTGTTGACAAAGAAAAAGCTGCAACTGCCAAACTGCATGGATGATTCCTGGTCACAGAACAACAAACACATCAGTGGCAAAGTAGTGCTTGTGTCCCATAGCAACATAGATTGGGGGAGGCAAACAATGCAGTGGAAATAAGACATACCTTTGGCCATGTGCAGACAAACATCACCCATGGGAGCTGACACTGTCAACAGTCATCAATGACACAATGACAGAAGTGACCATCAGAATGCAGACCCACATATTTGCACCAATAGGCACACAAATGCAGATACCCTGTGGAGACTGTAGATGTGAGGTGAACAGATACCATACCATGGCAGCAATGGGACACACATACAATGATCATTGTGCTGACTGATGACCTAGGAGTCCCAGGGACAGCAGGGGAAACACACCAAACAACATACAGCCAATGGCACACTAAAGATATGCCAATGCAGTGGTGCAGATGCACAAACACAAACAGGCAGACCCACACTGCACATCAAACACAACAGGTGAGGGGGGGTGCCAGTGTCCCCAGGCAACCACACAACACATGAGGAGGCCTGAATACCAATTACACAGATCTGCATACAGTGCCACACAAAGGTAACTCATGGATCCAAATCCCCTATGTGGGCAATCAGGCATTGTGAGATGAGAGGGAGCACAAATCACACATGTCACACAAGCATGTAGGAACAGCAACTGACACAGCAAGACACAGAGACACCACAGCATTACCCCCAGGGCCCCCACAATGTGGTGACCCTGGTCTGCATTACAATACCACTGTGATGACAAAGCTAGATGTTGTTCACACTGTGAACCACAGTCATGTGTCCTGAGCAACAAACTACCATCACACCTACACAAGCACAAATCAATCAGCACGGCCAGTAAGCCAAGGCCAACATGGAGGCAGGGGTCTAGCCGGGCAACAACTCTCATCTGCACACACTCAACACCACACACCTCGACCTCCAACAATGTGCAGCAGTGAAGCTCACATGCAGTGGTGACATTACACATGCACCCATGACAATCCCAGGGGGGGTGGTGGGAAGCAAGGTGCAGACACACATCACACATGGCCACTCAACAAGACTCCTGAATGTCTGACACACTGCACACTACGCTGTACATGGACCTGACGGCAATACCACACCAACCAATGGGATCCCAGCCACAGTCACACACCAATGAAGAAGCCAAGGTCACCCACAAAGAACACACATAGACAACTACCAACATTGCAGCCCTGACCCTGAGGAGTGCCAGCAGTCACACACACAACGTGTCACAACCAATGAAAGCTAACACAAACCGGAAATCACATGACAGGTGTAAACAACAAGTGCCAAGGGAATCCTGACTGTGACCCATCAGCGTCTGCCCACAAACTCAGCCCTGACAGCAAACACACCTATGGGTGACACCCTGATGACCAGTAATGTGCCATGCACCCACATCACAGAGAACCCAGGAGAAGACTTTGGGGGAACATAGGTCAACTCAGCAAGCATCACAAACAGGAACATCACTAGGGATCCCAGCATGCACAGCAAAATGGAAGTTAACACACAGACATGCTCATACAACACACACCTTGGGCGCAGGCGATGTCACAGGAGTACACACTGCCATGAGGGGACTCCACTCCTGTGTGAGGAAAGCTGTGCCATATGTTGCCTCAGTAGGGCTCCATCATGTCATCAGAACACTTGGTCACACAGTCAACAATTAGCACCAAATGAAGGCTCCCGTCACATCAGTCTGGTCATGGGAGTGTCAACGAAATCATCAGCACAGATCCAACACACATGTATAGCAAGTTGCACTGACAACACAGATGAGTCCTTCCCCATTGATGCCCAAACCTGCATGTCCAGTGGAGATGGCCACACGGTCAGGGAAGTAGACTAATTGAACAATGGCAAGCACAACAGATGTGCAGGGGTGGAAGCCACAGATGTGACATTGCTAATGTAAGTAGGAAATCCCATTGCCAAATATTGAAAACATTACACCTTCAGATGCTGCTAAGGATGACATGGATACACCACAGGATAGGACACAGTCCCCCTGGACCACATGGGTTCCTGCACAGTAACACTTCATTTTCATGAGACCAAATATCACCATCACTGCAGCAAGGGCATGCTTAGCATCATCAACATCATGTACATCAGAAGCAAATGCACTAGAGAACAGAAAGTTGCTTTATTCAGCATATGTGGGTTCAAAAGTTGAAGTCATGTAAAAAAATAAACAAAGGCCAATGGCCAGTCCATCATGAAAGTCAAAACAGGGTGACAGTGGCAGATGTCACCCTACGCATGCCTGCACTGAGAAAAACCAGGGACAATCCCCTCGGAGGGGCATACGGGGGGCAGGCCAGGCACCGCAGGAACAGGATCAGGGCTCACCAGAAGGAGGCAGGGAAGGGGTGGTGGGTGCTGGAGAGCCACTGACAACTGCAGTGGAGGTGTCTGACATGTTGGGTGCCGGCCCAACTGGGGGCATGACTCAGATGGTGTGGCTGCCGGCACGACTGCAGTGGACCATGCAGATGGAGTGGACAGGTTCGCCACTGCAGTGCCCAAGTCAGACAGGGTGGTAGTGGACTCCACTGCAGTGCCTACCTCCAGGTGAGGAGAATGGGGATCAGGTAAGGTGGGCAGGACAGAGGGGAGGACACCCTCACCACACCAGTGGCACAGACAAGCGCAGCGGGGGGTGTGGGGCCGGAAGAGCAAGTGGCAGGGGGAGAAGGCCTGATCCTTTTGGGGATGGTGTATCTGTGGGTGGGGGAACCTGGGGCAGGGTGTGGTGGGGGCACCTGTGGAGTGGGGGCCTGAGGGATGGAGGAAGGAGACTTGGTGCCTGAGCTGCAGGGCGGCGGCGGGGTCTTGCTCTTCCGGGTCCGGGGGACTTGCGGGTGGGGGCGTCAGTCGGTCTGCGCCTGGCGGAGGGTGTCCGGGGGCGAGGGGCACTCCGCTCCGTGTGGGTGGGCTTCCTCTTCCCCTGAATGCTGTATCAGCTGGATCGGAGGGGAAGAGGCCGAGGTCACTGAGGAAGAGCCGCTGTGTCTTTGGGGTTGCAGGTGAGGCAAGGGAGGGGGCTTTGGAGGGAGAGGCAACTGAGGACTGCGCAGTGCTCGTGGATGCGTGTGTGTGTGCCTGGGCCCCATCCCCTGTGAGTGCGGTTTCAGTCCCCTGACTGTGCGTGCATGTGCGTCTTGTTTGTGGCGTGTGTGTCTGTGTGCTGCTCGTGTCTGTGCTGGTGTGTGCCTGTGCCGGTGTGTGTGTGCTTGGGACAGGTAAGGTGCTGGGGAGTGTGGATGGGGCAGAGGCAGGAGGGGTGAGGGACTGTCGGAGGAGGGACACTGCTGCCGTCAGGGAGGAGTCCATGGACCTATTGCCCCTCTGTAGGGCAGACATGCCCGATGAGATGCCCTCCATGAACGACACCAGCTGAGTCAACAGAGTGGTGTGTGCATGGAGGACACTCAGCATCGCTGTCTGCCCTACATGGAGCTGGCGAAGGAGGTACACAGACTCCTCACTCAGGGCAGCAGGGGACACAGGGGCAGGGGGTGCGGTGCCTGGCCCGAAGGAGACACGCTCCCGAACATGGGAGCCTCCACGGACCTCGGGAATGGGAGCCGATGGGAGGGCGGAGGTGGTGGTGGCGGGGACAGCAACACTAGCTGGGGTGTGGTGGCTGCTGATACCCGCCTCCATAAGGGAGTCATCCTCCGAGCTGCTGTGGTCCTCAGCTGAGGTGGATGGTGCTGAGGACTCCTCGGTGTGGCTCCCCTCGCCCTCCGTGCCACTGGGTCCCTCCGACCACTCCTCGGCTGCTGACCCAGTCTGGCTCTGCGGCTCCTCCTGGTCCGTGGAGCTGTCCCCTCCTGTGGCCGTGGATGTATCTGCAATCAATAGGGAAACAGACAGACATCAGTCACCTGCACCGAACGCACACACCACAGTAAGTACAGCACATTACAGAGCAAGCCCTGGCATCCTTAGTTGAACATTGCTAAAAGTGCCCAAACAGAACAGGAGAAGCCAATTGTCAGTCTGATGGTCAACCATGGCACTCACATCCCACCTGGCCTTGCACCCATCTGTCTGGTGTCTGTTGGATGGCAATACCCCAGTGTGGATACATGCACCACCTACACAGTAGTTGGACAGTGCAGAGAACACGGTGAACATGCACACATCACAACTCTTGCCACTGAGTCAGTACAGGTGTCCAGATGAAAGGGATGCCCAGAGTCAAATAGGAAATGCATGTGTTGCATACCAGCGACAGACACCATGATGCACCCATGTCCTGATAGCCATTGCCACAATGGTGTGCATGTAGCACATGTCACTCCCCTGCAGGATCACTCATAGGAAGTCACATGCCATGGCACAGGCATGCCTGCTAAGTCATACATCACTCTCTCCAGTCACATGGGCAGGGCAGCCAGACAACAACACTGCACTGTGTCACAATAGTAGGTCATGGGGAATGCAAGTCCTGGAGCTGAACAAGTGCACATGTACATCCCCCACACACCACATCATCTGAACCCTTATCTGTCCAGGTCATACCGATTGGACATATGGGAGACCTGTAACACAACCCTCTGAACCTGAGCACCTCACAATCTGCTGTGAATGGGAAACAGCTGCCTGAACTTCACATTCGCATACCCCAATCTGCACGGTCAGGTGATCAAACACCTATGTGTCACACAAGTATAGTCTCCTATGGTCACATCTCCGGTGGCATGCTGAGCCCCAACCGAGAAACACCCCAGCAGTCCTGACAACGAAGCCACAGCACACTGACACAGAGGCAGACACCTGAGGGGACATATCACTGAGCACAACGTGCCAGCTGATACACGGGAGTGGGAGTACAGAGTGTATTGTATGGCCTGGAGTAGGCATGACTGTCCTGCCCCACGTGAATGAGGGATGAGCCCTGGACAGTAGGCAGGTGGCTAAGTATGTGTGACACAGGTAATATACACACTCCTGGGGCCCAAACATTGTTCCCACCCGCAGCATGGGTGTGTGCCAGATACCCCAGGCACATGTGGTGGATCAGCTCAGCAATTGGACCACATATCAAAGTAACATGCAGATTACATGTCAGAACACAGGCATTGTGTAAGCAATGGACCCACCCATGATGCCCACCACAGAGTTAGGGAAACAGATGCTGTCCCCCACCTTGAGTCAAGCAAACTGCAAGGACACAGTACCCAAGTGACACAATTCCCTGACTGTAAGGGCCACACCTGGGTATCAGATGAGGAGTGGGCAGTGCACAATAGAGGGACATGGGTCCTGGACCACATGACTGATGTACTGTGGAAGTTTAACCAGGCCAGAGGAGGGCACATAGCATGGCAGACAAAGTTCACAATGCAGTCATGGACTCACCCCCTCCTTGCTGCTCTCTGGCCTTCAGCTGCCCATCCAGATCAGGGAAGACCACCGCCAGGATCCTGAGCATGTGGGGGGTCAGGGTCCGGTGTCCACCCCTCCTGCGAGGAGGCGACAGCTTCAGCTGGACCCGTGCGATCCTCCGGGTCCAGCCCCGAAGGTCCTGCCACCTCTTTTGGCAGTTGCGGATCCGGCGCTTGTAGACCCCCATGGATCTCACTGCCCGGACGATGGTCAGCCATATCTGCTGCTTCTGGTGGGCATCAACCTGTGAGGATGACAAAGTGAGAATGCCATTACTACACATGCAACATATCCGTGCATTACACAGTTGGATATACATGTCTCAATCACAGGGGCACATGATGTACACAGGCAGTGCAACGATGGCCATGGACAGTATGCCAGCAGTTACTACATGGTATCATTGCCTGGGAAGTAAAACCTTGTTTAAATGCACTGTCACTGCACTATACCTGTTCAGTGCATGTAACTACACACTATGGGGGGTGACAACTACTCAGTGAGCCTGCTAGCCAGTGGCGTGCAGACTGTTAGCCTTGCTAGTCAGACAACATGCACATTTAGAAAGGCAGTGGACAGAACACTCACCTGCTCCCCTGCTTTCCCATACAGCTTGCTGTACTGTGGAAGGAGGCTGTCCAGCAGGGCCTGGTTCTCCTCAGTGCTGAAGGCTGGGGCTCTCGCCACAGTACGTGCCATTGCAGGGTCCAGAGGGTGCAGTTACAGCAGCAGTGGTGGTGGCAGATGTCGTCCTGGAGCATGTAGTGCAGGCAAGTGAGCTCTCAGGGGAACAGCCAGCATTATATGTGTGCTGCAGAGGCAGATACTGTCCCATGTGTCCAAAGTGATAGGTCCAAGTCGTTTGCATCTTCTGAATCTGGCCAATCCATGGAATTGCACCACTTACACACGCCCACAGCATCCTTCAAAAGTTCAACTTCATGACACCCATGAATTTGCAACATTGTTGTGGGTAACCAACTGAATTTACAGCATCAGACTCGTTCAAAATTTGAAAACGCGTCCGTTGCCAGGCCAGGCCATAGCCAATGGGTGCGCACCGATCGGTCCATTGCTGTTCAACGCGTACCCAGGATACAACGCGTACCCGCACACATTGAATGCAATGGGCCGGCCGGGCACACCGATCGGTCCATTGCTGATCAACGCGTACCCAGGATACAACGCGTACCCACACACATTGAATGCAATGGGCCGGCCGGGCACAACGATCGGTCCATTGCTGTTCAACACGTACCCAGGATACAACGCGTACCCGCACACATTGAATGCAATGGGCCGGCCGGGCACACCGATCCGTCCATTGCTGATCAACGCGTACCCAGGATACAACACGTACCCGCACACATTGAATGCAATGGGCCGGCCGGGCACACCGATCGGTCCATTGCTGTTCAACGCGTACCCAGGATACAGCGCATACCGCGCACATTGAATGCAAGGGGCCGGCCGGGCACACCGATCGGTCCATTGCTGATCAACGCGTACCCAGGATACAACTCGTACCCGCACACATTGAATGCAATGGGCCGGCCGGGCACACCGATCGGTCCATTGCTGATCAACGCGTACCCAGGATACAACGCGTACCCGCACACATTGAATGCAATGGGCCGGCCGGGCACACCGATCGGTCCATTGCTGATCAACGCGTACCCAGGATACAACGCATACCCGCACACATTGAATGCAATGGGCCGGCCGGGCACACCGATCGGTCCATTGCTGTTCAACGCGTACCCAGGATACAACGCGTACCCGCACACATTGAATGCAATGGGCCGGCCGGGCACACCGATCGGTCCATTGCTGATCAACTCGTACCCAGGATACAACGCGTACCCGCACACATTGAATGCAATGGGCCGGCCGGGCACACCGATCGGTCCATTGCTGTTCAACGCGTACCCAGGATACAACGCGTACCCGCACACATTGAATGCAATGGGCCGGCCGGGCACACCGATCGGTCCATTGCTGTTCAACGCGTACCCAGGATACAACGCGAACCAGCACACATTGAATGCAATGGCCAATGTGTGCGACCGATCGGTCCATTGCTGTCCAACGCGTATTGCGAATACAACGCGTACCAGCACACATTGAATGCAATGGCCAATGTGTGCGCACCGATCGGTCCATTGCTGTCCAACGCGTATTGCGAATACAATGCGTACCAGCACACATTGATTGCAATGGCCAATGTGTGCGCACCGATCGGTCCATTGCTGTCCAACGCGTCCCTGTACAAGTCACTGGCATATGTCACCATGCCTGTCACAGGTGAACATATGCCAGCCACATATACTTCCCAGGGAGTGAGGGGCACACCTACAACACCACAGCCTGTCCAAACTGTATCCTAAGGCATGTAAGGCTGCATTACCTATTCCGTGTATGGGGGTGAACATGTTGTTCTGTGGGTGTCACTTGGGGGCAGCCACCCCCAGGCTGTGCACGTGTTCAAGGGGACTGAATCCTTGGTGTTTCGTGTACATGACCACTGTGATGTGCAACTGTTCATATCTGAGCATGTGGCATGGTCACATTTCACGGTGGTGTATGTGTATGTCATGTCACATACCCCCTGAGTCCCATGTGGGACGGTATGTTTAACCCAGGGTGACCCATTGGCACAATAGTGATGGTCCTCCACAGTCTGTGTGCATGTTGTGTTTACAATGTCTCTGATTTCATCTGCACAATGGGAGACAGTCTCCACATCCACGTTGTTTGTGCATGGACTTTGATGTTGTGCGTGTGTGTGTCACAGACGTCCATGTCTGTCCTGCCGAGGCAACAGGGACCACTACCTGTGGGGGTCATGGTTGTTTTGCTGTGGTGTATACATGATACACCATGTCATGCCAGTGTCCATGTGGCAATACAGGGTCCCTGGGAATCTACCTGTCGTTGAGCTGTGATGGCTGGGGCACATCTGTCCTCACATGTCACTGTGGGGTGTGTTTGTAATGTGGCAGCAGGAGATGGGAACTGTGACACGGCCTCATGATATCCAATGGCACAACCTGGGACTTATTGATGCCACTTGTTGAACTGTGATGTTAGATGTTGGCCATGTATGTGCCATACATGTCCTTACGGAACTGCACACATCATGTACTTGTGCCTCATAATGATGTATCATGTGATATTGAGTGTGTTCAATGCCACATATGTGGGGTGACGGACAATCTTTCTTTCTTCACCTATGCACTGCAGGGCACCAGCTGTCCATAGACCATTCCCTGACCTGGCAACGATGGTGGAACGTGACAGCATCCGACGGTACCGCTTCACCAGGCAGCTGATTGAGGATTTGGCAGTGCGCTTGGCACCACATTTGCAACCTGGCCGGCCGTACCCTACAGCGCTGACCCCCAAGGTGAAGGTGATGGCAGCCCTACACTTCTTTGCCACCGGTACCTTTCAACACACTCTGGCGACTGCTGGTGGGATGTCACAGACCATGTTCAGCCGTGTGCTCCGTGATGTTTTGGAGGCTATGTTGATATACCTGAACCAGTACATCTATTTCCCTAGACTCGAACAACTCACTGACGTGAAGAGTGACTTCTATGCCCTGGGGAGGATGCCGCATGTCATTGGCTCCATTGATGGGACACATGTGGCTTTGGTACCACCACAGGCCCAAGAGCAGGCATACAGGAACCGCAAACACTACCACTCGGTCAATGCACTGGTGGTCTGTCTTGCAGATATGAGCATCTCACACGTGTGTGCCCGTTTCCCCGGTTCTGCACACGATGCCTACGTGATGAGGAGTAGTCGCATCCCGAGGATGATGTCACAGATGCCGAACCAGCGTGCCTGGCTTGTTGGTGTGTACTGACTTTGTACCATTGTGTGTGTTCTGCAATGTAGTGTTCCACCCTCTTTTCCAACTCAGCTAATGTGCAATTGTCTGTATGTAGGTGACTCCGGATACCCCAACATGCCGTGGTTGCTGACGCCCCTCAGGAACCCTGTGACACCAGCCCAGATGCGCTACAATGAGGCACATGGTCGGACAAGGAGAGTGATTGAGCGCACATTTGGTCTCCTGAAGAGCCGCTTCCACTACCTGCACAAGACAAGAGGGGCCCTCCCATATGCCCCAGCAAAGGTGTGCAAGATTGTCATCGTCTGCTGCATGCTACACAACCTGGCAGTGCGGAAGGAGTTGCCTCTCATCCTGGATGACGATGACCAACATCCGCCACCTGTGGAGGATCCTGGCCTGGACCACGATGCCAGTGATGATGATGGTGATGGTGATGTCCGCACACAGCTCATCACCAACTTCTTCAGCTGAATGTGAGTATCCAGAGATGTCATGTCAATGATGTGAGTTTGCATGATATGTGTTGGTGGTGCTCTGGTGCTGTTTGAGTGGGTCCATGGGCTACATGACTGTATGCGTGTAGCGATGTGTCCTTACAGATAGTCTGTACTCCCCAACAGTGTTGACATGCTAACTTGGTTCTGGGTGGGTATCTTGTGACATGTATTGGGCATGAGTATTGCAGTTCTGTCCTGTTCTTCAGTGCTTTTGACTGTGTGTCATTTCTGTCCTTCACAGGGTACTTTCTGAGTTTTTTGGTCAACTGTGATCCCCGACACCGTGATTCGACTTCCAGGGTGGTAGCTGTCGTGTCCCTACAGGTGATGTGCGCCACACCCATGGACTTCCTTCCTTCTACACTTGTTGACTGTGTGCCCGCTGCCAGGTGGGATTACCTTGCATCTGTAGTGGTTACAACATGTTGCAAATGTGTAATAAACCTGTGCTTCACTTTGTGATGTGCGTTGTCTGTGGTCACACATTTGACTGACATTTGCTTACTGCACCAGTGGACTAGTTGACAAAGACTGTGAATAGGTGTTGTGCCTGTGCATTGCACCATATTTCCTGGCAACATCAGTGTAGGCAATGAGTCAGATGGCCTAGGTGTGTATTTGTTGTGTAGCCCTGGTGGTGTGTCTCCCTCATATGTGTCACGTTGCCATGACTCACATGCCTGTGTTGTACTAGCTGTAGCAGTTAGCATGCACAGTGTAATTTCGCTGGTCATCATCTCCATGACAGAAACCACGTTGGAATCACGACAGAGGCAGGTATGGTGTATTAGTGTGTTTATTGTCATACATGTGTGTGAATAGTGCACAGGATGGTGAGTGCTGTACATTTTGATTGCAATCCAAAGTTCCTAGATGAATTGGAAGTCCTGGTAGCAGAAATGTCCTGTATCAAGTCCACAGTCATCTGAGACATTGGTCCAACTTGTACTCCCCATGTCATGTGGGGAGTTGTGTTGCAGTCAACAGGGTGAACAGTTTGCGCACAAAGGTGATTATCCAGAACAGGTTTTGGCTTCCTGGGGGTTGCACATGGCCATCGGCCTCTCAGTTGCCCCTCCTCGGACGACCCCTCTTCTTTGGGGGGACCCTCAAGTGCAGGCTGCTGCGGTGCAGGGGACTCTCCGCCAGAGTCATCCTCCCTCCCTGTGGCAGTTGCAGTTGTTTCAGCACCAGATGTTGTGGGCACACAGGGAGGTGGTGACTGGTTGCTGCTCATCTGGCGGAGGCATTGTAATATGTCCCTATGCACCGCCGTCATCTCTTGCAGTGTGTCCCACTTGGACTCCACGCGGGACATGTGTGAGTCCAAGCGGGCATGATGGGCAGCCTGCTGCTGTTTAATGTCCCTGAGGAGCCCCACTACCTGGCTGAGCTCTCCGGTGCTGGACTGGTACGCATCGGCTATGCGTGCCAGTTGTGGGTCATCATGCAGTCCAGACCCCTCTGCGATCAGCGACCTATGTCTCCCACCCCTCCCACCACCCCTGGCGACATGTGCAGTACCTGAGGTGGCACGCACAGGTGACCCTGGGCCCCCTTGGGGGTTGTTGGTGGTGTTGGTGTCCATGGCCCCACGTTGGTCCAGGGTCCCTGTGATGGTGGTGGTGGTGCTCCTTGGTCTGTCCATGTCGGCAGGGGTGGTATGTGTGTTGACAGTCGTTGGAGGGGTGGGTGCAGGGGTGCAGCTGGTGGTCCTGCTGGTGCTGCATGATGACTTGCTCCGGAGGTGCCAGGTAGGTCTTCTTCATCCGAGGAGGGCAGAGGCTGTTCCACACCAGTGAGCTCCGTATCCTCTTGAGCCTGGGACGGGGAATCCTCAGCGTCTGCTGCTGTGTCCCCATCATCACCTGCTTTTGGGAGACACACACATTGTATGTTATGTTTCTGCAGGCATCAATGGTTGACACACCTGACAGTTGTGACTGTGCCTCTGGATGCAGGCCTGTACATTGCATTGTCCTAAGTTGTCACAGTCAGAGGTTGATATTGGTGTAGCACATTGTCCTGCATTATTTGGGCATTTCTATGTGAATGTTGGGGTGTGTACATGGTCTGCATTGGTTGTATTTGGTTGACATCCGGCCCTCCTTCCCACCCAGCCAGATATTCCACCATGGAACGTGCTTCCATTGCAGGGAGTGCAAGTTGTCTTTCAGGATGTCAGTCAGTGGTGTCCTGCTGTTGGTTGGTGCACAGTTGCCAGCAGGGCCTTGTGCTCCCCACAGCAGTAGCCAGTGTCAGCCATCTTGTCAGTTGTTTTCCACTCCCTGTGATGTGCGCATGGTTCAGGGTGGTGTTGATGGGACAGTTGTGAGGGTGAGCAATATCTGTGACTATCACTCCCATCATGCTATTGCCTCCACCCCCCTTCCCAGCATGCCCATACTTCCTTCCTTTTGAGTGTACTTCACTGTGTGTGAGTGTGACAGCAATGGCAAGATGGCTGACAGTGGTGTCCTGCTGTTGGTTGGTGCCCAGTTCCCAGCAGGGCCTTGTGCTCCCCACAACATTGCACCAGTGTCAGACATCTTTGATGTGGCTTTTGTCTCCCTGTGAGGTGTGCATGCTTGGGTGTGATCTTGCTGGACCATGTGGGTGGGGGATGTTGGGCTGTGACTACCACTCCCATCATGCTTTTGCCCCCACCCCCCTTCCCAGCATGCCCATGCTTCCTTCCTTTTGACTCTGCTTCCCTGTGGGGTTGTGTGCCTGTGCTGACAAGATGGCTGACAGTGTTATCCTGGGGTTAGTTTTGCTACAAGTCCCATGTGTGTCCCTGTGCTTCACACAGCATGACCCAGGGTTGTGGTTCTTTGTGGGATATTTGATTTGTATGTTTGAGGCAATGCATTCTCCCAGGTGAGTTGTGTGTAGTTTGTGTTAAGGGGGTGTGTGTGAAAAGCTGCTTGTTCATATGGTCTGAGGTGTCAGTCCTCCTTCCCACCCAGCCAGATATCCCACCATGGAACGTGCTTCTATTGCAGGGAGTGCAAGTTGTCTTTCAGGATGTCAGTCAGTGGTGTCCTGCTGTTGGTTGGTGCACAGTTGCCAGCAGGGCCTTGTGCTCCCCACAGCAGTAGCCAGTGTCAGCCATCTTGTCAGTTGTTTTCCACTCCCTGTGATGTGCGCATGGTTCAGGGTGGTGTTGATGGGACAGTTGTGGGGGTGACCAATATCTGTGACTACCACTCCCATCATGCTATTGCCTCCACCCCACTTCCCAGCATGCCCATACTTACTTGCTTTTGGGTGGACTTCACTGTGTGTGAGTGTGAGAGCAATGGCAAGATGGCTGACAGTGGTGTCCTGCTGTTAGTTGGTGGCCAGTTCCCAGCATGGCCTTGTGCTCCCCACAACAGAGCACCAGTGTCAGCCATCTTGTCAGTTGTTTTCCACTCCCTGTGATGTGGGCATGGTTCAGGGTGGTGTTGATGTGCGCATTGTGAGGGTGGCAATATCTGTGACTACGACTCCCATGATGCTATTGGCTACACTGACTTGCCCAGCATACACAGAATTCCTTCCTTTCAGTGGGCTTCACTGTGAGGTGGTGTTGTAGTGGTGGCTACATGTCTGGATGTGTTTGTTAGTTATATTTGTGCCACTGCCTAGCTGTAGTTGTAGTTGTGTTTGTACATGTGATGACACAGTTACATATCACTATGAGATGGCATGTGTTGTGTTTATCTGACTGACATACACATTTTGGGATGATTCTGTTCTGGTTGGTGTGTATTTGCTAAGGGTGCATGGTTTGACTCTCCCCTTGACAGTGATGTGTGTGTATTGTGGCACAATATTGTGTACATTTGTTGTGTACTCACCAGGCTCTGGGATGTTTTCTAGTCCATATACGCTCACTGGTGGTAGGATGGCCCGCACCTTCTCCTCCCAGGGCCTGAGGTATACTGGTTTGGCAGGAGGGCCACTGCCGGTGTGTTGGCTCAAGAGGTAGTCCTTCTTCAACAGCTCCCTGACCCTCCTGCGCACGTCATACCACCTGTTCTGGATGTCTACCTTTGTGCGCAAACATGGTGATTGTGCGTTCACCCTGTCGACGATCCTCTCCCACATCTTGGTTTTCTGCGACATGGGTGTCTGTTGGACCAGTGTACCAAACAGCTGTGGCTCTACCCTGAGGATCTCATCTACCAGGACTTCCAATTCACTATCTAGGAACTTATGATTCTTCTTTGGGGGCATGGTGATGGGTGGTGATGGTGAGTGATGTGTGTGTTGGTGTGCAGGTGAAGGTGTGTGAGTGTGTGTTTTGCTGGGTGTATGTGAGGGTGCTATTTGTTGAGGTGCTGATGGTGTGTGGCTTGTGTGATGGATGAGCTGTGGGTGTGTGGTTGCTGTCTGTTGAGTGCTGGCAGGTAATTTGAATTTGCAAAGGATCATGGTAGGGATTTGTGTCCTTTATATGGGTGGAGTTGTGGGTGTGTCTTTGTTCCCTGCCCCCCCAGTATTTATTTACTTTGTAATTGCTTGTTTGGCCTTTTTTGTGTATTTTCCCTTTGAACTTTTTGTGCATGTAGGAGACGTTCTTGTGACCGAGTCGGACCCTGCAGTTGTCTCGTACGAGCTTCTCCGAGTCGTTCACGCTTTGTTTGTGCTGTTTTCTATGCTGCGTACGCGTCGGTCGCGGTGTTTTGGGTTGCTTCGGCTCGCAGTTTTGTATGCGTGTCGGTGATACGGCTTGTCCTCCGTGCGACTCGGTCGTGTTTTCCACGCGTTGCATCGTACTTGGCGGGTAGGAGTTCGCGGGTACGTTTCGTTCGGGATTGTTCCGGGTGCGTGTTGGTTGGTTCGATTCGCGTGTTTTTCCGGCCGGATTGCTGTTTTCCGCGCGGCTCGGTCGTTCGGCTTGTGTTCCGTACGAGTCGGTCGGGTTTTGCACGCTTCTCATCGTACTTTGCGGGTCGGGCTGCACCGGTACGTGTCGGTCGGATAGAATTCCGGCTCCGAGTCGGTCGGTACGTTTTCCGGCCCGAATCGGAATCGACCCCTAAGTATAGAGGAGGAGGTATTGTTAGGGAAAGGATTAGGATTTGCACCTGTAGCACCCCCTAGTATTTATGAAATTCAGAAAGATATAAAAAAATTATTTAGGAAAATAAGATTAAAAAAATTATTTTTAAATAAAGAACCTATCAGAAAGGAAAATAGTTCAGGTTTAAAACCACCATCAACTTGGACTCCGTCACGGTAGATGGTGGAGAAAGAAGTTGAGGTATTCGAGAGGGTTGTTGAAAAAGATATAGAAGATCTCCTAGATAAAAATACAAAATATCTGAATAATAATTTAACTCAGGACTTACGACTTGCTTTGAGAAATCTAGAAAGCTGTGAGACTCTGACAATAAAACCTGGAGATAAAGGGGGAAGCATAGTTTTAATGGATACAGATGATTATAATATGAGAATGATGACTCTTTTATCAGTTAAAGAACACTATAGACAATCCACAGAAGATGAGTGGAAAAACCTACAAGCAAAGGTCAAAAGATGTCTTGATCTGGCCAAGGAGGATAATATAATATGTCCTGATGAATATGAGTTTTTACTGAATATACATCCTGTACTGCCAGTTATGTATGGACTTCCAAAAGTCCATAAGAATGTAACAGATCCCCCTATGCGACCTATAATATCTAGCATTAACTCACTTACAGAACCATTGAGTAAATATGTTGATACATTTTTGCGTCCTTTGGTGTCTCAACAGAGATCTTATATTAAAGACACCACTGACATGATTAAAAAGGTGGAGGGACTATGTTTCAATGCTAAAAATCAATGGCTAGTCACACTAGACATTGAAGCTTTATATACGAATATCCCACAAACAGCAACTGTCAATACATTGAGTGACATTTTGAAAGATAAAAATAGTGATCTATCTGAATGTGCTCAATTCATTATAGAACTCACAGAAAGGATTTTAAAGAATAATATTTTTCTTTTTAATGAGAACTTTTATTGCCAAATTAAAGGGACCAGCATGGGGGCCACATGTGCCCCCAGTCTGGCCTGTTTATACGTAGGAGCATTTGAAGATAAACATATCTTCAATGAGATTGCACCCTACTATGAAAACGTGACCCATTGGTCACGTTTCATAGATGATGTATTTTTTATCTGGGAAGGAGAGAAATATGAATTAGATAATTTTATCAGTTGGCTGAACTGTGGCGACCCAAATCTTAAATTTACTTTGTCTACTAGTCAGAAACAGTGTGATTTTCTGGACATTAAAATTAAAGTGAGGGAGAATCACCTAATGGTGGATTTGTTTATTAAGCCTACGGACAGAAATACGACACTACATTATGAGAGTGATCACCCGAAATGCCAAAGGGATAACATCCCCTTTGGGCAATTTTTACGTATACGTAGAAATTGTACAGACAGAAATGACTATGAGATTCACGCTAGCAACCTGAAAAGAAAACTTACAGATAGGGGTTACCCTAGAAAAATCATTAAACAGGCCTATAAAAGGGCGAAATATTTTAATAGAGAACTCCTTTTTGACAATGATAGGATAAAGAGAGATCAGGGAGAAAAACTTGTTTTTGTAACTAACTTCTCTGGTCTTAGCAATAAGATTAAGAATATAATTAATAGAAATTGGTCCTTATTACAAGATAGGAATGGGGCTATGTTTGAGAAACCCCTTTTTTACCTATCGTAGAAATAAAACCATTAGAAATAGACTTGTAAAAACCTATAGAGAACCAGCAGGGATGCAACAGAGAAGTATTGACAGAAATAAGCAAGTGATTGGAAATTTTCCATGCAGTACCTGTTGCAATTGTAATTCAGTAATCAAAGGTGATGACATTCAGTTGGATGGTGTTAAACACACATTTAACAGCATGTTTAATTGAAAAACCAAGAATGTCATTTATCTTATTACATGTCCTTGTGGTAAAGGCTACATGGGAGAGACATCTAGAGAGATCCGTGTTCGTCTTAATGAACACAGATCTGCTCTTAGAACTAACAAAATGAATGCACCGCTTACTGAACACTGGAAGACATTTAATCATAAAGTAGAGGACTTAAGATGGTGTATATTAGAAAAGATAGTAGGAACGAGAAAAGGTGGAGACTTAGATAAAAAACGGAAGGTAAGGGAGCAATTTTTTCTGTGTAAATTCAGGACATACATGTATGGATTAAATAATAGAGAGGAGTGGGAAAGGATCCACAAATGAACAACAAAAATAAAAAAATGAAGTAGATCTATATGTCTGGAATATGAAAGTTGAGTCAGTATGTGCAAAGACATAAGTTAGAGGTGATAACCTTAAATTCATCTACTATAAATATGGCCTGATTAATTATAGTAGTGAGCATGTAGCGTTATTATATACAAGTGCAATATAATACAATTAAGAACTAAAAAGTCCACTCTGGATAAATTTAGGGGGACTACCCGGATAAGACATGATCAGAAATAATATGTTTTATAATAGTAGTAAAGGTGTTTCGAAATGAAATGAATTATGTTTATAAGTTGGCTCCTGATTTAATATTTTGGTTAATAGTTTACTTAAGATGGCCGCCGCATAATTGAAAAATACGAACCAACATTAGGTGACCGCGAAAACAGCTTAGAACATCCTGGTAGAGGACTTAGTGGCAGTAGGGATAATTTGTTAAGGTAAATTACTGGTTAACATAAGATGGCCGTCATGTAAGAAATCTAGTTACTCGTTTACATAAGATGGCCGCCACGTGAACAATTAAATGGTCCCGGAAGTGATGCTAATAGTATGCGTCACCAACTCGGGAAATTGGCAGTAGGTATAATCTGTTAAGTTAAATCACTGGTTAACATAAGATGGCCGCCATGTAAGAAATCTGGGGGCATATTTACAAGGGCATTATCGCCGCTTTAGCGGCACTTTTTGCCGCTAAAGCGGCGATAATTTCATCGCCCTATTAACAAGGCGGCGCTAACATGCATTAGCGTATGTTAGCAGCCGTTTTGGTATCGCCTCGCTTCGCATCGCTAATGAGATGCAAAGTAGGCGTACCTTTCAGGGAACAACATGAAAATATTCGCTAACCGCACATCGCGGTATTTACAAGCCGGGCCAGTACTCGCGTAGGGAAGAAAAAAGCCACGCTACCCGCGGATATCGGGGAAAACTAACGTCTACAAATATTTCGACTTAGCCATGAGCATAATGGGAGGTGGATTGTAAGGTTACATCCACCTCTCCCTATTAACAACATGTCCATCAGCGCAGTTGTAATATCGCTGGTTTTCAGGCGATATTGATGGAAATCGCCGGATTTCACATCGCCTGTTTGGAAATCGTTGCAAATACGCCGCTAACACGGCGATGTGAACCGGCGATATACGGCGATATTCAAATTTGCGCTAAGCGCGATTGGCGATGTTCAACGCGAATCGTTGATAATATGCCCCTAAGTTACTCGTTTACATAAGATGGCCGCCACGTGAACAATTAAATGATCCCGGAAGTGATGCAAATAGTATGCGTCACTAACGCTGGAAAGCTGTAACCTCAGGTATAAAACTGGCGGGAACGCCAGAAAGCTTTTAGTTATCGGAAGACATCCCAAAGGTTCCGCGAGCCAATTGATGGCTAAAAGGTGAGTCCACATACAGACGGGATCGCATTGAGGCATTGCTTTACTGAGTAAAGAACGAAAGTTCGCCTATTTATAAATAAGATACAGTTAAGAATAGCGAAATAGCTGTGAAGATTTTGCGGGGAGTTCTTTAAGACAAGTCTCTCAGCAACGGCCTGAATGTATCAGGCATTTATAATGTAAAGTAATGCTGGTGGGCGGAGGCAACTTAATTATACCCCGCTATACTTTTTTGAAAGTTTAAAATGCCGATGTGCAACTGAAGGATATGGATATAATCGACAAATTGTGTCAAAATAAGTGTGTATTTGTGAGAACTGACCCGCACGCCATATCACTAATGAAATATAAATGGGATCGGGTACATATAGACTGTAAATATTATATATAATGCGGGCATATGGAGCGCTGCCTAAACAGATTTATATATTTTTTCTTTTATATAAATAGTAAGGAAGTCTGATCTATTGGAGAGGACAAAAAGTTATAAATCTGCATCCTCTACCCACGGATCGTATTAAATATATCTGTGATTAAGGAATATTTAAAAAGGTAAGCTTGGATACTTTTTCTTAATATACAAAATAGAAAAATAGAACAAGAAAAGTTAAGTAAAAATAATCTTTTGTATTTTATTAGGACACACAGACTTCGGGGATGAAATTGAAAATAATTGTCTAAGACTATAAAGAATCTCGTATAAAGGAATTAATAAACCTTTATAAGGAATACACTCTGCTATAAAGGTGGGTGTATGTGACATACAATAGTCTATTAGAAATAAGAATCTTTTCTCCTTTAAAATTTAGTTTGTCCCTAACTCTGTTTATACTGTCTTTTAGACAGTACCAGCTGATATTCAAGCACCAAGGAATTATTTTTCTTCAATTAAAAGAAGATTATAGACTAGGTAAAAACTTTCTTCACATATAATGGTATAAGAGGACGGATGAATGAAACTTGGGTTTTTAAAGAAAACTATGGTGTGTAAAGGTATGAAATGGGGGTAGTGGTTGCTTTCCTTCCACTCTATACCTTTCCTTTTTCCTTTTTCCTTCTATGTTAGAAACTATATCAACTTATTTGTTTGTCGAAAGAGTTTTTAACATAAACCTGACAGTATGTTGAAATGTCTCTAAAATGTTTATAAATGTTTACAAATATACTGTTCTTTTGTGTTTTAATTACCTCTACAGATTCTACAATACTGTTTTTTAAAAAATTGTCCTGAAGAAGGTGGTGTAAACCAGTATTTCCCACCGAAACGCCGCGTCGACAATTTTTTTTCCCTGAGTATTGTTTTATTAAATTGTTTTGTAAAATTGAATTTGTTCTATACAGGACATCATGTTTAGGAGGGACTAAAGGGGCCAAATGAATTGGCGCATATAGTAAAGGGATATGCAATTTGATATTTGAAATTGTAAACATCAAAAAATCTACAAATCTATGTGTGTCTCTTCAAAAATCATGTTTGTCTAACTGTATTGATTTTTAATGGGTTCTGGGTTTTTTTACTTGCGAGATAACAGATTAAATTTGTAAAAATGTTTTTAAATAAAATAAGAGATAATCCAACATTACTGTCAAGGTAATTCATTTTATATTTTTCTTTATTTTGTGTATATTCTTACTTTTCTTTTATCATTTTCTTGTTGAGCACCTATGTCAGTTTGAGTGTGTAGATCTAGGGACGCCTTATAAATCCCAGAGGGAACAATCTGCTATTAACAGGCTCCATGTGTGCCAGGGAAAGTACAGGAATTTGTAAGGCAACAAAGTGGCAGCTTTGTAAATGCTGCACACTGCAACAAGCTACATTAAATTCATCTTGAAATACAAGTCGAGCTTGATGTATCGAGTTGTTTGATACCTTGGAATGCCCACTTTGGTCACACCAATCAGGAGTTAGTAAAGCTGAGAGGTCAGCGTGTAATTCTGTAATGGCCAATTGGGCGGCCAAGTCTTTTCACTGTAAAAACTGTATTTTCAGGTGTTTACTGTCAGGACATGTAAAACTACATATCCTGCCCGTGACATGAATTGCACCCTGCCTTAGGACTTGGTATACCTAACAGAGAGGGTGACATTTCAGATGTACAAGGGAAGTAATGACTTTGCCTTTGATTTTAATGTCAAAGTCGGGCTAGCAGTGCAGGACTTCTCTGCCAGTTTTCAGTGACAGACTGAGGGACTCACTTTACTGGGGGGACCTCCAGGATGGAACAACCAGAGCTGCAAGCACTGGTGTGCCACTCTAACTTACATGTCCTGGGTACCCTGGTACCATATACTAAGGACTTACGGTTATGCTAGTCATTTCCAATTGGGCACAGCCAGTGCTTAATTTGATCTGATGGTTTCCGGTGCTCGACACCAACACATAATGGTCAACACAGGCGCTTATTACCATCCACCACATGATGGCACTGTTTAGCTAATTTGAAGATGAGAACAACCACAGCTGTTTATTACTTTAATATTCAGTAAAATGGCTCATACTTGCTGCCCAATCCATTCTTATAGCTGTGGGGGCCTGGAATAGTCTGCCTTGTCACACTTATAAAAATGTGATGGTTAGTAGTTGTGTTGGTAGTGTCAGTCGCAACTCTGGCGGAGGCAATGTATGTGGCAAGCTATAGTGTGCTCCTGACAAGGGCCCGGGCACTTATTTTTTCACAAATTTGGCACTGGGTAAAGCCAATTCAACTTACACTTTAGGATCAGGGCACTGACACTGAGGTCTGCTCAGCAGGCCTTAGTGCACTCTCAGAATCGAAAAACCAGCAGCATCAATGGAAAAACTTGGGATTGACCATACAACAAGGAGCATTTCTCTACATTTCCTTATTATCTTCAAATGATATTTGGATTTGGAAATAGAGGCAGAGAGATGATTTAAGTAAGAAAAGATGTATTCTCAATATAGCCCCGGCACTGAATCATGCATAGTGCGCCTGCACCTGTGTACCCATTCAAATGTATACATAAACAGAACATTTGTTAGCTAACCGTAAAAAGAGGAAAGAGTAAAAGGACAAAAGAAAGAAATGAGGAAAGACAGCTCCGTGGAAATAAAGCATGAATACAAGTATTAACCTAAAAGGGACATTGCCACAGCTTTTAATCAAGTTAGCATTGAGATGCACAGGGAAATTTGTGTGCATTCCCAGAAGAAGGCAGTTTATCTGATCAGGCATAAGATGTAATGACAGAGCAGCGTGAGGCCATGCATGGGAGTTGCAGACAGAATAGTACTTCAAGATTAAGGTGCATAAATTGGGAGAGCTTTGTGTTGGCGCAACACCGGGATAGCAGGCTGTATTTTGCATCATGAGTGAGGTACGCTGGAAAAACTGCATCTATGCACAGCAGTGGAACAACTAGTGCACTAGTGTCACAAGAGACAAACAGAAGCGTGCACTGATGTCCTGAAGGGCAAAAGGTGCACAAGAATCACAAGGCAAAAGGTGCATCAACTAGTGTCATGACAGACAGACAAACATGCATGGATGTCCCGAAGGACAAAATATGCATGCACTAATATCACAAGACGGACAGATGTGAAAACTTATGGCCCCTGAGGGACTAAAGGTTTATGCACTAGTATCACAAGAGACAGACTGATGGGTCCACTAATGCCCTGAGGGACAAAAGGTGCACGCAGTAGTGAAATAAGAGCAGTGGTGGCTCCTCTGCCATGGCAGAGGAGCGTTGCCCCACTGTTTTTAAGCAGTGCGAAGAAGCATAACATGATAATAACTTTAAGTTATTATCATTTTATGCTTCGTGCTGCTTTGCATGCGGGTGGACAGGGCTGCTCTGCTCTCGGAGCAGGGCAGGAGTTGTTTGCCCACTCCTAAGTGCGCAATGACTGTTTGGTCGGCTCTCTCGGGCCGCCCAAACCAGTCATGCGCACTTTCCCCATTCTCCATGCAGGCTGCATTACAGCCTGCATGGAGAACAAGCCCAGGCTCCCATTCCCTGGTTGAGCGTCGAACCAGGACGGTCAGATCCAACCACAATGCTGCATTGCAGCATTGTGATTGGTCAGTGGGGCCTGGTTGTGCTGTCGTCCAAGACGGAGGAGAGCAGGAGCAGAGACGCGGGACCCGGCGCAAAGGTAAGTATATTTATTTTAATGTTTTTTTTAAAATGCGTGACCGCCCCCGCGCGACCCAACCCTCACCCCTCCCTGCCCCCGCCCACTCCTCGCGACCCGCCTGCCCTGCCACCCACGAGCCATGCCGGCCGCCACTGAATAAGAGGCAGAATGATGCGTGCACTGATGTCCTGAAGGACAAAATGTGTATGCACAAGCATCACAAGAGACAAACAGGTGCGTGCACCTTTCCATAGGACAGAAGGCGCATGCATTGGTGTCACAGAAAAATGCATGTGCGGATGCCTTGAAGGACAAAAAGTGCATCCACTAGCGTCACAAGAGACAGGCAGGCTTGTGCACTGATCTTTCAAAAAGGAACCTGCTGGGAGGAGGGAAAGATGCAGAGAGAGTGAAGGCCAGGCAGCATTTCCAGGGATGTGCAGCTGTTTCTTCGGAATGAATGACCATGAGAAACAGATGATTACAGAAACATTGTTTCACTATCAGAAATATATATGAAAAAATAAAATGTGAGTCTTGATCAAGGAACGTTTAGCAAGCACTAATCTCGGTCACTATGCAACAGTTACCCAGAGAACATCTTTGAGCTTAACCTTTGACATTTACATGCTAAAAATTAAATATGAAGCTGGCTGGGCAGGCGCTTAAAAATAGAATTTAACAGCATCACAAATATCTATGCCAGTGCAGAGAAGACTCGGCCCCTCAACCCCAGCGCACCGGTGCATTAATGGTAGGCCCCTGTTACACGCCATACACAACTCCAAAAAGCGCGAGTGGATCGCAGAAAGAAATAGTCTATTACAGTCCTTTAAACACATATCCAAAAAAAGCCATCAATGCGGCACTTGAAATGGAATGAACTATTTTCCTTCAATCAGATATTTTTAATTAGATATGCACGCCCTTTCATATACTCTGTAGTGCTAAGTGATTCATCCTGATCGTTATAAAACTAAACGGGTCTTGAGCGAATGGTTTAAAAGTGGAAGTTTGCAGAAAAAATGTGTTTTAACTATTTTTGTCTGAAACAGGAACTATAAGGTTCAATACTATAAACAGAAGAGTAATTTGTTGTTTGATCTAATAAGTAGGAAGGCTCAAACAGACGGAGTGAACTATTTTTCAGAAGATTAATCATTTCAGGGAAGCTGTTGACAAGGTACCAATGGCGGCTCGTCCGCTAAGGCGGAGGAGCGTCGCCCCACAGGAAAAATAAAATGATAATAACACCATGTTATTATCATTTTATTGTTTTGTAAAGGCTCTAAGTAGGTGCGGGGCGGGCCTGGGCTACCCACAGAGCAGCGGGAGGAGTGGTCGGCACTTTCTAAGTGTGCATGGCGGCTTGGCCGGTTGGCTTGGGCCGGCCAAACAGTCATGCGCACTTAGCATGTTCTCCACCCGGCTGTATTGCACAGACAGGTGGAGAACATGCACAGCCTCCCACTCCCTGTCTGAGCCCTGAACCAGGCCGCTCAGACCAATCACAACGCTGCTGTCATGCTGGTGACAGCAGCGTCGTGATTGGCTTAAGGGAGACTGGGAGCCTGTGTGCTTCTTGTTTCCTGCGTCGACCGAAGAGGGCAGAGGAGAGTCGGCAGCCGGCAGGTAAGTGAATTTTACTTTTCTTTTTTTTAACCCCCTCCTCCCCAACCCACCACTACTGCCCCGTAGCAGCCGCTACTGGGTACCACGTAGGGGAATACAGGTTTCTTTTCACCATCAAAGTTTTTCAATCTTCCTTCGCGAATGTTGCAAAGTTTGAGGTATTACCTTTGCCTCAGCGTTTTTTTTTTGTATATTGCAAGACTATTCCACTGCACAGTAAAATAATCTTAATCATAGCCAGGGCCACTGGAATTATGTGACAGCGGAAGACCAAAGTATGTGTCAGCATTGACTAAATTATGTAGCAAGGAAAGGCAAATTATATAGTGTAATGCAACCCATGTTGTGATAGTATTACTTCAATATTTTATCATTTTGACATAGATTAACACTGTCTGAGAAACGGTTTCACCTCATTAATACAGGTTTAACACCCAAATAGAGAAATAAGCAACTGGTGTTAGGCATTAGGCATTTTGGGCCTGATTTAGATCTCGACGGACAAGTTACTCCGTCACAACAGTGATGAATATCCCGCCCGCCAAAATATAAATCCCATAGGATATAATGTGATTTTTATTTCGGCAGACGGTATATCCTGTCTGCCGAGATATAAATCAGGCCCTTTGTCCTAAAGGGATACTAGCAGCTGTGTGTCATCGGCATAGGATAGGATGTTAATACTGCGGGTACAGATGATGATGGCGAGGGGTATCCTGTAGGTTTAAAAAGAGTTGCTTGGATCCTTGCGTTCCATTCTCAGAACCACTCATTCACAACATCACAACTGAACATGTGTTAGAAATGGGTAGTAAAGCAACAAAACATGATGGAAGAAAGAGCTCCTCTGATGAAAGTCCAGTTTGCGGGTAATTCCTGGAATACCAGGGACCCAAAACTGACACAATAAAAAAAAAACAATTGTAACACAAATATGTGCTCTGGCATAAATAATACATCAAGTCTTAGCAATTAATAACCGCCTTTCAGTTAAATGGCCCACTGATACGATCAGTGGAGAAACAAGTAAAACTATACATTACCCCACGATTGAAGTCCAAAGGCCCATTTAATATCATGAATCAAGAAAACATTTTAAAAGAGTAAAGGCCCTCCTACCACTAAATTCCATAGACAGTGCTGCAATTGTTAGTGTTGGCTTTCCTCCCCTCTTTCAGAAGTACAAATAGAATATACAGAGGCATCTTTGGTAAGCAAGGAAAAAGCCAACCTTGTTTTTGCCCATAAACTCTTGTTCATAGAACACAATAAGAACACAACACCACACTATTGGCGACCAAAGGTCATCCCTACCTATGCCATGGTGCTAAAAAAGTACACTTTCTGAGAATTGCTGCTGGCACTTACAATTGCACCAATGCATAGAAGGATGGCAAAATGATAACTAAACCCTTGGGAGGGTCAAGATTTTGCAAAGTAAGACAACAGGTGCAGAGAAAATGAACGCCATCTGGTTTTGGCTTACCGTGGCTCGCCACAATAACAATGATAGATGGCCAGCCAAACAACCAATGTGTCTTTATCCCTAACAACAGTGTTTTTAAAGGCATTGAAACTCTCAAATACAAAAAAGCAAATCAAATAAAAATCTTCCTGGGGAATGCTGCTGGGTGAAAAGCACTACAGAGGGACACAGATGCCACAACAAGCATCTCATTTCCACCTTTGACATCATATGTTTATAGGAGGCCTGTAGTTTAGATTCACTGGGCTTACACTGGGGCAGGTTACAAACATGTTTTTGATTCCAGCAACAAAGACTTTTAATATGAGCAAGCCGGCGGGCATCCTGTGCACCCTTGTACAGACTAACCTTTAAATAGAAACACCAAAAGAGGGCATTGGCAAGTCTTAGATCTAGCATGACAAACTTAAATGAAAGTCAAGTTCTTCCACTTCACACAGCTGCTAATCCTGGCAATATATCCGCACCTGGTAGTGTAAGAAATGTGTATTATCATTAACAAAAGGGCCAATTTCTTTACATTATTGTTTTAAATGTTGTCATGGCATCAGAGTACCCTTTTCACCAACCTGAAGGTCCGCTCACCTCACTTAGGGGCCTATTACGATGGCGGTCGGATGTCCACCGCTGGGCCGGCGGCGGTGGACATCCGCCCGCAATCGCAAGCCAGAAAACCGCCGGTAAAATTAGGATGGCGGTGGTGACCGCGGCGGTGGGAAAGTCCGACTGCCGCTTTTCCGCCGGTTGCCATCCGCACTACTGCCTGGCGGACGGAGCAGGACCGGGATAATGGTGGCAGTGCAGAGCAGGCTCCGCCGGCAGGATTATGATGCCAGCGGTAGCCAGCCTTTCCTCAGCGGTCAGACCGCCATGGAAAGGCATGCGGAGATTGTCTTCCGGGGGCCCGTTGCGGGCCCCCAATGTGTTGGGGGGGTGTGTGTGCACAGGGGGGGGTACCCATGGTCCCCCCTACATTTCCCTGTACCAGGTGGCAGGCACTGTGCAGTGCCTGCCACGCAGTGCAGGGAAATGCAGGACATGCTCCTTTTGACATCGCGGCGGTGCTACGGGAAGCAGCAACCGCCGCAATGTTATGACCCGCGATCAGATCGCCGCGGTCGGATTTCGACCGCGGGTCATCGTAATTTGACCGGCGGTGATGTCGCGGGCCATGCGGGCGGTCTTTTCCCGCTACCATTTGCGGTCGGGGAGGTTTTCCGACCGCCATCGTAATAGGCCCCTTAGAGTTGAGTTCACCTTCAGTGTTTGGATGGCAAAGACTACTCCATCTCTGCCACCTTCACACACCTCTGCCACCTGACGGAGTCAGAGACATGGTCATGTGTCTACCCACCCTGTTTAGAGTTGATGGATACATGGCCAGTTTTCACTACCCATCACTGCCATGAAAAACATGTCGGTAAGATGCAGGGAAAACTTTTAAATAACCCCCATGGCAAGGGGATCATTGTTCTTTTTATTTTCAAAAGAAAATCCTGCTTTGAGGTTTTCTTAAAAAAAAAAAAAAAGTAGCCAATGATCTTGGAAATAACTATGGGGCCCATTAGGATGGCGGGCGGTTCGCCCCTGCCGGGCCAGCGCTAGCCACCACCGGCCCGCCATCCACACCAGAAAGACCCCCGCCATATTAGGATGGCTGGGGGGTCCGCGGCGGAAGGAAAGACCGTCCGCCGCTTTTCCGCCGGTCGACTCGTCGACCGGGCAGAAAACATGTTTAATATGGTGGCGGTGTCTTGCAGACACCGCCATCCATATCAGGATGTTGGCGGAGATCAGCCTTTCCATGGCGGCTTTGCCGCCATGGAAAGGCATGCGGTCTTTGCTTCAGGGTGTTGGGGGGTGGGGGGTGCACATGGGGGGTGCCTATGGTACCCCCCTGCATTTGCATGCACAAGGTGGCAGGCACCGCACGGTGCCTGTCATGTTGTGCATGCAAATGCACAACATGCTGTTTTACATTGCGGCGGGTGCTGCTTGCAGCACTGCCCACCGCAATGTAAAATATTGTCCGCCCACCATCGTAATGGTGCCCTATGTATTTGATTGTAAGGCTTTTGCTAGATGAATTCACCAGCAGTACTGACCTAACGTAGGCTTCTGTCAAAAGTGCCCCCGTTCCACTTTCTCTCACTACACTTTCTGGTACAAGAATGTCTTCATTATCCAGTTGGTGACTCACCAAATTGCCTTATCGGTGTGAAAAGCAAGTATCATCATGAAATTACAGAGCTCATTTATTTGCTCTAATCTCAAAGGCAGCACCCTGAATAAATGGTTGGGTAGGTCATGGAACAATTCTGTAACCCTTCCTAGCCCACTTCCCTCCTTCTTTTTTTTCTACAAGGATGTCAGGGAATTCCCTGACTGACTGTATATATATTTTTTAAATGGGAATCTGAAGGGCCCTTATAATGAATTCTCAAGCTTCCCAAAAAGCATTGAAGCAAAAACTTAACTCCCATCCTGCTGTTAAAGCCATCCAAAGCTTTCTCCAATCTCTCTACATCTCTAGATGAAATGGAAACTTCCTTCAATTTAGTCCTAACCCCACCCTTACATGGCCCTCATTTCTTTGCTGTTTGGTCTGTCCCATTTGATTGTCTCCTTCTCACATCTCCGGAACAATTTACCATTGATTTGCTTATTGCAATGTGATCCTACATGAGACTCCATTCATTAACTGCGTTGATGAAGCAACTTTCATAACACACATCTTGCATTGTTCTGAGTTTTGTGATAACACATCCCATTTCCCATCTCTTCCTTTCTTCTAACTATTTATAAAAGTAGAGAGATACCTCCAGTGAGAAATTGGGTTGTTTGTTGAGTCGGTGTTAATACTACTCAAGCAACCGCCATGAATCCCTGTCAGAGTGAACCACAAAAGTCCCTTAATTAACCTGTGCTAAACCCTCTGGTGGCTTGGCACAAAAGCAGTCAGGCTTAACTTAGAATCAATTTGTAAAGTATTTATGCAGCAAACAAACAGCAATAAAGTGAAAACGCAACTCAAGAAAAATCCCACACCAATTTAGACAAATAGAGTACATTTTAATGGATCACTGACAGAATATCGACAACACTAATATCGACCTACAGAAATATCGTGACATAAATATCGTTGTCAAAAATATCGACCTCCTATCTTCATAATGGTAAGTACAAAAATATCGGAAAAAAATATCGTTGTTAAAAATATCGAAGTACAAAATATCGTTGTTTTTTATATGTATTATAAATAAGGTAAAATAAATTAAATAAAACGTTTTACTTAAAAAATATTTAGATTTATTTGTAAATTTTAACAATTATAAGTAATAAATGCAATTTAAAAATAAATTAAACACATATATATAATATAATATATATATATATTTACTTAAAAATAATTAATAAATAATAATTGTAATTAATTATAAAATGTTAGAAATATATTAAAAAGAAAGATAAATATATATATACATATACATGTAACATAAAAATAAAAAATAAATCATAATATAAATTAAAATATTAAGGGGCCCATTACGATAACCGGCGGTAACAAAACCGCCATCCACTATAGCCTGAAAAGACCGCCCCCCTGCACCATGGGAATACCTACCGAGCAATTATGATGACGCGAAGCAACCACCGCCCGCGGCGGAAAAAACACACAGAATACCGCCCGTCCATGTCAGAGTCGAAGATAATTTGTCCGCCACGGACGCAATACCGCCCGAAAACGCCAAATACGACCGCGCTGACGAACTAGACACCGGCCGTCAAATTATGATCCCCCCGACATGAGCGCGGTAAACCAACATATTTCCCGCCCGCAACGGTGAACAACAGAAATGAAGAAGTGACAAGGCGGAAGGCCTGGCGGCCCGTCCGTGCACGGAAATCATTGGCGGCACAAACAAATACACACAACACGGCCAACAAGTCCACACAGCAAACGACGCCAAAATACCCAGACACATAACCCATCCCAAAGACACATCCCCCTGGCAAAACAAAAAAAACACAAATCCCAGGACACCACGCCCAACACACCTGAAAACGACAGACCATCATGACACACCCACATAGGTGAGTACAAAAGCAGCCTTCTCACAGACCACAAACCCTTGCACCACTACAAAGCCAACACCACAGCAGAGAACACAGAGAGCCACAGAGGAAAGCAGTATACCACACGCACGCACACATCACACCCATCACCACCACCACCACCACCTAAACACCGGCACCACAAACCCCCTGCACATCACACACCAAACACACCACACCAGCACCACAAAAACTAAACCACGCACCATGGCAACACAACGAATGCCCAAGTTCACTGCCACAGAGTTGACGGTCATGGTCGACGAGGTCATCAAGGTATACCCACAAATCTATGGGAACCAGGTCCAACAGACACCAGTAGCCACCAGAAACAGGATGTGGAGCAGGATCGTAGACCAGGTGAATGCAGTTGGGAACATGCCACGCAACCGGGGGGAAATCACCAAGAGGTGGCAGGACCTGAAAAGCGTGGCCAGGAAGAAGGAGGCCAAGAACCGTGAGCTGGCTGACAGGACTGGCAGCGGAAATCCTGCGCCATTCAAGACCTTCAAGGCATGGGAGGAGAAGGTGCGAGGCATTCTACATCCGGAGAGTCTCATCGGAATACCAGGGGGAGTGCAGGCTGGTAAGTACAAACAAATGTATACCAGCACACCGCTATGTACTGTCATGTACTACCACAATGCCATAGCTCCGAGGGCCGAACACCCCCATGTCCAGTACACAATCCACAAGACATCCCTCACACATGCAACAGACACACACACACACTCAGCCCATAGGCACCAACAAACAAAACCATGGGGGCATGTGTACAGTCAGCCAGCACCACAACTCCCACCAGCTCCCCTTGTAGGCCAGATGCGCCGGAAGGAGCGCACCCCACACCCACACCCATGTGGCAGCCATAGCTGCACAAACCAACAAGTAACAGGTAAGCAGCCTTACCACAAGGCCCGTTTATCGGAGGGGGGACTGCAGAAGTACACCCCCCACCAGGCCCCCAGTCCAGCGATTGCAACAATAGGGAAAGTGTTGGATAGCGGGGGGGAATAATTTACTATTCCCACTCTAATGAGTGCAAAAGTAGGGAAACTGCTGGATAGCGGAGGGTAAAAAATTACTATTCCCACTCCAGTGAGTGCAACAGTAAGGAAAGTGTTGGATAGCGGAGGGGAATAATTTACTATTCCCACTTCAGCGAGTGCAACAGTAGGGAAAGTGTTGGATAGCGGAGGGGAATAATTTACTATTCCCACTCCAGCGAGTGCAACAGTAGGGAAAGTGTTGGATAGCGGAGGGGAATAATTTACTATTCCCACTCTAATGAGTGCAACAGTAGGGAAACTGTTGGATAGCGGAGGGTAAAAAATTACTATTTCCACTCCAGTGAGTGCAACAGTAAGGAAAGTGTTGGATAGCGGAGGGGAATAATTTACTATTCCCACTTCAGCGAGTGCAACAGTAGGGAAAGTGTTGGATAGCGGAGGGGAATAATTTACTATTCCCACTCCAGCGAGTGCAACAGTAGGGAAAGTGTTGGATAGCGGAGGGGAATAATTTAATATTCCCACTCCAATGAGTGTAACAGTAGGGAAAGTGTTGGATAGCAGAGGGTAAAAAATTACTATTCCCACTCCAGCGAGTGCAACAGTAGGGAAAGTGTTGGATAGCGGAGGGGAATAATTTACTATTCCCACTCCAGCGAGTGCAACAGTAGGGAAAGTGTTGGATAGCGGAGGGGAATAATTTACTATTCCCACTCCAATGAGTGTAACAGTAGGGAAAGTGTTGGATAGCAGAGGGTAAAAAATTACTATTCCCACTCCAGCGAGTGCAACAGTAGGGAAAGTTTTGGATAACGGAGGGGAATAATTTACTATTCCCACTCCAATGAGTGCAACAGTAGGGAAAGTGTTGGATAGCGGAGGGGCAAAAATTACTATTCCCACTCCAGTGAGTGCAACAGTAGGGAAAGTGTTGGATAACGGAGGGAAATAATTTACTATTCCCACTCCAGCAAGTGCAACAGTAGGGAAAGTGTTGGATAGTGGAGGGATAAAAATTACTATTCCCACTCCAGCAAGTGCAACAGTAGGGAAAGTGTTGGATAGCATAGGGGTAAAAATTACTATTTCCACTCCAGTGAGTGCAACAGTAGGGAAAGTGTTGGATAGCGGAGGGAAATAATTTACTATTCCCACTCCAGCAAGTGCAACAGTAGGGAAAGTGTTGGATAGCGGAGTGATAAAAATTACTATTCCCACTCCAGGGAGTGCAACAGTAGGGAAAGTATTGGATAGCAGAGGGGTAAAAATTACTATTCCCGCTCCAGCGAGTGCAACAGTAGGGAAAGTGTTGGATAGTGGAGGGGAATAATTTACTATTCCCACTCCAATGAGTGCAACAGTAGGGAAAGTGTTGGATAGCGGAGGGGAATAATTTACTATTCCCATTCCAGCAAGTGCAACAGTAGGGAAAGTGTTGGATAGCGTAGGGGTATACATTACAATTCCCACTCTAATGAGTGCTACAGTAGGGAAAGTATTGGATAGCGGAGGGGAATAATTTACTATTCCCACTCTAATAAGTGCAACAGTAGGGAAACTGTTGGGTAGCGGAGGGTAAAACATTACTATTCCCACTCCAGTGAGTGCAACAGCCATAGCTGCACAAACCAACAAGTAACAGGTAAGCAGCCTTACCACAAGGCCCGTTTATCGGAGGGGGGACTGCAGAAGTACACCCCCCACCAGGCCCCCAGTCCAGCGATTGCAACAATAGGGAAAGTGTTGGATAGCGGGGGGGAATAATTTACTATTCCCACTCTAATGAGTGCAACAGTAGGGAAACTGCTGGATAGCGGAGGGTAAAAAATTACTATTCCCACTCCAGTGAGTGCAACAGTAAGGAAAGTGTTGGATAGCGGAGGGGAATAATTTACTATTCCCACTCCAGCGAGTGCAACAGTAGGGAAAGTGTTGGATAGCGGAGGGGAATAATTTACTATTCCCACTCTAATGAGTGCAACAGTAGGGAAACTGTTGGATAGCGGAGGGTAAAAAATTACTATTTCCACTCCAGTGAGTGCAACAGTAAGGAAAGTGTTGGATAGCGGAGGGGAATAATTTACTATTCCCACTTCAGCGAGTGCAACAGTAGGGAAAGTGTTGGATAGCGGAGGGGAATAATTTACTATTCCCACTCCAGCGAGTGCAACAGTAGGGAAAGTGTTGGATAGCGGAGGGGAATAATTTAATATTCCCACTCCAATGAGTGTAACAGTAGGGAAAGTGTTGGATAGCAGAGGGTAAAAATTACTATTCCCACTCCAGCGAGTGCAACAGTAGGGAAAGTGTTGGATAGCGGAGGGGAATAATTTACTATTCCCACTCCAGCGAGTGCAACAGTAGGGAAAGTGTTGGATAGCGGAGGGGAATAATTTACTATTCCCACTCCAATGAGTGTAACAGTAGGGAAAGTGTTGGATAGCAGAGGGTAAAAATTACTATTCCCACTCCAGCGAGTGCAACAGTAGGGAAAGTTTTGGATAACGGAGGGGAATAATTTACTATTCCCACTCCAATGAGTGCAACAGTAGGGAAAGTGTTGGATAGCGGAGGGGCAAAAATTACTATTCCCACTCCAGTGAGTGCAACAGTAGGGAAAGTGTTGGATAACGGAGGGAAATAATTTACTATTCCCACTCCAGCAAGTGCAACAGTAGGGAAAGTGTTGGATAGTGGAGGGATAAAATTACTATTCCCACTCCAGCAAGTGCAACAGTAGGGAAAGTGTTGGATAGCATAGGGGTAAAAATTACTATTTCCACTCCAGTGAGTGCAACAGTAGGGAAAGTGTTGGATAGCGGAGGGAAATAATTTACTATTCCCACTCCAGCAAGTGCAACAGTAGGGAAAGTGTTGGATAGCGGAGTGATAAAAATTACTATTCCCACTCCAGGGAGTGCAACAGTAGGGAAAGTATTGGATAGCAGAGGGGTAAAAATTACTATTCCCGCTCCAGCGAGTGCAACAGTAGGGAAAGTGTTGGATAGTGGAGGGGAATAATTTACTATTCCCACTCCAATGAGTGCAACAGTAGGGAAAGTGTTGGATAGCGGAGGGGAATAATTTACTATTCCCATTCCAGCAAGTGCAACAGTAGGGAAAGTGTTGGATAGCGTAGGGGTATACATTACAATTCCCACTCTAATGAGTGCTACAGTAGGGAAAGTATTGGATAGCGGAGGGGAATAATTTACTATTCCCACTCTAATAAGTGCAACAGTAGGGAAACTGTTGGGTAGCGGAGGGTAAAACATTACTATTCCCACTCCAGTGAGTGCAACAGTAAGGAAAGTGTTGGATAGCGGAGGGGAATAATTTACTATTCCCACTCCAGCGAGTGCAACAGTAGGGAAAGTGTTGGATAGCGGAGGGGAATAATTTACTATTCCCACTCCAATGAGTGTAACAGTAGGGAAAGTGTTGGATAGCAGAGGGTAAAAAATTACTATTCCCACTCCAGCGAGTGCAACAGTAGGGAAAGTGTTGGATAACGGAGGGGAATAATGAACTATTCCCACTCTAATAAGTGCAACAGTAGGGAAAGTGTTGGATAGCGGAGGGGTAAAAATTACTATTCTCACTCCAGTGAGTGCAACAATAGGGAAAGTGCTGGATAACGGAGGGAAATAATTTACTATTCCCACTCCAGCAAGTGCAACAGTAGGGAAAGTGTTGGATAGTGGATGGATAAAAATTACTATTCCCACTCCAGCAAGTGCAACAGTAGGGAAAGTGTTGGATAGCATAGGGGTAAAAATTACTATTCCCACTCCAGAGAGTGCAACAGTAGGGAAAGTGTTGGATAGCGGAGGGAAATAATTTACTATTCCCACTGCAGCAAGTGCAACAGTAGGGAAAGTGTTGGATAGCGGAGTGATAAAAATTACTATTCCCACTCCAGGGAGTGCAAAAGTAGGGAAAGTATTGGATAGCAGAGGGGTAAAAATTACTATTCCCGCTCCAGCGAGTGCAACAGTAGGGAACGTGTTGGATAAGGGAGGGGAATAATTTACTATTCCCACTCCAATGAGTGCAACAGTAGGGAAAGTGTTGGGTAGCGGAGGGGAATAATTTACTATTCCCACTCCAGCAAGTGCAACAGTAGGGAAAGTGTTGGATAGCGGAGGGGCAAAAATTACTATTCCCACTCCAGCAAGTGCAACAGTAGGGAAAGTAGTGGATAGCGTATGGGTATACATTACTATTCCCACTCATGCGAATGCAACAGTAGGGAAAGTGTTGGATAGCGGAGGGGTAAAAATTACTATTCCCACAGAACAAAATTCAAATTTAAAAACAAACAAAATATCAACTACAATACAAAATATAATAAAAAAACACAAAAACAAAACATATATAAAAATATAAAAATTACCAAAACATATTAAAATATTTTAAAGTAGCAAAAATCTAAAATTGACATAAAAATATTAATTTTTTTAATTTAACAAACAATTTACAATTTTTTTATATTTTTTAATCAAAATTTAGCTTAATCAAAAAATTAAAAATTACATAAACGTAATATTTATTTTCCTACCCTATAACACCACACAATTTACAACACACATCTAAATTAAACAAAAAGTGTACCTCTATAATTAACACAATTAATTATCAATTTAACAAATATTAATAATCATAAAACACATTTAAAAATGTAAAAATTAATGTACAAACCAAACGTTACAGCTATTGAACCTAAATCCCCAAACAAAGTAAAAATTAAACAATTACCAAAAATATTTATCAATTAATAAATGAATATTAATGATCAAGTAATGATTAATTAATTTAAACTAAATTACTTTCCACCCTCTACCCCAATAAACACCAAAACACACACCTAAAAATATTTACACAATTTCCATAACTAATTTTACATTAATAAATTAATATCAATTAACAACAAATCATTAATTAATTTAAAAAAAATTACTTCCCACCATTTACCACTATAAACCCCACAACACACACATCAAAATTATTACACAATTGGCATATTTAAATTTTAATTAATTAATTAGCATTAATTAACAAATAATTAATTAATTATAAATAAATTACCTCCCACCACATTCCCCTATAAATGCCACCACCAATTTCGTAAAACATGACACAATTAACATAATTAACAATTAATTAATTAATAACAATTAACAAGCAAAATATAAATAATTATTAATAAATTAATTCACACAATTAACACTATAAAATAAAATTAATTAAATATTATATTAAAAATATTAATAAATGTATTAAAATTAAATTACTTCCCACCTTACTCCCTATCAACCCAAAACCCGCTCCTAAAAAATACAATTAACATAATTACCAATTAATTAATAATAATTAACAACCAATTAATAAATAATGAATAATAAATTAATTCCCACAATTAACAATATAAAATATAAAATAAATAAATATTAATTCATAAAAAATATTAATAAATTAATTATAATTAAATTACTTCCCACCCTATTCCGCTATAAACCCACAACCCGCTCCTAAAAAAATGACACAAATAACATAATTACCAATTAATTAATAATAATTACCAGCAAATTAATAAATAATTAATAATAAATTAATTCCCACAATTAACAATATAAAATAAATAAATATTAATTAATAAAAAATATTAATAAATTAATTATAATTAAATTACTTCCTACCCTATTCCCTTATAAACCCACAACCTGCTCCTAAAGAAATGACACAATTAACATATTTACCAATTAATTAATCAATAAAAATGAACAGCCAATTATTAATTAATTAATGATAAATTAATTCCCACAATTAACACTATAAAATTAAAAATAAATACTAATAAATAAAAATTAATATTCAATTTATTATAATTAAATTACTTCCCACCCTATTCCCCTATAAACCCAAAACCCGATACGGAACTAAAACGCAAAATTTAATTAAAATAAAATTAAGAACTTCTAAAAAATTTAAGACATATATTAAAAAACAAATGCAATATTTAGACAAAAAAATAGAGCACATACATTTAAAATACATACTACAATACATAACACTAACTAAAAAAACGATATTTTTTACAACTATATTTTTGCAAACAATATTAATTACTTCAATATTTTAGAAAACGATATTTCTTACCTGTAACTCAATATTCTTGACCACGATATTCTTGCAGTCAATATTTATGTATATCGATATTTTGCACTCGATATTAGTGCAAGTCCACATTTCCTACTCGATATTCTGACTCTTTACCCATCTTAATAAGTATTTGACACCAAAACGGCAAGAATTCAAACAGTAAAACCTGAGTTATGAATTTTGAAAGTTTATAGTAAAAACTATTGCCTAATAGATCAAAACGTCAACCACGGCCATCTAGATGCCCAAGCCCAGGTCGAAGTAAAAAAAATATGGCTGACCACGATGGAGCGCAAGTCTGATACAAACAGTGGAGTGGTCCCAGTAGGCGCCTACCCTTGGAGATAGAAGAAATTTCACCAAAACGTTGTCTGAGAAGGATAAGTTCAGCAGGGCAATGCTGCAGGTGGTGTCCAAGGAGGAGGCATCGTCGTCGGGAAGCCATTGGATGAAGTTGCAGTGAAGATTTCTATGATAGAACTTAGGGGCCTATTACGATGGCGATCGGATGACTGCCGGCCGGCCGGCGGTGGCAACCGCCGGACCTGCGGCGGTCATCCGCCCGCGATCGCAAGCCCGAAAACCGCCGGTCAGATTAGGATGGCGGTGGTGACCGCGGCGGTGGGAAAATCCAACCGCCGCTTTTCCGCCGGTTGCCATCCGCACTCCTGCCTGGCGGATGGAGAAGGACCGGGATAATGGTGGCGGTGCAGAGCAGGCTCCGCCAGCAGGATTATGATGCCGGTTTTCCGACCGCCATCGTAATAGGCCCCTTAGTTTTTTTTGTATAAGTAGAAAATCTCCAGTGGGACGGAACTGGAAGCTATAGAGTTCCATGAGGCCAGATACCCCTTTGACGTGGGACTTCTGAACAGGATTTGCAACTGCGGAGAAGAACGAACCGAGAGCTGCCGCGAAATCATGTTGACCGGTGATGCACCTTGTACAGATAAGCAGACAGGTTGGTCCTGGTCTCCTTCCCAAGTTTTTGATTTTGGCTATCTGGGTACCTTAACAACACCACCAAGCGTTCAGGACTGGAGGGGCCCCACTTGGGGTTTAGGACTCAGCCAGGCTGGGTCCTGGTGCGGGTTTAAGATGGTTGGAGCCTTTTCTGTCCATGAGGCTCTGATTATTAGGCCAGCAAACTAGCCCTTGGAGTCACTCTGGTATTCCTGGGTTCAAGCAGTAGGACAGGACTCAAACAGCAGGGCAGGCTTCTGGGGGTTCAAGGCAGGCTTCAGGCGGCACATAAGTCCTTCCAAGTGCAGCAAATCAGTCCTCAGTAGCAGGTAGTCCTCTGAGAGTTCTTCCGCAGGTCGAGAAACTGAACTGAAGAGTGGGCCTGAGGGTCCTATTTTCATACCTGGTGCCTTCTTTGAAGTAATAGAAATTTCTAGAGAAGTCCCTTTGAAGTGTTCGAAGTTTTCTGCGTACCCTGCCCTGGCTCCAAGTGAGCTGCATGAACAACACAGTGGTGATATGTCCTTTGTGCGAAGGTAGGGCACAGCCTATTCAGTTGCAAGTGGGGCTGTGCTCAGCTCCCCCCTCCCTCCTGCCAGGGATGGCCCATCCAAGCACATCTAATCCCTTTATTGTGTGGCTGTCTGGGAGGAATAAACAAAGTGCAACTGCCAACTATACCTAGTCATGTGACCCACGAACTGGCTGCAGACTCCAAATAGTTAGGTCATGAAAATGCCAACTTTCTAAAAGTGGCATTTTCAAAATTGTAACTTAAAATGTGACTTTACCATTAAAGAGGATTTTAAATTACAATTTCTCAGACACTTGGCACAAAATGTGTACCCGTTCCCAATCAAAAGTTAGCACTTATAAATGTAATAAGGCAACCCAATGTTACCCCAATGGAGAGGTAGGTCTCACAGTAGTGAAAAACAAATGTAGGAGTTTTTTACTACCAGGACACGTTAAAACTTAAATGTTCATGTCCACTCTTTTAATAAAAATGTACCCTGCCTTATGGGCTACCTAGGGCCTACTTTAGGGGTGAAATATGCAATAAAAGTGGAGTTTAAGACTTGGTAAGGGGGGTTATATTGACAAGTCTAATTGGCAGTTTAAAACTGCTTTCAGGCTGCAATGGCAGGCCTGGGACATGTTTTAAGGAGCTACTTAAGTGAGTGGCAAAATTAGTGCTGCAGCACCACTAGTAGCATTTAATTTACAGGCCCTGGGTATATGGTATACCACTTTACTAGGAACTTATAAGTTAATTAAATGCCAAACAGGTGTAAGTCAAGTTTACCATGTTTTAGGGACAGAGTGTGAGCACTTTAACACTGGTCATCAGTGGTAAAGTTCCCAGAGTCCACAAGCCAACAAAAACAAATTCAGCAAAATAGGAGGGTGAAGGCAAAAAGTTTGGTTGAGACCACCCTAAGGCGGACAGGTCTAACACTTTCCAACAAAGGCAGACTTGATCTATTATTCTTATCCACTGAATAGTCTTGGTGGACCTCACCTCAGCTTCTGATGAATTCTATTTCATATGCTTTTTAAACTCCTAGTCATGTACAAAAAAAACACTTCTCATCTAGTTGCATTCATAAAGCTTCTTTACCTCCTTCTCATACCTCTTTTTTGCCAGAAACCACTTGGCATATTATGGTCCATAATATGTCACTGTAGCCAGGGCCAGCCTTTTCTCAGGCAGAGCCCTGGGCGAAATTAAATTTGGTGCCTGTCATAATCGTCCTCCTCCACTTCTTCCCCATCCACCCCCTCCTATTGGTGATTCTAGTAGGGGCCCTTTTGTGCTCACAGGACACATCTTGGCTGAAAGCCTTAGAGCAGTGACCGGCCTGTGAACACAATTGTGCACCTTGTCCACTCACCTCAATAATCAATGCAGTTGCTAAACTGGAAATGAAAGGAGGCTATGGGAGAAGGATGGGAGAGAGTGAGAGAGGTAATTTAAGGAGGAAAGCATTAAAGAAAACATGATTTACACACAGCTTGATGGCAATGAACTTAACTGGTAGTCAGGAATACAAGATTTATTCAAGGCAGCTAAGGAGTTCAGCTACCTATGCGCCCCTCCAATGGTAGGCTTCCCGGACCTGGGCCCAGCTCACCCATGCTAAAATCTGGCCTGACTATAGCTAAACCTGACCTCCTGTCCACAAATATTCTTCTATTTCATTTAAAGGGTGGTGGGTGCAGTAGGTCTAATAGGGTGCCACTGATTGTACTACAGAATATCAACTTTAACAATATTGAGATAGAAAAAAATCGAGGACAGAATATCGAGGGACAACATATTGAAAAGTAAGTGCTGATGGAGAACTATAGATTTATTATTCTAACTCCACATCTACATATCTTGAAGATATATGTACCATATACGTACATGTTTGAGGAGTTAGGTATAGAAAATCTAGACTTACTTACCTTTTGATAATTTATTTTTGATATTCTGTCCTTGATAGTATGTCCCATGGATATTGTGGTTTTGGTATTCAGGGTGCACCCTAATGCCATTAAATGTTAATGAGCATTTATTGGTGAGAACATGGGAAAAATTCCATTATGGGCACCTTCTCACTTATGTGACACATCCTCTTCTAAGTCACAACTATTGTCATCCTTTCCCAGTCATACTGGCTTGCTTGTAAGACTACTTGGAATTCCAAAATGAATTCCTTCCCAAGTACCCTGGCTTTGGGATTGCATACAATTTCCCCATCTTACTTTTTCTGCTGTATTCATCGCCCCTGTTCTCCTCCTCTTTTAAACCCCTTCCTGTCTCTAATTCTGCAGGTGGAACTTGCACTACCTGACCTCATCTCTCATGTTTTTCTCTCTCTTCTCTCAATTAGCTTCTTTCTCTCTCATGCTCTTTTTCCCACCCTCTTCACACCCCTATTCTACTGATGTGGTCAGAAAACACATACTGCCTCTTACTGTGTGTGCTACTTCATTCTCAGTTTCCCCACCTCCTCCTTTTTGCCTTATGATGTATGCTCTTATTTTGTACAGCATTTCCTCTACATAAGCGTTATCATTCTCAGTGCTTAAATCCACTAGAACTATGTGTTCTCGGCACAGCATCCACCCACAGAACGAATATCTCCACCCAAAATGGTGAACTGACAGGAAGTGCCTGTCACCTGACCTATAAGGGTTGGATCCAATCCATACCACATCATATAAATCCCAACAAATCATAAAGACCACAAAATTAAATAAGAAAAACAAATGAGGCCCATCAACTTGCCCAGCAGCTTGAATGAGCCCCACCGTTTTCTCCATTGTTTGTCCTCCATCTCCCAAGGGTGGGAGGGAGGGATACAAGACTGTGACGAGGAAGACTATGAGTTGGAATAATGAAGATTACCAGTAAGTAAGCGAGGGCCTGATTTGGATCTTGGCAGTACTCCTGTTGTCCCTCCGTTGTGGTGGTTTCAAGTACTCTGTCAAATTGACAGTGCCCTGCCCACTGTATATCGATGTGTGCAGGCTGTTCTGGCTCTGACGCCGTCATGCCGGTGGTATTCCGCCGAGTCGATTTAGATGTCCCCGTTATGCTGCCGTTGTCCTGGCAGCGGATTCCTGATGGAGTGGGTCCCTGGTGGAGTAGAGACTGGTATGTACAACTTATTTTCTTGTCAATACACATATATTTTGTGTTTGCCTCAGAAACATTTGTAGGTAATGTGTTATGCTCCTTTTTGTAACATATTGCATGCCACGCAAACAACATACAAACACTATTGAATGCATACCCACAGGCACCACAAGCACAACACCCCCAAGCACCACAAAAACAATTTGTTTTTTGAGTGTCAATACAGGTGTATTCAATTTACCTTGATTAGTAGGAAAATTATCACTACTGCATAACACATACAGCAACTGTCAACATATGATACACAGTAAAACAATTGTAAGAGTTGCTTACCTTAGATCCCAGCGACAACAGAGTCATTTGGCATTGTAGTGGAGTCGGAGCAGCAAAGCAGGGACCTGGACGATGAGGTTCAAGACAAAAACAGAAGTGGAAAACAGTTTAAAAGGTAAGTTCTTACCTCATTTCCTTCCATTCTGACAACTCAAAGTAGGAGGTATTCCCGCCACAGTTGCCTCAACAAAAAGCCACATCATGATTAGCGCGGCATTCATCTTGGCTGGACTCCCGCCCACAGCCGCTTCAGCCTATGGCGTCGCCGACGCGGGTGAGAATTCCTGGTGGAGGCGGCTGGCAGTCTTTCTTCCATGGACCCGCCAACATTTAAATAGAGCAGGTAGACGACCAAGTAGGCGGGCTGTGAATCCGTCAAAAAAATTACGGCAAGACAATTACCACCAAGATCTAAATTGGGTCCGAGTCATTACCTTCCTCCTCCGTCTTCCTCATCACAGTCACCTTTGAGCATTTACCAAAGCACTTGACGAAAGCAAAAATGAAAACCAACACCTATACAGATGCCAAGTAAACTTTATTTTTGGTCAAATACAAATCAGTGAACAGCAGTAAGAACAGCTGAAGCTAAATCTTCAGAAAAAATCTCCCCTATCCTCAGTTTATAATGGGAGGTGAAGAGATGAGCGGAAGACCATGTTGCTGCTGCACAAATGTCCCTCAACGGACACCCATGAGGAAGCAACACCCCTGGTTGAACGCCCCTGAATCACGGGAGGAAGAGAAACCCCTGAATGAAGATAGGCAAAGGAAATGGCCGACATAACCCAATGAAAAATAGTCTCTATCGTAGGACGATGACCCCGCCTGGCTACCCCAAAAGTGACAAAAAGAAACTCCACCTGGTGAGTAGAGACTGTTCGCTCCAGATAAATAACAAGAGCCCTTGTCAAATCGACAGAATGCAGCAGAACTTACTTCTCTATAGAAGGAGAAGGGAAAAAAGCAGGAAGCACAATATCTTGGGTCAAATGGAAAGGAGAAGGAACATTGGGAAGGATAGCCGAGTCAGGGCAAAGGACCACCTAGTCAGGAAGAAACCTTAAGTAAGGAGGGTCAGTAAGCAATGCTCCTATCTAACTCAAATGTCTCCCTGAGGTAATCACCACCAGGAAACACACCTTATGGGTCAGAAACTACATAGATATTGAAGACAGTGGCTCAAATGGGGACTTCTGTAAAGCATTAAGGACCTGTGGGAGATTCCATGGGGGGACACGAGAGAAAACTACTGGTCTCTTGAGGTAGAAACTTTGAAGAAGGCGAGAGGCCAAGGACTGAAAGGGAAAGAGAGAGGTACCCCCGATCGCCTTAAAGGCAGCCCACTGGCTTCGAAGTGTAGAGACTGATAGCCCCATCAAGGACCCATCCCGTAAGAACTCTAGGACATAACCACCCTCACAGGAGTCTGGGACAAACCCCCTGGATGAACACCAGAGAGAAAAATTCTTCCAGTGTCTCTCATAAACACGAAGAGTGCTGACCTCCTCTCCTACTTCACTGGCATTCCCTTAACCAATCGGCATTGGCAAGTACACTAATTCTTCCTCCTTATCTCTGCCTCCTGTATTTCCTACCTTAACATTCCTCGTCACACTTGTTCGCTATACCATTGATCATGCATTTTTTCTTTTCCTCTCCCATTTTAATAATTTACTTTGCTCATTTTCTGGTTCGCCTGATTTCTGTCCCTTTCCTGCTTTCCTTTCTCCCAAAAATTCCTCTTTCTTCTTTAGACACCCTTCTTCTCCACATATTGTTTCAGCCACCAGATCAGTTTCACTCACTATCCCTTGCTCTTTCGTCCCTGGAAACATTTGAAGATTCTTAAGATAACTCAGCTTTATGCTTCTTAATACCATTCTCTTGTTGAACCAGTCCCTGTTTTTCACTTGAACTATCCTCTTCCTTACATCTGAAGTCCCCTGCACACTCCTCCTTTGTAGACAGGTGTATGCAAATCCATTTTTCCATTCAGCTCCCTATTTTTCACTTTCATATTGTCATTAGATGTGCATTTTCTACTGTCAATGTCTTCATCTCTACTACATCTGCTTTGCTAGGCACTCTTTTAGCCCTTCCTGCACTCCTTTTCAGCTGCCCCTTTTGTCACGTGTCCAAAAGTATCACTGCCACCCCACTCAGTGGCACAGTTTAAGAAGGTGCTAAAGAATCCATTCCTCAGCTTTATTTGACTCAAGAGACCCTCATTATGGGCCCTGTTTTTATGTGTGAAAATATCACATGCACTAAAAATCGACTCCAAGGTGAAAGGAATTGATTGTGTGCAATAGTTATCACCTATTACGGGGTTTGCTGCTATAGCCGGTCATTACATGAATTTTAGTGCCCACCACTCTAAAATCTGCATGTCTCAGTATTTACCGGGCATTATTCCCATGATAATCATCAGCAGGGTTGACCTCCTCAAGTGTATCTAAAGGATGTGATTTTAATCGCACACAGCATGTCCCTGGTGCGATAAAAAACGTGATTCTAATAACTCCAATATGGGCAGTGACAGGAGTTACCGCACATATGAAGGTATTGGGCCTTCGCAATTAAAGCTTCTGGAGTATCGTGAAGATCCAATGTGCTGCAAGGAACTGTGTGCCTCAGTTCTGTATGACTACAGCATAGGAGATAAGTACTATCCATGAAATCCCACTTCCTTCAAAACCACTTACTTATGCTACTGTGCCCTTAAAAATGCACAAATTGCAACCAAAAACATATAACATTTTTCATTATCAATACTTTCTAGAGCATATTGATTCTGGGGATCCCCTAGATCCATAAGCACAACTCGGGCATCAATTAGCCATAGATGGAGACTTCTTAAGAAGACAAGGGGCAGTCTGACATAAAGCAAGCACTAAAAGTGCTAATTTAACACAGATTTGGGTGGACTGGTGCCTTAAATAGTTGACGAGCTAGAGCAGCGTGACTATGCCATGTTAGGAAGTGGTAAATGGTTTCTTGTTGGTTGTACTTTAAAGGCATGTCCAGCTTTTGGCTGGAAATGCAACAACATTTGTTGGGCATAGCTAAAGTAAACAGACCATAACACAATAGCATACACAAGTGTGAGAAACCAGGCTTTTTTGCAGTGTCCCCCCACTTTTTGCCCCCATTTTGACTTCTAGATAGATGCTGGTTTTGTGACTCATATTGTGCCCTGGGCTCTGCCAACCAGGCCTAGGGCCAGTGGTATGATTAAAAGGTATTTGGTAATTACGTATAATTACAATTAGTGCTGACAACCTACCTGCAAGTACCTAGTATTTGGTAGGGCATGTAGGTTTAGAGGCCCAGTAGATTTCATGAACTTAAGTGTGCACTACTGTGTTGACTGTCGACTTTGAAATTAAAGGAACTTCCAGAGTTTTAAAATACTTTATTTTTATATATAGGTCACCCCTAAAGTCTACCCTAGGTCCCAAGGGTAGGGTGTCATGTTAAAGTAAGCAATGACATTGTAAAAGATGTTTTATAGGCCCTGGTGCGGGAAAACTGCCAATTTAGTTTTTCCCCATTGTAGTGCATCAGCTCTATAGGCTAACATGGGAAGGCTTTATTTAACCTTAATAAAGTCTAACTATTGACAAGAGTGAGCTATAAGAATGTTTCAAAGTATGAAAATGATTGCTGAAATAAATCCAGAAACTTGCCATGGTTGGATTTATTATAACTATTACAGAAGAGAAGTTACAGAACTTGCTTTTCTGATGTGCCTGAAGTCAGTCCTATAGCAGCCTCTTCTGATTGGCCAGCTTTTGATAGGTTGAGCCAAGCACTCTTGATTAGGTGTGAAGGGGCCTGAGCTGAGACAATGGAGGAGATCCGGTGTGGCAGAGTAAAAGGCAGAAAAATGGCTGGGTAGCCAAACTGGTCTACAAAGGAAGAAAGACAGTGAGGACAAGAACCAGGCCCACCCCCACTTCGTGCACCCCCAGCCAGATGGAATCCTTTGTAATTGAATTAGCAGAGTGGTTTGAAGGGGAATGTTAGGGAAAGTTAGCCACACCTGTAGGTTGGGTTAGCCAGACCTGAAGCTCAAAGAGAGATTTTTTCCATTTAGGATTTTAACGGAACAGTGCTTTCTGGAACAAGAATTTACCACACTTCAGGGGAAGTGGTCATCATTGAGGGTGGCACCCTGCACCCCATTGGTCAGGGGTGCCTCCCTGCTTGCCAGCCCAGAAGCCTGAATAAATATGTGAGAGCTGCCCAGCAACTCAGATCCCTGCCTGGAAGAAACAAGAAGAAAAAGGACTGCCCTGCTGAACCCCTGACCTGCACCAAGAGGACTGCACTCTGAAGGCCTGCACCTGCTGCACACTTTATGCTTCAGCAAAAGAAGGACTTTGCCTGTCTCTAAAAGTTTGAGGAGTGGACTCCCTGAAAGCAACAGGTTAAAAGAGCTCCACCTGTATAATCTCCACCAAGAAGAGCTGGACAGAGTTCAGTGGACTTTTAAGGATTTGGCCCGGTGCATTGTGGGTCTTATAGTCTCAACTTCCCAAGGAGCAATTCCGAGATTCTGGAACCTTGGATTAGTGTTGTGGAGTATTCAAGAGCCCAAAAGGACCTTCTGGAAAAAGATCCAAAAGTTTAGAATCATCTGGAGAATTTTTGTGAAAAAGCTCCATAAATTGACCACCCGTCGTCGAGAGTCAAAAAGCCAATGCAGAACCGCGACCTGGCCTGAAATTTAGGTTCTTCCCGCTGAAAACTTTGGAGTTCCAAGACCTCCTGGATTTTACAGAGGCCTCGCGCTCAAGCAAGCCTCTGCCATTGACTCGCAAGCCGGCTTGACGAGGAGCCTTGCTTGACATACAGAAAAAAGCTCCAAAAGGTGATTTTCAGAACGTAAAATTTTTTAACTTTGACTTTGTCTCAGTCAAGCACGACCAGATGTCCTAAGTTGGAGCTTTTGACTTTTAGCCAACAGAAAGTATATATTCTTTAAAAATTTATATCTCTGGTTTCCTGCATTGGATTGTTGTCATTTTGGTGTCATTTTAATCATAGAAATGTTTCCTATTTGTATACAGTGGTGTTGGATTTTTATTGCATGTTGCAGCTTACTTATTTAGGGGCAGATTTACGTTGAACTAACGCAGCGGGGTACAGCAAGTCATTTTGCTGCGCCGCGCTGCGTTAGTTTTGAAGCACAGGGATGCGACATATTTACAAGAATATGTCGCATCCTTGTGCTTCCCCCTGCGCTGGCGCACAAACTGCAGCCATGCGCCGGTGCAGGCACCCTTGCACCATGGTGCAAGGATGCCTGCGTCGTGGGGAGATTGTTCTTGTGCAGGAAGGGGAACCTTCCTGCACAAAAACAATCACTACAACCATTTTCCTCTTTCAATGCGTGCTGCAGAATGCAGCATGCATTGAAAGAGGAAAAACGAGGAGAAATGAAAACATTTCTCCTCGGTGCGCCTTCGCTACGCCACCTCTAGGGTGGCGTAGCTTTCAGACGCATCTCCAGAGTTACGATTTCTCGTAATTCTGAGATGTGCCTTGTTCCATGAGTGTTGCGTGGGAACACCCACAGCAACACCCATGGAACGCCCCTTCACCGCAAAGTGCTGCGTGTGAAGGGGCCGTATTTACAAGGAAAGGAAAAGTCACGCAGGGTGGCTTTTCCTCTCCTTGTAAATATGGAGCAGCCCCCTGCGCCACCAGTACGTCCCGAAAAGTGACGTACTGGTGGCGCAGGGGGCTCGTAAATCTGCTCCCAAGTGTACTGGTGCTTTTAAATGCTTTACACATCTGTCTCCTAAATTAAGCCTGTCTGCTTGTAGCCAAGCTGCCAAGGGTTGAGCAAGGATTCATTTATTGAGAACTTGAGTGGACCTTATTTGTGATTGTGGTGTTATTACTAGTTGTAGGTAATAAACTACCTTCCAACACAAAGCAACACAAAACATAACAGGGTACAAATTAAAAAAAACTGTGAAAACAGAACACACACAGCACAGCAACCATAGTACAGCCATCAATATTACATTGTAGTAATGCAGCAAAATCACAGCAGCACAAAAACAACATAGCATGTCACCACTACAGCAATATATCAGACCACCAATATGCACAAATATTCATCTTGCACATTGCCGCGCCCAGAAACCTGCTTTCATATTACATTAGTATAGATGTTAGCACCAAAAACTGCCGTAACTTAACATCAAGGACATGAAATAGTGCCAGTCAAAAATGTTTTGTGATTTGTCCCAAGGTCACTAAGAATCACTTAGGCCCCCATCCTCAATCATCTTCTGCGGAATTACTAACCTGCCAGGATGAGTTCATGGATGCTTTTGAGCAAAGGAAGTGATCCCATTGGATTGTCTTGTAAAACTAGTACCAGAAACTGTACTACCACCGGGAAATGTCTACGATGCATTCAAAACAGGCATTTAGTTAATAGAAGAAAATGCTCCTGGGTGGGTATCACGAAGCATTTTCTTTATTTCTCTACAATTGTAAGACTAAGCATCTTGGTTTAAAAATGAAATATATAACTGTATTATGATTTGTGGAAAGGGTGGTTATAATTTCATTCTGGAGCAGAATTGCATTTTTCAGCTTTATTTCTGTAGAGCCTATGTAGTGGCAGGCATTTTTTTTATTTTTCTGCTTTTCAAGGGTACATGAAATGTAAGTTTACATTTTGTACACCTGCCAGGAATTCACAAAGGGAGTCCTGGCAGAGGTGAGCCCATTTACACATGAGAGATCACCACCACAAGTGCTTAGTTCTCCCCACACGTAAATCACAGTCAAAGGGTGGGAAATTTGGTGCTCCAATGCGTAATTACCCTTAAAAATGTGTGTACGGCCTCCAACATGGATGTTTGCGGGCATTCACAAACTCCAATCATTCCACTTTTCAGCTTGGTAGAGTTGGAATTTTACTTCAGCTAAAGGCTACAGTAAATATCTTTCCATAGCGAGAAGGGGAATTGATCTAAGTTTTGGTGAGGTGTGAGGGAAAGTGTTTCTTCAAGGTGAAAAATATTTTCTCCGTGGAGGAAAAAAGGGTCCTTCCATAGGGGATCTGATTCCCCCCGTGCAGGGTTCTACACTCTGGAGCAGGATCCTGCTGAGAATGTTACATGGCCTTCCCAGGAATACGCATAGGGGGTCTCCAACCAGTAGCTAGTGAGCTACTGTAGCTCTCCAGCTACCTCGGAGTAGCTCACCTGTCTGCAACCCAGCTTATTAAATTAGAAAGCTTTTGCTTGGTTGCATTATTATACATATACAAAAAATGAAATTATACATCACTAATAATATTAGTAGCTGTCAATGCGTTTCATTGAACATAAGTAGCTCTTAGTACAGAAAAGGCTGGAGACCCTGCCATAGAAGCATGCCGTAGGCTCAGCTTTCAAAGCATACTCCAGGGAAAGTTTGTGAATTCCAGAAAGTATACATGCACGTATATGTAAATCTGTGAGTGCAGATTTACTACTTTCTTTGTGACTCAGGCCCACAGTTAGGCATGGTACTTTGGGAGAATGCTTATGGCCATAGCACATTGAAGAAAATGTTATTTCAAATAAAAACCATGTAACGCTACGGACCTTGACTTTATTGCAGAGTAGGAGATGCTGCCCGTGTGTTTAATGACCACATGCATCATTAATCTAAGATTCCTTGAGGGAGATTGCACTTCTGCTCGGAATCACTGCTTAAAGATAAGCACCTCAAGCGCAGGCAAGCCCCATTTACTTAGCCAATTTACCATGTATAAACACGAGGACAAACGTGTTCCTTAATATGGTCCTCTAAAGTGACTAATGGTGCTTTATATTGCATTAGAACGAGGGCTGGACTGGGAACCCAAAGCAGCCCTGGCAAATTTTGTCAGACCAGCCCTCATACGGTGAATAGTGATCGAGCGCACCAAGCAAGTCTTGCCACTACAAGAGGGGGTGGGGGGTTTCCTTAAAACAAATCTGGGAAAAATGGCGAAACTGGTGCATTCTACAACAAATGTTTCATTATATATTAAATTATATTAGTTTTTAAAGCACAGTAAATGATGACCATACAGTGCACCAGGATGCAGCTATCTTTATTTGGGTTCTTCAATGATTCCCTCCCTATCACCCTCCAACAGTGCCTCTCATCTCTCCATAGCCCCTCTCTCACATGTATTTCATATATTTTATAGCACCTCTCATACCAGTGTAGAGTATCGGAGCACTTTACATCACACACAAATACAGAGACAATGAATCATACGTGTGTAGATCAGTGTATAGAAAATGTTACATAAGACAAAGGGGACTACACGGTGTAGGATTCACGTGTTATTCATTCTGGTAGGTATTTGTTTCTGGGGAAGCACAAACTCAGGATTCAGAACGTAACACAGTGGTTAATGTTGACTTTACTATAAGACATGGACAAAAAACATAACTTTCTAACCTAGATTACAATTGTAACTTATGAACTGCACAGTAACAAAATGATTTCTCTAACAAAAGCAGTAACCCACTGAGCTATGCACATAAAATACTGTTCTGTTATCTTCATAGTACATGTTCTTTGCAGCAGGCATAATAACCCTCTGCACTACCTTAGATGAGTCAAAACTGCCACTAGACAAAACTTCAATCTCTCTCCAGCAGGTACATTACTCATCATAGTTATCTTGGCCCTTTTACTGTTGCCTGAAAACTGTTGGATATGCAAGGAATTCTACAGTGCTTTTAAAACTGTTGCACTGCTACAAAACAGGCCCCAAGTAGCAAAAGAGGCCCCCCACCGTTTCAGCCTCGCAGGAAAATGCCTGATTACCTGTATGTTCAGTCTGGCCTTGATTAGAAACGGACTCTGCTTGGAAAGGTAGTAAAGATAGTCTCGGTGGGAGTTTATCCTGTACTCATACCAGAATTTTGTTAAAAAAAGTTCCTTTAATCATCAACGACTAATATGTTACAGGGCATTACTTTAAAATAGATAAGAGACTGAGAAAAAACTATATATTTTTATTGTTGAGAATGACAGGCTGGGAGCTCAAAGCAGCCTTGGTTATAAAGGGTGTGTAGCAAGTGAGCAGAATTGGCATGTGGCCAGCATGATTTGGGGAGCAAATTGCACACATGTAAACAAAAAAATGTATATGTTACCACAGGGATTTTCCTTTAGACGCTAGATAGCTGAGAGTTTCCCAGTCCACCCATCTCTAAGCTGCCCCCTGGTGCTCAGCCAACTGGGGTTTTCCCTGTGTCCCATGTGACCAGTCTAGCTCTGATTATAAATGAATAGTTCATCATCAGCAAGTTGTTTTTGAAATTATTTTATGAAGGAACCCATTCTCCAAACCTGTGGTACATGAAAGATGGCCCTTCCACTGTTTCTGACAGCTCTCAGAAGAAATCTCATGGTTCGAAAGGGTAATATATCTTGTCCATGATATTACCATCTTTGCAGAGATAAACTTAACAGATGTATTTGTAGAACACATGTTCACTCCCAAGGCAATTTCTTGGTGCTACTTACCGATAGTCATTGTTTAGTGTTACCCAATCATTTTGAAAAATCTTTACCTACCTGCCCATAAAAATTTCAATTTTTGTATTTTTGTATTTTTTGTTTATGAATAAAATAAAATATTTCAGATGTTTGGTATTTGTTTGAGGTATACGTATTTCCTATTTTTGTTTTGACGTTCAAATCATAGCAATGCTCAGGTTGGGGATCCCAAGCTTCCAATGGTGAGTCAGTGAGGATCCACAGAACCATTGTCCTTCTCCATCGAGCCCTCAGGCTCAGCCGCATAATACACAGTTGTTAGACCTGTCATCCTTAGGGTGGTGTTCCACCAACTTTTTACCTGCTTACCTACACTTTTTGCTTTATCTTTTTGTTGGCCTTAGGACTCTGAGCACTTTACCACTGCTGACCAGTGCTAAAGTGAAAGCGCTTCTCCCCTAAACATGGTGACATTGGTAAATACCTGAGTGGCATATTTTGTTTACTTATAAGTACCTTGCAAAGTTGCATACCATAAACCTAGGGCCTGTAATCTAAATAGTACTAGTGGGCCTGCAGTACTGATTGCGCCACCCACATAAGTAGCCTTTCAGACCTGTCTCAGGCCTGCCAGTGAGTGCAGCTTACTGCCACTTTGAATTCACATTTAAAACTACTTGCCAAGCCTTAAGCCCCCCTTTTTGGTTTTACATATAAGCCCACCAAAGGTAGCCCTAAGTGACCCTAAGTGCATGGTGCTATGTAAGTAAATAGTAGGACATGTGTGTTTACTCTCTACATCTCCTGGTAGCGACAAACACCCAAATTTGTTTTTCACTACTGTGAGCCCTACCTCTCTCATAGGCTAGCATTGGAAATTCCTTAATACACTTTTAAGCTGTAATTCCTGATCAGAGTGGAGTAGCTTTTTCATGTTTCATATCTTTGGAATGGTAATGATAAATCCTCCTTGCCGGTGAAATTGGATTTAACATTACTGTTTTAGAAATGTCACTTTTAGAAAGTGGACATTTCTCTGCACTTACTGCTCTGTGTGCCTGACAGCCTGTCTCCAATGCACGTCTGGGTTGGGTGACAGCTACACCTTGTGCATTCCCTCTAAACAGCCACAACACAGGAAGGATAAGTGCGTCTGAGTACCCATCTACATACATCAGCATTCTGATGGCCTTGACTGGGCAGGATGGAAGGGAGGGGCTAACACTTCACTTGAATAGGCAGTGTCCTGTCCCCACACAAAGGACTGATTACCCCCCACAGATAGCCTGGCAGGCAGGACTGGGTTAAAAGGGATACTTGTGCACTTCAGACAGCTGCTACGAGGTCACCCCCTCATCAAAGGCACTTTTGGGTATAAGTACTGCGTCTCTGACCTCCTAAAATCAGACATTACTGGACTTGTAACTGAATCTCTGTGTTGCTTAAAGGACTCAACTGGACTTCTGATCTGGAAGGCCTGCTTTTCTGTTTGTTGTCCTGCTGCCTGCTGATCTCTGACTCTGCTGAAGGAGAGCTGGACTCTGCCTTCATTCCAAGTAAACTCCAAGGGCTCATTGGCTTGCCTCCTGTTGCTTGAGACTCAGAGATATCAAAGTCTCTACCCCTGCTCCTATGTCTGGTTAACTGGAAGCTGCCCAGATACTTGCAACACGGATTTCAAAGCATCTCCTGTCTGCCTGTAGCAGAAACAGCACATCGACCCGGGTGCTGGAGGAAAATCGGAACATCTCATCGGAACCAGTGCTTTGCCTCCAGAGATTGACGTACTGGACGGCGTATCGCCACTGCTGCAGCTTAATGAGATCGAAGCATCCCCTCGACTCCATGGCAGAATCCGGCACATCACTCGACGCCTCTCAACTCTGGCAACCGTTTTCAGAACTGGTACATTGCCTTCAGTGCGTGGAGAAGATCGATGTATCCTGCACCTGCGGGCCTCAACATCGTTGCATCTTGCTGTTTGCGACCAGGAAAAGTACTTTGTTCACTGGGGCATGCGGGGGCCCAGTAGCCGGCCAACACTCTATAGCGGTTGGCCCGAACTTTGACTTTACCCTGGTCCAGCGTGACCTAAAGTATCGTTTTTAGAGCTATTTGCTTCTAAGTGCTTTACTGCATTTATTCCTTTAAAATTCAATATCTCAACTTCCATACTTTGGATTTTTGTCATTATGGTCTAGTTTTGTTCAGAATATAAAAATCTATATTACTAAACCTGTGTGGAGACCTTTTGTGGTGTATTCATTGTGTTACTGTGTGTGTGTGTGCTGCACAAATACTTTACACATTGCCTCTTTAGATAAGCCTGACTGCTCCTTGCCAAGCCACCAGAGGGTGAGCACAGGTTATCTTTTAGTGTGTAGCTAGCTTGCCCTGACTAGAGTGGTGGTTCTCGCCTGGCCTGTGTGCAAACCTCAGCCAACAAGGAATCCCATTTCTAACAATAGTGAATAAATGATGCACAGTATTCTGACCCCAGGGCTCCAGGCAATTTGGATTTGTGGTTAATTTAGTAGTGATGAAATTTTGGAGGCGATTGGTAGACAGAAGGAGCACAGGAAAGACCATACCAAAACTGTGAAAATTGTGATAAAACGTCCACAATTTCCAATGACGCTTTAGTGCTATTTTTAATTTAAAAAGTCTGGTGATAGCTTGGGCCAAAGAAGGTACTGCTAATTGGAATTGCAACTCATGATTCTTAGCTTTAATCACTTTCTATGTGTTTCAATGCCCAGTTTAATTGAGGTGTTATATCATGAGAGTGTTTGTTTCTACTATGTATGTTTTGCTCTTTTTGGTCGCAGCTTCTTCAGTGTTGTTTGTTATTTCTCTCATTCTCCAGGCTCTTCCTATCCCCCTCCTGCTAGTATCTACTAGTGACTTATCTTCATGGAGATTTGTTTTGTAGCTTACCACTAACCAGTGCCAGTAAAAGGAGATAAAGGATGGGCACAGATCCATTGCCCTTGTCATCTGATTGCAGTTGACTGAATATCAATATCCTCGTGTTCTTTAAACCTTTGTGAATTGAATTAAAATATAAATCATAAATCTGCACCTATACGAGGTAGTAAATTTGCTGGTAAAGATTCACACATTGTTTCGATAAAAGGCTCTTTGTGTCCCCATTTATCCATCAGCCAATTTCAATTGAATAATTTTATTCAATGGTTGATGTCAGTTTGTTACACGTATGCCATGTTATTTTTGGAGAAAAGCTTTGATGGACATTCCATTGCTATTTTTCCACTCTCTATACCATAAATATACCAATGTCTGTTGGCAGAAGCGGCAGAGCTTGTCAAGTTTTTCCATCAATTTCCAGAACTTTAAATCTACCTAAATGTGTTCCTGGTGAAAAAATAATTTCCAAAAAGTCCATGAGAGAGTTTATGTTAACCAATACTGCTGGACCTGCAGTGACACACCTGCCATATCTAAAGATTCCTGCAATACAGGAGGACAATTTTAATCAAAAATTCTTAATCAACATGGCCGAGCATTTTTGTTGGCATTTCTCAGTTCTTAATTCTCAGTGCTAAACTGCCCACAATGATATAGCGTTTTGTTTTAACCGGTCAGCAATTCTTTTGCTTTTCAAAATCAAATCCCCACTGCAGACATTTGGGGGCATATGTACAAGCCGCTTTCACCACTGGAGCATCACTTTTTCTGATGCTCCGGTGGCGTAGCACCATTTTACATATTTACAAGGTGACGCTAGGCCACTTATAAATATGTCCCTTTCTGCCGCTGTCTGATGCGGCAAAGGGGCAAGCAATGGGTGTTGCCGTGGGTGTTCCACCGCAACACCCATTGCTTTTTGATGCTGCCCCAGATTTACAAGGCTGAGGCGGAGCCAAAAACTAAGACCAGGTAATCCCTGGTCTTGGAATGGCGATATGAGGAGAAATAATTAATTTCTCCTCGTATTTTGCTCTTTCCATGTGTGCTGCATTCTGCAGCACACATATAAAGAGCAAATTGCCATTATTGATTGTTCATGTGCAGGAAGGTGTCCCTACCTGCACATAAACAATAGCCCCTGCAGCATAGGGACCCTTGCAACATGGCGCAAGGGGGCCTGCTTACGCAACAGTGCATGTTGGCACTAGGCAGCTTTTTTAGCTCCATTGCTAGGGGAAATGCAGGTCGGATGTGGAGGTTCAGGATGTAGGAGCTTCCTTTGGCAAATAAAAAAAGTATCATCCACAATTTCGTGACTGGAGGTTTTGGTGCTGAGCACAGAACAGACCACAACGTGGAAGTCTCCTAGGAGACGACTGTACCTAGTGTATTTACTAGTCTAGCTGGTTAGCAGCACTAATCCCAGAAGTATTCAGAGGAGGAAGGACTCTGAAGGACTTTTAGTTATTAAGCACACTTACATCAGCATTAGGTTTTTTGAGAAGAGGATGAATATGGCCAATCTTTAGGGACTCATGGAGTTAGCTCTAGCTCAGGAAGGAATTTATGATTTTAATTATATTGGGAAGAGGACACTGGATTGATCTTTGTCAAGAGATGGAGGATTGAAGCCTGATGCAAAATTTGAAGTTTTGTTGCGTGAGTGGGCTATGTCCTTTCTGATGGCCACAATCTTGTTGTAGAAATCATTACATCTGAGTACAGTGACGAAAGATAGTGCAGATTCTCTGCATTATTTTTTGTATCATCTGAACGAGTTCTGTTGATTGGTTTACTGTCTGAATTGCAGTTTTAGGCATAAAGATTTTGTGTTACATATATGTTGCGTGCATGCTTTTCTTGAAACTTTGAATTTAATGAAGTGGGAATGTGTGGAGAATTTTTAAAAGAATGGAAAATTAGTCTGTTCAATCCAATATTAGACAGCTAGAGACATGTATGTTGGTGATTTCATGTAGATCAGCTCCAATGTAAATCCAACATAGTGATTATGGAAGGTAGGTGTTGTGGTTGACTTTTTTCCAGCAGGAAGAAGTTTGTCTTCATCTTTTACTGAGTGGAGGTTGCAAAATCTCTGAAAACCCAGATCACAAGAGGGGGTGAGTTTACCAGTGCTATAATCAAGGAAACCATCAAGATAATTATTTTTTGGGGTAATTGGGCAGTACAAAGCGTTCAGCATCAGTTGCTCAGTTGTTTTGTTGTTATAGTTATAGTGAGGCAATGGAACTAAGAGGAGCTTAAAGACAGTTTAGTGCATTTAAAGAGGCGAGTGCTTTTGGGAGCATAAAATGAAGAATAGGATTATTAAATTGTGTTATATCTCGATCATGCAATCCAGCTAAAGCCTGATGTCAAGGAATTCATTCTGGGGTATGAATGTACAACTGTTGCACTGATCATCAGTGAGTGATAGTAATGAACTACATTTATATAATACAATTATCGTCATATCGGCCCGTAGCAATATTAGGAGCGGACTACAAAATACTTGTGAAAATCCTGGCAGACTGGCATATCGGTGTTCTCCCGGAGCTCACCACATAGACCAAAATGGATTTGCCCTGGGCGGAGCAGCTACCAAAATATTTGTCGTCTCTTCCACATACAGGATCGTGTTCAGGGACAACTCCCATGGGCAGCCTGTCTAATACTGGACCTAGAGAAGGCATTCAACATGCTGATGTGGCACTACCTTTTTCTGGTCCTAACTTGCATGGGAGTCGGGCCACGTCTCCTAGCCTACACCTGATTACATAACAAAAATCCAACCTCTCGGGTACGCCTGGGCCGCCTTGTTTCCACTTCTTTCCCGGTGAACCATGAGACCAGGCAAGGGTGTCCTCTTTCGCCACTGCTTTTCGCATTCACGATGGAGCCCTTGGCCATATGCCTGAGGGGAATCCCCCTTGAAGACAGGACACACATGGTGTTCTTATACGCCGACGACGTGCTATGATATTTAAGAGACATCAAATCCTATCTCTCCCCATTACAAGGCACACTGATCGAGTTCACTGCAGCTGCCGGGTCCGTGTGAACTGGGAAAAATCATCTATATACCTGCTCAGCCCTGATCAGCTACCACAACCCATATACCTGGGTGAGACCCTTTCCACTGGCAGGGAGCGGCAATCTGTTACTTGGGGATTTGCCTCTACCACACCCCATTGGGCATACATGAAGGGAACCTTTGCACGACTCTGACGGGCATCAGAGATCAAATAAATTTCTGGCGGTCATTGCCCCTCACCCCGATTGGCAAGATAGCCTTGGCAAAGATGGTCATTCTACCCCACCTCCTCTATTATTTTGCCAACCCCCCAGCTGTTCCACCACGTCCTTTTTTCAAGGAACTAGACTCTTTATTAGGCAGCCTCATCTGGGTCACTAAGTAACGCCGTGTAGCTCTCTGGAAAATGTAGTTACTGATAGAACGGGGAGGGCTGGGTGCCCCATTTTTCGAGGCATATTATCTGGCAGCTCATCTACAGTAGCTATCACTTTAGACCGCTGGATGATATATAGGTGAGACCTACGGTGACAGGGATACCCAAACAATACCGACGGCTCGCAGTCCACTACTCCCAAGGGTCTTGCCCCCTTCCCCATGGCCTTTTGAAGTGGCAGTAGCCCGGACGTGTATGTTCTGCAAGCATCGCCTGTCACGGGGAACACTGGTGTACGCCCCTCCACTACACTTGGTCGGTCTCCCCTGATTCCCTGGTTTCTACGCACGACTGGACATGGCACCCTGGACAGCGCACTTTATACACACACTAGGAGACCTCTTCGGAGACAGCTAGTTCCTTCCTTTCCATCAATTAACAGAAGATTACGGTCTGCCACTGGGACAGTTTATCCTTCACAGGCAGCTCACCAACACATGGAGCACCCTGGAACACCACAGAGGCGAAACCCATGACGCACCCAGTACTGCAAACTATACTAATAATGGGTGACGGCCATCTCCTTATCACCTGGCTGTATAAAGCCATCTGGAACCTGGTGATGTCCCCCCTTGATGCTCTCCGGCAGAAGTGGGAAGATGAGAATGGATGAGTATTACATGACAAGGAATGGGCGCAAGCGCTGGAGTTCCCCCATAAGGTATCCCGTAACTCCCGCATTACGAGCGTACAATTCTTTATACTAAACAGAGCATACCTCATCCCGGCGTAAATAAACTGCTACTTTCCTAATGCACATGTGGTCGGCCTGCGTTGCCAGGCCCCGAATGTGGACCTCGACCCATTTCTTCTCACTGGGCTACCATCCTCTAGCAGTTCCTACAGCGGGCTGGGAATGATGACCTCCCCCCATGACACGCACATGTCAACCCAGTAGACAATTGCTGCTGTTAAGAAAACGTCCGCATCTCACCTCACTTGCAACATGCATCACCTTACTTCCCCTCGCCATGAGTACCTAATCACACCGCCCATGTCTCCACACCTCATCCTCACACCAACATGACCTGCCGCTCATCCCCTCCATTCACCCCAATCTATTTATGCCCCAGTTCATGAACCTGCCCCCAGTTACTACCACCATGACAGTACACCTCCATCTCCTCAACAAATTCACTGATCACGACTATGGGGCTGATTACTATGTCAATCGTAAAGGCTCCGAACGGCATTCGGTTTGTCCGAATCCGACTCGGAACCCGGGTTTCCGTCTGACTCGGAAACATTTCTGACTGACCGATTATGATGATCTCAGTCAGAAAGGAAACCGTTCGGTCATTCCGAATCCGTTCCGACCGGCATTTGGAGACTCTGAGTTGGTCCGGGCGACTCCTAGAGCTCTACGGGCTGTGTTTCTGACCGAGCGATTACTATGTCGGATCCGGACCGCCGTTCCAAATCGGTTTGTCCAACACAGATCGGCTGTCGGAATCTGACTTTGAGGGTCCGTAGCAGGCCACCCTTCATCCGGAGGCCTCTTGTTGTGGCCCGTGGGGGTACCCATGGGTTCCCTCTTTCCAACCATGCACAGTGTGGCAGGCACCATGGAGTGCCCGCCACAGGGTGCAACATTTTCCGCAACCACCCAGTTTTTCAATGGGAGCCTGTGTTGGCGGTCAGTACACAGGCTCCCATTAAAGTCAATGTGAGTCCAACTGAACTGTGTTCTGAAACCTCATAATCGGTTGGTCGGACTTCCCAAATCCCATTCAGTCGGAAACCATTCCGACACTGAGTCGGTCGGAATGCTTTCCGACCGACATCGTAATCGGCCCCAAAGTCCGCACCACAACTTCCCAATATATACACTTACCAGTTTATTTGTTATTGAGTAATGCCTACAGTGTGCATTGATATGTTTGATCAACCTGCTGAGCACTGCTAAGTGTAACTGTTGATGCTCCTGTAAAATCCAATAAAAACCATTTTTTTAAAAAAAGAAACAACATTTATTCAAGCTGGCACTATGCTATCTGGTTTCATTCCTGACTGGTGTGATGGAGAAATGAATGAGAGTGATCTAGTGATGTCATTGTCAGTAGCAATGGTAAACATCAAGGTTAAACTCCAAAGCCTTGCTAGAATGTTTTTTAGGGTCTTTACTGTACCAAATATTGTGGTGAAGATATAAAGGTTAATTACTTAGAATTGAAATATGACCTTCCAATTTCAATACATGAAGTTGTGTAGTTCACATTTCTGGTGAGGGGAAGCTGTGATATATTTTTCCTCTAAGGAAATTTTCCTCTAAGGAATTATTATGTGTTTTGAGACTGTGTTGGTAGGAAACAGTTCTGAATGAACCGGTACCGGAATAGTTTCTAAACAAATCGGGTCCTGTGAGGGGGGGCATGGCTAATCGCAAAACATGGCAGTCGCAGTTTAGCGGAGCTCTGAGCCTGGGCCGCCAAATCCTGTTCAATTACCATCAGCCGGGGCTCATCGAGGCCGAAAAAACAACCTGCCAGACAACGGAAGCAGAATAAGCCAGTTGGCTGCTTCAGCGGCGGATAACAACCCCGGGAAGCCCGAGCTCCGCTGTGAGGCCTGCGCTGTGAGCGGAACCCCGGGCGCGGCGGCGGCTCCCTGCTGCAGTGAGGCGGAGGCGGCCTTATCGGTGGAATGCTGCGGATGAATCGGTGCCGACTGCTTCTCACTACCCCCTCCGTTCGCCTTCTGTCTGTGAGGCTGGAGCGAGGGGTGCAGATGCGGCCAGGGGTTCCGGTGTGGGCCTGGGAGCGAACTGAGGCCTTGTAATAAGGTGAGTGCCGATCCCCCAGAGGGCCTTCCACCTTCTCCCTCTCCCCCTGATCGGAGAAAGTAAGTGAGTCGCCCTTACCTGCAGCGATCCCCGTGGCGGCACTAACAAGGCGGCCAGAGAGAGTGTGCGCTGGGCGTGAGGGCAGCGATCTCCATGCGGCCCAGCTTGCATCAGCAGAGGAGGAGGTGCTGTGCGGCGCAATGAGGCCTGCGGCAGGCACTGGCGGCCCCTACAACCGAGGGGTGCTACCTGTGAAGACGCCGGAAATAAACAAGTTTTTAAAGGCCAGGCACAGTGCGACGACCATCGGGGGGGGCCGCACTAGATATAAACAAGAAGCGTGGCCAATGCCGCATCGGCAAATGAAAGCGAAGTGGGGAGGCAAGACGTAGTGCAGCCTGAAGTGCGTGTGGTGGCCCATTGTACTGAAGTGCGACACATACCAAACAGGGCTGCTGGCGGAGAAGGGGACCCTGTGTGAGGCACACCACCAGCTGAAGTGTACTGGTGCAACTGGAGTGGCTATACCGGCAGGAAGCGGTCTGTAGGGCCTATATCCTCTTGCGACGCCAAGGGTGAAATGGAGCGGGGCGCACAAGGTTTGCACCAACCTAGGACCCCCAAACAAGACGGAGTGCACAGCAGCCACCCGGACACCATTGTCCCAGAGTTGCCCAGAGTGTTAACAAAGCGCAACCAGCCCAAGAGAAAAGCAGCTATTCGTTCCACAATAAATCCACCGGCAGGGGGGCCCCTTTGGCTACCAACACAGCAACGAGCTAAGGCAACCCACAAGAGACTGGCGATACATGTCAGGGTCGGCTACATAGGCACTACCCACTATATACAGTTGGAAGTTACAGACAAACCTCACCACTGAGGGTAAATACAACGAGCCATGGGGCACCCCAAAGGGAAGCTGCCGGTTACATCTGCCACCAACACGCAACAGCCTGAAGATCCAGAACATTCCACCCAGCCACTCTCACTCAGCTGTATACCGCCCACGAACATTGAGGCGGCCCCAGAAAAACTGGATTAGGGGCCAGATGTACGACGTGATTTTGCATGCGCAAACGGGTTTGCGAAACCGTTTGCACATGCAAAATCACTGTTGGCCATGTACAATTCCTAAATTTATTATCTATTTAGGAATTGCGAGTCGCAATTAGGAAGCGGCGTTCCCTTCCTAATTGCGTCCGCAATGCTATGTGTGAATGTTTTGTGACCGCAATTGCGGTCGCATAACACTCGCAAATTACCACCCTCTTCAAGAGGGTGGTAATGCAGTCGCAATTTGAAAGGGGTGCCCAGGGGACCCCTTCCACTTTGTGACTGTCTCTAAAAATATTTTTTAAGGGCAGGCAGTGGTCCCAGGGACCACAGCCTGCCCTTAAAAAATGAAACAAAAACGTTTCATTTTTTTTTTAATGCATCCCGTTTTCCTTTAAGGAAACAGGCTGCATTTTCAAAAAAAAATAAAAGCTGCTTTGTTAAAAAACAGTCCCAGACATGGTGGTCTGCTGAGCCCAGCAGGCCACCATCCCTGGGAGGGTGGCATTAGCAATGGGTTCGCAAATTGCGAGAGGCTCATTAATATTAATGATCCTCGCAATTTATGACCCCATTGGGAATCGCAAAACAGTGTAATAACACTGTTGTACATTTCATTTAGCGCCTCGCAATTTGTGCCTCGCAATGAGTCGCAAATTGCGAGGCTCTAAATGAAAGGGTCTTACATCTGGCCCTTAATCTTGCAGGAGGTCAGAGAGTCTCGCAAGGCCATAGAGCAGCAAATAGGCTCCCTAACGACGGGCTTTACGCCACTTAAAGCAGATCACAACAAACTGGCGGCTACAGTATAGACCTACAAATCATCATTGGCGGAGGTACTACCTCAACACAGGGAACACGTGACACAAATCAAGCAACTACAAAGGCAAGTCTCCGGACTACAAGACAGAGTCGAAGACGCCGAGGGTAGAACAAGAAGGAATAACATCCGCGTCATTGGCCTCCCGGAGCGCAGCGAGGGCCCCAACGCCACCAGTTTTATTGAACAATGGTTCCGCAAGCACGTGGCCCCTGAGGGCCTATCGGACTTATTTTGTGTCGAGAGGGCCCACAGAATTCCTACCGGCAGACCGACAGCAGGGGCTCCACCGCGGCCGTTAATAGCCAGGATTCTAAATTACTGCAACCGGGATGTCCTCCTCCAAAAGGCACGGGAAAGATCCCCGATACAATATGAGAACCATTGCATATCACTATACCCTGACTATACACTTCTGGTTCAGCGCCGCAGGTCCTCATACCAGCCAGTTAAAAAGAAGCTCAGAGCCCTGGAACTTAAATATGCACTCCTATTTCCCGCCCGCCTGAAGATTATTCACCACCAAAAGTCATACTTTTCTGATAGCCCAGAAGAAGCAGAGGTCATGAACCCCCCCACAGCATCCGGTACCTCATCACAAAGCATTTCACACAGCCCCAAGAGAACACCGGGACGGCGATCACGCCGCAACAAGAAAACCACCCGCAAATCACAAGTGAGCAGCCCTACCCTTGAACAAGCCCGAAGGAGCAAATAAGAAGCCCTGGCAGCGGCAAACACGTTCAGAGACTGTGGCCTTCATGCAGCATCCGAATCATTGGCGGAAAGCACTGAGCAATCGGACTCAGAGAACAGTATTGCTTTGTTCCCCACGGTAACGCCTCAGACTGCAGACGATTTGTTAGGCTAATGAGGCGCATGATTGAAGGCCTCATTCGCCAGATGGACAAACGAAGTAACAGAAGTGGTAACTACACAACTGGCACAAATATCCTTTACCAGGCTACATAGGTAATGTATTAAAACAAGTATATGGTCCAGGCACTGCAGAGCCCACACAAAGCCTACAATACCATGCATGGCATAAGCGACACTCCCCTTACTGCGAAAGCACCACCTAAATGGACTATTGTTAACACAGTTGTGTTTTTAGTTTGGACCAGCACAGTTCGAGGACTGGACCTAGTATTCATGGTTAAAAGGGAGTTCTGGGGTTCTGGCTCACACTTGAAAACACGTTCCACACCGATGATCGCGGCACCTACATTAGACATACGACAAACCAGTAACACCGAACACACATGCAAGGCTCATATAACATAGTCAATCAATCAATCAATTTGGTCTTTATTTCGATTGTCAAATCATTAACGACATTATACATTGATAAAAATCTAAAAATTCATATTATAAACCATTAAAATCCATCATATAATAAAGCTTATAACAAACTGAATCACGTATAAAACATTTAACTATAAGAATAATAAAAACAGAATAAAAATGATTTACATAAAACCATTAATATGCCATCTTGGAACACATTCAGTTGCGGGAAGCAAATCTATGTACGTAATCAGTAAGGGATAAAAGCAGCTATAGGGTCATGAGTGCTAAAGACAGTAAAAAAAAATAATATTCACTACTACATTGTCCTTGTCAGTTTTGCACGAATGGACCACATCCATCCCAGAAATTTAGCGAGGGCAATCACTGTAGACTCACATATATCTGACTTTAAAATCCTTAGTGCCTCCGCATCCGACCTAGTTCCAAGATTTAAACAGACTGGTTTGAGCCATCTGTTTCGGGGGGCTTTGTAGGCAGGGCAAACAAACAGAATATGTGCTATTGTTTCCTTCTGAGATGGGCATACAATACAAATGTCTTCATTCCGAGGGTGCCATATACATGTAAAGGACTTGATGGGAAGTGAACCAACTCTGAACTGGTGGTACAATTTCCTATCTTTTGGTACAGTGATAAAATCCCAGTAACGTTCGTACAAATACTCATGTTTGTTCTCCAGAAAATCCCTCGTCAGGGTAGGATTCGTTATGGATGAGAATTGTTTCGTCATAGTCATGTTCCAATAGGCTGTCTTTCTTTGAAGGGAAAGAGTTCCCTGCGGGATTATTCCATAAGCTGCTCATCCCCATGTCACCCAGGGTATCTTTTATCCTTCTCAACCAGGAGATCTTACATGAGCTGTCAGCCCGCCTGGTTTCAAGAAGAGCTTGGGCGTACAGGGCCAGTTCGGGGTAACCCATAGCCTTCTCCAATAAGCCACAGGTCTAAATCGGGCTAAGTCCTCAATTAGATTGCAGCCCAAATCAAGATAAAGAGGCATCAGTGGAGTCGATGATGGGAGACATAATAAGGCTCTCACAAACTTGTTTTGGGCTGCAGTCAGGGATGTTAGATCTTCAAAGCCCCACAGCTCCGCCCCATAAAGAACCGAGGTACTGATTTTAGTTTTATAAATCTTTATGACAGGAGCCACTGGTTTTGTGTGGGATAGTCTCTGCTCCTTCATAAGGACTCCTGTTAATTGGGCATGTTTGAGAGCCAACTTATCGATCTGGGGTTTCCAGTTTAATTTCCTTCCTAAGGTGATTCCCAGATACGTAAAAACATCGGTCTGCTCTAGCTGGACTTTGTTCATAAAGACACTCCCTTTAATGGCCTTGCGATTATGGAGAACCATAAACTTGGTCTTCTCCACGTTAACCTCAAGGTCATGATCGCGGCAGAACTCCTCGAACCTGGTAAGGGCTGTCTGGAGCCCTCTCTGGGTCTTAGATAATATCAGAGTATCGTCCGCGAACATTAACAGGGGTATCTTCAGACCTGCAAGAGTAGGGGCATCTGTGGGATAGTTTGAGTAGTATTCCACGACCCTGTTGATGAAAAGGGAAAACAGGGTCGGGGCAAGAACACACCCCTTAGATATTGGGAACTTGTTTGTAACTTCCCCATTTATACCCCAACGTACCTGGGCAAAGTTAGAATTATGCAAGGTAGTTAAAATGGCCAATATTTCTGGTGGCATCCCCATATCTATGAAGGCTCTCCACATTTTAGCGCGGGGCACCAGGTCAAAAGCCGATTTAAGATCAATGAAGGCTGCAAATAGTGTACCCCCTCCTATAATTACCACCCTCCAATAGATAGTCACAAACCTGAGAACCTGGTCAATGGTGCCGGTGTGCGGCCGAAACCCTGCCTGCATTGGTGACAAAATATCAGAATCATCCAACCACGTCTGGATTCTGCATAAAACCAGCCTGGCAATGATCTTTTGGATACAGTCAATAAGGCTTATAGGCCTATAATTGCCAGGTTTTGATCGATCCCCCTTTTTGAAGATCGGGATAATCTCTGCTCCAGACCACGACTCCGGGATGGAAGCGCCACTCGCTATGGTGTTAGCGAGTAGCTGAATGTAGGTCACCCAATTATCCCCATCGTGCATAAACAGGTCCGCTGGTATACAGTCTGGGCCGGGGGCCCTACCTTTCGGAATTTGTTTGAGGGCGTTTTGGACCTCTTGTTTAGAAAAATGCAAGGTGGTAATAAAGTTGGGCATGGTGAATTGAACTATGCTTACATTGCTTGCAGCAAACTGGGTCTCGAAATGGGAGATCCACATCTCAGGTGCGACATGATTGACCGGGGCTGGGTTTGATGCACCGCTCCCCCATTTGACGAGGTGCCAGAAATTGGCCATATTTTTTTCCTTGCTAGCGCTGAGCAAATGTTGCCAATGGATTTCGTCCCAGTCCCTTTTGGCTCGTAATAGGGCTTGCTTATACCCAGCCCTTGCCTTTTTGATGTCTTCCATATTCTTTAGTCTGATGGTTCTTGATAATCTCCTATATAACATAGTCACCTGGAATGTGCGGGGGCCGGGCTCAGTGCAAAAGCGCCACAGGATACACGCACAACTGAATAGGTGAAAGGCGCAGATAGTGCTCCTACAGGAGTCCCACCTCACTGAGTCAGAGGCGGGGAAGGTACAAAAAAAATGGAAGGGACAAGTGTGTTCCACAACATATTCAGCTTTTGCCAGGGGAGCGACAATCTGGATTAGACATGGGGTCCTGTTTGAGGTCCTAGAGCAGCGCTTAGATCCTCAGGGAAGGTATATACTGATACATGGGATGCTAGATGGTGCACACGTAGTGATAGGCAGCCTTTACGCCCCAATTTTTGACCAGGACAAATTCTTTACGAGTTTAAACACAACAGTAACAGAATGGGAGGCGTACCCATGGATCCTGGGAGGAGACTGCAATGCAGTTATGGACACACAAATGGATTGCTCGCACCCCCCATTCCACGGAGCGGGAACTACTAAACAAGCAGAGGCCCTATGCAGATGGGTAGATGGGTGGACACTGGGAGATGTATGGCGGATGAAGAACCCGACTAGCAAAGAATACTCATTCTTCTCAGCCCATCAGCTACACACACAAATTGACAGAATACTGTGCTCGCTCCTCACCGCCGCACAGGTAACACATGTCACTTACTTAGGGAAGACCTTCTCAGACCATAACCCGTTAGAAATCTCCCTCGCATGGGGCAGAATCCCCACCCCAGTCCCCACATGGAAGCTTTGGCCCCAAATGTTGGAGGACATTGCATTCCGCAGCACTCTGTACACTACCATCACTAACTACTTTGCAAACAATACGAATACAGCTTCCTCGATTCTAGTGGAATGGGATGCATTCAAAACGGTCATAAGAGGCACAGCAATTAGCACCATGGTAGGCGCAAGACAAGAGGTACACAAAAATCTTAAAGCAATAGAAAATAAAATTAATACTTTAGAGCAGGAGACAGCGAGCGACCCTACAAAAACGGCATCACTGCAAGAGGCGCGCATACAGCATGCTGAGCTGCTAGGGAGCCTCAGGGTTATAGACCATAGAGTGTACACCCAGGTAAAGCACACAGAGGCGGGCAAATTGGGTACACTCCTTGCCAGGATACTGAGGGATACACCGCCAACCACTGTAATATATGAAATCAATACGCCGGGGAAGAAACTGTGCACACTCAGCAGGATATTAATGAGGCTTTCTGCACATACTATGACACTCTATACAGCGCACCTACCCACATAGAAAGTGCGCTCATAGACACATTCCTAGATGACCTGACCTACCCCCAACTCAGCATAGAAGCGCAAGAAAAACTGGCAGGCTCCCTTACGAAAGCAGAAATCAAAGCGGCCATTATGGAACTGCCACGTAACAAGGCACCAGGCCTGGATGGCCTACCTATAGAATTTTTTGACACATTCTCAGAGGCTTTAGTTCCCCAGCTGGAGCAGCTGTATAACAAATCGCTGGAAATAGGCCACCTTCCCCCCACCACTATGCAAGCATTGGTGGCCTCACTCCCTAAACCAGGAAGGGATGCGGTGGGCATAACAGGATATCACCCACTCTCATTCCTCGTTACAGAATACAAAATATTAAACAAAATACTGGCACGTAGGCTTCTCCCATATCTGAGTAAGCTTATACACACGGACCAGTGTGGATTCGTGCCAGCACGCAGCACATCCCTAAACATTAGAAGGCTGCACAATATAATGGAAGCCACTCCCGCAGACCATAAAAATGCAGGATGCGTCACACTTGACTTGAGGCAAGCATTTGATACACTGACATGGGACTATATGTTCAAGGCTGTAGAGCAGTTTGGTATACCTCCCGAATATCTCTAATGGGTACGACTGCTATATGAGGTCCCCACTGCGAGAATCTGTACTGGAAGTCACATATCGCGTACATATCCAATATGCAGAGGCACACGACAGGGGTGCCCTATGTCGTCTTACTATTTGTACTAGCGTTGGACCCGCTAGCTCTTAAGCTGCGAAAGGAGGCAGGCCAAACAGGAATCCAACTAGGCAACAGCACACATTTGATATCAGCCTGCGCGGACGATATGATAATATATGCCCATGACCTGACCAGTACACTGAACCGGTACCAAGTATTTTCTCCCAATTTGAGTGCATATCGGGACTTGCCATCAATGAGACAAAGTCACACACCTTCTTTTTTCGGGAAGGTGACGGTCCGAATGAGATCTGTTTCGGGCCATACACCCTATCAGTAGCACAGCATACATTAATGTACCTAGGCATATAAATGTACAGATCCCAGGTGGATTTACTAGAGGGCAATCTGACCAGAGCGATTAGGGCGATCCGGTCTAAAGTGGCCTTCTGGACCTCGCTGCCATTATCGGTGATGGGTCGTATAGCCATATCCAAAATGGTAGTCCTCCCGCGTCTCCTACATTTCTTTACTAATATGGCGGTATTAGTCCCCACCTCTCTTTTCAAAACGCTAGACACTAAACTCTCGGATCTAATATGGGGAACCGGACGAAGAAGGGTGGGACTAAAGAAACTGCAACTGGAGACTAGCAGAGGAGGACTGGGGGCACCAGATTTCCGTGCGTACTGCTATGCGAGCCAGCTCCAGTGGCTTTCCGCCGTAATCTGCAGGAGCTAGGATACACTATGCACGATATCAACCAGGGAACCCTACACGCATTACTGTTGCCCAAAAGCAAGATCCCTCAGGATGCGCCGTCGCTATTACGGATAGCACTTGCGTATTGGAAAAAAGCAATACAATACACGCATCACTGTCTCCCATACGCAAATAACATCCCACTTTTAGGACTCCACTGCCCAGTGGACAGATCACGAAACGCAGTATTATTGTCTGGACTGAAGAGGGGGTTGGTACCGTAGGGGCATTATTCAGCAATAAAATCCTGTTAGATCATGAGAACTTCACACGAGAGAACTGGGTCCCAGGCCATTTATATATGACACATGCTGCCATAATACGATATGTAAAGAAACACTGGGCTCCTGCCAGGTAAGAACCCCCAACGCATGAATTTGTGCAGGAAATGTTCTTAATGGGTGAAGGACCCCATCTCATTAAATGGTTGTATACAGGTATTCGGGCACAGGCTGCGGTATCCCTCAACGACCTGCGTGACAAATGGTCCGGGGACAAAGAAAAAGAGATATCCGACAGGGAATGGGCTAGCATTTTAGAATACCCTAAGAAAGTGACACAAAATGCAAAATTTTAATTCATACAATACATGGCCCTACATAGGGCCTACCTTACACCACACCGCCTACAGCTGATGTTCCCGAATACACAGCACCACTGCCCCCGATGCAAAGTAGAAGGAGCAGACTTAGTCCACATGCTATGGTCCTGCCCACGCCTCAGAACATACTGGGAGGAAGTACTGTGAAACATAGACACAGTGACAGACCTCCAAACCGGAGAAACAGTCGAAAAATGCCTATTAGGGCTCCGCCGACGCACCGCCTCACAAAAAGTACAGCTCGGGTTTTTAGACCTAGCTTTACTTATAGCTAAATGGTGCATAACAATGAGATGGAAGTCGGTAAAACCTCCAACAGTGTACACCTGGCACAGCGAGGTGGTGCGCTGGGGTGGAGCTGAGAGCGCAGCTATACAGCGGGAGGAGGCCCGAGGGCTGCGTAAGAAGCCAGATCTCTATGGAATGGGATGTCATATTAGAAGCCTTCAAAGCCCTAGAACTTGATCCCCTGCTTAGCACCCCTAGCGCATAGTTGGTACACATTGACTAGACTTAACACTGTATAGCAGAGCCCAGCGTAGGCACAGGTAGGGCGCACAATCCGATAGTACATACACTAGTACTGCAAACATAGCACAAAGGTGACCGAGACACAGTAACATAGTAGAGGCCAGATCGGACGAGCATGAATGGGGGGAGGCAGGAGGGGGGATGGGTAGTTGTAACTTGAGCGCAAATCCAGACACTGGAAGTCTATCTTAACCCATGGAGTGATATATGTATACATGATGTAGCTGTTACAATTTCAGTTTAACTGACGGATGTAATGTAATGTAACCAACGAACGTATGATACCTTGCTTAATTTCAGCATAATGTATAAACTGTGTTCATGGATGCAACGGATAAAAGGAAAATCAATAAAGTATGTCTTAAAAAAATCGGATCCTGTGAGTCCGGATGACCAATTACGATGCTTCCCAACATCGTTTGGTCGGACTCGCATTGACTTCAACGGGAGCCTGAGTTCTGAACGAGAACACAGGCTCCCATTGAAAAAAGGGGTGGTTGGGGAAAACCTTGCATCCGGTGGAGGGAACCCCATGGTGCCTGCCACATTGTGCATGGTTGGGAAGAGGGGCCCCCCTGGGAACCCCAAGGGCCACATTCAGATGCCTCCAGGTGAAAAGGGACCCACAACGGGCCCCCAAAGACAGATTCCAGCAGCCGTTTCGCTCCAGGCAAACCAAATTGGAACAGCTGTCTAAATCTGTCATCGTAATCACTCATCCAGAAACCGTGTCCATAGAGCTGTACGAATCGGGTCTGAAAGACTCGGGCTGCCCGGAGGCCTTTCGAAACCGATTCAGTCAGCTAGAACTGTTTCCGGGCATTGTAATGGGTCGTTGGGAAATCTGTACGATTCGGTAGGAAACAAGGGTTCCGAATCGGATTCTGCAATACCGAATCCCATCCGGAGCCTTTCCTAACAACATCGTAATCGTCCCCTACGAAGGAAGAGGACACTACATAAGCCCAAATGTAATGCTCTATATTAAAATAAAGAAAGTCAGTTTTCTTGAGCCCAGTTTTAGATTATGGTATTTCCTACTGAATAGGTTTTTCAGTCTAATTTTTTATGGAATTGGAAGGCAGTTTTGGATAAACCAGGATGAATAGAATCTCTGAGGTGTTGTTATCTGCATCATGGAGTCTAATTTGATATGAATATTTATATTAGGTTTGGTGACCATAATAAGGCCTCTTGAAAAACATGTAGTCTATGGATTCAAGAAGAACAGTTAGTATGGGACAGCTACAATATTCAGGCACTGAGTATTACATAGTACAGAGAAAAATGTGGGAGTAACATATACATTAGATGTGAAAGCTGTGCATCAGTATGACCACATTTGATTGACAGCAAATTGCGGAGCATGTCACATTCAAGTGCAAAAATTAAACTGTGTACAAAATCACATTTAGATGCACAATCACTTTCTGGTGCAAAATCACCCTTGGTGCAAAGAAGGCAGGATTGTTGCACGACATTGAGAAGCAAAATCCCATTTAGTTGCAAAATCACACTTAGTGCACCATCAACAAGAGTGTGGAAACTATTTTGTGGCACACATCACATACACAAGGAAAAGATATTTAGAAGCAAAAGATGTTTGAGGACAAATCATGGTCAGTGCAACATCAACGGAGTGTGGAAAGACCTTTATGTGCAAAGCCACATATAGGTGAAAAAACAAAGTTCAGTTGAAAATTACATTTTGCTGAAAAATCACCCGTTGTACAAAATCAACAGGCGACTGGAGACACCATTTAGATGTGAACAAAAATCCCATTATTTTCACTTCCCGAGCTACACCTATGACACTACTATACAAATATTTATTCTCAACAGACTGGTTACTCCTTCCCTCTCTACAATGTTTACTGGTGATAGTTTAGAATCAGTTTGTGCTCATTGTGGTACTTTCAGTTCTTTTCCAAGACTAAGATTATTCTCAAAGCTTTACAAAGTGGCACAATTTAATTTACATACAGAACCTCGGCCAGGATTTTCTGGTGTTGAATTACCATTTTACCTATTATGTTAGGTTTAAATTGCTCACCACCACGCTTATACAGTCCTTATATTCTTTCCAGATTTTTAGGACCATTATACTCTATGCATTCCGGATATGGGTTTAGGTAAGCTTTTTGACTGACATTCCTTGGACCAAGCACTAATTATGCTGTACTCAAAATCAATATTCAACCAAACTCTGAATCTAAGTATGTTTATCATCTCCTTTATATTAGAACATTGGAATGTTCAACACTCCATTATAGACAATGGAGTGCTCCAGGCTTCCACCGACTGGTAGAAGCCCGGAGAGCAACATTCCAATGTTGTTTTCCTTTCACAACTGCTGCTGTGAACAAAGGCGTCTCGGAGAACGAGGGGATTTAAACCCTCTCGGGTTCCGAGAGGCCTTTGTTTTTACTAATTAGAACATTGCGACCTCTATGGGCAGAATGTTCTAATAGCCTTAGAGCCCTCCTAGCGGGCTCTACCGCCCATTAAAGGCCCGCTCCCATGTTAAAGGCTCTCACCTTCGGCTTGGCCTTTAACGCTGGAGAGGGCCTTTAATGGCCGGCAGAGCCCACTAGGTCGGGCTCTAACTATATATTTCATTCACATGTTTGCCTCACTTAAGTAGCATGCTGTCACCTGTTCACAATAATAGCATGTTTTTTAATGGCATAGTAAGTTCTGTTTGAAATAGCAACTAAAACTTATTCTGATGCAATCTGATGTCATAGGCAATATTTTTCTATTTTTCATTATCAAAGATTAGTGGGGGGAAAATGTATTCACTCACTCCCCTAATACTTACTGAAAAGAGAATTCGGCTGCTCTCTAGGTCTTTGATCTAATATCAAGAAAATCCATGGAATCATCAATCTCTTGATATGAAGTGCTAGATCAAGCCAAGAGGTGGCACGGATACCCTCCATCTCAAAGGGTTCTCCTTCAATAATCTCTCTAAGAAACTTTCCTGAAAGACCATATATTAGGACTGTCCTTGAGCTCTTTTAGTTCTGGGAACCACCAAGAGCTTGGCAGTAGTAGATCACAGATTCCTGGATTGAGTATACCAGGTAAAGCGATGTTGTTAACCCCTTGAGTGCTTATGACGGAACCACGCCGTCATGAGTCACGGGCGGCGTGTGCTCATGACGGCGTGGTTCCGTCATGCCGCTGCCGCTCCGCCCACGCGGGACTAATTCCCCGCCTGTGCGGGCGAATTAATGAGCGGGCGTGGTCATGAAGGAACCACGCCGTCATGAGCACACGCCGCCCGTGACTCATGACGGCGTGGAGCCGTCATGAGCACCAAAGCGCCGCGCTCACCCCCTAGCCCCCCCGCGCCGCGGCAGTATTCGCGCCGCGGCGAAGGGGTTAATAGTCAAGACCAACATTGTGCAGCGCTTTAAAAGCAATGCACAACAATTTAAACTTAATCTGTTTGTCAACTGGAAGCCAGTGTAGTTTGACCAGACCTTGGGAAACCGATTGTTGTTTACGAATTCCCAAGAGTAGACATGCTGAGGCATTTTGCGTATTGTTTGAACTCATACACAGTATCGCTTGTGCAATAATAATACACTGCTGATATAGCAAGATTTTTAAACAAAGTTAATAGTCAATGATGGAAGATGCTGTCATTAATCAGAATGTTGTGTGGTCCAAGGCTTTGTGTATTATCCAAAAGATCAAGATTTACTACAGTTTTTGCCAGCCGCGGTCCGTGCAGGTAACAGCGGTGGGGCGGTGGGGCCGTGTAAGGGGGGATTTCGAGGAACGATGCTGAGGGAAAATTAAATAAATAAATAATTTTCCCTCAGCATCATCCCTTGAAATCCCCTCTTACACGGCCCCACCGCCCTACCGCTGTTACCTGCACGGACCGCGGCTGGTTTTTGCGCTGGTGCTGAAGTGACACAAAGCAGTGCAAACAGCAGTGACAGATCAATTTTCATTCACAATAAATATTTTAACAAAAAGATGAGCCTTGCGTAGTGCCACAACCTGTATGCACCAACCACCTCTTAATTTATACATGGGAGGAGTATTTTTTTTGCAGCCAGCGAAAAAACCTTAGCTTTCAGTGTAAAGCAAGTTCTGCTAAAGTAGTATGATCTGGCTTTGCCCCAAATCCTAGGGCCTAGTTTAACCAAGCAAGGGGTCAAAGCATATATCGCCTTCCACGCCAACATGCAATGTGCAATTTAAACTAATACATACATCTTTTATGTCTGACTCCTAAGTGAAGGTCCACACATAAGAGGAGAGTGTACTTTGCATATAAATGCTAGGCTAGACACTGCGGGCTCACCTTTGCACCATTGTGCGATGCCAAGCATCAAGTAGAACAGTCAGATTTAGCTCCAGCACCACCAATGTTGTCATTGTTATTGTTATTGTTATTGTTATTTAATCTTATAAGGCGCACAGCTACCACAAAGGTTTCCCGGCGCCGCTTGACAGAGAGAGGAGAAAAGCAAAAAAGTTGCAGGATCTAATTAAAAGAATTACCCACGAATTATTGGTTAAACAACCAAGTTTTTAAATGTTTGCGAAAATTGCCAAGGATGTTTTCGTTCCTAAGAGATGGAGGAAGAGAATTCCACAACTGAGGACCCAGATAAGAAAAAGACTGTCCGCCCATACGAGACAGTCTGATCCTTGGAACTGAAAACTTCACCTGAGTAGAAGAGCGAAGAGAACGTGATGGTATATAGGGTTGGACAATGGCCTTTAGATATTGGGGGGCACTGCCAGACTTAACTTTAAACATGTAACACAGGGCTTTGAATTTCACACGCTTCTCCACCCTGAGCCAATGAAGATCACAGAGAGAACTTGAAACAGAGGTCCTAGGGAGCTGGCAGAGCATTCTTGCCACTGCGTTTTGCACCACCTGCAATCTACGTGTTACATCCTTATTTGCGCCCAGGTACAGGATGTTGCCGTAGTCCAGCCTAGATGTAATAAGGGCCTGGACTACAGTACGTTGAGTAGAGCTGGGCAACATCCCAAAAAATTTCCTAAGCCATTTAAGGATGATAAAGCAGGTAGATGCCACCTTCACTACTTGCTGCTTCATAGACAGTTGATTGTCAATGATGACCCCCAGATTGCGGACTTGGCTGGCAGGTTGAGGGAAAATTCCCATTTCAGACGGCCAGTGCTGAGGCCCCAAAGATCCTTGTTCTTACCCAGAATTAGAACCTCTGTTTTTTCACCATTAAGTTGTAGTAAATTAGCTTGCATCCAACCTGCAATGTTCCTCAGACCTATTTGAAGGGATGATGTCTTAGAAGTCCTATCCGCCGACAATGAGAAAATTAATTGTGTATCGTCGGCATAGGAAAAAATCGACAGCCCAGCTTCTTCAGCAATAATTGCTAAAGGCTTAACATAAATGTTAAACAATAATGGGCTCAAAATGGACCCCTGAGGAACTCCATAAGGTGAAGAAAGAGTTTTTGATGCAGCATCAGAGGAAAAGACCTGGAAAGTACGATTGGTCAGGAAGTCACAAAGCCAATTGAGGGCTGGACCTTCAACACCCAAACAGCGCAAAGCTTTCAATAACACGGAATGGGACACCGTGTCAAAGGCAGCACTTAGATCAAGCAATATAAGTGCCGCAGTGTTCCCAGCATCCAGATGACCACGCAGCATCTCAGTGACTCCAAGAAGAGCGGTTTCGGTGGAAAAACCTGCCCGGAAGCCTGACTGAGAAGGATGCAGAAACTTTTGGGAGGTGCCAAAATTAGTTAGTTGAGTATTAATATGTTTTTCTAAAATTTTGGAGTACACTGAAAGCAATGAAATCGGACGAAAATTAGACAGTTGTGCCGGATCGGCATTTGCTTTTTTGAGGAGCGGGAGGACCATAGCATGCTTCCACTCAGCAGGAATAGTAGATTCACGAATGGAAGCATTGAGTAGCTCCATAATGACTTTTAAAACAGATAAGTCCAGTTTCTGCATTACACTAATCGGGAGCTGATCTCTAGGTGATCCTGATTTAAGGCTGTTTAAATTTTGCTTAAAGGAAATAATATCCAATAATGCCCAGTTCTCAAGTTTAGTACTAGATTCATCTAGCTGAGCATCCAGCTGCTCAGCTGTACTAGATATTGTAAGAGTTTTCGTAAGTGGAGGTAAAGTATTATCCTGCTTAGCGTTAAGATTAAAATACATTTTTTCCACTATTCCGAGAAAAAACTCGGCCAAATCCTCACATTGTGCTTCAGTAAGTATAGGGGGCAGGTAGATTATCTGCACCTGACAAATTTTTAACTGCTTTAAACAGGGTCTTAGAACTATTCTGAGCGTTATGTATGATGGTATTCACATATTCCGCTCTGGCAGTGTTACATGAAGAATGATAGGCTTTTATTGCCATTTTGTAAGCAGTCTTAGATTCAATTTCATAATCCTTCCTCCAGCGTCTTTCAAGCGCCTTACATTTACTTTTTTCCTGCTTTAATTTTTCCGTAAACCAGGGAGCAGGAGGACGATGATTATTCATTTTCTTATTGGCGAGAGGAAGGCACATGTCAATAGATTTTTCAAACCAGCAATGAACCTTACCTAGGTCAGCTAAAGAGACCTGGTTAAGATCAGAAGCATTATTAGCTAAAAATTTATTAAAAGCTTCAATATTCAGCTTCCCCCAGTTTCTGCATTGAGCTTTGCATCCCTGCACCAGTAAGGGTGGTTTAGACACAGCTTGCTTAATTTTAAAGCTAGTTAAATAATGATCAGACCACGTCACAGGGAGAGCAAGAGAGCAGACAATCTTTAAAAGATTGGAAACAATGGGATCAAGTAGATGCCCCGCCACATGTGTGGTGCCAGAGTTTTTAAGTAAAATGTTCATGGCAGCCAAGTCCGAGATCAAAGAGGTACCTATCCCGCAAGTCGGGTCCTCAAGATGAAGATTTAGATCACCCAAGATAGTGAAATTGGCGGTATGCAGCATGTAAGAAGCAATCACATCAGAGAATGCGGTAGCCCAAGGGCCAGCAGGCCCAGGAGGGCGATAAAGCAAGAGCCCTGAAAACGTGAACTGAGGATTCAGGGTCAATTGAAAAAAGGCAGCCTCGCAACCTATGCAAGTTAGATCTTCAAATTTGCAAGTATAAAGATTTTTATAGATAATCGCAATGCCACCGCCTATTTTCAATTTCCTATCCTTCCTCATTATACTATAGTTAGCAGGCAAAGCAGTGGCTACATCAGGGCCAGAACTATCCTGCAGCCATGTCTCCGTAAGGAACAAGGCATCCGGCTGCTCACCAAACAGTAGGTCAAAGATGTCTGCCTTGTGCTTTGGGAGTGAACGGCAATTAATCATAAAAAAAACTGGAGTGCAAACATTATTATTTATACCAGAAAAGTTGGTTGGTACCTTAGGTTTAGGCAAGGTGTAGGTAGAATCCACCTTGATGTTATCTTTATGCGTGTTTTGCGCAAACTGACAGTGAGTACATCTAAACCCAAGCCATTCCGGATGAAATAACAATCAGTAGATTGCAGGGGGCGTAGAGCTAGTAATTGATCTTTAGTGTATTTGGTAGAAGTTTTACTAATCTGAGCGAACTTCCTGGCCTCTAGGCCCGGACATGCGCGGATGGGCGCAGACGGGCTTGCCTTAGGCGCGCCCGCTGCGCGCGTCCGCTGCGCGTCTGATCTGTGGCCATTAAGTAGGATTATGGGCGGCCGGCGTGCAATGACTAGAGCGCTGACTGCAAGCAGCGCGTGGCCCAGGCAAAACTCCTCTGAAATCTAATGATGCACATTTTCTCTCCATCACAGAATGCAATGCTTCTAATTTGTACGCAAGGCTCCTTTACATGAAGGATACTAAAGGGCAGATTTATCAAGGGCTTATGTTGCCCTTGTGTCACATAAGGTGACGCAAGGGCAACGCAAGTCCTAAAGGGAGATTTACAAAGCCACCTTGCGTGGCCCTGCATGGCTTGGTAATTCTGGAGTAACGCAAGGCAGCACAAGTTGCTGCCTTGTGTTACGCTGCGCCAGGAAGGCGTTACATGGGTGGAGAGTGGGTGTTCCCACACGTTCACCCCTGTATGCTGGTGCATCCCCAGATTTAATAACACTAGTAAACCTGGAAATGCATCAAAATGCTGTGCCTACCCAGGTGAGCCATAACAAGGAGAAAGATCTATGCATTCTGTAGCACACTTAAAAAGAGGAAAAAACCTCAGAGGATTGCTTTTGTGCAGGAAGGTATACCTTCATGCACAAAAACAATTCTGGGTGTAACGCAGGCACCCTTGCACCATGGCACATGGGTGCCTGAGTTGGCACCTGGCAGCCACAAGTGCGCCAGCACAGAGAGAGAGCAGGAATGCACCATATGTTAGTAAATATGGCACATTCCTCCAGTAGCGGCCCGTGGAGGGAGTTCCGTGGGGCGGTGAGGCGGGGCGGGGGAGGGCAGGGTGGGGGTAGTAACACCGGAATATGGATGAACGGAGGTAGCAAACATTTAAACAAATAAAACGAATTTCGTTGCGTGCGCTGCAACGCATTTTGCCATGCAGCGCGCGCAACGAAATTCGTTTTGTTTATTTAAATGTTTACTTGCCTCCGTTCATCCATATTCCGGAGTTTACTACCCCCCACCCTGCCCCGCCCCGCCTCACCGCCCCACGGAACTCCCTCCACGGGCCGCTACTGCATTTCTCCCTCTCCATGTGATGCAGCACAGCTCAGTGCGGCAAGATGTCTTGCTGCATTGTGCTGCATCGAATGTTGATAAATCTGGCCATCTATCTCGGCCAAAATAGGCTGGAAGTTGGACTCCAAATGATTTCCCAAGGTTTTTGCTTGGTTTCATCAGTCACCGTAAGTAGCCAGGGTTTCACCAAAAGAGGATCCTGCTGCTCTTTGTGACTGAGGGATTCAAGCTCTAATTCACCAACACACCTGAGCAAAGCCAAACAATATCATGGTCTGGTAACATTCGACCCAGCATTGCGTGTTGGATTATCCCATTTGGGCAGTCCCAAGACTGATTTGCATATGGTGGGCCTCTGCTCTACTGAGAGGAAAACGATGGAGTGGAATGGTTCTCGGTGTAATTGTAGGTGGTCCAGATTAATTAAAGCACTGCATTTCCTACATCACTTTTTGCATTTCCCTAGAGTAAGCACGCCCTGTTTACGATAAATTCCCCTCTTAAAATGCAGCAATCCAATCTGCAGATAGTCAGAGTGTGCAAAATGTTAAAAAAATACAACAAAACTTTCTGACAGTCACCTACAGTGAAATCATGCTCAGATCCTGCAGGCATGTCGCCACAGCTGGCTACCTAAACAGATGGCAACAGACTCTGCTTCGCTGGCTGATCCTAAATTAAGGAAACATCAGGAGTGCCCTTCATGCATCCTAATAGCGAAGAAAATTAATAACTTTTAGGAGGTGCATGATGTGAAAAATGTAAAAATCCAGGCTGCACTAAGGCACCTAGCATAGAACTATCAGTTAATTTGAAGAGATGGTTTACAGCTTGAATGGACATGTGCACATGTTTCCTGTTAAGCAAAAGTAATTGCGAGAGACAGAATCAGATAGTTTATAAAAAAAAAAATCAATAGCGGCACCCCCACTGCATGACATTATACATCTATTCAAAAAGCAAAGAAAGTACCAAAATTTTTTTTTTTAATTTAATAAAAATAGAAGCTTGGTTTGGATTGAGTTTTAATGTATTTAATGCAGTAGCACATTGAATTTAATATGTTAACTTCTCATTATCAAACATGCCAAATGCTGAGATCATAGGAGGCATGTGGAACTTCTCAAAGGTCTTACTTTGACATTAGTGGCCGAATTACAGAAATTGTGGCCGCACAATGGACCCTCGAGTCTGGTTTTGCTTTTCAGGGACAATTTAGTATTGCAGAAGAGTTGGTAACCTTTGTGCAGCTCTTTTTCTAATACATATTGCATATGCAAAGTTTGCAACTGTTTAATATGAATTGTGCCTACCGTATGCACCCATGCAAACTGATGGAGATCTTCGTATGATAAAGTATAGGGAAAGCTAAAAAGTTTATTAAACATGGAAAAAGTTAGTAATTTAAAAAAAAATATTACTGCATTTTAATGTTATATATTTGTTTTGGATGTAGAACAAAAGAAAAAAATGCTATAGCATTATTAACTTGATGTTGAAATAAGTCTTTAACTAATTTAAATGTACTACATTAAAATAAAATTATTTTGATGAAGTTTAAATCAAAAATAAATTCTCACCTAAAGTTAAAACATTATTTTGTTTTATATGTATTAATAATAATTAAAATTGATGTTTAGAATTAATTAAATGTAATTTAATTATATGTTATCTCAATTGAATATTACGTTAATTTTTCAAATCAAACTGGTTGTTAAAATACTTTATCGTGAAATTCATAAAGCAGGGGTCTCCATCCTTTTCTGTAGTAAGAGCTACTTACATTCAATGAAAATCTTCCTGAATTCCTAATATTATTATAGTGCTGTAATAGTGACCACATCAGACAAGATTACATTGTTGGCATGCCATTCAAGACCATCCGCAGTGATCACCTCAATGCATCAGGTTGGGTTACTAGCAGTAATGTAAAAAAGCTTTATCAATTTGCAATGCCTGTACATGGGTAATACATAACAGCCATAGCGTATTTCCCTGGCACCAAGGTAATCACAAGTTTCCCCAGCGCTGCATGATTTGTCACTCAAATATTAACTTTAAATATAACATAACATGGGGAGTTATAAAGAGCATGTGAAACCTAAAGAGTGTACTGGCGCTGAAATAACATATGTTTATTGTCATCCAACTCAATGGTTAGAATGGTTGAAATGGAAATTCAGTTGGAAATGTAACCATTTACATCAGCTTATGAGTTCTAAAAATGCATACATTTTCATCTCAAATGCGCATTTTGAAATGTTGGTATGTATATATTATTTCATCCAAGCAAAATCTTCAGATTTTGTTCACTGGGCTGCAAACAGGAGAGCTACTCATGAGCAGCTGGAGTGCTACCGGTCGCTCACGAGCTATTCATTGAAGAAGCCTGGTACAATATATTAATTTTAGATATTTTCATACCATTAAATGATATTTCTTTATTTTTAACTATTTTAAATAAGGTAATTTATTTTAACATTATTTCCTGTGGGGCATTATTTTAAGTCTCTGTGTCCATTATTTTCTAATGGAGGGAGTTACAGTACCAGTGGCTGTCCATGTGTGGTGTTGGACTTACTCTGGCTCTGAGCTACAGTAATTTACTGTAGTAGCTTTAGAAGAGCAGTTTGTGAATAGCGATGGGCTTACACTTTTGTGGGTGAGCGTCTGTCCTAAACCCCTCCTTATTCTGCTCTAAACCCATCTCACTTATTAATTAGTATTCCCCTTTTTCCAATCACTACCACAGTCCCTCCCCCGTTTACTAATAAGTAGTAAACAACATGTGTGAGGCTCTTCCCATAGATAGGAGAGGTGGCAATTTAAGCACATAGGTTTGTGATTAGGATTTTGTAGTACTTCAGTAGTACTATTCTAGTACTTCTAAATGACCTGCGAAATGCCTCTTCTGAATAGGGCCAACTTTCTTCTACATACTCTTTGAACATCAATCCTCCAACATGAACCACAAATTGCCACCATTACAGACAACTGTCTCAATATGTTAAGATATTTCATCCATTAGTTTAAAGTCTGAATGACTTAAGGAAACTATGGCAAACAAATTGCCTTCCTTTACATTCACCAATTGAATCTCAAATAATACTTTTTTATACTTTCATGCCTCACAGTGTTTAACTCCCTGACGAGGAGGCTAATCAAGTGGTAAGGTAAAGTGGATGATCCAAATGCACACACTCCTAAAGTATCTCATGCAGTCAGTGAGCCACCATAAGCCATTCCATCCCTCTGATTTAGATGTTGAAGGGCCAGAGGCAAGGGCTGTTAAAATAAAACAAAATAAATAATGATGTTGCAGATCTGTTTGGTCACCAGTCCATCCTTACAACTGTAGTTGATTGGTAAGCATCATACAGAGAGTTTGTGCTCATAAAGCACATCTGTGAAGCTGTTATGGAGGCACACTATGAATCTGTTCTGTCTAATTTATGGACTGTTCCAAGGACACTATCCCTGATTCCAAGAGGTGGCTTGTGCTAAAGGTTTCACATCCAAAAGAGAAAAATCTTTCTTTTATTGCCTAAGGGGAGTAGCATCTTCATCAATAGTAACAACAAGTTAGTTTAGCAACCATGGGGCTTATTTACAAGGCCCTTGCGCCACATTTGCGTCATTTTTAACATGGGAAAAGCGACGCAAAAGTGGCACAAGGGGCTTGTAAATCTGCCCCATGTTTGCAGATAGTGCAATGGCTGTTGAAGCAGACAACCAAAATGTCATCTTCTGGCAACCTCACAACAACAGGACAAATGTCCTTGAGAAACTGATCATGATGAAAATTAGCAAGCATTTGCTCCCAAATGAAGTTGGTGTCGCAGGAGAAATGTCAGATGGCAACAAACTCTTAATTTTTTGGATGTCATTTGTGTATCAACGGGAGAGGAGACATCATCCATTAAACTTTATTTTCTACCTTGATTCTTCTATATCGCAAACCAACAAATGTGACTATGCGAAAGGAATAGACAATAGTTTTGAAAATATCTACAAAGTGTACGTTGTGTGAACAGTTTGTCAAAATAATGAATACCTGTGCCTCTTGCAAGACTTGCACCACTGGAGTGGTGACCAAGATATCCTAAATGAGACCTAAACTACAAGGCAGTACAAACCAAAAAGAGGAAATGAAAGGCAGAGAACTGTTTATTATGAGTATTTCTGGTATATCCTCCTGTTGTTTCTAACTTTGGGACACAACAAATAATGGACTTTACTAAAAAAGATCCTATTATGAGCCTGCCCTCTTTAGGATGAAGTTCACAAATGGTTTGTTCCATCATATGCTGTTTTTTTCTTCCACACTGACCAGAGTTGAATATTAACTGACTGTCCAACTATTCTCCTAATGAGTGAGGATCCTGTCTAAAAATGCATCAAGGTGCTATTGAACTGACTGATATTTTACTATTTATATGCAAAAGACAATGCAAGGAATGCTTGAAAAAAGTCTTACCACTGGCAATCTTTAAGGTTAACAATCCAACCCATTCTTTTCCTCCCATCATCATTGTATGTTTTATAGTATATTACCGCCCAGTCACATGATTAAACACATAGGGCCTGATTTACAGTTTGGTGGGCAGAATATCCTCTCTGCCAACCTCTCAGTCTGCCCACCTCATTTAGAGACGGGCAAACTGTAAGGTTTCTGTCAACGGAGCCCTCATTTTTTTTTTAAACAAACTTTATTGCCTTTTACATATATCTCTCGCAGCACATTATCAATTTTGCATGTTCACATTTTGCAAATTCAGCTTATCTCACGTCCTTCAGCTCTTGCACATGCAAATTGTTCCTGCATTATTATTGTTAATAGTGCTGTAATGCATTCCCAGGCCTGGCATGCCTTCAGTCCCCCTCCCTCCCCTGCCCCCCTAAATCTTAAACTTCGACTCCACCCCCTTCCCCCGGCACTGCTGTCTCCTATAGCTACAGGATGTCTCCTTGTGATCACATCTATTATTTCTTGTTGTGTGCAGCTTTATCATTCGGACACTATTATCCAGCTCTAAACCCCCTCTAAACCCCCTCGGTTGACGGAGCCCTCATTGGCTCTTTCGACAGGAAGCTTCCTCAGACAGCCTGACAGAGTAGGAGCTACCAGAGGTAGGGCATTACCATTCAGCCCAATTTAGGACAGTCATCTCCAAATTTGATGGACAGTAGTCCATCCGGGAGCTGGAGGTAAGGGTCTCTGGCATCTTGAAGGACAGAGCACCATCACTCAAACTTAAAATCTGGCCCATACTCCAATGAGGTTCTAGTATGAATCTCTTTTTTATTTTAGTTTTTAATTGAGAAAGAAGAATTGTCAGTTACTAAAGAATATATATACCACTGTATATTTCTTAATAAATATTCAGTTATATAGATATATAAAAGATGGGTCAAATTTTTGTTATCGACTTCGTTGATAATCAATAATTCTACATGAAAACCTACTCTTTATAGCTGATAAATGATGCGTAAATACCTGGTAGACTCCTTAGCCCCTGAGCCCCTTTAGAATGATAAATAGTATTTTGTAGTTCATAGATGTGGCAAGCCATTGAACAACAGGTCTCCATTTATGGGGGCTTCTTAACTAGTAGTCTCTTGTAATACATAGACATGCTATAGTTATTGTTATTAAAAGAAAAAGGAGCACATGCCTGTGGTATGTCATCTGCACTATTAAGCATAATACATTGTGTAGTCAAGACTATGGGGTCGATTCCGATCTAGGCCGGAAGCGCACCTAACACTATTCGTCCGGAAAAAACCCAAGCCGAACGCGTGTTTCCCGACCGATTCGAACACCCGTCCGAACGAGCAAGTACGATGCGCATAACTGTTCAAATACCGAGCGAGCCGTACGTACCCATTCCAGCTCCTGTACCCCGCCCGAGCCGGATCCGTAAACGCCGAATCGAGTCGCACGGAAGCAAATATACAGCACCTTCCGGCCGGACTAGTACGATGCGCCTTCCGTATGCGCCGAACCCGTCGCTACGTCCGGCATGTCAGAGCATCCGGGAGAGCCGCACATAAGTTCCGATTCACGCCACAAGACGATCCACGGCTACGAGACGAACAAGCCAGTGACCAGTATGAGTCGAAGCCACGAGAAACACGAACGAGACGAACCAACCATGAATCCCATCGCGCAGGTCCTACCAATACTCTACATCTATTACCGGAACCGGCACGGACGCGTACGGCGCAGACGGTAAGTCAAACACCCACAACACAAACAAACGACACGTACCCGACATATGTCACACACACATAGGGATGCAGAAATGAAGTACACTAGCAACAGCAGAACCATAGGGGCGGGATGGCTATCACCAATGCCATACACACCCATAGGGGCATGGATGCCTACCACTACTACCACCCCTACTCAGGGGGGCCTGGATGCCTACCACTACCACCACCCCTACTCAGGGGGGGCTGGATGACTACCACCAACACCCCCCTACTCATGGGGGGCTGGATGCCTACCACTACCACCATCCCCACCCATAGTGGCCTGGATGCCTACCACTACCACCATCCCTACTCATGGGGGGCTGGATGCCTACCACTACCACCACCCCTACTCAGGGGGCTGGATGCCTACCACCAACACCCCTCTACCCATGGGGGGCTGGATGCCTACCACTACCACCATCCCCACCCATAGTGGCCTGGATGCCTACCACTACCACCACCCCTACTCATGGGGGGCTGGATGCCTACCACTACCACCACCCCTACTCACGGGGGGCTGGATGCCTACCACTCCTACTCAGGGGGGCCTGGATGCCTACCACTACCACCACCCCTACTCAGGGGGGCTGGATGCCTACCACTAACACCCCCCTACCCATGGGGGGCTGGATGCCTACCACTACCACCATCCCCACCCATAATGGCCTGGATGCCTACCACTACCACCACCCCTACTCAGGGGGGCCTGGATGCCTACCACTACCACCACCCCTACTCAGGGGGGGCTGAATGCCTACCACTACCACCACCCCTACTCATGGGGGGCTGGATGCCTACCACTACCACCACCCCTACTCATGGGGCGCTAGATGCCCACCACTACTACCACCCATACTCAGGGGGACTGGATGCCTACCACTACTACCACCCCTACTCAGGGGGGCCTGGATGCCTACCACTACTACCACCCCTACTCAGGGGGGCCTGGATGCCTACCACTACCACCACCCCTACTCAGGGGGGGCTGGATGACTACCACCAACACCCCCCTACTCATGGGGGGCTGGATGCCTACCACTACCACCATCCCCACCCATAGTGGCCTGGATGCCTACCACTACCACCACCCCTACTCATGGGGGGCTGGATGCCTACCACTACCACCACCCCTACTCAGGGGGGGCTGGATGCCTACCACCAACACCCCCCTACCCATGGGGGGCTGGATGCCTACCACTACCACCATCCCCACCCATAGTGGCCTGGATGCCTACCACTACCACCACCCCTACTCATGGGGGACTGGATGCCTACCACTACCACCACCCCTACTCAGGGGGGGCTGGATGCCTACCACCAACACCCCCTACCCATGGGGGGCTGGATGACTACCACTACCACCATCCCCACCCATAGTGGCCTGGATGCCTACCTCTACCACCACCCTACTCAGGGGGGCCTGCATGCCTACCATTACCACCACCCCTACTCAGGGGGGGCTGGATGCCTACCACTACCACCACCCCTACTCATGGGGGCTGGATGCCTACCACTACCACCACCCCTACTCATGGGGGCTGGATGCCTACCACTACTACCACCCCTACTCAGGGGGGCCTGGATGCCTACCACTACCACCACCCATACGCAGGGGGGGCTGGATGCCTACCACTACTACCACCCCTACTCAGGGGGCCTGGATGCCTACCACCAACACCCCCTACCCATGGGGGCTGGATGCCTAACACTACCACCATCCCCACCCATAGTGGCCTGGATGCCTACCACTACCACCACCCCTACTCAGGGGGCTGGATGCCTACCACCAACACCCCACTACCCATGGGGGGCTGGATGCCTACCACTACCACCATCCCCACCCATAGGGGCCTGGATGCCTACCACTACCACCACCCCTACTCAGGGGGTGCTGTATGCCTACCACCAACACCCCCTACCCATGGGGGGCTGGATGCCTACCACCACCAACACCCCCACCCATGGGGGCTGGGTGCCTACCACCAACACCCCCTACTCATGGGGGGCTGGATGCCTACCACTACCACCACCCCTACTCAGGGGGGGCTGGATGCCTACCACTACCACCACCCCTACTCATGGGGAGCTGGATGCCTACCACTACTACCACCCCTACTCAGGGGGGCCTGGATGCCTACCACTACCACCACCCATACGCAGGGGGGGCTGGATGCCTACCACTACTACCACCCCTACTCAGGGGGGCCTGGATGCCTACCACTACCACCACCCCTACTCAGGGGGGGCTGGATGCCTACCACCAACACCCCCCTACCCATGGGGGGCTGGATGCCTAACACTACCACCATCCCCACCCATAGTGGCCTGGATGCCTACCACTACCACCACCCCTACTCAGGGGGGCTGGATGCCTACCACCAACACCCCACTACCCATGGGGGGCTGGATGCCTACCACTACCACCATCCCCACCCATAGGGGCCTGGATGCCTACCACTACCACCACCCCTACTCAGGGGGTGCTGTATGCCTACCACCAACACCCCCCTACCCATGGGGGGCTGGATGCCTACCACCAACACCCCCCACCCATGGGGGGGGCTGGGTGCCTACCACCAACACCCCCCTACTCATGGGGGGCTGGATGCCTACCACTACCACCACCCCTACTCAGGGGGGGCTGGATGCCTACCACTACCACCACCCCTACTCATGGGGAGCTGGATGCCTACCACTACTACCACCCCTACTCAGGGGGGCCTGGATGCCTACCACTACCACCACCCCTACTCAGGGGGGGCTGGATGCCTACCACCAATACCCCCCTACCCATGGGGGGCTGGATGCCTACCACTACCACCATCCCCACCCATAGGGGCCTGGATGCCTAGCACTACCACCACCCCTACTCAGGGGGGGCTGGATGCCTACCACCAACACCCCCCTACCCATGGGGGGCTGGATGCCTACCACCAACACCCCCCACCCATGGGGGGCTGGATGTCTACCACCAACACCCCCCTACTCATGGGGGGCTGGATGCCTACCACTACCACCACCCCTACTCAGGAGGGGCTGGATGCCTACCACTACCACCACCCCTACTCATGGGGGGCTGGATGCCTACCACTAGTACCACCCCTACTCAAGGGGGCCTGGATGCCTACCACTACCACCACCCCTACTCAGGGGGGGCTGGATGCCTACCACTACCACCACCCCTACTCATGGGGGGCTAGATGCCTACCACTACCACCACCCCTACTCAGGGGGGGCTGGATGCCTACCACTACCACCACCCCTACTCAGGGGGGCTGGATGCCTACCACCAACACCCCCTACTCATGGGGTGCTGGATGCCTACCACTACCACCACCCCTACTCAGGGGGCTGGATGCCTACCACTACCACCACCCCTACTCATGGGGGCTGGATGCCTACCACTACTACCACCCCTACTCAGGGGGCCTGGATGCCTACCACTACCACCACCCCTACTCAGGGGGCTGGATGCCTACCACCAATACCCCCTACCCAACTGGGGCTGGATGCCTACCACTACCACCATTCCCACCCATAGTGGCCTGGATGCCTACCTCTATCACCACCCCTACTCATGGGGGGCTGGATGCCTACCACTACCACCACCCCTACTCAGGGGGGGCTGGATGCCTACCACTACTACCACCCCTACTCAGGGGAGCCTGGATGCCTACCACTACCACCACCCCTACTCAGGGGGGGCTGGATGCCTACCACCAACATCCCCCTACCCATGGGGGCTGGATGCCTACCACTACCACCATCCCCACCCATAGTGGCCTGGATGCCTACCACTACCACCACCCCTACTCAGGGGGGGCTGGATGCCTACCACTACTACCACCCCTACTCAGGGGGGCCTGGATGCCTACCACTACCACCACCCCTACTCAGGGGGGGCTGGATGCCTACCACCAACACCACCCTACCCATGGGGGGCTGGATGCCTACCACTACCACCATCCCCACCCATAGGGGCCTGGATGCCAACCACTACCACCGCCCCTACTCATAGGACGGGTAATGCATGACACAACCAGCATACTCCAACATAAGGAATGTCAGAAAAAGACATCCCCCCAACATCATGACTAGCGTGCGTAATCTGTGTCAAATGCCTACAACACTGAACATGACATTGAACATACAAAGTGACCCCCTATCACATGTGTCACACATAAATGTGTGTGGCATCCACAATGCAAGCAGACCATGACTACTGTGGCAATGGGGTCTAACCCCCCATCATCACAGTGACCAAAAGGTAAGTGTGGGGTCCATAGCTGAAGCACATTTTGAACATTGTGGCAATGGGGTCCAAACCCCCATCATCACAGTGACCAAAAGGTAAGTGTGGGGTCCATAGCTGAAGCACATTTTGAACATTGTGGCAATGGGGTCCAAACCCCATCATCACAGTGACCAAAAGGTAAGTGTGGGGTCCATAGCTGAAGCACATTTTGAACATTGTGGCAATGGGGTCCAAACCCCCATTATCACAGTGACCAAAAGGTAAGTGTGGGGTCCATAGCTGAAGCACATTTTGAACATTGTGGCAATGGGGTCCAAACCCCCATCATCACAGTGACCAAAAGGTAAGTGTGGGGTCCATAGCTGAAGCACATTTTGAACATTGTGGCAATAGGGTCCAAACCCCCATCATCACAGTGACCAAAATGTAAGTGTTGTCATGGAAAAATCTGCAAATGCCAAACAGCATGGATGATTCCTGGTCACAGAACAACAAACACATCATTGGCAAAGTAGTGCTTGTGTCCCATAGCAACATAGATTGGGTGAGGCAAACAGTGCAGTGCAAATAAGACATACCTTTGGCCATGTGCAGACAAACATCACCCATGGGGGCTGACATTGTCAACATACATCAATTACACAATGACAGAAGTGACCATCATAATGCAGACCCACATATCTGCACCAATGGACACACAAATGTAGATATCCTGTGGAGACTGTAGATGTGAGGTGAACAAATACCATACCATGGCAGCAATGGGACATACAAACCATGATCATTGTGCTGACTGATGACCTAGGGGTCCCAGGGACAGCAGGGGAAACCCACCAAACAACATACAGCCAATGGCACACTAAAGATATGCCAATGCAGTGGTGCAGATGCACAAACACAAACAGGCAGCCTCACACTGCATATCAAACACAACAGGTGATGGGGGGGTATGCCAGTGTCCCCAGGCAACCACACAACACATGAGGCGGCATGAATCCCAATTACACAGATGTGTATACAGTGCCACACAAAAGTAACTCATGGATCGGATTCCCCTATGTGGGCAATCAGGCATTGTTAGATGAGAGGGAGCCCAAATTACACATGTTACACAAGCTTGTAGGAACAGCAACTAACACAGCAAGAGACAGACCCACCACAGCACTACCCCCAGGGACCCCACATTGTGGTGACACTGGCCTGCATGATAATCCCACTGTGATGACAAAGCTAGATGTCGTTCACACTGTGAACCACAGTCATGTGTCCTGAGCAACAAACTACCATCACACCTACACAAGCACAAATCAATCAGCACGGCCTGTCAGCCAAGGCCAATATGGAGGTAGGGGTCTAGCCGTGCAACAACTCACATTTGCACACACTCAACACCACACACCTTGATCTCCACCAATGTGCAGCAGTGTAGCTCACATGGACTGGTGACATTGCACATGCACCCATGACAATCCCAGGGGTGGTGGTGGGAACTAAGGTGCAGAAACCCATCACACATGGCCAGTCAACAAGACTCGTGAATGTCTGACACACTGCACAGTACGCCGTACATGGGCATGACGTCAAATCCACCCCAACCAATGGGATCCCTGCCACAGTCACACACCAATGAAGAAGCCAAGGTCACCCACAAAGAACACACATAGCCAACTTCCAACATTGCAGCTCTGACCCTGAGGAGTGGCAGCAGTCACACACACAACGTGTCACAATCACTGAAAGCTAACACAAACTGTAAGTTACATGACTTGTGTAACCAACAAGTGCCAAGGGGAATCCTGACTGTGTCTCATCTGTGTTTGCCCATAAACTCAGCCCTGACAGCAAACACACCTATGGATGACACCCTGATGACCAGTAATGTGCCATGCACCCACATCCCAGAGAACCCAGGGCGAAGATTTTGGGGGAACATAGGTCAACTCAGCAAGCATCACAAACCGGAACATCACTAGGGATCCCAGCCTGTGTAGCAAAATGGAAGTGAACACACACAGACATGCTCACACAACACACACCTTGGGCTCAGGCAATATCACGGAATTACACACTGCCATGAGGGGACTCCACTCCTGTATAAGGAAAGCTGTGCCATACGTTGTCTCTGCAGGGCTCCATCATGTCAGCAGAACACTTGGTCACTCAGTCAACAATTAGCACAAAAGGAAGGCTCCCGTCACATCAGCCTGGTCATGGGAGTGTCACCGAAATCATCTGCACAGATCCAACACACATGTATAGCTAGTTGCACTGATAACACAGATGAGTCCTTCCCCATTGATGCCCAAACTTGCATGTCCAGTGGAGATGGTCACACGGTCAGGGAAATAGACAAATTGAACAATGGCAAGCACAACAGATGTGCAGGGGTGTAAGCCACAGATGTGATATTGCAAATAAAAGTAGGAAATCCCATTGCCAAATCTTGAAAACATGACACCCTCATATTGCTGCAAAGGATGACATGGATACACACCAGGATAGGACACATTCCCCTGGACCACATGGGGTCCTGCACAGTAACACTTCATTTTCCTGAGATCAAAAATCACCATCACTGCAGCAAGGGCATGGTTAGCATCATCAACATCATGTACATCTGAAGCAAAACCACTAGAGAACAGAAAGTAGCTTTATTCAGCATATGGGGGTTTGAAATTGAAAGTCCAGAAAAAACACAAAGGCCAATGGCCAGTCCATTAGGAAAGTCCGAACAGGGTGACAGTGGCAGATGTCACCCTTTGCTTGCCTGCACTGCTACGGACCATGGACATTCCCCTCGGAGGGGCATACGGGGGGGCAGGCCAGGCACCGCAGGGACAGGATCAGGGCTCACCAGAAGGAGGCAGGGAAGAGGTGGTGGGTGCTGGAGAGTCACTGACAACTGCAGTGGAGGTGTCGGACATGGTGTGTGCCGGCACAACTGGGGGGCATGAGTCAGATGGTATGGGTGCCGGCACAACTGCAGTGGGCTGGGCAGATGGAGTGGACAGGTTCCCCACTGCAGTGCCCAAGTCAGACGGGGTGGTAGTGGACTCCACTGCAGTGCCTATCTCTAGGGGAGTAGAATGGGGTTCAGGTAAGGTGGGCAGGACAGAGGGGGAGGACACGGCCTCCACACCAGTGGCACAAACATGCGCAGCGGGGGTGTGGTGCTGGAAGAGCAAGTGGTAGGGGAGAAGGCCGGATCATTTTGGGGATGGTGTATCTGTGGGTGGGGGAACCTGGGGCAGGGTGTGGTGGGGGAACCTGTGTAGTGGGGGCCTGAGGGATGGAGGAAGGAGACTGTGTGGTTGAGCTGCAGGGCGGTGGCGGGGTCTTGCTCTTCCGGGTCCGGGGGACTTGCGGGTGGGGGCCTCAGTTTTTCTGTGCCTGGGGGAGGGTGTCCGGGGTGAGGGGCACTCCCTCTGTGTGGGTGGACTTCCTCTTTCCCCTGTATGCTGGATCAGCTGGATCGGAGGGGAAGAGGCCGAGGTCACAGAGGAAGAGCTGCTTTGTAGGTGGGGTTGCAGGTGAGGCAAGGGAAGGGGCCTTGGAGGGAGAGGTATCGGAGGACTGTGGAGTGACTGTGGATGCCTGTGTGTGTGTGTCTGTTCCCCATCCCCTGTGGGTGTGGTATCAGTCCCCTGAGGATGCTTGCGTGCACGTTTTGTCTTTGTTTTGGGTGTTTCTGTGCTGCTCGTGTCTGTGTGTTTGGGTGAATGTGCAGGTGTGCATGTGCTTGGGACAGGTAGGGTGCCAGGAAGTGTGGATGGGGCAGAGGTAGGAGGGGTGAGGGACTGTTGGAGGAGGGACACTGCTGCCATCAGGGAGGAGTCCATGGACTCACCCCCTCCTTGCTGCTGTCTGGCCTTCAGCTGCCCATCCATGTCCGGGAAGACCACCGCCAGAATCCTGAGCATGTGGGGGGTCAGGGTTCGGTGGAAGCCCCTCCTGCGAGGAGGCGACAGCTTCAGCTGGACCCGTGCGATCCTCCGGGTCCAGCCCCGAAGGTCCTGCCACCTCTTCTGGCAGTTGCGGATCCGGCGCTTGTAGACCCCCACGGATCTCACTGCCCGGACGATGGTCAGCCAGATTTCCTTCTTCTGGTGGTCATCAACCTGTGAGGATGACAAAGTGAAAAGGCCAATACTACACATGCAACATTTCCATGCATCACACAGTTGGATATACATGTCTCAATCACAGGGGCATATGATGTACACAGGCAGTGCAACTATGGCTATGGACAGTTTGCCAGCAGTTACCACATGGTACCATTGCCTGGGAAGTCAAACCTTGTTGGAATGCACTGTTACTGCACTATACCTGTTCAGTGCATGTAACTACACACTTTGGGGGCTGACAACTACTCAGTGAGCATGCTAGCCAGTGGTGTGCACACTGTAAGTCTTGCTAGTCAGACAACATGCACAATTAGTAAGGCAGTGGACAGCACACTCACCTGCTCCCCTGCTTTCCCATACAGCTTGCTGTACTGTGGAAGGAGGCTGTCCAGCAGGGCCTGGTTCTCCTCAGTGCTGAAGGCTGGGGCTCTCTCCACAGTACGTGCCATTGCAGTAGCCAGAGGATGCAGAGACAGCAGCAGTGGTGGTGGCAGATGTCGTCCTGGAGCATGTAGTGCAGGCAAGTGAGCTCTCAGGGGAACAGCCAGCATTATATGTGTGCTGCAGAGGCAGATACTGTCCCATGTGTCCAAAGTGATAGGTCCAACTCGTTTGCATCTTCTGAATCTGGCCAATCCATGGAATTGCATCACTTATACACGCCCACAGCATCCTTCAAAAGTTCAACTTCATGACACCCATGAATTTGCACCATTGTTGTGGGTGGCCAACTGAATTCACTGCATCAGACTCGTAAAAGTTTCAATAACGCATCCGTTACCATGTCAGTCCATAGCCAATGCGTGCGCACCGATCGGTCCATTGCTGTACAACGCGTATTTCGGTCCACATCATATGCAATGGCCAAAGCGTGCGCACCGATCGGTCCATTGCTGTACAACGCGTATTTCGGTCCACATCATATGCAATGGCCAATGCGTGCGCACCGATCGGTCCATTGCTGTACAACGCGTATTTCGATCCACATCATATGCAATGGCCAATGCGTGCGCACCGATCGGTCCATTGCTGTACAACGCGTATTTCTGTCCACATCATATGCAATGGCCAATGCGTGCGCACCGATCGGTCCATTGCTGTACAACGCGTATTTCTGTCCACATCATATGCAATGGCCAATGCGTGCGCACCGATCGGTCCATTGCTGTACAACGCGTATTTCTGTCCACATCATATGCAATGGCCTATGCGTGCTCACCGATCGGTCCATTGCTGTACAACGCGTATTTCGATCCACATCATATGCAATGGCCAATGCGTGCGCACCGATCGGTCCATTGCTGTACAACGCGTATTTCTGTCCACATCATATGCAATGGCCAATGCGTCCGCACGGATCAGTCCATTGCTGTACAAAGCGTATTTCTGTCCACATCATATGCAATGGCCTATGCATGCGCACCGATCGGTCCATTGCTGTACAACGCGTATTTCAATCCACATCATATGCAATGGCCAATGCGTGCGCACCGATCGGTCCATTGCTGTACAACGCGTATTTCTGTCCACATCATATGCAATGGCCAATGCGTGCGCACCGATCGGTCCATTGCTGTACAACGCGTATTTCCGTCCACATCATATGCAATGGCCAATGCGTGCACACCGATCGGTCCATTGCTGTACAACGCGCACATCGGATGACAACATGCATCCGTCACATCATATGCAATGGCCAATGCGTGCACACCGATCGGTCCTTTGCTGTACAGCGCTTATTTCCATCCACATCATATGCAATGGCCAATGCGTGCACACCGATCGGTCCATTGCTGTACAACGCGCACATTGGATGACAACACGCTTCCGTCCACATCATATGCAATGGCCAATGCGTGCACACCGATCGATCCATTGCTGTACAACGCGTCCCTGTATAAATCACTCGCATATGTCACCATGGTTGTCACTGGTGAACGTATGCCAGCCACAATTACTTGCCAGGGACTCAGGGGCACACCTACAACACCACAGCCTGTCCACACTGTATCCTAAGGCATGTAAGGCTGCATTACCTGTGTGTGTATGGGGGTCAACATGTGTTTTTTTTGGTGGCACTTGGGGGCAGCCACTCCCAGGCTGTGCACGTGTTCATGGGGACAGAATCCTTTGTGTGTTGTGCACATGACCACTGTGATGTGCAACTGTTCAGTTCAGGGCATGTGGCATGGTCACTTTTCTAGGTTGTGTATGTGTATGTCATGTCACATACACCCTGAGTCCCATGTGGGAAGGTATGTATGTCACAGGGTGACCCATTGCCACAAGAGTGATGGCCCTCCACAGTCTGTGTGCATGTTGTGTTTCAGATGTCTCGGATTCAATGTGCACAATGGGAGACAGTCTCCACATCCATGTTGTTTGTGCATCGACTTTGATGTTGTGCGTGTGTGTGTCACAGACGTCCATGTCTGTCCTGCAGAGGCAACAGGGGCCACTACCTGTGGGAGTCATGGTTGTTTTGCTGGCGTGTACATGATATGCCATGTCATGCCAGTGTCCATGTGGCAATACAGGGTCCTGGGAATCTACTTGTCAAAGAGCTGTGATGCCTGGGGCACATCTGTCCTCACTTGTCACTGTGGTGTGTGTTTGGAAAGTGACAGCAGTACATGGGTACTGTGACACAGCCGAATGATTTCCCATAGCACAACCTGGAACTTGTTGTCAACACATGTTGAACTGAGATGTTAGATGTTGGCCATGTAGGTGCCATATATGTCCATACAGTACGGCACACACATCAAGTACTTGTGTCTCGTAATGATGTATCATGTGATATTGAGTATGGTCAATGCCACATATGTGGGGTGACTGACAATCTTTCTTTGTTCACCTATGCACTGCAGGGCAGCAGCTGTCCATAGACCATTCCCTGACCTTGCAACCATGGTTGAACGTGACTGCATCCGACGGTACCGCTTCAACAGGCCGCTTATTGAGGTATTGGCGGGGCAGTTGGCCCCACATTTGCAACCTGGCCGGCCATACCCTGCAGCGCTGACCCCCAAGGTGAAGGTGATGGCAGCCCTACACTTCTTTGCCACCGGTACCTTTCAACACACTGTGGCGTCTGCTAGTGGGATGTCACAGACCATGTTCAGCCGTGTGCTACGCGATGTTTTGGAGGCTATGTTGAGATACTTGAACCAGTACATCTATTTCCCTAAACGTCAACAACTCACTGACGGCAAGAGTGACTTCTATGCCCTGGGGAGGATGCCACATGTCATCGGCTCCATTGAATGGACACATGTGGCTTTGGTACCACCACAGGCACATGAGCAGGCATACAGGAACAGGAAACATTACCATTCTATCAATGCCCTGGTGGAATGTCCTGCAGATATGTGCATTTCACATGTGTGTGCACGTTTCCCCGGTTCTGCACACTATGCCTACGTGATGAGGAGTAGTCGCATCCCGAGGATGATGTCACAGATGTAGAACCAGCGTGCCTGGCTTGTCGGTGTGTACTGACTTTGTACCATTGTGTGTGTTCTGTGATGTTGTATTCCACCCTCTTTTCCAACTCAGCTAATGTGCAATTGTCTGTATGTAGGTGACTCCGGATACCCCAACATGCCGTGGTTGCTGACACCCCTCAGGAACCCTGTGACACCAGCCCAGATGCGCTACAATGAGGCACATGGTCGGACCAGGAGAGTGATCGAGCGGACATTTGGGCTCCTGAAGAGCCGCTTTCACTGCCTGGACAAGACAGGGGGGGCCCTCCCATATGCCCCTGCAAAGGTGTGCAAGATTGTCATTGTCTGCTGCATGCTACACAACCTGGCAGTGCGGAAGGAGTTGCCTCTCATCCTGGATGACGATGACCAACATCCGCCACCTGTGGAGGATCCTGGCCTGGGCCACGATGCCAGTGATGATGAGGGGGATGTCCGCACACAGCTCATCACCAACTTCTTCAGCTGAATGTGAGTATACAGAGTTGGTATGTCAATGATTTGAGTTTGCATGATATGTGTTGGTGGTGCTCTGTTGCTGTTTGAGTGTGGCCATGTGCTACTTGACTGTATGCATGCAGCGATGTGTCCTTACAGGTAGTCTGTACTCCCCAACAGTGTTGACATGCTAACTTGGTTTTGTGTAGGTATCTTGTGACATGTATTGGGCATGAGTATTGCAGTTCTGTCCTGTTCTTCAGTGCTTTTGACTGTGTGTCATGTCTGTCCTTCACAGGGTACTTTCAGAGTTGTTTGGTCAACTCGGATCCCCGACACCATGATTCAACTTCCAGGGTGGAAGCAGTCGTTTCCCTGCAGGTGATGTGCCACACACCACTGGACTTTATTTCTTATACACCTGGTGACTGTGTGGCCACTGCCACGTGGGATTACCTTACATCTGTAGTGGAAACAACATGTTGCAAATGTGTAATAAACCTGTGCTTCAATTTGGGATGTGCGTTGTCTGTGGTCACACATCTGACTGACATTTGCTTACTGCACCTGTGGGCTAGTTAGCACAGACTCTGAATAGGTGTGGTGTCTGTGCATTCCACTGTATTTCCTGGCAACATCAGTGTAGGCGATGAGTCAGATGGCCCTGGTGTGTATGTGTTGTGTAGCCCTACTGGTGTGTCTCCCTCATATGTGTCACGTCGCCATGACTCACATGACGGTGTTGAACTTGCTGTAGCAGTTAGCATGCACAGTGTCATTTAGCAGATCATCATCTCCATGACAAAAACAATGTTGGAATCACAACAGAGGCAAGTATGGTGTATTAGTGAGTTTATTTACATACATGTGTGAGGATAGTGCACAGGATGGTGGGTGCTGTACATTGGGATTGGAATCCAAAGTTCCCAGATGAGTTGGAAGTGTTGGTAGCAGAAATGTCCTGAGTAAAGTCCACAGTCATGTGATACATTGGTCCAACTTAAACTCCCCATGTCATGTGGGGGAGTTGGGTTGCATTCGACAGGGTGAACAGTTTGCACACAAAGGAAAATTTCCAGAACAGGTGTTGGGTTCCTGGGGGATGTGCATGGCCATCGGCCTCTCAGTTTTCCTTCCTTGGACGACCCCTCTTATTTGGGGGGGGACCCTCACGTGCAGGCTGCTGCGGTGCAGAGGACTCTCCGCCAGAGTCATCCTCCCTCCCTGTGGCAGTTGCAGTTGTTTCAGCACCAGATGTTGTGGGCACACAGGGAGCTGTGGCCATGCTGGTGCTAATCTGGCGGAGGCATGTCAATATGTCCCTATGCACCGCAGTCAGTTCTTGCAATGTGTCCCACTTGGACTCCATGCGAGACATGTGTGTCTCCACACGGGACATGTGTGAGTCCAAGCGGGCATGATGGGCAGCCTTCTGCTGTTGAAAGTCCTTGAGGATCCCCACTACCTGGCTGACCTCTTCAGTGCTATTCTGGTACGCATCAGAAATGCGTACCAGTTGTGGGTCATCATGCAGTCCAGACCCCTCTGCAAACAGCGACCTCTGCCTACCACCCCTCCCATCACCCCTGGCCACACGTGTAGGACCTGCGGTGGCATGCACAGGTGATCCTAGGCCCCCTTGGGTGTTGGTACTGGGGTTGTGGTCCGTTGCTCCACAGTGGGCCTGGGTCCCTGTGCTGTTGTCATCGGTGGTCCTTGGTATGTCCGTGTGGGCGGGGGTGTTCTGTGTGTTGGCAGTTGTTGGAGGGATGGGTGCAGATGTTGGTCCTGCTGGTGCTGCATGATGACTCACACCGGAGGGGCCAGGTAGGTCTTCGCCATTCGAGGAGGGCAGAGGCTGTTCCACACCAGTGAGCTCAGTGTCCCCCGGAGCCTGGGACAGGGACTCCTCATCTGCTGCTGTGTCCCCATCATCACCTGTTTTTGGAAGAGACACACAATGTATGTAATGTTTCTACAGGCATCAATGGTTCAAACACCTGACAGTTCTGACTGTACCTCTGGATGCGGGCCTGTACATTGCATTGTCCTAAGTTGTCAGAGTCAGAGGTTGATATTGGTGTAGCACATTGTCCTGCCAACCTGAAGCATTTCAATGTGAATGTTGAGGTGTGTGCATGGCCAGCATTGGTGGTATTTGGTTGACATCCGGCTCTCCTTCTCCCCCCAGCCCAGTTATCCCACCATGAAGCATGCCACCCTTGCAGTGGGTGCAGGTTGACTCTCAGGATGTCAGTCAGTGGTGTCCTGCTGTTTGTTGGTGCCCAGTTCCCAGCAGGGCCTTGTGCTCCCCACAACAGAGCACCATTGTCAGACATCTTTGAAGTGGCTTTTCACTCCCTGTGAGGTGTGCATGCTTCAGTGTGAGCTTGCTGGGCCATGCGGGTGGGGGATGTTGAGCTGTGACTACCACGCCCATCATGCTATTGCCTACACCCCCCTTCCCAGCATGCCCATACTTCCTTCCTTTTGAGTGTACTTCACTGTGTGTGAGTGTGACAGCAATGGCAAGATGGCTGACAGTGGTGTCCTGTTGTTTGTTGGTGCCCAGTTCCCAGCAGGGCCTTGTGCTCCCCACAACAGAGCACCAGTGTCAGACATCTTTGAAGTGGCTTTTCACTCCCTGTGAGGTGTGCATGCTTCAGTGTGAGCTTGCTTGGCCATGTGGGTGGTTGATGTTGAGCTGTGACTACCACTCCCATCATGCTATTGCCTACACCCCCCTTCCCAGCATGCCCATACTTCCTTCCTTTTGACTCTGCTTCCCTGTGGGGTAGTGTGCCTGTGCTGACAGGATGGCTGACAGTGTTGTCCTGGCGTTTGTTTGGCTACAAGTCCCAAAAGTGTCCCTGTGCTTCACACAGCATGACCCAGTGTGGTTGTTCTTTGTGGGATAATCAATTACAGTGTGAGGCAATTTATTCTCCCAGGTGAGTTGTGTGGAGTTTGTGTTGAGGGGGTGTGTGAGAAAAGCTGATGGTGACTATGGTCAGAGCTGTCAGTCCTCCTTCCCACCCAGCCCGATATCCCACCATGGAACGTGCTTCATTGCAGGGAGTGCAAGTTGTCTTTCAGGATGTCAGTCAGTGGTGTCCTGCTGTTGGTTGGTGCCCAGTTCCCAGCAGGGCCTTGTGCTCCCCACAGCAGTACCCAGTGTCAGCCATCTTGTCAGTTGTTTTCCACTCCCTGTGATGTGAGCATGGTTCAGAGTGGTGTTGATGGGCCAATTGTGAGGGTGAGCAATATCTGTGACTACCACTCCCATCATGCTATTGCCTACACTCCCCTTCCCAGCATGCCCATACTTCCTTCCTTTTGACTCTGCTTCCCTGTGGGGTAGTGTGCCTGTGCTGACAGGATGGCTGACAGTGTTGTCCTGGTGTTTGTTTGGCTACAAGTCCCAAAAGTGTCCCTGTGCTTCCCACAGCATAACCCAGAGTGGTTGTTCTTTGTGGGATATTTAATTAGAGTGTGAGGCAATTTATTCTCCCAGGTGAGTTGTGTGGAGTTTGTGTTGAGGGGGTGTGTGAGAAAAGCTGCTGGTGACTATGGTCAGAGCTGTCAGTCCTCCTTCCCACCCAGCCAGATATCCCACCATGGAACGTGCTTCCATTGCAGGGAGTGCAAGTTGGCTTTCAGGATGTCAGTCAGTGGTGTCCTGCTGTTGGTTGGTGCACAGTTCCCAGCAGGCATTGTCCACCATATCAGGATGTGTCTGTGCCATCACAATGAGATTTACCCATTAATATTGTTTGAAAAAATATAGCGGCTCATTATGATGGCGGAACGATTGCCACCGCCGGGCCGGCGGTGGCGATCGTTCCGCCATCACAATGAGATTTACCCACTGCCATATTGGGATGGCAGTGGGTATCGCGGCGGACGCAAAGTCCGTCCGCCGCTTTTCCGCCGGTGGCAATCGCACCGCTTGCCTGGCGGGCGGAGCAGGACCAGTAATATGGTGGTGGTGCCTAGCAGGCACCGTCCACCATATTAGGATGTGTCTGTGTAGAGGCCTTTCCATGGCGGCGATGCCGCCATGGAAAGGCTGGCGGGGATTGGGTTTGGGGGCCCGTTGCGGGCCCCCTTGGGGGGGTGTCGCTGCACTTGGGGGTACCCATGGTACCCCCCTGCATTTCCATGCACCAAGTGGCAGGCACCGCGTGGTGCCTGCCACATGGTGCAGGGAAATGCGGTGCAAGCACCTTTAACATTGCGGACGGTGCTGCAGCCAGTATGGCGGGCGAATCCTAATCGCAGTGGTGGGACCGCCGCATGTCTGGCAGGCGGTCCCAATCACCGCTACGGTGGCGGCGGACCAAGTGCGCCCGCCATCGTAATCAGCCCCATAGTTATTTAAAATATCGATTTTTTAATTAGTGTTATGTATTTTAGTTTATATTTTAAATTCATGTGATGTATTTTTTTGTATAAGTATTGTTTATGTTTTTTAATATTATGAGTTAAATTTTAAGTAGTTATTAATTTCATTTTAATTACATTTTGCGTTTTTTAGTTCCGTAGCGGGTTGTGTGCTTCTAGGGGAATAAGTTGGGAAGTAATTTATTTATAATAAATTAATGAATATTTTTTTAATTGAGATTTTATAATGTTAGTTGTGTTTTTAATTTTTGGGGGAAAATTTTAGGTGCAGGTTGTGAGGTTTATAGGGGTGAAGGGTGGGAAGCAATTTATTTTTAATTAATTATCAATTAGTTGTTATTTAATATTAATGAATTAATTGAAAATTAATTATGGCAATTGTGTAATTAATTTTAGGTGCGGGTTGTGGGGTTTATAGGGGTAAAGGGTGGGAAGTAATTTATTTTTAATTAATTAATAATTACATGTTAATTACTAATAATTAATTCATTGAAAATTAATTATGGTGATTTTGTAATTAATTTTAGGTGCCGTAGTGGGGTTTTGAGGGGTAAACGGTGGGAAGTAATTTATTTTTAATTAATTAATGATTAATTGATAATGAATATTAATTAATTAATTGATAATTAATTAGTGTAATTGTTTAATTTTTTTGTGTGTGGCTTTTGGGTTTATAGGGGTGAAGGGTGGGGAGTAAATTAATTTTACTTTACTTTATAATTAGTTGTAAATACTATTATTTATTTAATTGAAAAAGGTTTTTTATTGTGTAATTAATTTTTTTACAGTTTAATTTTAGGTGTGGGGTGTGGGGATTATAGGTGTAAAGGGTGGGAAGTTAATTACATTTTATGTGTTTCAATTTGTTTTTGAATTAATAATATTTGTTTAATTGATAATTAATTATGTTAATTGTGCTAATAAAAAAAATGTTGATGTGGGTTGTGAGTTGTGTTATGTTATAGGGTAGGAAGTAAATAGAACAAATGTATATAATAATAAATGTTTTTGTTAATAAATAATTTCTAAATAAAAATATTAATTTTTTTGAAAATAATTTTTTTATTTTATTTAATATATTTGTAGGTATTTGGGATATGTATTTAACATTATAATATGTTTTTTTATATTAAATATATTTTTATTTTTCACATATTTATATTTTTATTTACTTTTTAAAAAATATATTTTTATTTTGTTGATGATATTTTATTTGTTTTTAATTTTAAACTGACTGGAGTGAGAATAGTAAATTTTGCCCCGCTGCAATCCAACCCTTCCCTATTGATGCACTGACTGGAGTGAGAATAGTAAATTGTGTCCCTCCGCTATCCAACACTTTCCCGATTGATGCACTGACTGGAGTGGGAATAGTACATTTTATCCCTCCGCTATCCAACACTTTCCCTACTGTTGCACTCACTGGAGTGGGAATAGTACATTTTATCTCTCCGCTATCCAACGCTTTCCCTACTGTTGCACTCACTGGAGTGGGAATAGTAATTTTTACCCCTCCGCTAACCAACCTTTCCCTACTGTTGCACTCATTGAAGTGGAAATAGCAATTTTTACCGCTCCGCTATCCAACACTTTCCCAGCTGTTGCACTGACTGGAGTGGGAATAGGAATTTTTACCCCTCTGCTCTCCAACATTTTCCCTACTGCTGCACTCACTGGAGTGGGAAATTTAAGTTTAAAGATTTTTATATAGTTTAATGTTTTAATTATAATAGAATGTTTTTTTAAATAGATTTTATGTTATTGGTATATGTATATATACATATATTTATTTTTTAAATGTTTATATAATTTTAACATTATAAAATACATTAAAACTATTAGTTTAATAATTGTTTTAAAGTAAATATATATTTATATTAATAATTATATGTGTGTACATTTTTTCAATTAAGTTTGTTACATTTGTTAAAATGTATATAAAATCTAACTTTATTTTTTAAAATTAATTTTCTTCGTTAATATATTTAATATTTATTCATTTATTTTTTATGTATAAAAACGATATTTTGAACAACTATATTTATGACATCGATATTTTTTTGTTCTCCAAATTTTTGTACTTACCATCATAAGTATAGGATGTAGATATTTTTGACATCGATATTTTGGTCACGATATTTTGCGTTTCAAAACATTTACCAAAATGATCAGCATCCTCCTCAATTGCAAGTATAGCCTCATTGATTGGAGTAGAATAGATTGCAACATCATTGGTTTAGACAGGTACTGTCCTCTCTAGACCATTCATCCTCACTGGTCTTATATTCATATGTATGCGGTATGTAGTATGTTCCATTGTTGGCCCTAACCCAGATGATCTGATAATAATAATTATACCCTTGCTCTTGAGCTTACAGATTGAGGGAAGGAGATAAAAATGAGGGGTGATTTCAACTGCATATTAAATCGAAATATAGATACCTCTAATCTCAGACTATCTTCTTGGATAGTACATGTAATAAGTATCATCACATGATTAACACAGATATGTGGGTTAGTAAGCACATGTAGTTCATTGAAAGACAATCTGTCAGAATTCACATACTACTCCTGTATACACAAATAGCATTGTCATATAGCTGTGGGGTTAATGCCTCTTCATATCTCTAGAACCTTTGCAGCTTGCACAAATTGAACTCTTCCCTCAAGTTCCCTCAAATTACATTTGGCCATAATCCATTCTTAATTTCCATCAAATCATGTCAATGTCTTGCTAATAGGATTATAGAAAGGCGGCCGATTGTGGAGATGAAGGATATAGGGAATATGTTGGGCAACCAATTAAGTAATTTCTGTCATTTAATCTGGGTACAGCATCTATAGACATAGGATGAGACTGTTTAAAATAATTTGTTCATAGAGCTACCAAATAAAATGCGATAGAAATAAGAACAGTATGATGTAAGGACTTACCAAGATCACTGAAGAATGAGCATGCTAGTTCAAGCTTCTAAAAAATGCAAAATGAATGTGATATCTCACTTCTTATGATGACATGCACACTCATTTAGATATCTAAGAGAGAAAGTCGCAGCAGCATATTTATCTAAAAAAATTGAATTTTTATGAGTATGGTGAAACAATTGGATGAACATTGCCTATTAAAATTGGGTAGAATCAGATCTTAAACAAATAAAAGTTGGTTATTGAAGTCTTGTCTCCAGACCTCATGAAATCATAGATCAATTACAACCTTACAATCATAACCTGTACACTGAAGATATTGCTCCTATTCTTGTTGCACATGAGAGCTGCTTGTGGCAAATCTCTCTTCAGATGTTGACACCACTTAGGCCCAACATTTGGAAGTGCCTGTCTCTTCAGAAGAAATATTGTCTATTAAGATACTCAGTGGTAGGGAGGCAACAGGGGATGATACTTTCCCATGGGATAACTATGTTTCATAGGCAGATCATTGGAATTATACAGCAGGGGAGGACCAAGTGATGAGGTTGGGTTTGCTAAATTATGCGACACGAAAAGGCAAATTATGAGGCATAGTGCGGCACATTATACGATAGTATTACATCATTATGTTAGCATTTTTAGACATGTTAACACTATCTCGGCAAAGGTCTCACCTCATTAGTACCAGTCTGACACCCAAACACAGCAATAAGCAACAGAAGACCAGTCAATCTTTACGAAGGGCCTTCCCCTGCGCAAAACATGTGTTGCTGCGTTTTAGTAACTTTTGATCCGTTTGAGGTAGAAACCATTTTTTAAGCTAATATATGCAGATTATGCTGCAGATGATGGATCTTGGGGCAAATGCGGCACATCCATAATTATGCAGAAAACGCTGCGGGCACAAAATCGCATAATTCCGCTGGCCTTGTCCAGAGGTCTGCCTATGACTACACTCATATACTCATTACATCCTCCAGTTCCTAATCACCATTGCTGGTGTCATTGTTGCTTCTGGTCTCCTTTACATTGCTTTCTCTCCTCCATTTTTCCAGCAGCTCCTTCACTTTGGCTGCTGGTTCGATCTGACATACTTGGCATGGTTTTCCTCCAAACCTTTTGCCTTCCCTCCTACTCTTTTACTGAATATGTTTTATTTATTGGCCTTAGGACTCTTCATACTTTACCACTGCTAACCAGTGATAACGTGCTTCTGCTCATTCTTCTAAACATGGAAACTTGGCTTACACCCAATTGGCATATTTAATTTATATGTAAGTCCCTAGTGAAGTGGTACTAACTACATGCACCCAGGGACTGTAAGGTAAAGGCTAGTAATGTGCCTGCAGCACTCATTGTGCCACCCACTTAAGTAGCCCTACAAAACATGTCTCAGGCCTGCCACTGCAGTCTGTGTGCCATATTAAACTGCCATTTTGACCTGGCAAAATAAAACTTTTGCCAGGCCTAAACCTTCTTTTTTAAGACATAGAAGTCACCCCTAGGGTAGGCCCAAAACAGCCCTTAGGGCAGGTTGCAGTATGTTTAAAAATAAGGGCATGTACTTTTAAGTTTTACATGTCCTGGTAGTGAAAGGCTCTTAAATGTGTTTTTCACTGCTGCAAGGACTATCTCTCCCATAGGATAACATTGGTTACTTTATTACATTTAATAAGTGATAACGTTTGTTTGGGAGCAGGTAGAAATGTCATGTTTGTTCTCTAATGAGTTGTAATTTTAAACCCTTCTTAATGGTAAAGTCGGCTTTTAAGTCACAATTCTGAAAATGACACGTTTAGAAAGTTGGTATTTTCTTGTCCCAACCATTTGGTGCCTGCAGCCTGTATCCTGGGTCACATGACTAGGTGTAGTTGGCAGTTGGCCTTTGTGTATTTGTTCCAGACAGTATCAAAAAGGGACTGAGTGTTGGCAGAATGAGCTATCCTCACCAGATGGGTGGGGTGGAGCTGTCATCTATCACACTTAAACTTCAAAGGAGCTGCCTCAGCAAACCCACAAAGAACTTCACACTAGCCTTTTGTGACTCCAGATATCCTTGGACCAGGACAGGGAAAGGAAGGAATTTCCAGAACCAGATGTGAGGGGGTATTGAGAAGTTTCTCCCACTTCAAAGCTGGCACCATTTATAACTATTGGACACCTAGAATAACTCTTCAGTACACTCCTGGACCTGTGGATACTACAGAGGAAGCACTGCCCTGCTGCCAGAGGACTGCCCTGCTTCTAGAAGCATGCCCAGCTGTCTGAGAAGGAAGACCGGACCTATTCTGTTCATCCTAGTCCCTCCGAAGTGACTCCAAGGGTCAGCTGGTTGACCTCCTGTTCTGAACTACAGGGACCTAACAAGCTCCAGAAGAGCCCGTGCTCCTGCCCGGATGACCTGCTGCATCGGACATGCCTGGACCTGCAACTGGAATTGCCCAAGCCTTGCTGGCCTCTGCTGGAGTGAGTTCATGATCCCCAAGGGGTTCCTCTCCAGGTCTTGAGCCCTTGGTTTGTATCGGTTGAGCTCCTCCTGTTCCGAAAAGAAGAACTCCTGAATGGGACCATTCACAGCGATGCCTGACAGGATCTATGCACTACAGCGATGACAGTTCGTGATACCCAGCCTGCACTTTGCACAACAGCGATGACCATCCCCAACGCTATTCCTGCCCCTCATAGTCTCCTCCACCGTGAACTGGGCTCTTTGCACCTGACTTTGAGAAGGTAACTTTTATAGCAGAGCAAACCTGGTCTCTGTATGCAACCCGCACCCCTTTGCGGTCAACCTGAACTTGTGACTTTCTCCCGGTCCTGCACAACCAGATAACTGTGAGTGGTACTTTGTGCTTTTAGGAGCTATACTTACCTTAAATCTTTGAAAGAGCATATGTACAGTTCTAAAGATTGGATTGTTGTAATTTTGGTGTCAAATAATGTATTCTTTTTTACTCTAATTTTCTAAATTGGTGTGGGATTTTTCCTATCTTGTATTTTCCCTTTATTACTGTTTGTGTGCTGCATGAATACTTTACACATTGCTTCTTAGTTAAGCCTGACTGCATTTGTGCCAAGATACCAGAGGGTTAAGCACAGGTTAATTTAGTGACTTTTGTGGTTCACCCTGACAAGGATTGTAGTTGTTGCTTGAATAGGGTTTCAGCCCTCTCAACCAATAACCCAATTTCTTACACTTCTGAAATGCCTTTCCTTGAAACCTTAAGTTTATCAGGCTCTTGAAGGAACACCCGGTCACTCATCTCCTGAAGAGGGTTGATCATTCAGTGCAGCTGCTACCTTCTTTTAGCATAGAATGAGAACAATAAGACCAAAGAAATAGATGCCTCCAGCCCTTAAAGGTGTCTTGGGCAGGGCTCTAGCATAAATTATCCCCATCAAGAGGAAATTTCTGATGTGTATCATTTTAGCTTGAGGTTGTGAACTTGGCTATGTGCCTTTACAAAATGAGAACCAGTGTGCCCTGTGAATTTTTAATCAAAACCCCGTACTGCTAAATCCATGAAAGCCTGAAGGAAAAGAGCCACTATGAACTGATGATGATTCCTAACCATATAGCTGTTCCTATGCTGTCAGTTTTCCACATCCTTCAATTTCTCTAACCATGTTATCTTGTTCATCCAGCTAAGCCATCATTTTTTTAAATGTCATTTCTGTTTCTGCAGTCCTTTTTTATCTTCAGAAATGCAAACAGATGTTGAATTAATTTGCCGAAGCAACTTTCTGAGCTGTTAGTTGTGTTTTTAATTTGTTAATCCTAGCTGCTTTGTAATGAGTATGTCTCTCCTCCTGATGGGCCTATATCAGCCAAAAAATAGCGTAAAAGGAAGGCTCATCAAGCTCCCTGTTACCCCCAAGCTGTCAAACATGCTTCCCAGTGAGGGGCTCTTGTCTTGTATTGTTCAAGAAATAGGAAGAGGCTTAGCTTCCATGTTTTCTTCTGGCTGGCCACTTTTAGATTTCTTGGGGGCATTGCTTAGGTCGAATTTCCTCAAGCATTTGCTACTTTAAGCCTTGCATGTCATGTGTTAGTCTCTTTTTTCATGCCTTACTTTCTGCCCTCCACAATTCCCTCCACCACTTTCACCTTTTCATCCTCCACCTTCTCCCCTGAAGATGGCGGAAAGGCAGTTTGTATCCTGCCCCCAATACACCACATGGCTGTGATGTATTTAGGGTAAGTCCTTTCTTACTACCAGATGCAGTTCAGACCTCTTGAAACCTGTGGTACCTCGTGAGATCGTTTGGGTAGACAAGAAGATTTAAGTCCACCTCCACCCTGCTCTGGTTGCCTGCGATCAAGTAACCGGACAAGCAGACATCACGCTCCTAGGCGCGCGCCTTGAAGGGCAATTTTCAGGTCTGAAGAAGGATGAAGTCTTTTGAAGAAGGATGAAGTCTTTCTGGCAGGGTGCTATTGGGGCGCCAACACCTTTTTCAGAACAAAGGTGAAAACTTTTTGTTTAATTACATTTGGGAGAAACTCTAAGGAATTTCCTTATTGCCCACAGACACTAAAGTTGAGACAGATTCATGGCATAGGATTAGCCATCTTTGATGGGCAGTCCGAGATTTGTTGTGGAACATTGACTCATATTTAATTGAGTAAGTAAGGGAATTTGTAAAGAAAGATTTTATCTTCAGTGTTGTTCTGAGACCCAAGAAACAGTGGGAAAAGGTCTTCTAGTTCTTCAGAAATTCAATCAAGGAGCAACCATTGGATAAACGGTAGTTATGTGAATCTAGAGATCTCTTGTAGCAAAGATGCATTCTGGTATTCATCTGTAGTTACTCGACTCCGCTTCCCTTAAACAGGCTCTATTCCCAGGCGACACTTCCCTAACCTCTTCAACCGCAATCCTGTAACATACTGTTGGGTTGGTTAATCCTTCAGCAGTGGTTTCAGGGTACAGATGGCATAGGTTGTATTCTGCTCCCGCATAAATACATTGGATCTTGACAACTGTATTCACAAGTTTGACAAAAAACCTCAAAGCCTCTCTTTCCCAGCTTCTCTTGCTCTTATTCAGTGTGAAAACTCTCTTCATATCTCACATTATCACTTTCTCCTCAGTATTAGATCCTTGTTGAAAAGAAACGCAATCTGCATCTTCTCTAGAAAATAATCCAGAATTGCAGAAGCAGGACATAATAGTGCCAGGCAAAATAAGCAAGTAATGACTAACAAGCTCCACCTGTTGCATCACCTTGTGTAGATACTCCCAACCTCCATACCAAGGGCCTGATTCACAAAGGAAATGTTACCTTTTGTATAAGTTTACAATTGTCTGCTTTTCGCAAATGCATTTTGTGAGTAGTATGATTAGGGTTGAGGAGTCTCCGCACATAAACAGATAGGACTGTCCCTATCTTTTTATGTTCAGAGACTCTGCAGTCGTAAAGATACTACTCGTAAAATACCCTTGTGAATAGCAAACAATTGTAAACTTACACAAAAATGTAAGTTTACCTTTGTGAATCTGGCCTTCAGTGTCCACAACAGATTGCCCTTGCAGGCAAGAATGTCAACACCATATTTGCTTAGCTATCGTGAAGTGTCTCAGAGGCTAGTTATGCACTGCATGCTTATGAGGACTTTTTTCTGGCTACCCATTCTCATAGAGGTATTAGCTACAGTCTTCTCCCAGTGACTAGCACCATGTAGAGATACTTTTGAGAGAAGCCATCGCCTCGCCCCTCAATCCAGGTGCTTCCTCACATAATATCTGTCTAGTCACCATAAAACCAAGCATTGGTAAAGCCTGTGATACCGGGGCACAGACCTGTTGTTTCTGCCAATGCTTTTTCCCCTAGATGGTCACTGTTTGTGCGCACAAATGCATGTGCATGCATGATGGCCATCTTGGAATACTACTTAATAAAGCTAAAGTAAAAATACTGCAAGATGTCTGCCATGTGTACGTACATGCAAACATATGAGCAACCATGTTAAACATCTTGTAAAGGTACAAATAAACGCTGACGCTCATCCATAGCTGTTTTAGGAGTAGGTGGCAAAAGACCATGGTGAGGCCCAGAAGGCGCTGGTAGGTAGCTAATAGGTAAATGAAAAGAACAGGAAAGGAGAGCGGAGCAGGAAGAACAAGGTGTGAGACAGCGGGAAAGTAAATTGCCCCTCATGCTCTGCAATGAAAAAACATGATGTACTGCTGCTAAGCAAGATGGCGCCTGAGTAGGATGCGGACCGGGTCGCTCCTGCCGTGATGCTCCTCAGAGGCCAGTAACTCAAGGAAAAGAACCGTTTTGCCAGATTATGATATCCGGACTGTACCTGTTCCTGCAGATTGGGACTGTGCACCGGGAGCCGTTCCGTGGACGAAGCGAGCGAAGCGGGGACCGCGGACACCAGCTGGCTGCCCTTCTGATGCTGCGTGGTTCCTGACGCTGTTCTCGCGGCTCCGAGCTCCCTGCTACAGTATTGCAGTGGAGCCAGCAGCGCGTCTACACAAATCAAGATGCCTGGCCATGGATCATGGAAAACCGGCCCGAAAACAGGATTGCCGGGGGGCTTCCTTCCTCCTCCTCCTCCCAGGGCACTGGTAAGGGGGGGGAATCAAGAAGGGGCTGTGGACAGAGGAGGGCTCAAATCGAGTAGCTTGGAGAGCCGCACCAGGACCCGACTAGGGAAGACTGCGATACATGGGGCACATGGCCAATCCTTAATTTCTACCCTGTTTTCTGACAGTGGCAAGGCAACAGCAGTGGACCAAGCAAGGGGGAGCTTTAACCAGCAGGCAGACTGAGGAAGGAGCAGAGGGGAAGGCGGATGCTCCCTCACCAGGTGATCAATTGGACTTGGGGATTGCGAGTAGCCCCAGCTCTGTTCAGTGTGAGATATTAATCCCTATTGATGGTTCCCAAACTAACCCTATAACTAGTGTAGGGGGACCGGTAGAGACAGCTCCTATCATGGGGACCCCTGAAGATACTAGAGGAGATGGCCCTAACAAGGTGATCAATAATGGGGGCCAGGATCAAGACAGAAGCAAGCAGTCGCAAGCAAGAGGGGGCATAAGGAAGTGCGATGCCTGACCCAAACTACAAATATTGGTCAGCAAATGGCTCACACTGGAAATAGGACTGGGTTTCCTGCGGAGCTGGTGCAAGATCTGGGGAGGATGGCAAATGAGCTATCTCCATGCATAGCTAAGTCTCCTGTTGTCGAAAACAAGTTCTATTCATTGACGGATGAGTCAGACCTTTCGAATATTGGAAAATCATCATCCTCCTTAACCGATGATCCAGCTTCGGAATCTTCCTCCAGTGATGCCCCAGAAGAATCTACTTACGCAACCCAACATAAGCGGTCGGGGAGAGGATCTCGGGGAAAGAAGAAGAGGGACAAGAAAGGGCGAGCAAGTGGAGAAGTCTCGAAAGGCAGTAGTGGGGACGGTGCCCTGGGCAATCTTCACTTGGACTACTCTGCATCGCGGCTGGCGTTTTCTGGGGGGGGAACCTGAAAGATCTGCCAAAGAAGGCATATGGGATCATCTGATTTACAACTGCAATCCCCCTCAGTAGAGGAATTCTGGCTACAATCCTTCAAACCATTAGACAAGTTCAAGATGAAGCCAGGAGCTCAAGTCGTCGGGCGAGGCTTGCTATTAAGAACCTGCATGGGACTGTGAAAAAGATTAATAAAACCTGCTCTGATATTGCTGGCAGATTGACTATGGTGGAGGAACGCACCGAGCATCTGGAATCCGACATTAAGACTCTAAAAATGCAAGAAGCTTCGCAGGCACCAACGATGGTCGATGTCTTATGGAAACTTGAAGTGTACGAGAATAGGCCGAGACGTAACAATTTGAGAGTCCTGGGGATCCCCGAGGGGGTGGAAGGCCCTGATGTACGTGCCTATATTATATCTCTCTTCAATGGCGCCTTCCCTGAGAAAACTAACTGGGACTGGAGTGCAGAGATTCAACATGCCCACAGGTTCCCCCTAATGATGAAGAAGTCTCGATCCAATGATGCCGAAAAACCTAGGGCGATCTTGGTGTATTTTGAGAACTTTCTGTTGCGGCAAGAAATTTACGATCAAGCTCGTCCCAACGCAAAGAAGGTGTTTGGAGAAGTCTCATTCTTTGTAAGACCTGATTTTGCCCATGCCACAGTAGAGAGGTGGTGGCGGTTGTTTAACCCTTTCCAGCAGTGCAGAGCGGAAGTCTATTTCCTAAATCCTGCCCGCTTAAAAGTGACTTACAAAGGGCAAACACGAAGTTTCACTTCGGAAATCAGCACGCAGGAGTATCTGAAAGAAATAGGTGGAGGAAATGTAGATAAAATATAGCTCAGTAATGCCGATAGTGTTTCCTGCCCCATGTTCCTGGACTAATTGATTGATGGCACTACCGGATAGATAGTACTCACTCTGGGGCTTTAAGGATAATCTAGTCCTCATTGAATCTGGTTGGAGTGGGATACTCAGTCTAAGGGGTTTTTTTCTTTTTTTTTTGGTTCTTTTCTCTTCTTCGCTTTTTTCACTCAAGGGGGGGCACGGGTCAGGAGCGGTCAGAGATGCACTCTTGCATAGGCGCTATCATTCAGGCTCTCGGCCTGATTGCTTATTTGGTGGTGGGGAGGAGGGAGGGGCCTGTAGGAGGGGGGGTCGTGGTATGGGAAGGGTGCTACATGGGAGGATAATTGGGCACAAGGAAACACAGAAAGAGATAGCGTTGCCTTGGATAGGAAGATATTTTTCTTGGGTGGTCTGGGGCAAGGTGTTAAGCGCGAGATGTGTTAGAAGAAATTTAAGAGACTGGGCCAATGTGTAAACTAAGAGTCGCTACAGTGAACATCTGCGGCCTCAATGATAGAAAAAAGAGAGCCAGGGTAACTTTGGAATTGCAAGCTTTAGAGGCAGATATAGTATGTCTTCAAGAGACCCACATTGAGTGAGTGCAGCTGTCCGTATTGGACACTTAAGGTTTTAAGCTAGTTGCGGGCACACGTCAAAACACACGGACTTGTGGGGTGGCAGTTCTGGCTAAAAGGGATTTGGTTCACTTTTTCTCACATATTCATACTGACAGTCGGGGAGATGGGTTATTCTGGAATTTTGGTTAAATGTGTGCACTTTTACATTATGCTCTTTATACGGGCCAATTTTAGATGATGCTGGGTTATATGCATGGTTGAATAATGAACTGGTGTCTTGGCCAGCTCCCATTATTCTATGTGGCGACTTAAACATCAATTTGGCCAATAGTTGGTCGTGTGAGGAACAATACAAATATTACGGCAGAAAACCAGGGTATTCCGGTCTCTTAAAAGTATGTGTAAAGATCATACCCTGATGGATGTTTGGCAGAGCAGGAAGCCAACCGAACATGGCTTCACCTTTTTCTCCTCACCCCATCAATCACATGCTCGCCATGACTTTTTTTTTGTCTCACATGCTATAATTCAAGACTGTTATATTGAACTCTTCCCCCGGGTCATGTCTGACCACAACCCTCTAGTCTTGGTAATCAAGGAGGGTACGTCCCGTCGAGGTGGCAGCCAATGGAGTTTTGAGCGGGCATTACTGGTTAACGACGAATATGTAACCCATATGAAAACCTGGATTGCAATGTTCCTTAGAGAGAATCTTGGTAGCACTTCCCTAGAAATAGTTTGGGACACATTAAAAGCTGGGATTCGGGGGAAACTCTTCAGTTCTCGCTAACAAGGGTAAGGAAGGAGAAGCAAAAGATGCGAGAATTATATGCCCTACTAGCCCTGGAAGAAGAGAAATTAATAACTGCTACACAACAGGGGGGCGACTGTCAGGAAGCGCAGATAGGAGTCATGATGGCTAAAGCAGCTATAAATGATATTGCGATAAAAAAAACAGCAGCTAAATTTTTAGTTTGCGGCAAGCAAGCTTATGAATACGGAGAACAAGTTGGGCGCCCGCTAGCTATAAGGACCAGGCAAAAGAACGGCCAGAATGAAGTCAGGGAAGATCAGGGACCCAGATTTGGGCATTATTTCTGATCCAGTAGGGATAGGATCTGCATTTAAAAGATTCTACCAGAAATTGTATCTGGAAACTGGTATGGGGGATCAGGATGACATCTCTAATTATTTAGATCTAAGTGCAACCATGAAATTTGATGAGGATGACCAGGTAGGGTTGGAAGGGGTCCCCCGTGGGAAGAGATTTTTATTGCTATCTCCTCATTGGCGACTGGGAAGGCCTCTGGTTAAGATGACATTCCAACGGAATTCTATAGAATATTTGCATTGGAGCTCAGGGACTATCTTGTGAGACTGTTTAAACATATTTTTGAAGGTAATAAACCCCCTCCTTCTTGGTCTCAAGTGAAGATAGTAGTTTTCCCCCCAAAAAACATATCTGTTACTGACCTCGGGTCATACAGGCCGATTATGCTTATTAACGGGGACACTAAAATATATTCTAAAATCTTAGCCTCTCGTTTGTCCCCCATTATTAGTAAAGTAGTAAGTGGACGGCAACATGGATTTATACCCGGGAAAAGCACTACAAACCACATTAGACGGGTAATAACGTTGTTCGATGCCGCCCAGGTAACAGGAGACCCTATGGCCTTAATTTTGTTAGATGCCGAGAAGGCTTTTGATAGGGTCTCCTGGGGCTACCTGTGGAAAGTGCTCGAGCGAATAAATATAGGGCCCGAATTTAGGCAAGCACTCAAGGCGCTTTATTATAAACCTGAGGCCAGGGTGTTTGTGGCCTGGGAACTCTCAGAGTCATTCTCAATTCTAAGAGGGACGAGGCAAGGCTGTCCCTGTTCCCCATTGCTTTTTTCCCTTTATATCGACCCATTTATTCGCAGGCTAGAAGCTAATGTAAAGATCTTCCCAATGACATATAAAGGGTGGGATACTAAAACACTCGCATACGCTGACGACATCGCTGTATTTACGCCCGAGCCTGCTTCTGCAATGGTGGAAATTGAGAAAGAAGCAGGGGAATTCGGATATATCTCTGGTTACTTGCTAAATAGGGATAAAACCGTAATTTTGGTAAATAGCACGCAATCTTGGCAGGATCCACGGGTGGCTACAAGTGCAACATACTTGGGAGTTGCTATCACACCTGATGTGGATTGTATTATTGGGGATAATCTTGAGCCTTTGATTGAAAAATCTAAGAAAGATCTGCAGAGACTAAATAACTTTTATTTATCCCTGGCAGGACGATGCAATATCATTAAAATGATTTTTTTCCCAAGATTCTTTATTTTTTAGGGCCATTCCGTTAGGAATAAGTAATTTATGGTTCAAAAAATTAAATGATATAATTTCCCGATTTGTGTGGGCCTATTCCAAACCCAGGCGAGCCATGAAATTTTTGACGCTCCCTAAAAATCGTGGAGGGTGGGGGCTCCCTAATTTAAAGCTGTATTACTGGGCTACAGTGCTTCAGAATCTTGGCCCTCTATTACAAGAGAAAACCCTGTGGCCTGCAGGTGCTGTTTACTTTCCCTCTCCATTTGAGTTATTGATATGTGAAGGGGCGTGGGGGAATTTATGGAGGCAAATTGAACTAAGCTATTTCAAGCACGTTCGTTTTAAGACCTTGCGGAACGCATTTGAAATCTGGTCTACAGTCCGCAAACTGATGGGTCTAGGCCGACTTAATTACTATACCCCTCTGAAGGATAATCTAATTCTCCCAGGAGTCTTTTCAGACCAATATATGTCACGGTAGGTTAACATTGGCTTAAACAAGGTGGGCCTGTTTTTCTCTGGTGAAGGGATAAAATCATTTCAAGAAATTAGAGAAGAATTTGGTGTCAGTCATAAGAATTTAATTTTTTTTTTACAAGTAAGGGATTTTCTTTTTCGCAAGACCGGAGGGGCAATAGGATTTCAGCAGTGTAATTTGGTGGATGCCTTGGTAGCTGAACATAAACCCTCAATAGGGTTTATCTACTCCTTCCTCAATAAATACATGAGGGACGATATAGATAAGCATTCGCAGAGATGGCAAGAACAACTTACCATCTCAGATGCCTGCTTCCGGGAATCCTTCGCTCTTGCTCAGACATTTATATCAGCTAAATTACATGTTCAATGTTACAAACATGTTTTAATTTATACTATACCCCTAGTAGGATTATCAAATGGGGGGATGGCAAAAGCACTTGTTGCCCTAGATGTCATCTTAGTGATGCTGATAGTGTGCATAAATCTTTGCCACTTGTCCATCCTTATCCACTATTAAGTCCCAGATAACTGAATTCTTGTCAAATAAATTAAAAATATTCGGGTAAATCTATCCCTTGCAGTGATCCTCTTGGGAGTGTCTGAATATGTGAGACCAGCAAGAGGCAGAGAGTTGATTTTTATTGTTATGACTGTTTTTCGTTTATGTATCGCTTCAGCCTGGTTAGATAGTAATCCACCAGTGTTCCAGCAATGGCTAGCCAGGGTACTGGCTGTTTGTAACTTAAAGAAGGCAATTTTCTTAAGGAAGGGGATTCGTAACAAAAAGAAGGGATTGAGGAGGTGGGGTCCGTTACTAGATTGGGTGGATGTCAGGAGCGGTTGAGGTTAGGCACGTTGCACTTTAAGCTTGCGTTTATATAAGCACTTTGGCACTTTACTTGTCTCTAGCGGATTGGCTTATATCTTCTTGTTTTTTTTTTGTTTTCTATCCTTTTTGGTATCAATTGTATGAATCTGATTTTGCTTTGATATATGGTATGGCAACAGTGACCAAAAGTTCCTTTTGGTATCTGTGTAGCGGGGGGGGGGGGGTCGGTGTTTTCTGGGGGTGAAAATGGTGGTCTTATTGTGTTTTCTATCATGTACTAAGAATTGGTAAATGACGATAAAAATATTTTTTTAAAACGTGATGTCACCAGCAAAGGATAATATCCCTCCAATCAAAACACAGTGAGACCGAAATGTGGGACAAACACAAGAATAGGCAGGAAAGCCTTTGAATCAGGGGCAGAGAAGTGAGATAGACATGAAAACAATCAACTGATGAGCAAGGGGCGGAACTAAAGCCCGCTCTAAATTTATGATGGTTAAAATAGGTCTCTAACAACCGACTACTAAAGTTATCATTAGGCGAGACCTAAAAAGTAAAACAAATTAGGCAAGAAAATGCAGACGGTCAGCGGGCACAAAAAAAGGAACAAAACTGTTAGGGGTGTGACAGACATAATGATCGGTAATGATCAAGTTATAAGGCAGGAGGTCAGTTAACACAGCAAAAGACAGCAGACTCAACACACACAGCCAAAATTATGCGCAGTGTGTGAATCACTCTGTATGCACGTTTTTGTTGGTATTTGACTCCGGAAGCATCCCATAACTTTTGCTCCACAATCATATATATTGTGTTGCACATGATTGAAGAGCGCCAATGTCGTTATAGCAAAGTTTGTGTTCTGCTTGGTTGGTCTTTTACCACTAATAGACCATATACAGCGAAAAACTATTTTATTTCCTCAACTAGGTTCAACATACAAAGCAAAATTTCCTACAGGGAAAGAAAATGGAAAATACAGATTTCTATTGTTCATTTACGAAGCTCAAATTCGGTTTGTTTCCGTTACTGCAACAAACAACCACATACCCTAAATTACAGCATTCATGTGTACCTGCTTTGAAACTATAAATTGCTGAAATCTTGCGTAAATGTCAGCAGAGAATTGCTGACTACGCTCTTTGCCGTATTGTTTTAATGACAGTGCTCAGCTTTCATATTAAGAAACACAAATGTCCAACCAGTCACCGCGAAACTCGGTAAACAAACGGGTTTTAGAGTGTTCGCCTCTCAATAAGAGTCTGGTCATGTCTGCTCCGCCATTTTATGCGATTACAATCCAACAACATCGTCTGTCATTCGAAAATTGGCAGCCTTCGAGTGCTGACGCTGCAGAGGAGTTGGGCCATTTCATTTGTTTGCACAGCCGTGTCCTTCCGGTGCCCGTGCTGCAGGGATTTCAAGGTCACAGCTGGTCTTGTATCTACCGAGGAAAACAGCAAAACGTGCTTAATAATATCCAATCTCGGAGGCGATCAATAAATGCAAAATCTAATGAATATTTACTGAGGCAGGTGGTTAAATTGCAAAAGTGAATGATGTTAGGAATCAAAAGGTGTAATTACAATGAATAAAAGTGCTTGGGGTTCTGCGAGTGCGCAATTTATAGATTCAGGGCTGTGCTTTTCTACTGTTACAGAACCACTCAGGTTGAGACTTACACGCATCCCTTCTCTGTACTGCTTGATTTTAAGATTTATACAGCAAATTTCTACTTCATTTTGTTCAATAAAAGAAGCTTTTGCAACTAGGACAGGTGAAAATAGTCCCCTCAGAAAAGCCCTCATCATCATCTTCTTCTTTCCAGGTGTCCTCTATTCCATCCTTGCGTGCACAATTTCCTCATCAATTCTCAGTCAACCCAACTGACTTCTTTCCCAATATGGGTTTTCATTTGTTCTCTCCCACTCTTGCTCCATTATCCTAATCTGGCTTCCCAGTCTCACGTTACCTATCTCTCATGGTCATATCACATATCACCTTCTTTGTGAATCCCCTCTGATGTTTAATCTCTCAGGCATGTGTGGAATACCAGGACCTAGGTTTGTGCGAAGCCCACAATACACAAGGAAGTGCCGAGTGTTTGTGACTGAGTCTCTTGGGTTGTTGGTTGCTTCTGTTAGCCGAGCAATACTTGTTGGGTATGGTTTTTGTAGCGTCCTACCCCAGCCCGGGCACTTGTAAATGATCACACCACACACGTAGCTTGGTATTACACGTCTTTATTCATCAGTGTGAAACCGTAAACTGAGCTTTCTATATCATGAATTCAATGACCAAAGTACTTACGTCACTGTTGTTCGAAGTTCCTCAGGAACCCAAAAGGTCTTGTCATCTCTAACTCACAAGACACTACAGGTTTCTCTACAGAGGTAGACATCTGTAAGAGGGTGGGAATCCATAGAGCAGTATTATGATGAGCTGTGTTGGCTCAGCGCGGAGCGGAACGCCTGTTTTTTTTACCTGCGAGGTGACTAAAGTTCAAATATATAACTCAAAATTTCTCCAAGTTAATCCATGAAATGTAAGCAGTCAGATACAGAAGGAGACAATCTCTGCTCTCCATTTCCGACTTGTTCTTTGTAAAGTTTGTGCATTAACTCTGACTTATATTTGTATTTACCAGCCTAAAACGCATAAAACAGGCTTTCGGCTCTGTGATCATCCAGCACACCCGACCATGATAAAGCCTGAGTAGTCAATACATTTATTGAGTTTAGGATGATTCAAGAGGGTGATGAGTGAAAACACACAATGGCTTAACAAACAATCAATATATCCATATTATATAATTTACATATTTTATATCTTCAGGACTGGGAGGTTTAAAGAGAGGGTGCTGTGGGCTGGTAAAAGGACGCTCCTTTTTTAAAATTCAAGTGGGGATCAAAGAGTAAAAGCAACTGGCAGTACATCAGGTGTTTTTTTAATAAGTGAGAGGAGAAGATAATGTTGAGATTGATAAGGGAATGTGACAGAGCACCAGGTACTTATTTCTTGGGTGTTAGAGCTGCAAGATTGTGATAGAGCAGTGGTGCAGCGGCAGGACATCAAGTGTTAGTAGCACAGGCTAGGGGGCTGAGGCAGACCAGCCCATGTTGTGTAGAGCTCGGTAAACAGCCCTTACAACAAAGCCGTCACCCCGCATGCAATTACAACGCGGTCGTTACAACGACCGCGTTGTAACAACGCATACCATTACCCCGCAAGTCGAAACAACGACTGGCGGAGGGGGCAGAAAGTGTTGGATTTAAAATCCAACACCTTCCCTACTGCCTGCACAGACTGGAGTTGGAATAGTAAATTATACTATTCCAACATCAAGCGCCCCCCTCCGCAAGTCGTTGTTCCGACTTGCGGGGTAATGGTATGCGTTGTTACAACGCGGTCGTTGTAACGACCGCGTAGTAATTGCATGTGGGGTGACGGCATGCGTGAAAAGGAGGCATATTCGTATAGCTCCCCTATGAGTCCTCTACCCCTGCATAGCTTTTGAAAACAAAAGCAGATTATTTAGAGGGTAATAGATAAGATGATATTGGGGATGTGTAACAGTGAATAACATGTTAGCTTTTCACCTCAAGGCCCAGAGTGACATTATAGATTACTAGATCTTCTATCTTGTTGTCAATTTGTTGTCATTCAGAACCACTCAGGAAAACACATCCTCATTACGGTTACTCATCTAGAATTCTGAAAGTCATGGCAGAGACTATTATAAAATGCTTAACAGCAGTCTCTATCAATTCGTAGGGGAAGTTTCATTGGGAACCCCACAAGAGTCAGGAATTTGTGTAATTGTTGGTTTTAAGCCTGCGTGGGGTCAGTTTGAGGAATAAGTTCCATCTTGGAAAATTGAAGAAAATACAACTACTATAAATAAATTTGGTGAGAATGTGTCCTGGGATAATCCTACAAGTAGGCTGTTACAACAGAGTAATTTTCTCATGATTAAGATATTGAATAAAATCCTTTATATCTGAAATGGCATAACAGGCCTTTGATTTTGCTCAAAGGGAAGCATAGTCGGCCAACAAAAGTAAAAAAGCATGCTTGCTTTTCTACTTTTTTTAAGCTGATTGGGCTACTCTCTCAGCAGAATCAGAGGGATGAGCCCAAACAGCCCTTCTTAGGCAGGCGGCTAGAGAAGAGGCTAAAGGAGCAATGGAGCAGGTAGGTGCATTTTTTTCCAATCTCTTCAAGTACTTGATAATTTTTGGTCCCACAGCGCTCCCATTTGTTTTGAGAGTGATTCAAATAGCCAGGGCAATAATGGCTGTTAATTGCCCACATGTTATGCATCCTCTACTGACGCTTGGGTACATAACTATATGGAGGGTAATTAACAGTTGGTATTGCCTGCACTTTGAGCAGTAATACTTAATTAACGCCCAGCAGGGCATGGATGATGTGGTTGATGTGGATGTGAACCTACCACGCTCATATTGCTCTCTCAGTAATTCAGTAAATTATCTTGCATGCCTTGATAAATTAGGGAGAATTCTCTGTGATTACAGCTGTGTAGTGATTCTGCTACTGTTTCCTATCAGAAGGCGGATAACATACGGAGAATTCATTAATATTGCAATACTGTTCCATTTCAGCCTGTGAAATGAAACAGAATACCTTCATTGAGACCTGTAGATAACAAGGAAATGGCAGAACAGATCATCATTAGCAGTGTGTGGAACATATTTTTTAAATGGCAAGAAAGGTGCTCCAAGAAATAATGACGAAAAATGAGTTAATAAATTAACTAAAAGGTCAAATCAGTCATTTACATGGACATGTTATGTTGTATACCTTCTGAAAGACTTGAAGAATCATAACCAGAACATGATGTGTTCAGGTATTTTTATCAACAGGTCTAAAAGCCCTCACCCACCCAGTAGGTGGCCTGCTTCATCATTGGGCCCCACCTGGTGTGATGTTGCAAGAATCACATTTTCAAAACAAAGTAAGTTATAAGAGAGAGTATATTTACTGAACACCCCAGCCGGCTGTGACTCACCAAACTCTTTCTCTAACCATCACAGCTGTCTTCCGTATTCTACCACAGCATTCCATCATTGACATTCTCCTTCTCGTGCTTGCCTCAAAACACCTGTTACATCACAAGCTGCACACGGAAGGAGAATACCACACACTTCCCCTGTTTACAATATCCATTTAAGTGCCTATATTGATTAATACATAAAACTTCAATATTCAATTAGATCACATACATAAACCTATTATATACATGTTTGAACAAGTCAAGAAACCTTTTGATGAAAGTACAACAAGTTAAATGTCTACAAAATCCTTAAGATATTCTGGACGTTTCTTTGTTCTCATACTTTTGCTTTGCACCTTATATGTTCCTTTGTATGAGCTACAATATTGGCCTACCACCCGACTTTGACTTGGAAAATCTATGTTTTCACTCATACTCTTGGTTACTTCTTCATTTTTCATAGGTTTCACAACCACAATGTGACATAGATTCCACACCCTACCATCATCAATTTTCACTGCATTTTTAAACAGCTTTATGACTTTGTGTACTTTTGTGTATTTTGATCACTGGTGCCTTTATTTTTACCAAATCACCCACTCTTACCAATGCCTCCCTTACTCTTTTTTGTTCATCATACAGTTTTTTCCTCATTTCTTGTTTTAGTTTCTCTCCAGTCCCCCGCTGTCATGTTCTTTACACCATTGTTGCACAGCATCCACCTGGGACACAACAAAGTGTTTGGTGACCTTCCTTCAAATAATTCAAATGGAATTTTCCCTGTCGATGAATGAGGAGTCAATCTATATGCAGTGATCCTATCCTGTATGGCTTGCTTCCAATCCAAACCATTTGCTTTGGCCAATTGTGTACTCTCCTTGAGAGTTTTATTCAACCTTTCAATGGCACCATTTGTCGCAGGAGGATATACTGAACACTTTTTGTGTACCACCCCTCTATTTTTTAAAAACTCTCAAACTCTTTTGAACAAAAGTGAGGACCATTATCAGACAATAACAAATTGGGAAAACATTCCCTTTTAAAAACTTCATTTAAAAACGTCAAAATACTAGTGGAGGTTATATCACACACACACACTTCACTTCCACCCACCTGGAATATAAATCCAGTAATACAATCAAATATGGTGTACGTTGTTCCCCACTAAGAGGACGTATAATGTCAATCGATATTTCGTCCCACAGATGTTTAGATAGATCACGCACCACCATTGGTATTTTTTGGTTTTAAGAATTTTATCATTGACATCACACTCCACACATTCACGGACTACCCTTTCCAGTTCCACATCCATTCCAGGCCACCAAAAATTAGACCTCAACCTCTCCTTTGTTATAACAATCCCTAGATGTTCTATATGAGCTAACGCCATTACTGTGTTTCTCAGCAGTCTAGGTGGAATCAATCTTGTGCCTCTTAACAAAATGTTATTATCTACTGCCAGTTCTTCTTTTTTGGAACTCCACACCTTTCCTAGTTTACTCCTATCACCCTTCACTTCTCTCAACTCACACATCACTGCATTCAACATCTCATCTTGCAGAAGAGCTGACTTCCATTCCTCCCCTGTAATCCCTCCATAAGTCACTTCACATACGCTCACATCTTCTTCAACTTCTTTGTCCTGATCATTTCCGTTTCCCATTTTCTCCTCAACTGGTTCAACCAACCTTGATAAATAATCTGCAGGTTGATTCATTATGCCTGGAACATACTCCACAGAGAAATCAAAGTCTTGCAAAGCAACTATCCACCTCCTGATCCTTGAGGATATCTGATCTAAACCCTTTTTTAACAACACTTTTTTCAGGGATTATGATCGTTTCAGTAGAGTAACTGTCATACCCCAAATTAAATTTCCTTTGTACCTTATAACATTCTATCATTGACATTCTCCTTCTCGTGCTCACCTCAAAACACCTGTTACATCACGAGCTGCACACGGAAGGAGAATACTACACCTGGCACTGGTCAAAATGATCATGCTTCAAGCTTCTCCCTGTATATGGAACCCTGTGAGGTGTTCTTTGTTCAGGGATTATGTCACATTGGGTACCATGCAAAGAGAGTGAGGGTCTAGGATGAAGGGCTCTGGCAGAGAAAGGAAAGGGTGTGAATTAAATCTATCCATTGATGGATGGTAAAAACTTTTTCTTGTGCCCCCAATTGTAGAAATAAAAAGTGTGTGTATGTGGGGGGGGGGGGTGGTAATTCGACTCACAAGGAGAAGTGAAAATGTCAGGTTGATTATATGAAAACGTAGAAAGGAAAGAAATACAACCAGTGATCTAGAGTTATATTCATTTTTTTGCTGTGGAAAATCTTGGGTCTTCCAATCTCAGTGGTTTTAGTAGAAATTCAACTAAAATAAAATTCCAGCACAGTTAGCAAGTGCTGGAGGTCCACTCAAGTATAACTGAACAGGACCAAGCATCAGCATCCAAATATGATGAGGCATGCATTTGGCCAAATTTGGAGGGAGGGCAAAAACTTCCAATAACGTTCTTTGAAGATCAGCCTACCAGATAGTAAGTGAAACTGAGCCAACAGCAAACCTTAATTAGCCCCACTTAACTCTGTGTCTTGTCTCTAGCCTTATTATACTACTGTTGAAATCCATTAGCTTGAACAAAGCGAAAGGATCAGAGTATCTGATTATAAAAGATAAATGTCTTTACGAAGAACAGAAGCGATCACTAATTATGCTACTTTTGACCAAAAACAATGTCTACTAACAGTGAAAAAGGCTAATTCTAGGTCCACAAACCAACAGAGCTCTAGAGAAGATATGAGCCTGATTTCCCATATTGGCAGGTATCTTTGAAAATTAAAGAGCCTCAACAGAAGTAGACAGATATAAAATAGAGGGATATGTGAAGCAACAGTAGGCCTTTTTAAGTAAAATTACTGCATTCCTGTATAACATCTCTTTATTTCTTTCAATAATTTATATTTGTTTTTCAACAACATAGAAAGAAATGTTAAGGCTACCATTGTAGGACTCAGAGACTCGATTTCCAGGTCCTGAAAAATACATTGAAAAACCATAAATAGGGTAGTGGTACCCTGACCCTTTGGCCCAATTAGGGGTAGGGTCCCAGAGGATCTTCCCCTGGAGCCAAAATTACAAAATATATATTTTGGCTGGCGAGTCCGGCAAGATTTTTAGAGCTCCTGCAGGCGTCCCCTGGAACCAAGCGCAGCTCCTTTTGTGGTCCCATGAGAATCCTGCTGGGCCATATAAAATATATATAAGAAAAGGAGGAAGAATATGCGGTGGGGTCTGTGGGCAGAAAGATGCTCGCAGAGGGTTGCTGCCCATGTGGGGAGGTTGGCCACCCATGGGTGGTTGGGCATAGCCTGACCAAAGGCCAGGCCGTGCAGCCAACCCCACACCCTGCACCACCAAAGGCCATGTGAGGCAGGGGGTTGGGTAACCTGACTGGGGATGGGTGCAGGGCCTGGCTTCAGGACAAGCCCCATCAGTCAACTCCACCCCACAAGCAGCGGGGGGTAGCTACCCACAGAGGTTAGATATGGTAATTAGATCAAAAACAGAAATACACAGACAAAAACAAACATTAAAGTGACATTATAGTTAGGTATAGTAATAAGATGTAGCTTTATGTTAAAAAAACCTGAAAAATCACTGAAAAGAAACCGAGTGACATTATAGGTAGGTGAAAATGTCATTCATATCGTCACGTTTTAAATGCATGAAACCACTGAAATTTACTAGTTATAGTTTATTGAACTAACTATAACTTCCCCCCACCATACTCTGCCTATGACCTCAGATATCACATCACTCATAACATGTTCAGTGACATCACTGATGACATCAGTGATGTGATCTCAAATGACATCATTGATGACATAACTGCTGACATTATCAAATCTACTCTTGTTCAAATTACTCTATAAAACAGACCAGGATTTCAGATATGAAAATAAGTACTGAATGGTGCAGAGTCATGTATGCCACAAATTACCGTTCACACACACAAGCTCACTTTGGTAAACCAAGTTGCTCCTATGCACAGCCTTCACCCGGTAATGAACATTTTGCGGCTAGCCAAACTCATGTGGGCAATCAGACAGGAGTGGGGAAACTGTGCTGCAGATGATCTTTTCCCTATAACAACTTTTCATGGAGAACCCACACTGTTCAGACACCCAAGCCCCAGTAGGCGGCTATGCTCCTACTACGCATAGCCTTTGTCCTATACATAATCATTCATGAAAAGCCAACCTCTCGTGGGCAATCAACCATATATGAATGGGAAAGTACCCATTGCAAACAGTTTTCGCCCTGTGCAGAACCGCTCTACAGAGAGCCAACCCCATCTGAACACCCAAGGATCCATTGGTGGTGATTCCCTACTACGCACAACCTTCACCATGTACCAAATATTATGCAGATAACCAACCACTTGGGGGCAATCAAGCACATATGGGTGTGCAACTACCTAGTGTGTACAGTGTTCACTCCTAAAAACAACTTTTCATGCAGAGACCACTCCCTGAAGACACTCAAGGCCCTTTAGGAGAGTAAGCACCTACTACGACCTTCGCCCTGTAGCAAAGATTTTACAGATTGCCAAACTCCTGTGGGTAATCAATGAGACATAATTTAGCAGGTCGGCATATCATCAGCGAAGTCAACAATGATGTCATTGAACATGTCTAGTGTAGTTATAGTTAGGACTGAGTTTTCAAAGGAAATTTATTTTCTTGTTTTGCTAATAACTCTGGCACCATTTGACAAATCTTCACAAAGCTTTCCAAAAAAAAGGTTAATTTACCTAAGATCCTTCCTGGATAGTTTTGGGGTGATCCGTCAAGCCGGAGACAAGAAAAAGGGGGCTCCAACAACACGTTTTCCCAATGTAATTTCCTATAGGCACTTTAGACAAAACTACAGCCAAACGTCTAAACGGAATTAAACCAAATTTGGCAGAAAGCTAGATTTTTACCCAGAACGCTTGCTTTTTGTGATTTGGTGTAAATCCATTAAGTAGTTTTAGAAATTAAGATTCAAAATTTGTGTACATGCTTTGCCATAGAACTCCTACGGGACCAGCAGATCGAAAGATAGTGGTCTAATTGGCTGCCAACAACATCAACAAAGATGTTTGGCAGCCATTAAGGGACACAAAGTGTCAATCCACGTGTTATTTAAGACAAAAAAAAGCATACATAGGGGCATGGTAGGGATACGCTAGCCCCCTAGACCGGGCCAAAATCCTTTTTTTTTTCAGTACCACAGTAGTACCATGGAACATCTATAAAAATCCAAAGAAAAAAGGGACAGGCCTGCTTTTTTAAATTATAATCAACCCGGGGTTGGCCAAGGCCCGGGAGGGTTGACACGTTTTTAGTTTTTTATATATTTGGGGAAGGGTGTTTGTGGGGCCCCTTCGCTGAGGTAGAAGAAGCCCCTGGAGGCTCCCATCTCCAGTGGGTATCACAGGTTTTATGGGGCCCCAGGACCCTATCCCCTAGACTCCAAAGGAACAATAATGGGGTGTGTCATTGCACCCTGCTCGAATTGAGCGGATAGGGAGCAGGAAGGTGCAGGTTCCCGCACTAGCGGTGAATGTGCTGGCAGGCGGGGAGCTTACTCAGCAGCACAGGAGTGGGCTCCTTCGCGCTGGTAGTAGTTTTTAAAAAATCAAGGCTCTTGCTGTACCTGGTGGAACCAAGACATTTAAAAAAGGTTTTCAAAAAGGCGCAGCAGCAGTCAAGTGGGCTCCCCGTGCTAATAGGGAAAACAAAGCTTGGCTATGCATTTCTGACAGTCTCCGAGTGTGCCTTGGGTAGGTACACTTGCTCGCTGGTTTCAGCTTAGTTCTTGTTACCCTGTTTTTCCACCTCCGTACTTTGTGAGGCATTGTACATTGCCAATGGGGTAGTGTCTCCCTGCTTCGTTTTTCTATTGCATTCTTTATGCTGGGATCCTTTTCTTTGTTATTTGCTTTCTTACATTCGCAGTGTTTCCGTCCGATTGTTTCCATGTGGTTTGTGTTGTGAGTGGGCAGTTTGATAGCTTGGTAAATCCTCACACATTAGGACTGTGACGGTAGATAGGATGATAATGTGTAGATTGGTGGACGAGGTGGTAATTGACTATCAGGACTGTGATGACCAGGGTCGAATTCAGAGTAGTGAAGATTACCAATAAGTCATCGGGGCAATATATCAGGGGCGTAACACAGGCCCCCGCAGCCCCCGCGTTGCGGGGGGCCCCCGCGCTCCAGGGGCCCCCTCAGCGGAGCCAGCAAGCACTACAGGTATTTGGTAATTAAAATGCTACACGCACCAGCACCTCGCCGTGGCCTCTTCTTATTGGTGCGCGGCGCGCAGATGTCTCCGCATCCACGGTTGCGCGGTGTTCACCCTTAGGGTGGGCCTGGTCTGGTGACCATTTGTCTTGCGCATCGCGCACTTAAACGTGGGCATGACTGGTGAGCTGAGGGCAGGCGAGGCATCATAGAGGCCAGACTGAGACGACTGAGAGGGACCGTGCGGCGGCGGCCGCAGGCCATAATTTAAATATTTCTAGCCCCTGGCTAGCCTTGCAGTCTTGCCCTGTCTTCTGCTGCAGGACAGGTGAGTCTGTCTGTCCACGTCCGAGGAGCAAGCAGTCTGTGTCAGAGGGTGGGGTGTATTGGGATGCATCGTGGGGCGGGCGGCCGGGATTAAAAGTAAAAGCTACACCAAGACCTATTCATTCCTGTTACACACCAGGAGATTAAGTGGTTTGACCCGACTCATAGGATACTAGGCCATGAAAATCTCCGCTCACATTTTTTTTTTTTTGTGTGTGTGTGTAACATTACCTCCAATGGATAGGAGGAGTTCACAGTTTCATATAGCGCGGACTCAGCCCGAGGGTATCAGAGCGCATTAGACGCGCACCGGCCGCGTTATACAAGGACCCATTCCTTCCTATTAGTCCCCGGGAGATTACGTGATTTGCCCCGAATCACTGGGTACTGAGCCGACGTCGTGGATCAAGCCTGGTTCCCCCACTCCCAAAGGCAGTTCTGACATTAGCCCCATGCTCTCCCACTGTCCAAACAACCCCTTTCTTCTTCTTGGCGGGTGGTTTGCCGGGAGACAAAAGAGGTGTCTTGCTACTGCACTGTGCCTCTGATTGCTGCTAGCCTGGGGCCAGGCGCCTGGCAGCCTTCCCCGCGCTCCCACCATGTTCTTAATAATCAGCCTGCTGCCTGACCCGCATCATCAGCTCAGTTGTAGAGCTTTCCTCTAGCTGATAGAAATTAGAATAGGAAGGCAACACTGTCCCAATAATACTAATTTAAACCTGTTTGCAGTACAGGAGTTTCCGAGTCATTAAGGCTCTGCCGCTGCTTATACGTCAGAGCGACTCGAGTTTTGCTATTTTTAAATCAATAACTGCATGAATCTATAGCAACAAGCAGTGTTCTTTTGTGGCAAATATTTGGAACAAACAGCCAAGGTGAGCTTCAACAGTCGTTCTTATCCCTGGATGTGGCGCGTTCTCAGATTGTTGTAAAATGGCCACCATACATTGACATCAGTTGCTCAAATTGTTGTAAAATGGTTGGTATGACAAGCCTCCATACATTGACTTCAGTTACACGCAACAAATCTGCGAAGGATCTGGTGCCTGAAGTACCAAATGCTTTTTCCTCTGGAGAAATCCGACTCCAAAGGATGCAGAATTTATCTGGTGCAATATACCGTGCCTAGGCTGAATATTTGGGGAATAACATCCGGAGATCTGCATATCACAGTAAAGAAGTGCTTCTTTTCCATGTTAAATTCTGGGTGTTTTGAACAACTGAAATTTAACTGTGAGGACTTTATTGCACTCAGTGTGGGAAATTCAGCAGAACTTGGAATGACGACATCCTACGCAAATAGGTGTTTGCGCAGGATATTGAAAACTGCGGCCACTCATAATATGAGCCTTGGTGAATGGAAAATTACAGTGTATCAAAATACACTGCAAGTTACAAATATTATAGTGATTTGCATACATTGCGTCTTGTGAATTGAAAGGAAATGATGGTGACAAAGGGAGGTCCCCCATACCGTTCAACAGGAGAGAAGTGGAATTGACAGGTTATCGACCACTTCTCAGTCACGGGGTAAGGAATCAGAGTGGAAGCTTCCTTGGAGGACTGCTGTCTCTGTATTAGTGCCAGCTGTGGGCATCTGGGTGAGTAGAGCGAGGCCCCAAAGACGGCCTCATGCTCCCACAAATATCAAAATGCGACACTCATTGTGGATATTGCGACTTCTGCCCCTTTAAGGCACAGGTTTGAAATTCCACCAGATTATATGAGAGAGTTCAGGGACAGAGGTCTGCTGTCATTTGCACTGTCTCTGTATTTGTAGCGCATAGCAAACATTGGCAGAAGGAATACTGCCTCATGAATATTATCACCATGTCTCCTGTTCTTGTCTTCCTGAAGGACCTATTGAGACCCCCGTCTTTGTTCACACCTTTTTTAATTTACTTTCCTCTTCACTGCACTTGCCTGCCCTCATTGGAGTAATCCTTGAACCCCATAACTGGGGGGGGGCGGGGGGCCTTCATTTTATTTGTTTGTTCTTGGACAGATCTCGCAGTAGTAGGAACGGCTTGGTGCTCAGGAGTGGGCAACAAGTCGTTCATAGGTAAAACGTTGCTAGGGGGCTTTGGGCCATCTGTTTCCCTGGGCTCATTAATGTGCTTCCTTGCAGGTGCCTATTCTAATGCTTCGTCTGGTGTAGCTGTCAACTTCATATGGCCTATATATGTATACTTTAGGGGTTGTCTTGCTCTTACCTTTGCTACTTTTTGGCCTGCCTGTGGTAGTAAGTTCCCTAAGGTTGGTGCACAGCTGTTTTATGTTTCGATCATTTTTGTGGTGTGAGTACGCTTGTCCTTTTTCTGTGGGCCAGTGTGCTTTCCAATTTGCTGCTGGTGTCTTGTATGGCTCATGGAGTGGTTCTGACCTCTGTTTACTTGGCATCTGGGATTAATCTTTGGATCTGTCACACTTCTATGACATCGGTTAAGCCTAGATGGCTTGTCAGTTTTCTTGATGTATGATGTTGCTGCCTGGCAAACACGAAAATGTTTTCCTCATTCTACCCAGTGGTTGCTAATGGTGTTCCTGTTGATGTCCACAACACGGATTAGTTGGCATCACGGCAGTAATGTCTAGCTTACTGGGGTAATACTTATTAAGCCTGTTCCCCTCTTCATTGTTCCATTCCTGGCTTCCCATCCTACCTACAGGGCAGGTAGGCAATTAGTTGGGATGTGCCCTTGAATATCTCCTTAGATGTTCCAAAATGCAATGAGAGTGGAGACTCGCTCAGTGATTGGAAGGCTGGAGGAGCGAAGAGGAGAGGTAAACCAGAAAAAAGACTTCTCTTTATCTTTCCCCTGGGTCTTCGATAGGTCTGTCAAGGAGGTAGCATTCCTCTTTTCGTAAGAAAGAGAACAAGGAAGAGGAGACAAGGTATAATGAGGATTACCCCAAGTAATCCAGACATAAGACATGATTCCTGCATATCATTGTCCAAAGTCTATTTGTGCCACACTTGATTGATTCACCTCGCCCAGTGCAAAGAGTTGGCCAGGTGAGTATTAAACTTTTCCCCTAAGATTGATAACATGAGCAGAGGGTGAAAAGTGTCCCTCCAAACCAGTCTATGGGGAGCCTGATGGTTAGTGGGAGTCATTAAGGATTTTAGGGGTAGAGGCATTCCCCTCTATTACACTTGATTGAGGTTCCTATTGGACCTCGGGCACTGGACTTACCCGAACTACAGCGGTAGCAGAAGTGACATCATATGCCCTTTGGTTATCAAGTGACATCACAGCACGTGCATTTATATTATCTTTGACCCTGATGATATCACAGGAAGTGATGTAACTTGGGTGTTGGGTGGGATGGCTGTTGGTTAGGTTGCTGCAAGAATAAAAGGATGAGAATATGATGCATATGAGGTTTGCACAAAACCCAGCTTCTGCTTAACCTAAGCAGTAGTTTCTCAGAGTGCTGAAACCACATATAAGCGCTTTTCCTCCAAACACTAGAAAAACGGAGCATTTGTGTGGGATCTTAAGTGCCTCACTCTTCTTTACTGTCTTCAAAGGGGGCTCCCAGATTTGTCCTGGCACCGCTTCCACCTGGCTTCCCCAGAAAGAGCTGATGCAAACTCAGCAAGCCACGCTCCAGGAGTTTGCCACTATGATGCCACCTCCCACTCCTTACTCCTGATGCCCCGGCACCGACCTACTATGGGGTTGATCATCTCATGGGTGGAAACTTGATGTGGGATGAATCCATTTCTCCTCAAACAAAAATCTTTAGTTACTGAAGTCTAACTAGGGGGCACATGAGAACGTTTTTCTATTTTTGTGCTGTGCTTTGGCCAAAATAGAATAAGCTTACTATGGACTAATTATTGTTGCTATGTCAGTGCAAAATGAATTTGTTCTGTTTTTTACCTGGTGTAAAAGTGGATGTCTTATGTCCCGAAGTTGTAGGTCTGTTGTTTTTCTATTGAGATAGCTCCATAACTGAAATAAGAGGCATTTCTGGTATCTTCACAGTGGCCCCCGCAGCCCCCTCGGTGCAGGCTGGGCCCTCAAGCTCCAGGGGGCCTCCTCTGCAAAAGTAGTAGGTGGTGGCCCGGGGAGGGGGCCCCCTCCGTGTACTTTGCAGGGGGGCCCCTCAACTTTCGTTACGCCACTGCAATATATGGCTAATGTACATACAGAGGAGACAGTTACACAGCCTTTCTGGTGCACTGCAAGCTCACTTAAGCTATTTTCTCAAATCCATAGGTAGAGCTGCATTTCACAGGACTGTGTAGCCCGGATACGGCAGTAATCATAAACTGCTCCATTTTTTTTCCCGCGTGTACTTAACTGAGGCATGCGCTCTTTTTTCCAGATGCCAATATTTAAGAAGTACCTTGGAAATGGGGCGCCTAACGTTAAGGAATGATTCACCTAGCCCTCTCCATCCCTTCTGCCGCTGCTGCTGGAGCAGAGCGATCATTATCTTCCTGCTACTCGAAGGCACTGCAAAGCTGCAAAGTAATTGGACTTGCTGCAGGAAAACCTTCGCTGCATCAGGCCACATTTATCGCACTCTAATGAATTTGAATAAAAAAAGAAAAGTTAATTTATAGCGTCTCCATTTGACCATTTCATGGAATTGATTTAGAATTATCCAGGAACAATCTGCCCACTGCAAACCCCATGCGGTTCGGATGAGATAGTTAGACTGGTGGAAATGGTGGCCATCCTCAGTGCAGCGGTAGATCATGCTTTAACGGTAGGATTCTCTTTAGAGGTCAGACAGACTTTTCATTTCATGTAGGAGTAAATTATACATAAATTGCTTCATTTTGCTGCACAAAACGTCCTTTTTTAAGCTCCCAATACAAAAGGGGAGGAACCGCACGCCTCCTCTCGTAAAGAGAAGATAATCGGTGCAAAAACAAAAGCGTACAGAGCAGATCATCATCTTTTTTCACGTAAACCTGCATTTTCATTTTTTATGTCACAGACATATTGTTTAGCATCCTTTCCATATACAGGAGGCCTGACTCACAAAGGGAGTTACGTGTAGGAAAGTTACGAGTCTGCACACCTGGGGTGGAATTTAAGGGCCACATGTATCAAGCAATTTTGCATTTGTAAACAGGCTGATTTGCAGAATAATCCCGTTTTTGAATGCAAAATAGGCTTTTCCCATGTATCAATCCCTATTTTATGATTCAGTAACCTGTTACCGAGTCGCAAAATGGGTTTGCGATTCGGTATTTGGAAGGGGCGTGTTAAGGGTGTCCCTTCCAAATACCGAATCGTAGCGGTATGTATGAATGTTTTGTGACCGTGAATGCAGTCACAAAACATTTGCATTTTACCACCAACTTCAAGTTGGTGGTAACCCATTTGCAAAGGGGAAATGGTCCCAAAGGGGCCCCCTCCTCTTTGTGAATGTGTGCAAAAACATTTTTTTAAGAGCAGTTAGTGGTCCCATGGACCACTGCCTGCTCTCAAAAAATGAAAGAAAAACTTTTTGTGAGGAGATTCCACCCCGATTGCGGAGACTCCGCACTGGTAACTTTATTACAGGTAAGTCCCTTTGTGAATCGGGCCCTTAGTGTGAACTGTGGGTCAGCCTATTGCTCATGACTGTATTGCTTTGTTGCATATCTAAAGTCTGTGCTCTTGATTGGATGGCTTGCCTCCATTTCCTTGGATATGTTCCACCCAGGAGCATTTTGATCCCCCAGTGTTTTTTTGTTTTTGTTTTGCTGTGGGGTACTTTCTTTTTTATTTTTTATTTACCACTCTAAAATAAACATCAGACATTTTGGAACAGTAAATAAAAATGTCAAAATGTCCTCAGGAATATAATGAAGCAAGTGCATACATGCGTATGCACTGGTAGCCATCTTGAATTAACTTCATTGGCTTTCCAATGCTTGTTTTTCCAAGGAGGATCACAAACTTATGTGCCAAACAGTGCAAAATACACATTTTTCGTACTGTGGCTCCATGGTAGATAAAATGGCTGTATTTAGTGTGCAACTGACTGTGGCCCAAAGGATATGGTATTTTTAGAACCTCGTTAAAAGTGGCCACTTAATTCAGAAGGGGCCTGTAACAAATGTCATGGGCCCCGTTGGTATTGCAAGATTTTTACTTTCAAACAGAGGTTTTAGCTGTTAAAAGAAGCTAAAAACTCAAGGTGAAAGTCTGGAAGTACTGGGGGAATGTGGAATTGCCAGGGGTATCGGACCAGGAATTACTGATTTCCCTGTAATTCCTCATTTCTTAGTGGACCCTCAGGATCATACTTGTATTGAACTGGATTTTCCCCACCCAGGGAGTTTACTAATACCCTTAGAATCAGTAACTCTGGGAGCTGGAGCATACCAGCTAATTTCCTTGGACACACATAATTAAGACCTTAGCGTTAGGATAACATTGCTAGTGACATGAATACCAACCTGTTTATGCAATTATAAACCCAAAAGAATAAAACATATTCCCTATTACTAACTTAGGGGCATATTATCAAGAAACGGCGTTAAAATTATCGCCGCTTTAGCGGCAGAAAACTGCCACTAAAGCGGCGATAATGGGCTTGATAATATGCTCTTGAGAATTCAATAGAAGCCCATGTTCTGGTGTCAACATGGGCTTCTATTGGAATTCTCAAGGGCATATTATCAAGCCCATTATCGCCGCTTTAAGCGGCGATAATTTTAACGCCGTTCTTGATAATATGCCCCTTAGAAGGTTAATGTTTATGCTTGTATGTGTTGGAAAATGAGGCATTAGTTGTGTAGCCTGCACAAGTAATGGGTCTACATTTGTCCTCCACTGGAACACCCGATTGTAGCTCTTGACTCTCATAGTTAATGCGTTACAGAGCAGTCCAAGGCCTACTCAAGGGGGAGGTGGTGTGAGCTAGTAATCACCATTCACAGATACACAATAATAACACTCAATGAATGACTGTCCAGTCTGCGCTTTTCTTTAGAAAAGGAAAAGTACATTTATTACACACTACTCAAAACTATGCAAGAATTTACAAATATACATAAGCTGATGGAAATACTACTTAATGACATAGCGTAATCATTCTTACCCCTCGCAAAGGAGGGGGTCTAGTACCACAACTCCCACGTTTAAACATTATCTTGTCCCTAAATGCCAAGGGTTGAACATAAAATAAAAGTAAGAGCTCTTAAGTCTGGCACCAAAGCGAGTAGCTTGCCACCTCATTATGTCAACAAGCGTTTCACCATAGGACTAAATGCAATAATTACCTACAACCATGACTGAGAGCACCTAATACTGGCAATAATGCAGGCACTTTAATCACGAGTCGCTATCAGTCTCATTATTCAACTAAAGCATTAGCAAGAATCAATGTCTAAGCATGGATGGGAGTGCGGTGTCCTCATCATAACTGTCAACGTGAATAACGCAGGTTAATCATAAGTGTAATTACAATAATGTGCAATTAAAGACCTCAGCATACATTTTGAATACCATTCAGTATACAATACTGCACATTAACGTAGTCTCCAAAGGACATCACTGGGATAAAAACACTGTGCAATTACCACCTTTCACCCTTAGAGGATGTCTCTCAACATGACAAACTCATATTGTACCCCTTCAGGCCACAACTGGTTGCAGCCATAATCTTCACCCCTTGAGGACCCATCATTCCAATGCTGATGAACAAAAGTTCCAGTAGAGGAAGGTCTTGAAACAAAGGAAAATGCCTTGAGGGGTTATCTTTTTACTGTTCCAGCCAACTAAGGATGGGGGCTTTTTTATAGCAGTGGCTCTCCCGCTGTGCCGGAGAGAGCCGCAGTGAGGTTTTCCTTGGTTTTTCTTTTCTTTGTGGCGGCTTCACACTGCAGTTTAATTTTCTTTTGGGTGCCCGCTCCCACCCGGGCACCCAGCGGTCTTGCTCCACATTCGAGAGCAGCTCGGGGAGCCCACCACAGCTTTCCTTGCTGGCTCCAAGCACGGCCAGCACTCTCGCGGGCTGCCATGGGATCTGGCACTTCACCTTAGTCTGCCCGCTGCTGCGGGCAGACTCTTGTGGTGCTGTGGCCCTCCTGGTTGCATCGCCCTACCCCTTCCTTGCTTCAGCCATCTGGGCCCAGGGATAGGGTCCAGGGCTACTGCACATCTTAGCCGGGGGGTGACAGCACTCCCTGTCTTGCCTTCTTTGTCGGGGCCCAAGGATGGGGTCCTGGGCTCCCACGCATCTTTGCAGGAGGTGCAACGGTGCTCCCTGTCTTGGCTTCTTTTTTCAGGACCCAGGGATGGGATCCTGGACCCCTGGGCTGCTTCACAGATGTGATTTAGATGTGCCTTAAGGCAGCCTTTCCCATAGGAATATAATGTAGTGCTACTACATTTCAGACAGTAAAACACACTGATTTCCCTGCATGTGCAGCCCCCCCCATTATAAAGCCTATTCCAGGTCACCAGACATAGTCCCTTCTATGCCAGGCTACCTGTGCACAGCTCCTGGGCTGCGCACGACAGGAGTCTCCCACGCGTAGCCCTCACTTGTGCACATGTGTCCACATGTAACCAGTCCAGTGCCCCTTACCCTGGCTGTGTCAGATCGGCCTGATCGTACACGGCAGACACAAGCGGTAAATATGCACAGTCCATTTTACCATGAGTTTACCATGGGTGAGTCCCAGGTTATGAGGCTCTCCCACAGTAATAGATCAAAAATCGGGTGATCAAAAAGCAAAAAATCCCGGCAGCTCAGATGGTCAGAACCACCTTCTCACACTAGGCCTAGGAAATGTTGTTGCATGAATATACAAGGCAGTGGTGGACTGAACAATGAAGAGTAATGAGGGAGGAGGCAGTGAGGTAGAGGGGTAATCTTCAAGGGATCACAGCAAAAAAGGTGCAAGGCAGGAGGTGTTATGGGGACTGGAATTGTTTGAAGTGGGTGGGGGACTGGATGGGGTAAGCAGAGATAGGGTATGAGTGATGAAGGCAGCTGGGCGAATTCTAGTGGGTTAGGGACAGAGGGTGGGACCCTCTTTTTATGTTGATGTATGGCAATTGTATCTAGGTTCCATTCATCTGAAAAGGAGGGCACTAACACTATGATTCTATTATCAACATTTCAGACAACTTGCCAATCTTCTGCTGAGTATATTTAAAATTTCACATGGGCACACTGCTTGCTTTCTAGACAAAAAGTTCACTCCCAGCTGCATTAACTCCTCATCTGTTTTCCTTATCTTTCTCATCTCAATGCTTACAAATTGAGGTGTAGCGTCATTCAAGAAAATGGATTTATAAATCCGAAAAAATATAATATCTTCTTATTTCTACTTGCCACCAGAAAGGGAACCTTCCTCTACATCATATAGTGTTTTGTCGACTTATCAAGTGTGTTTGCTCCTTCCCTAATTTTCTGGTTGCAGAACGGCATTGGAATACCATGATCGGGATATTTCCTGACATAAATATCAATAAGTTAAATATTCTACACCTCATGGGGCAATAATTTTGTAAAAGGCATTTATCCCATATTTATGTCAATCAACTGCTGGCTGGAGAAGGTAAGTGTACTCTTTAGAAACCAATGCTATTGCCTGTTGCTGCATATGCTTTCTGAAGAAGTCTGCTATTAGGTCCCGTAGTGTGCCCCAGCGAGCCCAAAACACTCTTCTCTATCTGCTAAATTTCCTTTGTGGAGGGTGCTACAAATGACCTCACTGCCCTCCCTTGGTCCTCTCCACTTTGTCATGTAGCAGCTGGGGGTCAGATACCTGTACTGCTTTTCAGAAAGCCCCAAAGCTGGGTGGTGTCTCAAGTATGATCTTGCCTTACAGGTTATATCAGGTTTCTTTAAGCATCTTGGACCTCATTAATGGGAGGCAATAACAGTATATCAGCCAAAAATGGTAAATGTCTCATGTACTTATCTCTGTGGTTCCTGCCTCATTTAAAGTCTGAAGGAAGGCAAGGCATCCAATGGTGTAACCTCTACCCCCATGAATGCAGCCTTTTGATAGCATGTACAGTCAGTAAGGGTTGAGGAAGAGTACCAGCCAGCTGGCCTCAGCTTGAGCCTGCATCCTTTCAAGCTGCCTGTCCATTTCTCCACCTTTAATCATCCAATGGGAGGTGCAGCTCGCCCTACCAGAAGCACGAATTGGGCAAGGGCATTTGCAGCTCCTCCTTAGGGGGCGTTGGAGCATTGCCTCCCTCACTGCGAGCCACATGAATAGTTCACATTATTTTACCTTAACAAATGCCATTAGTCTTTGCCCCTTATGGGCCATAATATTCTGGATCTCGTAGAGCGTGATTTTGTCTTTGAGCCGAGGTGAGGCCATGTAATCAAAGTGAGCATGTTGGGTTGGACAGGTTTCTTGCTGTGTACATCCTGGCCTGCACAGTTCTGGCCTATACTCTCTGGACTGTCAGAGAGCCGGGGATTGCACAGACACAACTCCCCAGGTCTCCTATGGAGTGTTATTTTATCCAGCTCTGCCAAATCCTGGAGCTGCTCTCATGCTGTTAACCATCATAAATGGAATGATAGCAGTGTCTGGATTGGCTGGTGCAAAGTCCTCTTCAGCCCAGCATGCACAGGGGCAGTGTGAGGGTGGGTGGATGACAGAACATGGCCAATCACAGTGATTGGCCATGTTTAAATCTGTTGTTCTGCAGGCGTGTTCTTCCCTTTGCATGCAGGGCTAGTGAGGGAACCCTGCGCAAGGGAATATAAGTGTTGGCAGTCAGCTACGCAATGCCTTCTCTCATTCCCTGGATGACAGTCATGGCAGTTGTGTTACCAGGGCATGCCCGATGTGAGGCAATCCTGCTCTGGACCTGACTGGTTCCATAGAACCAGGTAAGTACAATAGTAAACATATAAGCATTTTAAGCTCAAGCATTTAAAGTCTCACGTCTTAAGTGGGCAAGGCATCATATTCACAGAGCGTGCGGAAAGGCACTGATGCATGGGTTTAATATGTCCGATTGGGTCGTAATTGCCACATTATTTTAGTGTTGAATGTTTTATTTAATTATGTTTGATGTGTTCAATGAACACATCAAACATAACTGAATTAAACATATTGCATTAAAATAATTGTCATGACAGCCGGTATTCCAGACTGGTGTATTAATTGATTTACAATTAAATTCAACTTTCAAACATCAGATATAAACATTGGTATGGGGCCCTCTCTGAGCACGTGCAGATACCTTTGCTCTTTCTTACTCCCATTTACTTAGTGCTTCCTTATTGATTTTCAACCAAAGTCTTTATCAAAATGTGCTTTATAATGTGCCATTTGGCCCTCTAGTTTTTGAAACTAACCAACATATTATGGAAGTCAGGCTTTCTTGCTTCACTTATTCAGGTCAAACTCGTCAAGACTTTTGCACTTCACCACAGTCACAGGTCACCAGCCGCCACTGGGCAAGGGTAGAGCACGACAGAGAGGGAGTAGCATCATGTGTCTCCTCAGTTTCAAAATAGCAACATTGTTGAGCTATCAAATGTTGCAACCTGCATCCCAACCAAATGAGTACAGAGCTCTCCTGATCAGCCTCCGAGCCTCTGTAAAGGCTCACCCAGTTGATTTAGAATCTATATCTGAGCAAAGCAGTCCCACAAATGAGTGCCAGTGTTGCCCACCAGCAAACACCGTATAAATTAGCATTTGTGCAAGAGAAAACAATGTGCATTGTAAGAGTTCCTATTTTTAAGTTCAATAAATGTCTGAAATCTAAACTTTTATCTGTATTAGGTTTATATAGTCCCATGTAATATAGGGTTAGCAATCACGTAGATAACTCAGAATGTATCAGCACTTTTAGTTAAATTTTAATGCTTTTTTACCTTAGATCAAGGCTTCCTATAACACTGAACAAGCTTGCTAAATTTCATTGCTTTTGTAGGCCCAGAAGCCATAAGGCTTAGGGTTGGATCGTGCACATTTTCCAACAGTGTAACCTTGCTTTGAAATCAACAAGTGGGTGAGTTGCTCCCAATTTTGTGTTTGCTCATCGCCACAGCAACTGGTCCGATATAGTCGAACCTGGATTAAGATAAAAGGAAGCTCCGACAACACTCCTCTCATTGGCCTTTGGCAACATAGATGACTCAGCCACTAGTCCATTCTGCAGGTGCAAGAACCAGTACTGGTACCGACTCCAACAATAGAAGTGGTAGTTACACAAATGACATTGGAGAAATTATAAGGGGGGAACAAATAAACGTAAGATGCAGGACACAAAGAAAGAAGGGGCTGACAAAAGGGTTGATACTTTATCAATATTGAGCTGGAACATAGCAGGGATTCTATCTAAATTAAGTGATAGTGGGTGGGGACATTTTGTCGATGGGCACTGCATTTGTATGTTTCAGGAAACATCTGCCAAAGAAAATGTTTTCAGATGCGAGTTCAAGAGCTTTTTTACCCCAACAGCTGCATCATCTGCAGGTGGAACATCTGGAGGTCTAATAGTATGGCTTAAAGTTACTCTGCTGTGTCCAGTTACCCAGCTGGATATGAGGTCCAGGGATATTTTGGGTTTAATATTCACCCTGGCAATTGGCAGGCTTGTGCTCATAGTTAACATCTATATTAGAAATCTAGCTGCAAGAAAGACTCTCTTACCTTGCACCTATCAAATGAAATATTGTTGTGTTATACTAATGCTCACCAGGTGATTATTGCAGGCGATTTGAATCTAACCTATGAGCCCCTTGGCAGTATGCAGGACCTAGCAGCTTCAGAAGACATTTTGTGGAGTATCCCTGAGCTAGTTGCCTCACCCAAACAGCAATTGTCAAATTTGACTCTTCAAATATCTGACATATTTCTTACACATGGCCTTCGTGCCTGTAAAGGGCTTTCTATATCTGACAATAATGCTCCTCCATCATTTTGAGGGGGGCTTACACTAGCCACTTACACTACATTCTCTTTCATGTCTGGATCTGGAGATTCATGATGGACCTGAAGGTCACTCCTTGAGCCAGGAGTGACCATGATCCACTAAATTTTACCATTCATGTTTTTTCCAGTCCGTCCATGAGTCCTCCCATAATTCAATGGTACTAAGCAACAACTGACGAAATGTTAAAAAGAAAGCCATTTACTCCTCGTCAGAAATCAGCAAGTGAAATCAGGATTTTGTGAGAATAATGACACTGGTTTTGTTCAAATGAATGATATCTTGCCATTCGGGTCGTCCCATGCTCCTTTGGTGGTGGGGGTGGGGGTGGGGGGTGAGATCCTGCACCTTGCACATTAGATATATTTTCCCTGAGAGCAGAAAGTTTCTGTCACATGGTTAGCCTTCATTGACTTGTATTGAGAGAAAACATATATTTGCTAGGTTGTGTTTCTATGAATGTTAGCTCTAGCCTCCAAATGATCTTTTTCTGGCAAGAGCCCTGGTCAGTTGAAATGACAGTTGCCTTTCATTATTTGCTGTGCTGCACGCCATTTCGCATTAGTTAAACGTTAGGTGAACTTTATGCTTTCCAATGTGTTTTGTTTTATTTTTAACAAGTCAATGAGTGTACACATTACTTTGCAAAATCAACCCAAGTGGATTTGTAGTAAATTACATGTATTTGCTTTGTATAAACTATTGATTAAGGACAAATATACTCAGAAGATCTTTTCTGGGATACTTTTTACTTTTCAGGTGCAAGAGTCTTCTTCTGAACAACGTTTCCAGAATAATCGAGTAAGATTCTTTTTCGCAGCACAGTGCTTAATTTGTAAAATATTAAGTGCAGGTGCTCACATTTTTGAGGCACAGGGTCAAGACTGATTCGCATATAGCTGTGTCTGAACTGGGGTGGCAAAGTGAGCTAAAGAATGATGGTGGATTCAACCCAGATCTGTGACTGGGGGTGAGTGTCTGAAAAGTTTCAGTGCTCCGTCCATCATCTCCTTGTGTTTGCTTTGTTTGCCCTAAGTTGGCAGTGTATGCCCAGACGTGGGTCACTTGCTCACTTTGCCACTGGATTCAAACTAGCCTGGCTGATGAGGGGTGTTACCCCGAAACCGGTCCCAGGATGCTTGTTTCCGGTCCAGGGAAGACAGGGCTTGGCAGTTCCGGCTGGACTGTTCCCATGAGGCACAGGGTCAAGACTGGTTTGCATATAGCCGTGTCTGAACTTGGGTGGCAAAGTGAGCTAAAGAATGATGATGGATTCAACCCCGATCTGTGACTGGGGGTGAGTGTCTGAAAAGTTTCAGCGCTCCGTCCATCATCTCCTTGTGTTTGCTTTGTTTGCCCTAAGTTGGCAGGGTATGCCCAGACGTGGGTCCCTTGCTCACTTTGTCACTGGATTCAGGCTAGCCTGGCTGATGAGGGGTGTTACCCTGAAACCGGTCCCAGGATGCTTGTTTCCGTCCAGGGAAGACACAGCTTGGCAGTTCGGGCTTTACTGTTCCCATGAGGCACAGGGTCAAGACTGATTTGCATATAGCCGTGTCTGAACTGGGTTGGCAAAGTGAGCTAAAGAATGATGATGAATTCAAACCAGATCTGTAACTGGGGGTGAGTGTCTGAAAAGTTTCAGTGCTCCGTCCATCATCTCCTTGTCTTTGCTTTGTAGCCCTAAGATGGCAGGGTATGCCCAGACGTGGGTCCCTTGCTCACTTTGCCACTGGATTCAAGCTAGCCTGGCTGATGAGGGGTGTTACCCGGAAACCGGTACCAGGATGCTTGTTACCGGTCCAGGGAAAACACAGCTTGGCAGTTCGGGCTGGACTGTTCCCATGAGGCACAGGGTCAAGACTGATTTGCATATAGCCATGTCTGAACTGGGGTGGCAAAGTGAGCTTAAGAATGATGATGGATTCAACCCAGCTCTGTGACTGGGGGTGAGTGTCTGAAAAGTTTCAGCGCTCCGTCCATCATCTCCTTGTGTTCACATTTTTTAGGAGGCCACACCCACTTACCCGGCTCCGCCCACTTCTACTGGCCCCACCAAAGTATGTTATTGGCTCCACCCACAACCACAAGCCTTAACACTTCAGAGCCACCTCCTCACTTCTTGAGTTCCTCAAGAAGCTGAAGACATGGTTCTTCATACAAGAACCTCAGGGACCTCACACCTACACACCTGCCCAAGCTCCTGGATACCCTCTTGGGTGATTAGTGTGCTCTACAAATCAATATAGTATAGTAGAACAAGGGTACCCCGTTACGAGAACCTGGGGTTGACATATGTTTAGGGAAAACAATGGTTCAGTTTGGCCCAATCGAGTCCTATGCAAAAAAGTGTGGTCCTTGAGAAGGACACAGAGTAAAAGGATTTTTTGGCTAGACAATTAATCATTGAGGGAGCACGAAAGTAGTAGGGGAGCATATGTAGTGTAAAATAACATTTTATTTTACACGAATGGTTAATGATACTCAGAGTAAACAGGTGCTCACATAAAGTGACAGGTGCGTAATGTGACAAGGTGCAGTGAACTTAAAAACATTACATCACATTGACAACAGAGTAGGAACTTCGCATAAGTGAGTACAATTGAGGAAGTTCCTGTTGTGGGGGTCGATGGCGTTTCGATCTTTTAGGGATTTAAGATCATCATCAGGACAATGAGTGAGCAACCTGAAACTAAGGGGAACAGAGTTGAATTACGATATGTACACTACATACTGCTTACTAGCGGCGTAGGCGTGCTCCCGTTGTGATAGCATAATTTAATTAAATTGCTGGCACACAGTGAAGTGTAGATCATCACATACTATATTCGGAATTGGGACCTGGTGCGTAGCTCAGAGCTCTATCAATTCCTGTGACCCCTAAGGGGAGTTACGCACATTCTATCAGTTGTTGGTGATAAGACCTAACTGTTGCACTCGTGAATACATCATGCTAAGAATAGTAGTGAACTTACTCTCTACTAGGGCCACTACCCTAGGGGAGGTGGGTGGGGTGGTAGTAGAGGCGGTCTGTGGTCAGTACAGGGTTGTTCTTCTTATCTTGAAGCACGTCTAGGGAGGACATGGGATGGGGGTTAAGGCTCGTTAGTTGTTAACCGGTTGAACGTAAGTAGCTCAACTGTAAGTGATTCACACCAGTCGCCTTGTTCTCTGTGTGAAGGCACATGCACCCCTTAATTCTAATTCTGCCTCCCTCCACTCCCGCAGTAGCTTGTCCATCGACCCGCTTGTGAGCAGATGCAACCAGACTGCCCTCACGGACCTCTCCCGGCTGGGAATAGGTCACACACGCACAATAGGAAGTGAGTTATAATTCCTCTTAGCTACTTACGTTCAACCGGTTAACAACTAACGAGCCTTAACCCCCATCCCATGAGGACCCGGCCCTGAGAAATAAGTGGCGGTGCTAATCACCGGCACAAATTAAGCACTGGCACAGCATACATTATTCTGGATTTGATACTGCACTAACCTAGCAGCACCAAAATCTGAAGTACATTACAGACAATTTATTTGTAGCAAATGCATCTCTGACATGGGCCATAGAAAAATATTAGGTGTATGGTCCTGTTAAGACAGAATTATTCAAACCAGAATGGGACGGGGAGGAGTGGGTACCTGTCAGTATGACAGTACACTTGACTGTTACATAACACATCACATATGCATATAATCTGTTGCACAGGGAGATGTTTGATCATGTGTCAAGATTGTGACTAGAATCATGGTGCGGGCCACCTAGCACAGAAAAGAACAATGTTTAAATTGCCTACAAGTATGTGCTTTCCAGCACATGCTCTAATTTTACGATAGTCAGTGGCCTTTTTGACATGCTCCTTCATCTGTAATATTGCACATACATATGTGCAAAGGTGTTCATTCACTTGCACACCCTCTTGGGAATAAGCAACACCATCTCTATGGTATACAGGTACAAAATTTGTGCCTGAATACCAGGGTCGGACTGGACAGAAAATAGGCCCGGGTACCAAATTAAAAATGCCCCCACCCCCCCTTTAGTGAATCAGATTGCTAAAAAAGTGGCCCACATTGCAAATTTGGGCTGTTTTAAACTTGTAAAGACACATTTGTTTTCCAGGTGTTTTCCAAGATATGGGAGAATGCAAGCATTTGTGCTTGCAGCAGGCAATGTTTGTGGTACTATCAGGGAACTCAGCAATAACAAGCACTGACAATGCCAACAGGTCTGGCTTTAAAGGAATGCTGTATGGTAATGTGAAGCATTACAAGCAATGCTTTTAATGGGCTGGTACTGTCCAGTACTGAGTACCGGCACTTTTTTATTTTGAGATGGAGAGTATCTGCATTTCTCAAGAGAGACGTAACACTTTTAATTGGAGAGTACTAGCACTTCTCAGAAACAAGCAGGTACTCTGATACAGCGTACCCTGCACTTCTATTTTTTCATTTCAAGCACTGATTACAAGTGAATAGCACAAGAATTGATATGTATTTGTGTGGAAGCAAAGAACTGTTGAATAATATTGCTTAAGGTTAAAAGGCCGGGTGACAGTTTAACTTTCAATCCAGACCTAAACAACCATGTAGGTTAATGACTGACCAACTCCCATCTGTGCTGCTGCCTGAGAAAAACATATTTTTCTAATTATCTAAGACACTTTAATAGCTTTACAGTGTCATGTGTGTGCGCCTAAATGTTCAAGCTCAGGCAGCTGAAAAAATAAACAAAATGATCACGGCTTCATGGAGGTCGAGCACTTTTTTTTTGTGGAAGCACACAACTTCTGCCCAATCAAAACATGTACTCCTGACTCCCAATATGTGGGTGAAGCCAAAGCCCCTCTAGTGTTACTCGCATAATTGTCTGGCGACAGCTGCACTGGCAAGAAAGACCAAAAACGGCCCACCAGACCATAAAACAGGTCCCCAAACTGCCAAATACAGTCCACACATGACTTGTTAGACCAGCCCTTCTGGCACTGCCAGATTGCCCAATAGGCCAGGCACACAGCAGTTTACAGAAGAGACGTTTAGCATCTGCGGCTAGTCGGTCAAGTAGAAGATCCCAGGAGAATGAAAATAAAGAAAGGGCAAGCGCTCGGACCCCCTAAGAAACATATACGCAATCTGGCCCATAGTCTTCAAAGATTTGAAATGTAACCATGTTTCTCCTTTATACCGGCAACGTGTCGAATTGGGAACAGATGGCGGCACGGTGGCTTTCAAAACAAAGGAATTTCTTTCTTTTTGAATGCACTCTTCATATTGTGACAAGAGCCAGACCCTACTCAGAGACTGGAAGCAGATGGTGTTCCTGGAACCAGCTGATAAAACAAACAGGCACTTGGAATTAAATATTTCTCAGTTGTTGCACTAGAAAACCCCTGCCATATCTTCAAGAGTTCGTCACCAACATGGCGGCGTCCGTTTTCTTCAGATAATGTCCTCTTGCCGGGTTCCGAGGGGAAAAAAAATACAGCTAAGCCCTGCACAATAAGTGACGCTAATTACTTTTGCTTAAAGTTACACTTTCCTTGAAGAGGCGCCCTCGCCACAAACTACGTGAGGGCAGCAGTCCCTGTGACAATGCCACCAGGAGCGCTGAGTTTATCTCAGGAGTTCAAAACGCACGCGCCTATGTTATGCAAACTGCCACTTATGAATTATATTACCAGGCTCAACAGAAGCGTTTAATTTAGTTAAATGAAAAGAAAAAAACAGAACGGATTGGTTTTGTTCGTTTTTTATTATCTCCACCTGCAGTCGGCTGTGATGATGAGTACCCTAGCAAATTGGCAGACATGCATCAGTGTTTTCAAAAAAGCCCAATTTCCAGGAAAAAGCCTAGGTCAAACACGTTTCTTCTCACTTTTTGAAAAGCACCAATAAGTAGAGAGAGTTCTCTTTGTGCTCCTCCAAAAAAAAAAAGCGCAAGGCCGACTGTTTAATGAAACAGCGTGAACTGCATTTGCAAGTGAATGTCGAGCAGCTAATATAGAACCTGCCCTCGCGGCCACATTGTCATCCGGTTGTCAGTACCTGCTGCTAACACTATAGTTTATGAATATGAATTATGTGAGAACCGTCCCGCCACTCAAGAATTTACGGTTTGGGATTACATAAGAAACATAATTAACACATGGGTGCCCTATCCAAGTGTGAACAATTGAAAATTGGCCTATTATAAAAATAAAAGTGTTCCTTCAACTTTTCATACTTTATGTAGTGGGGCTCCGGCGGCACCTGATTTCCGTGAAATGTTCCCTCCAAGCTGTTTAGTGAGACCCTAGAACCCTGATGCTAGGCAACCGTGGCCTAGCTTTCTTTTTCTTTTTGCAATTTTATTTAGCGCGAACGTGGCTATCAAACTGCCATGTTGCAGATCGGTAATGCATGTGCTGGTTAACAACATAGCCAAGACCCTAAAATGAATGAAAGTCATAGGAGCTTGTGCGCCGCAATTAGATTCTAGATGTTACACACATCAGCACTAAGCGATATAGCACCAATATAATCACTGTATCATTGCTGACTGGCACTCGTTCGATTGATGGAAGATATTATATTTAATATGGCCAATAAGTGTCTCCTTGCAGTCTGCATGAGTTTGTCCACTTTACTCACACTGGCATTGCATTCCTTGTCAACATCACACTCACTTTGTCTACATTAATGATCTCAGTCGGCGCGGAATCCCTAGGGCTGGGCCACTTGAGTTAGGTGGCAAAGGAGCACCAAATTATGTGGCAGGGTTGACTAAATTATGCGCCAAGAAAAGACAAATTATGCAGCATAATGTGGCACATTTTTTGATAGTATTTCTTCATTATGCTGTAATTTTTACACATGGCAATAAACTTCCCCCTTTGGGTACCTCCTGGGTATTTTTAACCCACAGTTTTACCTACTCCACACACTTGCACTCACCCTCACAGCGTTTCTACTTCAAAAGATCTCCGCCAAAGAACCCTCTCGTGGGGCCCGTGGGGTATTGCAGCGCCGACCCCACGAGGAGCAAAAATGCCCAGTGATGAAGCATGACACCTTCACAGGTGTGTGAGGGCATCACTTCCTAATAAGGAAGCCTCCTTCGCCCCCCCCAGTATCTTTTAGCATTTTCCTACCTGTATTTCGTTACCTCTTGTGGAACAGCTACCTTCTTGTGCACTATATAGTTGTTCTTGGGAGCTAGGGTACTGGACCTCTTTAGGCTCCCCGTCCCCTTCTCTAGTGATTTGTGTTTTATTCCAAAGACCCCATCGTCCATCAGGTGGTCGGAGTTTTCTGATGGGAAAGCCAGCCAGAGGCACCATCATTGGAAAACTACTAGTCTGCCTGACTCTGAATAGAGCAGAGGAGCTGACGGTTTAGCACACTGTCACATTTATGATTGAGTACCTAGTCCACCAACCTCTAAATCAGACAATACTATTTGACACATCAGGCCCTATGTTTTGACATAGGGAACTGTTACACTTTCATCGCGGGATTACCTTCATAATGACTGAAATACATCAGGAATAGGTTTTTAAAATCCAAGGTGTAAGTTATCAAGTCAGACATGTACACACAAATGAGCTGTTTCATTTTAATGGATAAGCTATGCTTCCAACAGAAAAAAACATTACTGAACGCTATGGAAAATATTACCATGATTTAAAGAAGAGATATTATTTCAGCAAATTTGATTCCACTACCAGAGAGCGAAAGTGGGAAAATATTATTTTACAAAATTGATGTATTTAACATTAAGTCATGTTTGAAAACCCCCAAAGAGAACTTTCAAGGCTAAAAAATCTAACATGAAAAGTGCTGTGTGCATTAGCATTGATAAAGGAGTTACCTTCTGAAATATACCCTGCTCAACACAAGAAAGAAACATGAATAGTTTTTTTGAGGGAATATCCGCTACAAGAGAAAGCCTTCCTAGCAAGCTACAGAACGCACATATGCAAACCCAAAAACAAAGGGCTCCCCAATATGCTACAAATGATGTAAAGGAACAATAAGAAAACACAGACATAAATGCAGCCAATACTATGGGCTCACAGGTTATCATGCTTGCTCTTGTAACCTCTTGCATTAATATAATAGTAAATATATCATTTCTACTGCATTATGGGTGTGCATAGAAAGTACCAAACATGCAGTTACGATATAAAAAAGTAACAATTTACAAAAAGTCAACCCTCCACTTATTTTGAAGTAACACTTGCCTCCAACTGAGCAAATAATATCTAATTTAATATGTAAAATGCACATAAACTAAAATATTTGTTAGCTCCTGATATTAATCTGGCAACTGCTCTCTAATTTATTAAGTCTATTTAGAGTGTCCTTGCACTCACTGATAGTTTGTATCGCCATCTCCCTAACCACAGGGCATGGTGACATTTTGCTATAATTCCTAGGTAATTATGTATCAGCTGTGATCCCAACTCCAACCAGTATCTGCTGTTGTATCAACAATTACTTTTAAACTGAATATTTAATCCAAATAAACCCTAAATCCGCAATTGGCAATGAAGAAAAAAATATATCTGATTTTATTGGGAATTCTTGATGTTTGACACAATGCTGCCTTGACACAGGTCCCAAATAAACGATTTAAGTACTTAGCAATTCCAAATTGTATGATTTTAGCATAGCATCTAAAAAAAATCTTTTGTGAATGGCAGGTAGTCGATGGTAGGTGAGATGTATTTTTCAAATCACAGTTAGCTCATACTAGACAATCTCATTTCCGTGCTAAAAAGGTTCATGAACTCTACAAAGAACAATGCTGAAGTTATCAATTGCAAATACAGTCATGTACTTGTCAAACGAACATATTCTGCAGTTGGCATTGTTTCCCATGAGCGCTCAAGAAAGGGATAGAAGTAAAGTTATCTGGCCGTCAGGAGCAATAACTCAGGGAGCGCAATGTAAAACATAACAGGATGTTTATGCTTCAGTTAAAATGCATCTCTGAATTTATGAAGATTAAAAGTAGTTACAGATAACTAAACAAATGTGTTGGAAGTAACCTGCACATGGTGCTCTTTTTATGTATGTGCAGCATGGTTGGGGCTTTTTCATACTAGGGGCATTTTTCACAATGGTCCAAAGATCAAGGGCTGTATAAACCAAAAAACAGTTGGAAAAAAATATTACTGGCCAAGTCCGAATTACGAGTAAACTCATAATGAGGGCCTTGATGAGTCCAAGAAAAGAAGGAAGGCAATAAAAACGTTTGTTCTGATTGATAAGTACTTTATCTTATAACATACCTAATTTATTGCAAAATTGACATGAACAAAATATTTAAAAATACTTTTATCTCTAAGAAAACATCTCATTTAAGTACTTACTACTACCAGTTAGTAGACCTCAAAATTTAATTGTGTTTCACGCAGTGAGATTATTGGTTCACTTGGAGTCTGGCGGAATGGTACACCCCCTATAAATAGACTAATATCCCATTCCGACCCACAAGCAATTCCCTCACCTTGCTATAAGGTGGAGAGATCACTAGGCCAGCTTTACGTGGCTGCCAGTTTTTCAGCAACTCAATCTCTGCCCTATTTTGGGTGGACTCCCCAATGCTGATTTTGCGAGTCCAAGAATGCTGAAACATCCTTAACAGTCATAGACAAAAAAGAACAGAATGTCTCCCACAGGCATTGTTGAAAAATGGCCCACTCTGAAGGGTCACCCCAAACTTCTTGCCTTCCTCCTCCTATTTTTGTGAACTTCTTTTTGTTGGCCTTAGGACTCTTAGCCTGTTACCACTGCTTATCAGTGCTAAAGTGCATGTGCATCTCCCCTAAACACAGTAACGTTGGTGTATACTCAATTGACATATTTAGTTTACTTGCAACCCCCTTTTTAGAGTAGTATACCATATACCCAGGGCCTGTAACCTAAACACTACTAGTGGGCCTGCAGCACTGATAGTGCCACCCACACAAGTAGCCTTTTAAACCTGTCTCAGGCCTGCCATTACAGGGCCTTTGTGTGCAGTTTACTGCCACTTTGACTTGGCATTTAAAACTATTTGCCAAGCCTTAATCTCCCTTCTTATTACACATAAGTCACCCCTAAGGCATGCCCTTTATAGCCCATAGAGGGGGATGCTGTGTAAGTAAAAGGTAGCACATGCACTGTTAAGTTTTGCATGTCCTAGTAGTGACAAACGTCCATAATCGTTTTTCGCTACTGTGAGGTCCACTCCTCTCATAGGTTAGCATTGGAAATTCTTTAAAACACTTTTAAGCTGTAATTCCTGATCAGAAAGGAGTAGCTGCATAATTTTTATGTCTTTGGAATGGTAATGATAAACCCTCTATAATGGCAAAGTTGGATTTAGCATTACTATTTTAGAAATGCCACTTTTAGAAATAGACCGGCACGGAGCAGGCGATGCCATGGCATGTACATTGATTGTCTCTTCATACACAAAGTTTTCCATCGAGATTGTTCCATCGTGTTTTGATTACGGCGGTTACAATGGAATGTGGCACTGCAATGTAATTGTGGGACATCGGCCCTTAGCAGAATTAAAGGGATTTTGATCACCGTGTGAGCGCCAATGCTCTAAGTTCCTGAGAGTGGATTACAGTTCTGTGTCCTGAGGAGAACCGCTTAAAGTTTTGTAGTGGGTTCAAAACGCATAGACAAACATCTGTGCGCCCAATGACCAAAAAAGATTGACACTGAAAACCAGGAAATTAAAAAATTGTATATTGAAATATCCTTCCTGGATACTGTAGTTTTGCTGGGTCAGGGGTGTACTGTCCATAAATTTGAGCTTTTTGAGTTATTGGAGACTATATATCTCAGTGATGTTTTGCTCTTGTAGTGGACTTTTAAAAAAAAAAACAGAACTGATTTAATATTGTAATGTTTTTGTATATTTTTGTATTTGTGTTGTGAATTTGTGTTTGAAAAAATTGTTTTGTTTGCATCCACTTTTATGTTTCAACATTCATGTATGTGGCAATGAAAATTGATCATGTATTGTGTATTGGCCCTCTTTGTGTGACAAATACCAGAAAACAAAAAAACTCTTTTTTAAAAAAAATACATAAAAAATAAAGGGTGACCGCTGTTATTGAGTATAGTGGCCACGAATGAAATGAGAATGTATATTTGGTGGGTCTGCCTGCATGACTTTAAGAGCCCAACTCTTGTTTGTTTGGTTTATTCATTTTTAGAAAGTGGGCATTTCTCTGCTCTTACTGATCTGTGTGCCTTTAGCCTGTCTCCAATACACGTCTAGAGGGGATGACAGCTACACTTTGGGCCTTCCCTGTAGGCAGCCACAAACACAGAAAGGGTGAGTGTGACAGAGAATTCATCTGCATTCTGATAGCTCTTCCTGGGCAGGAAGAGTGCGGGAGCTGACACTTCCACCCAAATAGACAGTGTCCTGTTTCTTACACAAAGGGCTGATTACCCTCTACTGATAGTCTGGAGCCAGGGCTAGGAAGAAAGGGAGACCTGTGCACTTCAAGGTCCTGCTTTGAAGTCACCCTCACTTCAAAGGCACAGCTGGGTATAAGTACTGGGGCTCTAACCCTACCAAGACAGTACACTACTGAACCTGTAAAGAACTCTGCCAGGAGTAAAGACTGCTGCGCTACAAGGATTGCCACTCTGCCTGACTGCTGTTCTGGAAGAACTGTTTTTCTGCTTTTCTGTGCTTCCCTACTGGTCCCTGCACTGCTGAGGACAAGGAGTAGACCCATCTCACTTGAACCCAGAGAGACTCAAAGGGCTTGCTGACTTACCCCCTGTTTTTAAGTCTCAGGGCCACCAAAGAATTTCTTCAACCCTGCAACAGCATCTGGATTCTGCCATCTGTGAGTCCTGCCCTGCCAAGTGGTGCCAATCCAGTTCAGGGCCCTTTAAAGGTGATTTCTGCTGTACAGAATCATCAAAATCAACACAGTGACGACTTTAGGCTGATCTAAATCAATGCATTGCTCTTTGATGCCAACGCAGGAGGCGATGAATTACATCGCCTTGTTGGATTGCACGGCTCGACGATGATGGACAGCTCGGTTTGACGATGCAGTGTCTGCATCGCAAATGTGTTTGTCAACGAAGCTTTCGTCGCCAGCGGGGACCAGGCAATCCTCCTTCGCAGACAGCCTGAACTTTGGATTTACCCCAGTTCAGTGCGACCTCAAGTAACCCCTAAGCGCTATTTGCTTCTAGCACTACTCTTTGATATATTCTTTAAAAATTCAAAACTCTAGTTCTACTTATTGGATTTTGCCGTTTTGGTTTTATTTTACTCATAAAAATATAATCTATTTTTCTAAACATGTGTGGAGTATTTTTGTGGTGTTTTCATTGTGTTACTGTGTGTGTGTGTGTTGCACAAAAGGTTCACACATTGCCTCTTTAGATAAGCCTGACTGCTCTGTACCAAGCTACCAGAGGTTGAGCACAGATTATGTCTTAGGGCCGATTACGAGTTTCAGCGCTGCGGGGACGGGCGATATGCCACCACCGCGCCCATGCACTGCCAAGACTCGCTGCCGCCCACCTGCCAGATTACGACTTTAAAGTGGTCTGGCGAGCAGTTGGCGTGGCAGTCCCAGGGCGGTGCCTCATTCAAAGGCAGTAAGAACCTCCATGTAAACCCTGGCACAGAGGAAACTCATAATATGCTTGGCGGGACCGCTGTGGTTCCGACAAGCATATTGTGACCTCCTGACTGCCACAGCACCTCCAGGGAACGTCGGTTCCTTGGCAGTGTCTGTGGTCCCAGGGCGATCCAACCAGGTTCCTGCTTGTACAGGGTGCTTCCTCTGACAACTAGAAACCCCATTTCTAACAGGGATTGACAAAGTTCCCTATTCGTCATATACACTATTTTTTGGTTTTACACAAACAAATTCCCTTTTTGGTGTGAGTGTCCGTAAAACAAAAACACTGCTATGTGGACCACCACACAGCAGTGCTTCTCTTCATTGGTTGGCAAGAGCACTTTTCATAACAAATCCTCCTCAACCAGGTGGTGGGGTTCTATGTGCCAGGTCAGCATTGGCAGGCTTCTTCTGCCCAAGTGATTGCCAGGCCTTCTGCCACACACATAATAATCCCTTATGTCATTTAAGAAAGCATCTGTGAATGGACTAAAGGTCATGATCTGTGGCAAGAGTTGCTGCACACAGTCAAAGAGCGCGTATAGTAGGCTTAGAGGGCACGGAGCCTTTGTGCAGGATGTCAGCACATGGCCAAAGACCATATAGAATGAGTTGTTTGAAAATAAAACCATTATTTCTTTGGCAGAAGGTGCTTCTTCGGTTCTGCACTACATCACTAGGTTTTTCAAGGCTAGCATGGAAAATTCCTTTGAGGAAAAACTTCCTTAACAGTAAGAGCATCCTCGGCCATCACAACCACAGGTGGTAAAGAAGATGATGAGATGAGGTGACAATTACTCCTGTGCTGAATGGTCCTACTCTTACAGAATCAATTTTCTGGAAATTTTATGTCATTCCACCTAGTGCAAAAAAGTAGTGTACACTAGGTGAAATGCACTTTGTGAGAGGAGATAGTCAGGTGTGGAAAGACAGCTGATACTCTTTTGAACATCCAGTTTATTGTGCCATCTCCTAGCGGAAAAAACAATTCTTACAAAAAATTATTTTAGAAAAACAGTGTCTAGCATCAGGAGCTGTTTGTGAAAGTGATGCAAAGACATGTGCCACAACACTTTATGCTACTCAATATGCTTATTATTACCAAATGAAATATATGGTGCTGTACTGCATAAGTGCAAGCAATGAGTAAACAGTATAAAACAATTTAATCCAAACCATTCATCAACACTTGAATTCTGCCGGCACTGCTATCTCTTTCCAAATACCTGAACGTGATCAAGTTTCTCCTCCGCTTCCAATTTTATCTCTCCTCATTTAGGTCATTTCACAAACATGTTACAGCCTTAAAAAATAAAAAAAAACAAAGAAAACAGAAAACAAATGTTCCATGGCAACATACACTGATTGCAAAATATAACTCATTCTGTGCTTTTCTCCTTTCTCTCTATTTCAAATCTTTATAGAAAGGGCCCTGCACACTGCTTTTTACCGCAAGATGCTTCTGTTTGCAGCCATTAAAGGCCATGTGTAGCACGTTTTGAAGGCACCCGGGATGGATGCATTACATGAATAAATGCATGAAGAATGCTGCATTCAGCCAATGGCAATGCACAGTACATTCTAAGGGTAAGAACCCCTGTTTCTATTCTGTTAGAACCCACTGAACAAGGTCTTCAGCTCTGCTATGTAGCAACTGGCTACAGTGTATCATCTTCAGCAACACAGTGTACCACATCTTCCAGTTTCACAGACTTGCTGACTATATACATCTGCCATGCAACATCCTTTTCAGCGCAGTTATGACCACGCAGTGCCTTTACCATGCATGCATCTTTTGGTGCTTTTACAATGCATACCTTTACCATGCATGCCAAGTCTAGTTAAGGTTAAGTATATGTGTGTGATATATATATATATCACATATATATATATATACGTCATGAGTGATATAATATGTGGGGTAATTAGCAGTGCAGGGCGGTGCAAGTACCTTAGGGCAGTAGTTATAGTTTCTTTAGATAACTCTAACTCTAACTGCTGGATTTCTAAGGTTTTATGTCTGTAAAAAGCGAACCTAATTATAAATGGCCCTGCCCGGCAGCCAACCCCACGCCATGCGCATCAGGGGTTTGGCTGCAGGGCCTGCAGCTAACCCCCCACATGCAGTCAACCCCACACCGCTTCGGCTGTGCGCGGTGTGGGTTGGCCAAAGGGCCTGCCCTGTGGCCAACCCCTCAATGTGACCCCCCTTCCCGGGCCATATTTGGTCCCGGGTACCCCATCCCTTGGGACCCATCACTTAAATTATGGGCGAGGAGGGCAAACATCCCCCCTCCCTAGGCTGATTTCAGCCACAGGTAATCCGTCTCACAGGGCCCAACCTTATTATAAAGGTGGGGGCACTCAGCCCCCCCGGGGCCCGCCTAGCAAATGGTGGGTAAGTCATTGATCTTGTCAAGATGTGCAAAATATCAAACAGCATGCTTCAAATAACAAGGCGTGTAACTGTGGAATATGAAACAAAGAGGACTGTGGGAACTTTCAATCCTACGTGTCAATTAACAACAAGTATGCATTGCGCTGCATACCTATGTAAGGTACGAGGAACTATGTCATGAGTGATGTAATATGGGAGTTCATAAGCAGTGCATTGCGGGGACAGGAGTTATAGTTAGCTCAGCTAACTATAACTGCTGAATTTCACTGGTTTTGTACGAGTGAAACTTGTGCCTAACTATAACGTCTCTGTAACCTTTGTTTTTTTCAGTATATATATATTCCAAACAATCTTTAATGCCGCAAAACAGCAGAAGAAACGGGCACTCTGGTGTTGTGTGAATCGCTCTAATTTATTATCCGATACGAATGCTACCTATGTGTTTCAGCTCCACGAGCCTTTCTCAAGGTAGTGAGCCCCATCACCTTTAGACATTACATCCAAACATGTGCATAAACATGGACAATATGCTTTGTCCATTGGAGTACATGTCGATTTGTTATTTCACCAGAATAGTATACACCATCGTCAAAATAACTTTATTTCGGTTCGAAGAACCATAAAAGTTTCTCAGTATTAACATTTTTACAATTCATAAAACTTCAACAGAGAAGAATTAAAAACAACATATTTCCCCCTTATAAAAGACAGCAAAATTAACAATCACATTCCCTGGCAATCTTGTGCAAATTTCACTCAAATCGCTTTCTAATCACGATAGAGCCCCTAATAAAGTTTGCTACCGCGATACAAATGTCAGTGGAAGCAATGAGTGCAAATAATTGAAACCATCGCTATATGAACATGGACAAAGGTTCCTCAATATTGGCAGCAGAAATCTGGTTCTCACTGACTTATAAAGTGTGCAAAATAATACAAAGTGCAATGTGTTTTGCGTAGATGAACTATCACACGGGCAAGGTGTAAGCTTGTCCGACTATCCTCCTTGATGAGGGAACGCTAACAAAAAGTGCACAGTGCATAGCCGAAACCTAGTGAGGTAAAATCTGATCTGGGGATTTGTAGAAAAAGTTAAATAAAATTGTTGAGAGGCAGAAGACAAGTGAAAAACTCCAGAATAACCTCGATGGTAACAATTACACATGTTACCCCTAGTAAGGAATGCCTGTTTGATAACGGCTTTAGCATTTGCGGGAATTCTTTCGGGGTATTCAAAAAAAGTATCCTAGGCCTATCTCTAGGAACTTATCCCTCAAAAAAAGAAGCCAGGGGATCTTTACAGCACTATGCGTTTTGAGACAGTCCTTAATAATATCTCTTGAGAACACTAAGTCCTCCAAAGCCAAATCTTAGCTCATCAATACAATGGGGCAAAGTCAATACGGTCCTCTATAAAGTCTTGACCCAATTCTGCATGGCAGAGTGATGTACAGGCGCTTTTTGGTACCATCAATAGTCTTTTGATAAAGTTGTTCTCTACTAGTTGGAGCTGTTGACTTCTGTTATACCCCCATACCCCGGCCCCATATGTGGCAATAGGGAGGCATTTAGCTCTGTAAAGAGTTAATAGTTCTTTCACTGGTTTTTTGCCCAACTTGCATGCGAACCAAAATAGCGCTTCGACAACCCTACTTGTCTGCTGTGCTCAAATGGTCAAGAGAGGATTCCACTTCATCTGATTGTTAAATAAATTGCCCAGGTACGAAAAATTACTAACTTTTTCTATCTCCTTTCCCTGGACAACAAAGGTTTTCGTTTTCTTTGTGGTCCTTGGGCCACATACCATAATATAAGATGAATTAAAATTAACTTTTAAATCAAGAGATGTCATAAAATCAGTAAAATCACCCAGTGATTTCTGCAAACTCATAGCTGTCCTTGCCAATAACACTGTGTCATCTGCGTATGAAAGCAGAGGAACAAAATTCTTACCAATTCTGGGGAAATCAAGCTTCCTTTTTAATAAAAAGGCCTCCAGCCTATTTGTATAAATTAGAAATAAAAACATGGCTAAAATGCAACCATGGTGGACCCCCTCCGTGGAGATGACGGGGTGTGTTTTTTTCCCCCTTACTGCCATACCTTACAGTGAAGTATGAAGCCTACGGAGAAGGGTTACTAATGCTTTTTTGACACCCATGGCGACAATTTGTCACAATTGACAGTGTCGAAAGCACTAGATAAGTCCATGAAGGCCAAGGGCATAGAGCTCCTCATGAACCTCACGTGTGTACTGACAATTAGGGACAAATTGAGACATTGTTCAGTCGTGCCCAGGCCCCTTCTAAAGCCATATTGTGTGTTTCACAAGACCCCTTTAGTGGATGCCCACTCTTCTAATCGTGCAAGAAGGACCTTGCCCAGTACCTTTGCTGTTGCATCGATCAACGATATAGGTCTGAACACACCGGGTCATTTCTATCACCCTTTTTAAAAATGGGTACTACTATCGCCTCTTTCCACGACCCAGGCAGTGGACCAATGATGGCTGCCTTAAAAATATTTGTTAATAATGGTGCCCACAGGTTAGGGCTTCTCTTGAAAAGGTCAAGGGGCACTCCATCTGGGACAGGGGCTTCCAAGCAGATGCCCTGTGCAAGAGCCACCTAGACCTCTTGATATGAGATGGACAAACTGAGCTGTTAGGCTTCGGTTAAGTTGTAGGGTATTTCCCATGCTTCCTCGACTGTCATCCTGTGTAAGGGGTTAAAAATGCTGGAAAAATGGGCTTCCCAGGCTTCACCCAGGATCAGTGAGTCCACCTGTCTCACATCTTCAGTGAACATTGGGCGATTTATAATCTCCCAAAACTTTTTGAAATCTTTAAGGGAACCTGATCTTTCCAGATTCTCCCATGCCTCCTTCCTCAGTTCCATTTCCTCCGTTAAATCACCTTTTTGTATTTGCCCCTCGTAGTTTTTATTCACTCTCAATCATGAGGAATAGTATGTAGGGCCCTTTTTCGTTCCTTGTGCGCTTTGGTACATTCATTGTTAAACCAACGCGCCCGTGGGGTTTGCTTTTGGGAGATGTTCTTAACCAACCTCTGGGCGATGTCGGTACAGAGGTGCCTCGAAATCCCGTACTGTTTCAACAGGATAGAATCTAACTTCAAACACCCATCTATTAGATTATAGTTACTTGAGATGATATCTTGTTCAAATTTTAATGGGTCTACCTAATCCCATTTCAATCTTAGTCCTTTGTTAGGTTTATATTGAATCGGAGGTTCATCAGTGGGCCACATCTTAGGCTTTATGTCAAGAGTGGCTATGAGCGGGTAATGATCGCTTGAGCAGGTTGGTATAATTTTAAAATCCTGAATTATAGTTCTTTGTCATTAACATGAAGTCGATAGAACTGTCCCTACCACCTCCAACGTAAGTTGGACACTGCATAAAGGAGTCATGGGCACAATTGTTTTAAAAAATTAGGTCATTTACTATCAAGATGGAGTTTAAGGCTTTCACAAGGCATGAGGGATTAAAATGCGCCAAGGGCTGGCCCTCGTTATCTTCCAGCTCACAAACCTGATGAGTGCTATATTTACAGGTAGTGCAATTAAAGTCTCCGACCCATAAAATGCATAAGGGCTTACGCTTGGCGGAGGCTTGGGCGATTCCTGCTTGCAGGGACTCTATTGCTTGACAGTTGCCCTTGTCAAAGATATTATAATACAAATAATATGTCAACCTGAGCCAAACCAGTAATCACTAATAATTGATACCAAGCGGATGAGCAGATGCATTTGACTTTTACAAAAGCGTATTTTACAGCAATAAGCACCACAATGCCAGCCTTGACCCTTCCTGATGTAGATGGGATCGCTGGAACACAGAAAGAGCGATACCCATTTATAAAAAAATCATCTGTGGACCAGATTTCTTGTAAACATAAAAGATCAAAACCTCCAAGAAAGCCCAACCAGTCCCCGTTCCCCAATTTTGAGCGGACTCCTGCTATATTCCATGACAGGATTTTAAAATTAGTTGATATATCACCTTGAGGTGCTTGCCCCAAAATTAGATTAACAGATGCATCAGAGGTACAGGCGGTAGTAAACAAAGCCGCTGCTTCGGTCGCTTCCTCCCCTCATAATGCATTTCCAGCTGGATGTTACTTATAAATTCTGAGCCTCCATCTTCGTCCTGCTCGTCTTCCAAGCAGGGCGAGGCCTGCTGTCAATCTATGTCAATTAGGCCAGAAAGTGCTTCAAAATGATTTGTCTGGTCAATAGGTTGTGGGTGGGAAAAGTTGGGCTGTTTGGGCTGAGTTTGGTCTTGCCTCTGGTGAAGGCTGGGTCCCATATCAGGGGGTAAAAGAAATCTAACGGATATGCCCTTATGGAACCATGCTCGCCTGTCACTTCCAGAAGGCGTGTCAACAAAAAATGCACCCACCTAGGGTCCTTGAGATTTAAGACTACACAGTCTCCCTCCACCGATTTTGGCATGCGGCCTAGCCAACTGACCCTACACGCCATGATGATACTTTCAATTAACATCATCTGACATCCTGGTTTTCTAATGCACCAGTGGGCTGATTTATTTATGAGACTTTGACAGTCTTCATGTTGGCCTAGTGATAATGATGGAACTCCAGTTAATATCAAAGTATATGGAGTACTGTCTGGGGGTAAATTAAGCAGGTCTTGTACCCCTTTCCTCGAGTGAGTGCATATGTTGTACGATTGGGATTAATGGTACACTGTCTGTCATTATTCTGCGGGTCATGACCAAATCGACAAGCCTTATTGATACTAACCCTGTCTCCCACTCTGTGTTCTTTCCTTGGGGGCACTGGCTCCCAAGTATCCCTTTCAGTTTGGGAAAATAACTTTTTTTGGCAAGACTCATTCAGATTTGGAGTGTGTATTGTTGTTGGGTGGATACCCTTTTTGTGGAGGGCTACTTCCTGTTTGCTAGTATGAATAATATCATCCCTCATTATATTACATTCGGATTTCTCTTTTACAGCACTCACCAATAGGCAAGGCTGCTCTTCAATACATCCTAAACATTCTAAAATAGGCTTCAGGGCATCAGATATTAATTGGCTAACACTTATAAAAAAAGAAGAGTCCACTTGCTCCGATGGTATCCCCCTACCCGCCCCGCCCCTTGTCCTGGTGACATTCCCCTTTGAGGAATCTTGCCATGTCTTTTTCAACACGGGGCACTGCCCCTTAGATTTCGTGCCCACCTCTGTGCTTTTTCTTTTCCCCCCGGTGGCTTGTGGCCATACGCTCTTACCCTCAGTCGGAGCAGGATTTTCTGGCTTATTTACACTAGCAGTTACAAATACATTAGTAGTGTCAATAATGTTCGCTGTTGGAGAGAGCAGTTCCGGGGCCCTAGGCTCAGTTTCAATGAGGATAGCCACCTGGTCGCTGGTGGAATCCTGGGGGGATGGTGGAAGAGTAGGGGCTAATGATAATCTTCTTTTTGTGAGTTCGATTTCCTCACTAATTACACCCACAGCCTTTTGTAAAAAAAACATCCATGGTTGAACTCGTAGGAATTAGGGCCGGAGTATTCCTTCCCATGGTTTCAATTTCAATGTACCATATTCAATGTCAGTCTCAATAGGTCACTGCCTCGCCACACAAGTGCTTGTTTTGCCCATAACGGATAATGTAATATGTAAATTTCAAAGTTACCTCCGTCATAGGGTGACCAACTGGCATGGGTGCAAATTCAGGACGGTGAGTGTAAAAATTCAGGACAAAGGGTTAAAATTCAGGACAAAAATTCAGGACAGGAGGTCAAAATTCAGGACAAAACTTTGGGACAAAAGGTAAGTTTTACAGACACATCAGAGGAGGTCGCGCAATAGTATATAAGTAAATAGACAACCAACATAAGTACAAGTCAAAATAAGTTTATATTAGGTTGAGATAATTGTGCACTTCACAGTTTTGCGCGCAGCTTTGAGCAACTGTGCAGGTCTTTTGTGGTATTTCATATGATCGTGATCTATTTATATGGTTACTGCACTGGGTGGTCCAGTCTGATATTTAGTTTACAGTTCATGGTCCTGAGAAGGCATGTTTGGTGAGAGAAGTGGTCGGGATGATCTGCTCGGATAGACTTTGTTACTAGCATCTCATATCTGAGTGCCATTGTGAGATGTAAAGCAGCACGCATAGAATGCAGCTAATTGGTACCTGCAGTGCTGGACTAGAATGCTCTTTTCACACTCACTTCTTGTAATTGGCATGATTCGCTTTTGTTGGCTCTTAGCAGTGCATGCTGGTCCCTGTAGTCTCTTCCCGGGCGCTGTAGTCATGTCCTTAACTTTTCAGGCATGATTCATTGTCTCGTGTGTGAAATGTAAAGTGAGCTGACTTCCAACATTGGTAGGAGTGCCGCTGTAAAAGAAATTAAACAAGTGAGAGGGGCTATGGAAAGATAAGGGGCACCCTTGGAGGATGGCAGTGAGGAAATGCGTGGAGAAGGAGGTCATTGGGAGGTGCCAACAGACTGTCACACTGGGCGCCACCAGTGCTAAAGCCAGCCCTGGTTGGGAGTTATCTGAAAGAATTTTTAGGGCCCTTGGCAAGACCTATTTGGGGACCGCCTGTTTGGAACAACATTACGTTTATTACTCATTTTCAGATAAATCAAGCCCCCGTGAGTTGTGGGTTTGAGAGAGCGGATGTCTAGAGAGGGGGAGAGAGGCAGAGAGAATAATCAGGGGCTTATTTACAAGCCCATTATGCAGCCGGTACGCCACTTTTAAAATGAGAAAAAGTTACGCACCCGCGGCGCAAAGGGCTTGTAAATAAGCACCTTAGTATTTACTGGTTTGAGAAGTAGGGAGAGATGCACTGTATGCCTTTTCATGGCGGCGTTGCCGCCATGGAAAGGCTGATCACGCCTACATCATGATATGGTTGGTGGTGTCTTGCAGACACAAATGTAACAACAAGAGCCACCCTATTAAAAATAGGGACAGGGTAATAACAATCTCCAAAACAACAAGTCCCTCATAAAAATGTGTGGACCAAATACTGTATTCCCAATGTGCAAAAGACCTCAAGGCAAAACCATCCACAGTGAGTATACTCCTAAATAGCACGCCCAATAGTACCCTTTGCCAATTGTTTCGATGACACTTGAGAATCAACTAGACAATAATCCCAACACAATGTTAAAATATACAAAATCGATTTTATTCATACATTCTGTTTTTTAAAAAACATGATTAACAAATCTTTAAAAAAATCATTAAAAATTGGTTTTTCAATTAATACATACAAAAAAATTTTTACAAAATAATTACACATCAGAAAACTACATAAAAGTCGACGCAGCGTTTCGGTGAAATGCTGATTGATCACCTTCTTCAGGACAGAGTTTTCTACGAATTAAATACACAAAAATATGTGTCAGGTTAACTTTTCTATTCTATTGTCCACATATTACCACATTAATCCATTAATTGTCATGTCATATAATTTGTTACACAATCAAATTATGATTCTCAAGTTACGTGTATTGTAATAAACCACCTACACGTGGCTTACAGCATTTACGAATTTCACACAATACCTCTCCCTCTTACATTTGTCACATTTAAAACACAGCACATGGGCCCACACATTATGCTAATGACCTACCTATTATCGATATCAAAAAGTGGTAGATCCCTTATTCTCTATAGATGGGAACCACTTTTCCTGATTGGAAACAAGGAGTGACCTAAAATAATACAAATAGTGTATAGATAAATGAAAGAAATATTTAGCACTTCCTCTTATTATAAGAAAAAGAAGAAGACAAACAGGGGCCAAAATTGCGCCATAAGTTTGCTAACAGATTAATATATATATAAAGAACATCTAGGATGGCATACCCACCATATTATGGCCCTTTTCCGCCCGGTTGAAGAGTCGACCGGCGGACGGTCTTTCCGTCCGCCGCGGACCCCCCCAGCCATCCTAATATGGCGGGGGGTCACTGAAGCATGGATGGCGGGCGGATTGCCCCCGCCGGGCCAGCGGTGGCTACCGCCGGCCCGGCGGGGGTGATCCGCCCGCCATCGTAATAGGCCCTCAAGTACGGTGCCAGCACAACCCTTGATTTCGGCCCTGATTGGTATATATTTTCTTTGATAGAGAAATGCCATCACTAATTTATATTCTTATCCAGGTGTCAGTGTAGAGCATCTGTATTGCTTTTAAAAAGCATGGAGGCGTATGCCCCAAAATAACATTCCAAAGAAGGTTGCGTTGCACACAGTCGAATGTGTACTTGAAATCCACAAAGCACAGATAAGTCTGTTCGTTACTTGTTGTCATCTTGTCGATTATAATCGAGTGCCAAGATATTTGTGGATGTGTCTGTACCTTGTGGAAAGCCATTCTTTAGGAGGGTGATGAGCCGGTCATTTTTGGGATGTTGCTGGTCCTCTCCTTTCAAAAATCGGGCTATTTATAGAACCCTTTCAAGATTGCAGGACACTGTTTAAAACCCTCATCATTTTATTAGCCCAGAAATTAGGGTTAAGGTGAGATTAATTTTATACAGGCCTGTTCTGGTGGCTTAGTGGACTAATACGTCCACGGCAGGGGCTTGTGTTTGACCTCATGGTCACAGGTACTAATCCTGGAGGGTCCATTCATCCTTCTGAAATAGATCAAATAAATGCCACTGAGTTGGGTAACAAAAAAAATCTGTTATTCAGTGCAAAGATACCCTTGGGTGAACGTGCACTTTCCAAATACATGTGTTATGCTACAGTGCCTGGTGGATGTCATTTGGCCTTGGAGCTCCATTGCATCGACTCTCCAGTGTCACCTTGTGTATTTGCCATTGAGTGAAAATTAGAGTTTCATCCCCATTGGATCGCCTCATATTGGTTGTTGAGGTTACACTCACTAGCCCAACCTCAGGATTTGCATTTTCTTCTGCATCCTGTGGTGGTTCAGCAGCAGGAGTGAAAGGGTCGTTCACACTGTGCCACTCTTTACACAGTTACACCTCAGAAGCTGACAAGTGATGCTCTATATGCCAGGAGATCTTTTGAAGTATTTTTGCTTCAGGTATATTGCGGGTGTGCCCTTTAGTAACCGTTCTTAGTTGCACCTGATCTCGTTTTTCTCTTGCTATCTTATTAAGGACTAGTTGTATTTTGGTGCAAAGTCTCGGAGCTACTCCTGCCCCAGAGTTATAGGACTGGCAGTGTCCTCCTGTTTGGCTGAAATGCACACCTAAGTAGTGTGCCCATCTTGATTCGGTAATGTTTGAATTGTTTACATTATTTAGGTCATTCACCAGTTTCCAAACATCCATTGAGTTTGCATTCCTGCTGAGATATAAAGACTTTGCTAAGGTAGCCTGTTCTGACAGGTTTTTCCTCCCACAGAAGCTTCCAGTAGGCTTTTTAGGACTTCACAGGTTTAGTTGGAATGCGGAATTATTTGGGTGCTGTCGCAAGTTCTCTGGCCTTTGTTGAATTTCCTCTTTGCTACTAAACATGAGAGGAATCAGAAATATGCTTCTTACTTACCGATTACTAAATGTTAGTACCTTCCGTCTGCTTGTGAGGAAAATACAGTTTTCCTTTTCTTGTCAAGAAGATGGACGCTGCCCCAGAGGGGCGTGCGCTATACAAATATACATAACATTATATGTTACAATTTCATATGAGTCAACTCGTAAGGAACACTAATTGTATTTATGTGCCGAAAACGAAAGGCTCGAAACGTGCTCTGCACATCACGCTTCAGAAGTACAGTGGCTGGGTACCCTAAAGCTGTTCTGATTGGCCCTGAAGCATCAGGTCCAATAAGAACAGTCCTGCAGTGGACCAGCGAGCTCTAGGATTGGCTGATGGCTTTCAAGCCAATCCTAGATAGCTTTGTTTGTTCCCCTAAGCAACTTTTGGTGATTCAAAGGCTCCATATGATTAGCTGTCACCCAACAGAAGTTAAAATTACGGACAAATGGCGCCCGTTAAAGAATCCTTCACGGACAACGGACAGACGGCCGAAATTACGGACTGGCCGTGAAATTTACGGACGGTTGGTCACCCTACTCCGTCAGGTGCTTCAGATCACAACCGGCTATGACAGTATTCAAATGGTGAGGCCAAGAGGGCAGGCCAAGCCCAGCCTCATCTGGCCTCGGATGGGCACAGATGGGCCCGCCCTTGGCCCAGGCTTTGCCCGGATGCCGCAGAGTGTGCCTGAGTAGATGGAGCGTTAAACTCTGGGGGACCGAGTCCCACCCCAGAAAAAGAGACCAGGAACTGGTGAGCTTGATGGTTTCCGGGCCTCTGCTCGACCCCTGCAGCAATACGTCCCGTGCTGCTGGAATCTCCTGGTGCTGAAGTAGCGTCACAGGGAGGCTCTTCCTCCCAAGTAGATGGAGCGTTGAACTCTGGGGGACCGAGTCCCACCCCAGAAAAAGAGACGGGAACTGGCGAGCTTGATGGTTTCCTGGCCTCTGCTCGACCCTTGCAGCAATACGTCCTGCACTGCAGGAATCTCTTGGCGTCACGGGGAGGCTACTCCTCATGAGTAGATGGAGCATTGAACTCTGGGGGACCGAGTCCCACCCCAGAAAAAGAGACCAGGAACTGGCGAGCTTGATGGTTTCCGGGCCTCTGCTCGACCCCTGCAGCAATATGTCCTGCGCTGCAGGAATCTCCTGGCGTCACGGGGAGGCTACTCCTCATGAGTAGATGGAGCATTGAACTCTGGGGGACCGAGTCCCACCCCAGAAAAAGAGGCTGGGATTTGGCAAGCTTCATGGTTTACGGGCCTCTGCTCGACTCCTGCAGCAATACGTCCGCGCTGCGGGAATCTCCTGCCGCTGAAGTAGCATCACCGGGAGGCTCCTCCTCCCGAGTAGATGGAGCGTTGAACTCTGGGGGTCCGAGTCTCACCCCAGAAAAAGAGACCGGGAACTGACGAGCTTGATGGAAAAGTATACACAACAAACTGATGTATATACAGTTGACTGAAAATTCAACATCATGATCATCTCTTTAGTTTTATCACTCTGGGGGTCAAAGATACATATCCTACTTAATATCACCACTAGAGTGAGACAGCAAATTTAGATTCTCATTACACTTAGCTGCATTATCATTAACCCATGTGAACCTCCATTTCGGAGTAAGACCTCCGACCCTCATTCTAGGTCCACTCTCTCCCCGCAGCTCCGCTGTGCCGTCTCTTGCCTCCAGACCCCGACCTCCTCCTTGGGAGGTTCGAGGCTGCTGCCCGCTCCTGCGCCTGCTGCTCGCTCCAACTGGGACCAGACTGCCTGCAACCACCGTAACCTTTCTCAGCTGTTTTTTTTCTTAATTTTTTCCCTGTTGTGCCACTGTTATTGTGCCCATCTGTGTCTTGCTCTAATTCCACCACTGTTTTTATTTTCTCGTGCCTGCCTGTTCCTTTCGCCTTTCGCCGCTGCTGCCCCTGCGGCCCCTCCCCCCCCCGGAATTCTCCCCCGGAATTCCCCCGCTCCCGCCTCCCAGCCTCTCCTCCCTCCCACCTCCCCTACTTAATGGCAGCCGCTGCGGGGGAGCGCGAGTAAGACCTCCGACCCTCGGTCTAGGTCCACTCTCTCCCCGCAGCTCTGCTGTGCCGTCTCTTGCCTCCAGACCCCGACCTCCTCCTTGGGAGGTTCGAGGCTGCTGCCCGCTCCTGCGCCTGCTGCCCGCTCCAACTGGGACCAGACTGCCTGCAACCACCGTAACCTTTCTCAGCTGTTTTTTTCTTAATTTTTTCCCTGTTGTGCCACTGTTATTGTGCCCATCTGTGTCTTGCTCTAATTTCACCACTGTTTTTATTTTCTCATGCCTGCCTGTTCCTTCGCCTTTTGCCGCTGCTGCCCCTGTGGCCCCTCCCCCCTGGAATTTGCCCCCGGAATTCCCCCGCTCCAGACTCCCAGCCTCTCCTCCCTCCCACCTCCCCTACTTAATGGCAGCCGCTGCGCGGTCCCGCCGCCGGCACGCCAAAGGCGCGCCAAAGGCAAGCCCGTCTGCGCCCGTCCGTGACCTGACCGCGGCCAGCACCAGGAACCCTGGGCCTCCCACTACCCATCGCTACGACACCACCACCCTCCTCGCACTCAACCCTGGAAGACTTAGAGAATGCCAACAGGCCTCGCCGAACACGACCCACGGCCAGTTCTCCTGCCTCCACTGCCGCCAGACCCTCACCGCCACCCCGGCCTCCAACACCACCGACGCCAGCACCGGCAACACCCTAAAATGAATCCTCCTCAACATACTCTCCGTACACAAACACGCCATGGAAATCTGGAACCTACTCGACTCTCTCTTGCCCGACATTGCCTTCTTCACAGACACCTGGACCAACGCATCCTCCGCCCCGACATCAGCACCGCCATCCCAGACGGATACAAGATCCAGAGGAAAGACCACCCCAACCCCCCAGGAGGGGGCCTCGCCATCGCCCACAAGAGCACCCTCCGCCTCACCACCTCCAGCGAAACCTTCCCCTCCGCCGAACACCTGCACTTCCAGATCCAGACCACCCCCAAAGCCACACTTCAAGGAACCCTTGTCTACAGACCCCCTGGCCCCCGAACACCCTTCGCCACCACCATCACCGACTTCATCACACCCCACGCCATCGCCTCAACAAACTACATACTCATTGGAGACCTGAACTTCCACCTCGACAACCCCAGTGACCCCAACTCCACTATCCTTCGTGACAACCTCGCCAGCATCGGACTTAAACAACTCGTCAACACACCGACCCACAGAGCAGGACACACCCTCGACCCCATCTTGGCGGCAGGAAACAGCATCCAATTCAGCCACACAATGCAGCCGCCATGGACCGACCACCACTGCGTACACTTCGCCATCAACAAACCCAAGGCACCCAAACCAGCCCCACGCCCACCACGAAGGAAGTGGAGCAAGGTTACCGACGAGCAACTTAACTCCACCCTGACCCGAGACAACCCCACCTGGGCACCCGACGCAAATGACACAGCCAGAGGACTCCACACCTGGATCTCCAACTGCGCAGACGAGCTCGCCCCACTACGCAACCCCGACAGACAACGCCCCAGGAAAGCCGCCTGGTTCACCACAGCTCTCCAAGAAGCCAGACGCACCTACAGATGCCTGGAGAAGAACTGGAGAAACACCAAGACAATCGAAAACCACACCACCTACAAGGATGCCATGACGGACTACCACAACCAGATCAGAGCCACCAAGAGGAACTTCATCCACAACAAAATCCTGGCCAACTCCACCAACTCCAAGGAACTTTTCAGTGTCATTCAAGAATTCACCAACCCACGCAGCGAAGCCACAGACATCACCCCATCCCAAGACCTCTGCAACAAGCTTGGAACCTATTTCCACCTCAAGATCAAAAACCTCTACGACAACTTCATCGACCATCCACCAGGTGCCACAGACGGCCCCCCGCCCCCCAGAAACACCAGCCAGCCCACCATCTCCAACTGGACACCGATCACGGCCGAAGACACCGCCTCGACCATGAAAAGCATCCACTCGGGGGCCCCCACCGACCCCTGCTCCCCTCACATCTACCACAGAGCCGCGGCCGCCATCGCACCCGAACTACAACGCACCATCAACACCACCTTCAAAACAGGCACTTTCCCAGACGACTGGAAGCGCGCAGAAGTCAGACCCTTGCTCAAGAAGCCCACAGCTGACCCCACCGACCTCAAAAACTATTGGCCCATCTCGCTCCTCCCCTTTGCAGCCAAAGTTGCAGAGAAAACAGTCAACAGGAAACTGACATGATTCATTGAAGAGAACGCCGTTCTCGACCCTTCCCAATCCGGATTCCGAAGCAACCACAGCACAGAGACCGCCCTACTCACCGCAACAGATGACATCCGCACCCTCCTGGACCAAAGCCACTCCGCAGCCCTCATCCTACTCGACCGATCAGCGGCCTTCGACACCGTCTCCCACCGCACACTAGTCGCCAGACTACATGACGCAGGCATACAAGGAACAGCCCTGGACTGGATCCGATCATTCCTCACCGGAAGAAGCCAAAGGATCAGACTGCCACCCTTCCTCTCCAACCCCACAAAAATCACCTGCGGAGTCCCACAGAGTTCATCACTGAGCCCCACCCTCTTCAACATCTACATGGCCCCCTCGGAGCCATCGTCCGACAACACGGCCTCAACATCGTATCCTACACCGACGACACCCAGCTCATCCTCTTCCTCACCAAAGACCCCACCACTGCCAAACTCAACTTCCAGAAAGGAATGCAAGGCGTCGCAGTCTGGATGACCAACAGCTGCCTGAGGCTCAACACCGAGAAGACAGAAGTCCTCATCCTCGGTACCACCCCTTCTGCATGGGACGGCACCTGGTGGCCGACCGCCCTCGGAAGCCCACCTACCCCCTCAGAGCACGCCAAGAACCTCAGCATCGTACTTGACTCATCACTCACCATGAACCGACAGGTCAACGCCGTCACCTCCAGCTGCTTCAACACCCTCCTCATCCTCCGCAAGACCTTCAAGTGGATCCCCCATGAGTCAAGGAAGACAGTCACCCACGCACTCATCACCAGCAGACTGGACTATGGAAACGCACTCTATGCTGGCAACAACAAGTCCGTACCCACAAACTGCAGGCAATACAGAACACCGCCACCAGACTCGTCCTCAGCATCCCCTGACACGAACATATCAGCCAACACCTATGAAGTCTCCACTGGCTCCCCATGGAGAAAAGAGTCACTTTCAAAATCCTCACTCACGCCTACAAATGCCTACACAACAACGGACCCAAATACTTCAACGACAGAATCAACTTCCACATACCCAAAAGAAACCTCCGATCTTCCAACCTCGCACTGGCCGAAACCTCGCGCATCCACAGAGCCAGAGCAGGCGGAAGATCCTTCTCTCACATTGCAGCCAAGACCTGGAACGAGCTACCGGCAGACATCAGACGCGCCCCCTCCCTGAACACCTTCAGGAAGACCCTCAAGACCTGGCTCTTTGGCTAAACAGATCTGCGGACCCCCCCCCCTCAGCGCCTTGAGACCCTCACAGGTGAGTAGCGCGCTTACAATTCCCTGATTGATTGATTGATTGATTGATTGATTGATTCTTCGTCCTTATTCGGACCAAGGGGGTGTTTGGTTTGTAGGTCCAGAATACATTTGGACTCTAGCTGCCTTAACTCTCTAATCTTATTGTTCCCTCATGCATTCTATTGCAAACAAACTTAATTTAGAAACATCCTTCTAATGCTCCAATGAAAATTGTCTCGCCACAGGGTAACAGATATCCACGTTATGATTGGCAGGTTGGGGTCCAAGAATGCACTTTCTGAAGGGACAGTTGGTGCTTCCCACATATATAAGATTACACGGGCATAGTAATGCATAGACAGAAAAGTCGGAAGCACAGTTCAAAAACTATCCTATACGACATTGGAGACCCTGGGAAGACATATACTGCAGTGCATCAGAAACATACTTACACGCTTTGCATTGACCACATTTATAAAAGCCAACAGACTTAGATAGTCATGTATCTTGTTTTTGCTTTCTGCTAAAATAGCTATGTGCCAAGCTGTCCCCAAGAGTCTTTCCCCTCCTCTATGATATCAGGGGTCTTCGTGGTAAGGCCAGACTTATGACTCCACCATTTTTTAAGATGGTCCAATGTTTATTCAAAGCTAACTTAATGATATTTGCGCGTTCACTTTAAGTAGTGATAAGACAAATGTTTTCGTCTTTTTTGGAGCTTCTGGTATTAGGATGCAATAGGCTTTCACTAGTGAGGGGTTGTGATTTTTTAATCAGCCGTATTAAGAATTTTTGCGAGAAAATCCTGTTCCCTGAATCTACTTCTAAGAAGTAACTTTTGTCTTTCGAATTCAGGCTCCGTGCTGCATACCCTCTTGATCTGCAGCATCTTGCCATACGGAATACCGTTTACCACATTTCTGGGATGGTAACTAGTGTAATGCAAAGTGCTGTTGCCAGCTGTCTCTTTGCGGTGTATGGTGGTTACAGTTTTATTGCCCTCAATCCTCAGCTTTACATCCAGGTAATCAATCTCTGTTCTACTTCTCATAGATGTAAACCTCAGATTATACGGATTGTCATTTAATATATCCAAAAAGATCTGAGCCTTCTCATAGGGGCTGTTCCAGAGTATGAAAAGGTCATTGATGTATCTTGTCCATATCATAATGTGCGGAGTATATTGCTGGAATTCTCCGCCCAGGCCACCTGCTCCTCCCACCAAACCATCACAACATTCACTAGGCTAGGGGCGAAGCAGGTTCCCATTGCAGTCCCTGCCCACTGTCTATTGTAGACACCGACATGAATAAAGATATTCTCTTTTAAACAATAGTTGATCATCTTACTCAGCATTCTATTATGTTCATAGAAACTGTCCAACCGCATCTTAAGATTAAGCTCACATGCATGTGTACCAATAGCGTGATCAATACAAATGTATAATGATGTCATGTCCATCGTAATCATAGCATAAGACCTAGACCACTCCACATTCTGTATTTTAGTCACGAAGTCACTACTGACTTTACAACAGGAAGGAAGAGCAACAACAAATGGAGATATGAAGAAATTGATATAGATGGCCGTATTTTCCAAAAATCCCTCAATAGAGGGGACTATTGGTCATCCTGGAGGGATACTGGTGCTTTTATGGACTTTGGGCAATACGTAAAATTATGGTGTCTTAGGATAATCTTTTCTTAAAAACATATGTTCATCAAAGCCCAAAAGCCCTTGATCATACAAGTTTGTCAGACAATCACAATATTTATGTACTGCGCTCTTATACATCTCCAAAGTGATTACTTCATAACAAGAGGTTTGGTAAGTTGTCTCATTATCTCACCTTCATACATACTGGTAACAGGTACCACAACATTCCCACCCTTGTCTGAGGGTTTTATTATTATCGTAGGGTCAGATTTCAAGGACTGTAATGCTACCTTCTGGGCTGATGTCAGGTTTCCCACCTCATGTATCTTTTTCTTTCTGAGGGACATAAGCTCTCCAATCATCATGTCATGGAAAACTTCAATGTTATCATGCGGCATGTTTGGAATCATAAGTGATTTAAATTTAAAGCCACTACCACTCGGGGTGCTAGCATCTATACCGAAGTTCTCCAAGACTTGGCCCAATTCCACATACGGATTGTCTACATCGCCCTCTCTCAAAAGAGTTTCAATCTTAATGTCATGATCCTGTGCTACATTATCAATTCCAACCACTTTAGGCTTGGACAATTTATGCAATTTGCACAATTTTAATTTTCTTACAAAAAGATAGAGGTTCACTCTTGTCTGTGCATAACCGAATTTAACATTGGGACAAAATGGCAATCCTAACTCTAGCAATGATACTTCTTGAGATGTCAGTTCTCGCATTGATAAGTTCATCACCGTTAACTTGGATGTTAGATCTTGTTGTTCTGTTGGGTATTCCATCCTGACTGTGCTTGCACACGTTCCTCCACTTCTCATGTGCCTCCTTTGCCTGCGCCTTTTCCAATTTCTCTTCCCCTTAGTGGGGGTCTGTCCTTTTTGAGCCTGTCGGCTTGACGTAATAACGATATTTGTGGTGAATACCCCCTTGTGCAGCATAGGACGGCCCGGCCATTTCATTATTATCTGTATTAACATCAGAGCTGGGTACAGTCGGAATGCGGGCTTGTTGTTTCTGCATTTTTTCCTGTCGCATTTCTTGACTAAGTGTGTCATATCTTCTGGTAAAGGCTAGGATTCTGCCCTGCACATAGTCCCTTTTATCTATGAGGAATCTCTGTTTCTTTGTTTTTACTTCTTCCTCATATTTTGATAATCTGTTTTTCATAGCTGTGGACAGGTCCTTAATCATTGCCTGATCACTTTCCTTCTAAAGATCTTGTTTCAGCTCATGAATTTCAAGTCTGATTTTTGCCAAATCCAATTCTACATATTTTTTTAAGATTTGTAGCACCCCCCATGATTTGGCTGTGAAATCTGCCCATTCTTCTAGGAGCCTGGGTTAGGGAGTCTCATACGTGGGTACTATAAATATGTGCATGCCGCGTGGTACCCTATTCACTTCAATCTACCTATGCAATGATGTTAACTCCGACCATTTAGATATCTCTTTTTTCAACAGCTTCTCCAAAGTAAACATTCTCAGTTTAACATTCACAGTACCTGTGTGATGTGGCATGATTCTCCCTGCTTCATTAAAATCTGCCATATCTTCAGTGTTACAAAAGATTCATTTTGCTGCCTCCAGCCTTGCTGTGTCGCCCACGGTTATGTCCTCGCCCATCTTCCTGTTTGCACCTCACATTGTTCACCCCCCTGCATTCACCAGAGTTCTCTTCAATCTGGGTGCAGGCATTGCCGCTTAATTAAAAAAAGTGATTTGGGTCTTATCGGGAGACAGTCAGGCCAAGTCCACCATGTGTGACCAGCTCACCCCGATGCTCAACCTTTCAGACCCTTCAGCCTTCTCAGTTACCAAAGTAATATATATATATAAATACATAAATAAACAAATATATTACCTATTGGCAGTCGCCAGTAGGTAGTTATAGTTAGGACCTTGTTTCTATTCAAAAAGAGTTTTTTCTTTTGCCATTATCTTTGGCATTGTTTGACGAATCTTCATGAAATTTTTAAAACTAATGGCCCACTCACTTCAGCTGCTGTGTTGAAAGTTTCAGGGTGATTTGTCAAGAAAGGGCTGGGAACAAGGGGTGGTCCCAAAATGTGTTTTCTCCATGTTAATTTCCATAGGAAACAGTGGTGCGGCTACAGCCCGAACTGCTGAACGAAATCACACCAAATTTGTCAGGAAGGTAGCACTTGGTCCAGAGTGCACTCTTTTTGTTAAATGGTGTAAATCCATTCACTAGTTCCTGAGAAATGTAAACACTTCTCAGATATACAAACATGGTCGCGGAGGATCCGCGAACCCTCCCGATCTAGAGCCTGCAATCTGATTAGCTGCCGACACTTCAAACCAGGAAGTGTTGGCAGCCATCTTGTGACTCGGTTGAACAGAGTCACAAGAAAAAGGGTGAAACAAAGATAAAAAAAATGAAAAGGGGGAGGGTACAAACACCCTGAACCCCTAGACCTGCGCAGGGGGTCCCACAAGGACCCCCAGGGCCAAAAAAAGCATTTTTTTAAAAAACAAAATCGGCCGAATTCGCGCTGGGGTCGCGAATTCGGCTGAGAAAATAAAAAAAAATGAAGCGCAGGCTCCCGCGCTTTGTTTTTGAAAGCCCCCGGGTGGGCCAGGTCCCGGGGGCGCTCACCAATTAATTTGCGGTGCCCACGTGGGCCCCCGCAGCCCTGGGGACCGCCACCTCCCAGGGGCTTCTTTATTAAATGCGTGGGGGGTCCCAACCCCCCCACGCTGCCCCGGGGACCGCCACCTCCCCGGGGCATTCATGTAAATGGGTGGGGGGCCTCGTGGGCCCCCGAGCCCCGGGGACCGCCACCTCCCCGAAGCAATAAATAATAATTAGTGTGGGGGGGCTCAAGCCCCCCCACACTGCCCCGGGGACCACCACCTCCCCGGGGCACTTAATATTCAAATTCAGGGGTCCATTACGGACCCCCGGGCCCCGGGGACCACCACCTCCCCGGGACTTTAAATGTGTTGGGAGGGGGCCCGCGCGGCCTCCCTCCTGGAGCCCTTGATGGCCCTGGGGACCGCCACCCCCCAGGGCTGGCTCCTGCAATGTCCTGGGGTGCCCACCCCCGGGACATTGCTGTTTGCTATGGCAGGGCGGGAGCATGCCTCCGCCCTGCCATAGCAAACTCTGCTTGCTTCGTTGAAGCGAGAGCAGGAAAACCTGCTCTCGCTTCAACGAAGCTAGCAGGATTGCGTGAGCAAGGGAGCTGGATGTTAGCAGCTCCCTTGCTCAAGCAATGCCGGCTCCCGCAGGAGGCGGGGAGCCGGCAGGACCGTGGGGGCATTGGGGCTCCCCCCACGGTCCCCAAAGCAAAGGGCCGGCCCCGGGGGATGGGGTCCCTGGGGCCAGAAGTGGCCCGGGAGGGAGGCCACGCAATACCCCTCCCTGATTAAAAAAAATAAAAAATAAAAATATATATATATAGAGGCACAGCCCCGGGGGATGGGGTCCCCGGGGCCAATAATGGCCTCAGGAGGGGGGCCATGCAGCCCCTCTCCTTAAAAAAAATATTAAACATGTGGCCATGCCCCGGGGGATGGGGTCCCCGGGCCGAAATTGGCCTCGGGAGGGGGGACACGCGGCCCCTTCCCGGTTTTTAAAAACATTTTTTTTATAAAAACGGGTCAGGCCCTGGGGGATGGGGTCCCCAGGGCCCCAAATATTGTAAAAGAAGGGGGGCCACACAGCCCCCCTTCTAAAAAAATAAAATAGAAAAAAAGCCGTCATCTCGCCGGAGGCCCCCCCCTCCCTGCAGCATTCTGCAAGGTACCTCCAGTATGCGCCACAGAGCTGCGTTGCAGAGAGGTGGTACGAGGCCATGCCCCTTTTTACACCACTCTGCAAACGCGCCTCTTGGCGCACTGGTGGTGGGACGATGAGGTCCTCTTGTGTCCTGAAGACCTCAGGACACAAGTGGACTTCATCCCCCGAGCAGCAGTGCGCCAGGAGCTGCGTTTGCAGAGTGGTGTAGAAAGGGGGCGTGGCCTTGGACCACCTCTCTGCAACGCAGCTCTGTGGTACATACTGGAGGTACCTGGTGGGCTAGTTGGCCCCCAGGGACCCTCAGGAATGAAGGGGACTCAATACCCCAACTTAGAATGCGCCAGGAGTGGTGGGGAAAGGGGGCATTGCCTTTGTCCACCTCTCAGCAATCCCACTGTGTGGGGCTTACTGGAGGTAAGACGTAGGCTAGTTGGCCCCTAAAGGACCCCCAGCAGCAAAGGGGACTTCAATCCCCATCCAAGAGCGCGCGAGGGAGCGCGTTTGCAGAGTGGCATCAGTGATGTCATCAGTGATGTCACTGACCATGTCATGAATGATATAATATGTGACGTCATCAGCAGTGCATTGCGGGGTCGCGAGTTATAGTTAGCTGAACTAACTATAACGGGGGAATTTCTATGGTTTTGTACGAGTGAAATGTCCAACTAACTATAACGTCCCTGAAACCTATGGTTTTTTCAGTGAATTTCTAAGGTTTTTTAAATGCTAATTTCTAACTATAACGTGCCTGAAACCTATGGTTTTTTCAGTGAATTTCAATGTTTTTTTAAATGCTAATTTCTAACTATAACGTGCCTGAAACCTATGGTTTTTTCAGTAAATTTCAATGGTTTTTTAAATGCTAATTTCTAACTATGCCTACAAAGTTAGGACATGTGAAGAAAGAGGAAGAAAAGCGCAGCAAGAAGCAAGACAAATGCAGAAAGAGGCAACAGAAGTCCAGAAAGACGAAGAAAAGTGCAGGAAGAAGCAAGAGATGTGCAGAAAGAACCAACAGAGGAGCAGAAAATCCTCCTGTGCCCCAACTTTTTAGTGACGAGTACTGGTGGTAACTGACTCTGACTAACCAGGACCGGAGCCAGTGCTATGCTAAAAGACACTTAGAATACAGTGAAAACACCTACATACACTAGGGAACACTATGCGTTGGGGTACCCCTGTAATGAGCATGACCTCCTCTGTATTTGCCATGAGTTAGTGCCTGGGTCATTGCATGAGTACATGGGTAGTGACTGGATGATTAGAGTGCTGCAAGGACAGTGCATGGGGATTTTATAACTGTTTGGGTTTTGGCAGAGTGATTGGATAAGTACATGATGCTGGATGGGTGATTGGAGGAGTGCATGGGTAGTGACAGAGGGATTTCGGGAGTGCATGGGTACAACCTGGGTAATTGGAGGAGTGAATCAGTACTTTGTAGGTGGTTAGAGGTCTGCATGTGTAGTGCACAGGGGATTGTAGCAGTGCATGTGTTAGTGCCTGGGTCACTCCATGAGTACATGGGTACTGACTGGAAGATTAGAGTACTGCAAGGAGAGTGCATGGTGAATTTATAAATGCCTGGGTTTTGGCGGAGTGATTGGATAAGTACATGGTGCTCGCTGGGTGATTGGAGGAGTGCATGGGTAGTGACAGGGCAATGGCTGGACTGCATGGGTACTGCTCAGGGTATTGTAGGAGTGCATGAGTTAGTGCATGGGTCATTGCATGAGTGCATGGGTAGTGACTGGATGATTAGAGTGCTGCAAGGAGAGTGCATGGCGAATTTATAAGTGCTTGGGTGTTGGTGGAGTGATTGCATAAGTACACACATGTCACATCAGGCCCCGCCCCCTCCCTTCACCACTGTGCAAACGCGCTCCCTGGCGGGTTTTAATTTGGGGGATTAATTCCCCTTGAATCCTGAGGGTCCCTGGGGGCCAACTAGCCCACCATGTACCTCCAGTAAGCGCCACAGAGCTGCGTTGCAGAGAGGTGGTCCGAGGTCACGCCTCTTTTAACACCTCTCTGCAACGCAACTCTGTGGCGCTTACTGGACGTACCTGGTGGGCTAGTTGGCCCCAGGGACCCTCAGGATTCAAGGGGACTTAATTCCCCAACTTAAAACGCGCCACAGGGCGCGTTTGCACACTTGTCACATCAGGCCACGCCCCTCCCTGCACCACTGTGCAAACGCACCCCCTGGTGCGTTGTAAATTGGGGGATTAAGTGCCCTTCAATCCTGAGGGTCCCTGGGGGCCAACTAGCCCACCAGGGGAGCTGCTAACATGCAGCTCCCCTTGTGCACCTGCTCTCACTTACAAAATCCAAACCACAGTTTGCTATGACAGGGCGGGAGCCGCCCTGCCATAGCAAACAGCAGTGTCCTGGGGTGGGCACCCCGGGACACTGCAGGAGCCGGCCCTGGGGGGTGGCGGTCCCCAGGGCCATCAAGGGCTCCAGGAGGGGGGCCTCCCATCGTGTGCACAGCCCCGGGGAGGTGGTGGTCCCCGGGGCTCCGTAAAGGACCCCCACATTTGCATGTTAGTGCCCTGGGGAGGTGGCGGTCCCCGGGGTGTGTGGGGGGCTCGAGCCCCCCACACAGGTTTCTTCATTTATTTAAAAAGCCCCGGGGGGTAGCGGTCCCCGGAGCAGCGGGGGGGCCGCGTGCCCCCGCAAATAATTAATAAAAGCCCCGGGGGTGGTGGTCCCCGGGGCTTGGGGGGGCCTTGGAGGCCCTCCCACACATTTAAAAATTAGCCCCGGGGGGTGGTGGTCCACGGGGCTGCGGGGGGGCTGCGTGCCCCCCCGCAACTCATAAATCAAGCCCCGGGGAGGTGGCAGTCCCCGGGGCAGTGTGGGGGGGATTGGGCCCCCCCACACATTTTTTTCAGTGCCCCCGGGACCTGGCCCACCCGGGGGCTTCAATACAACGAAGCGCTTCGTTATATTTTTTTTTATTTTCTCGGTCGGATTCGCGACCCCTGCGCGAATTCAGCCAATTTTGTTTTTAAAAAAAATGCTTTTTTTGGCCCTGGGGGTCCTTGTGGGACCCCCTGAGCAGGCCTAGGGGGTCAGGGTGTTTCTACCCTGCCCCCTTTTCTTGTTTTTCGCGTTTGTTTCACTGTTTTCTTGTGACTCGGTAAGATGGCTGCCAACACTTCCTGGTTTGGAGTGTTGACAGCCAATTAGAATAAAGCTCATGGTCGGGAGGGTCCGCGGATCCTCCGTGCCTCTAGATATCGATATTTTTATTTTTTGAATTTCTCAGCAACTACTGAACGGATTTACACCATTTTTAAAAAGGTCACTTTCTGAGCGAAGCAGTAACTTTTTGCCAAATTTGGTGTAATTCCGTTCAGCAGTTCGGTCTGTAGCCTTGGCTAAAGTTTCCTATGGGAAATTGATTTTTTGACTCTTATTTTTTTAATTTCTCAGCAACTACTGAACGGATTTACACCATTTAAAAAAAAGGTCACTTTCTGAACCAAGCGCTACCTTTTTGCAAAATTTCATGTAATTCCGTTCAGCAGTTCGGGCTGTAGCTCTGGCTAAAATTTCCTATGGAAATTAACATGGAGAAAACACTTTTGGGACCCCCTTTTTCTCAGCCCCCACTTGACAAATCACCCCCAAACTTTCAGGATAGGAGCTGACCTGGATGAAACATTTTTGGGAGAATTTCGCGAAGATTTGTCAAACGGTGCCAAAGTTATTGGCAAAACAAAAACGCATTTCCTATGGAAACTAGGTTCTAACTATAACAACCTACTGACGACCGCCAGTAGGTAATATATATATATATATATATATATATATATATATATATATATATATATATATATATATATATATATATATATATATATATATATCGCGTACAAATCTCCTTGTTAGAAGGACATAATCTAGCACTCCAAGAAGGTTTAATTCACTCGATTTTATTGGTGAGTTGATGGCATCTACGCGTTTCGGCTGCTACACGCAGCCTTGTTCACGATGCAGTTCGCCATTAAATTAAACGTGAAATACTTTTCTGTGTAACATGAACAAAAAAAAAGGACAAACCCATTGCACATCAAAGCCTCTGACTATGTTAGTTTGGGTGCCATTTTGGAACTTGTTCAAATAGCTGAGTTGATATAGTATTTCACTTGCAAGTGCATATTTTATAACATTGATTCTGTATTGAGCAGTATAATTCATCACTTTCTCAAACATTTAAAACCAAGTAAATACATAAAAACTTTCCTTTTTTTCAATACATTCAATTAAAGTGCAAGATGTTCCTTGGTGACCCATATCATACTTAGTATTGTGCTAAGTATATAGTCTATATGGCTTTATTAAAGTGCTAGTGCTCTTTTTATTTTATTTCTTTTCTATTTTTCTATACAGTACATTTGTTTCTTAAAGTGCTAGTGCTATTTATTTTGTTATTTTTGGTTGTTTTAACTTTTTTCCCCCCTATTTTCGTATTATATATATTCTACTGCTCTTGTATATTAAAATGCATACACTGTTCCAACAGAGAATAAAAAATCTAAAGTGCTAGTGCTTATTTCATACTATTACCAATTTAAAGTGCTAAGTAATAAAGTTCTAGTGCCCCTTGTCCTTCTCCACATTTCTTAAAACATAAAGTTTAAAAAAACAGTTACTTTGAATGTGCAGCTTATTTTATAGTTCTTAATATAAACATGTAAACAGGTCCTCATCAATATTGAGTCCATTGGGCTCTTTACTGTCTAGCTCCAATATAAAATATGTTTCTAGTTTGCGGAGTTCTTTTTCTCTGTTACCCCACCTTCCTTTTCTTAGGGATTTCCGCTATACAGCTATATTTAATCAATCTGGGATCGCTTTTATGTTCTTTCTCGAAGTGTCTAGCCACTGGGTAACTTCTATCTTTGTTAATAATGGCTCCTCTGTGTTGCAGGACTCTCTTATGGGCTGGCAAGGTAGTGCTCCCTATATAAATCTTCTCGCAGGGGCATTTCAACATGTAGACTACAAAGCTAGATTTACAAGTTAGATGACCTCGTATTTTTATGGTTTTGTTAAAAGCTGTTTTAAAATTCTTCAGATTTTCCCCATGCTGGTATGCTTTGCATTTAAAACACTTTCTAAAACCCTTCTTCTTTTGTAGCCATGATTGATTACTCATATTCTCTTGATATTCACTATTTACTAGATGGTCTTTGAGAGACTTAGATTTTCTATAAGTTATCTCTGGATATTTGTTGCTCTCTGGACCTAATATATGATCCCCTTTAATAAAGTGCCAGCGCTTTTTTAGAATTGATCTTATTCCATTATGTTTGATATTAAAAGTCGTTATGAATCTATGAGTTTTCTGACCCTCTTTCTGCATTTTCTTTTTTTGTGTCTTAGATGGTTCAAATAGTGCCTATATATATATATATATATATATATATATATACATACACATGTAAATTTAAGGTTTTTTTAGGGGTGGGTAGGAGTATAGGGTTGTAAGGGTATTTATAGGGTTTAGGGGTGGGTAGGGGTATTGGGCGGAAAGAGCTTTTTTAGGGTTTAGAGGTGGGTAAGGTTATTGGGTAGAAAGGGTATTTTTAAGGCTTAAGGGTGGGTAAGGGTCTTGGGTGGAAAGGGTATTTTTAAGGTTATGGGCTGCGTAAGGGCATTGGCCAGTAAGCGTATTTTATGACCTGTGGGTAGGGGCATAAGGTGGTAGGTTATTTTTAGGGTTTAGGGCAAGGTAATTGGGTTGTAAGGGTATTTTTAGGGGTTTAGGGGTGGGTAAGGATATTGGGGTTTAAGGGTATTTTTAGGGTTTAGGGATAGGTAAGGGTATTGGGTTGTAAGGGTATTTTTAGGGTTTGCGGGTCTGAGGTGTTGGATGGTAATGGTATTTTAGGGTTTTGGGGTGAGTAGGGGTATAGGGTGATAAGGGGAATTAGTAAAGGGTGGTTTGGGGCAGTTTCCCCCAATGAAAATTAAATGTATTTATTTAAGAAAGGGGGTTGGGGGGGTCTCCCCTACATAAAAATGTGACATAAACATATGTATATACAGAGAGAGAGAGAGATTCAACTTACATTATTAATACTTAACTGCCTGGTAAAAACATGTGTGGTAATGGCAAATGTGTGGTAAATACATGTGTTGTAAAACATTCATTGTAAAGGCATGCATGGTAAAAGCATGCAATGTAACATTGTACAACCTTCTGCCACTCTTGGTCCCCACACAGCAGCCTACAAGGAATGACTTTGGCAGTTGCTAGCAAACACTGGCTTCATAGCATGACTTTTACCATATCCTGCACCTACCCATCCTGCCCTAAGAGGATGCTGTGCATGTCCTGTGCTCAGTTCCCATTACCACAGATCTCATTGGGCATGGTCTTCTCCATGTTAAAAGGATTCTGGGCAGATGCATTGGAATTTGGCTGCGCCTTCCATCCATGTCTTCTTATCCTAGAGCTCACTGGCCATCATCTACTCCATATTAGTAGGTCTCTCTGTATATAACATGGCATTTGGTAGCACTCTGCAACCTGCCCCTCTCTGTTTAGAGCCCACAATGCATACTTTGGCCTCAGAGTATGGCTTTTGGCCACAGCTCTACTCAGCCTTCTGTCCCCAAAAACCTGCATGCTTTGATTTCTGGCTGTGACCAATGTGCACTGACCATAATGTATCCGTTTTAGCCACACTATGCACCCAGTCTGTTGGAACCTTAGGCCCAAGGGTCATGGCATTTTGACATATCCAAAGTGCTCGGGCCACAGACTATTGCTTTATCCAAGCCCTTTGCCAAGTCCCATGCCCCCAAAGGACATCCTCTTTTGTCATGTCCGATTAGTGGTTGTGCAGTGTATGACCTTCAGCAACACCCTGAGTCTCTCTGCCCCTCGAGCCAATAGGAAAATATATTTAGTCATTTTCATATTCGTCCTGCTCCACCTCATTCTCCTTCTCCTGTATCCCTCATTATACCTCCCTTTTTCATTCTCCTACCCTCACTTAGTGTTCTTCCTTCACCTCCCCCATTTGTCAACCTACTGCCTCATTTTTTTCAATTCTCCTCTTCCCCTGCTGTTTACCCCCCCCCTCCTTATAGCATGCAGCTGCCCCACATCACACTGAAGCAAGCTGGGAGAGTGAGGGCTTCATGTTCCTCCCAGTGAACTTGCAGAGCCGTGGGTACAGCTTTATATTCGCGAAAAACTAGTACATCAACATGTTCTGGCTCACTATGCATTTTGTAAATCCTGCCACATTACAGTTAGGGATGGGCAGAATTGGCGGAATTTGATACTATGAGATTCCACAGAATTACATCAAGATTCCGCCATATTCTGCCAGATTCCACGGTATTCCATGACGGGGCACAGGAAAGGTATTGCAGGTATTAAAGTACAGTTGTGCAGTTTTCTCTGGGCCTTCCAGTGCACTGTTGTTCTTGAAAGGTTCCCAGTACCTGTATGGTACACTTTCCTGACTTTTAGCCTCTTTATGGCTTTATGGCATATCCCTGGGGGTCCCTGCAGAGGGGACCCTGCTCAGGGCCTTCTCCAACACCTTCTCCTGCTTCTAGGAACTAGAGCGCCTTTACATGCATGTACAAGCACCCATGTAAACATGCACCCAGAACCCCCTTACAAGCAGTGTCTAGCAGAGGAAAGGGATGGCAGCCATGTGCATAAGCGGATTTTCTACAGGGACCGTGTGGCAAGTCTATTTACAATGACCCAATTAAACAGCAGGTAATGTAAGGACGCTAGTCTTCGACATCCTTTCTGCAGACTGTCCTCAGATTCAAATGAGATCATTATGCTATCTACATTTTAAGGATAGAGGAATAGAGAATCATACTGGCAGAACCAACACTGAATAGATCGGGGTGAATGGGGGATGTATGGGATCAATCCAAAAGCAGAAGATAAAGTATATAGCATGTCTGTGTTACTTCCAAAATGCACCAAGTGGATTAGGACACTCTGAATGTATGTTTGGATCCTACGGTTGAGTGTTAATTCACAGTTCTATGAAATATTAGCACTTATGTTTTACATCACATTGTCCATTTAGAGCACCTCTCAGTCATTTAAGCAGCTCTCAGTCCTCATTAAAGCAAATATTCAAAACACTATCCACGCCTCCAGTGCAAGTCTCCAATTTAAAGCACTAGCCCCCTTTATAAAAAGCCTTTTGTTTAAAGAATCAGTCTTTTTAAACACTTTATTCTTTATAGTATTGTCTACTTCACTGTACATCACTTCTTTATAGCAAAATCTCATTTGTAAAGCACCACTTTAAGGTGAACCATCTCTCTCTCTCTCTCTCTCTCTCTCTCTCTCTCCACCGCTGTCATGTAAACTACCTCTTTCCTGTAAAGCACACCTCTTCTATAAAGTACCCCTCTTGTCTAAAGCACCTCACTCACCTGAAGCACCCTTCTTCAGGGTCAGACGTGGACAGAAAATAGGCTCGGCAACCAAAATAAAAGTGGCCCTTATTAGCGAACAAGAAAGCTGAAAAAGTGACCCATGTTCAAAAATTGGGGCAATTTTGAACTTGTAAGACATGCTGTATGGATATTTTGCAGGGTATGGAAGACGGCATGCATTTGAGCTTGCTGCAGGTAATGTTAGTGGTAATTTCAGGGAAATAAACAGTAGAAACAGGCCCACAAAGAGCCAAAAAAAGACACAACCCACACAGTGACCTGTCAAACTAGCCCTTCTGGCACTGCTGGGAAGCACCCTTCTCTAAAATAGCTCTCTCCTCTTATGGATCACCTCTAGTATAGAAGCAGTGTTCCAGTAAACAATGCCTCTTGTGTAAAGCAGGCCTCTCCTCTAAAACACCTACCTCCCTTTGGTAAAGCACCTCTGTCTTATAACACACTTGTCTCCTGTAAAATTCCACTCTTTTGTAATGCATTTCACTCCTATAAAGTACATCTACTGTAAAGCACACACCATGCAAACCACCTTTTATGTAAATAATCTCTTGATTGAAGCATCCCTCTCCGGTAAAACTCCACTGGTTGGTAAAGAACTTCTGTTTTAAAAAGGAATCGGCACCTATAAAGTACACCTCTCCTCTAATGAGGCCAGACATGATAAAACCACAGAGGTTCCAAGACTTACATCATTTAACAGATATGTGTTTTGTAGACTTGTGTTTGTCCCTTCCTGACATGCCCCTTTATTTACCTGGGTTTCAGTCCGAGACAGTGGTCATTCTCTTACTGAGCAGCATCTATGGCCACACTTGGAAGGCACAAGGCAGGCTGGAAGACAGATTCTTCCATGTTATCTGTAACTCACTTGTGCACCTGTCTCTGACTGGGCTGCACAGAGGCAGTGTAGAAGTGAATACATCTATACTTCCCTATATGCACTTACCTTTCGATACTCTGCCCCTCAATATTTTGCCCACGATATTAGTGTGGCACGACATTCTTGTACCCTATATTCCAGAGTACTATCTTGTAAGGTGGGCGAATCTCCCAGATGGAATTTCTTCGCAAAATATTTGGGATGACTTTCAGCAACACATACTCGCGAAATGTTCTCACCACCAAGGGCCAGATGTATCAAGCTAAAATGCGATCGCAAATGCTGAAATTCGCAGAATTTCAGCGTTTGCGATCGCAATTTAGCTGTGTGCAATGTAGGAAAGAAAAACCTACTCGCAAAATAAGGAATCGCAAAATTTGCGATTCCCTATTTTGCGCATGCATTTAGAGACTCGCAATTTGCAAGTCCCTAAATGCTATGCTAGTAGCCATCGCAAATTGCGATATTGCTGTAAGGAATCGCAAATTACCACCAACTTCTAGTTGGTGGTAATTTGCGATTTCCTCGAAAAAAGCACTTTTTTTGCTTTTTTCAAAGTGCCACATGGCACACATACATGCCCTTAGGGCATGTATGTTTGCCACATGTGCACACATGCACATTTCAAGGGTGCAACAGGGTGTCCTTTGGAACCCTTGCACCCTTGAATAGCATGCGAATTTGCGAGTACCTATTGGGTACTCGCAAATTGCGCATGTAATTCCCATTCATTCCTATGTGCCTCTTGGCCCATAGAAATGAATGGGAAGGGATTCCTTAATTGCGAAACGCTATTTGCGATTCGCAATTAAGGAATATGTAGGAATCGCAATTATTATTGCGATTTCCACCTACATAGCATTTTGCGAGTCCTTAATAGCGATTCGCTAAAAATCGCTATTAGGGACTCGCAAACTGCTACAATGATACATTTGCCCCCAAGTTCTTAAAATGTATGGAGCCTATCTAACAGAAACATAAATTCATAGTGCGGCGATGGCTCGAAGAGCCCAGTGGGCTGACAGAGAGACTGTGGCTTTGGAAGATGATCACTCAGCGAAGTAAATATGCCTGTTTCCAAGGGAGCCGCTGCACTTTGGACAATATTGGATGATGAGTCATTCCTTATGTGACAGTCTCATTTCTGCGTTCCTGGCATCTACGTTTAGAAGGTCATTTAGCGAGTTCAGACAGCCTGCTCTATCTACCAGCAGCCTGAAAATAAAGCACAAAGCAAACGAGGGACAGGTACTTGCCAGGGGGGAAAGAGATAAAAAGGGAACGAACAGACTGCCACACTGTTTGTTAGAAAGAAGACATGAATCGGAAATAATAGCTCAACGCACTGGGAAATAATCTCTTTGCAACTGGTAGCGCTTCAAGAAAGCACTTGTTGATGTAGCCAAAGTGATGTAGTAATTTTGGACAGAGAGCCAGCGGAGCATTACTGTGACTTCTTTTCTGTAAGCTACTCTGAAAAAAGTTGGTTTCCACATTGGGTATTTCTTGGAAGGGCTGTCAATCAATCACATGTCATTTCACAGATTTATGCATTGTGTCGTTGACTTTAGATTACACCTTGGTCGATGGGGCATAAAGTAGTTATCTAGTGTTACTGCCACTCACTGTACAGCATTTGAGCTCCCAGTGGCCCTGCTGCTTATTGCCCTACATCACCACACTTGACCCAATTGTCACCTAAGACTGCTTTCCCCGAGCAAGCTGTTCGTTGCAAAGTTATATAAAAACAACATAAATGACCTATCAAATAAGGAAAAAGAAAAGCAGACAAAGGACTTCCAAAAAATTTCAAATCATTATTCCTTGTTATTAATTCACACCTATGGATATAACGTATTTTAAAAGTTCAAAATCTACATTTTTAGAACACGTGGCCTATCCTTTTAATATTCACCATCTTGCATTTGCCATCTTATTTTGTTGCAACCTGTTAATGACAGTCATTATAAATGATTGTCAAAGCAATGTCTCGGGCTACACATCACTTCACACAGCCGTAATAGTGCTGAATCTCTTTTCAGCAATTATATTTCTCTAGGTTTGTTATCTACCGAAACGGCATACCAGTACAATTGATCTACAACATATACATATTTAGCTTCAAATCACAAATATTTTAATTGATCAGTTTAAGAGACCTGTGAACTTCTTATTATGATTTGAACGCTGTTTGTGCTGCCACTGCCACTGCCACTGACAGGTTGTTGTTGCCAGTTGGGGGACTCCAAGCCCCAGAATCCTCTGCTCTCCCAGAAGGGAGGAGCTCCATCTTCGCACTTTAAAAAGCGCCCACGACCCCCGCAGCGCGGGACGCTGTTTGTGCTGCCACTGCCACTGACGGGTTGTTGTTGCCATTTGGGGGACTCCAAGCCCCAGAATCCTCTGCTCTCCCATGAGGGAGGAGCTCCATCTTCGTACTTTAAAAAGCGCCCACGACCCCCGCAGCGAGGGACGCTGTTTGTGCTGCCATTGCCACTGACGGCTTGTTGTTGCCAGTTGGGGGGCTCCAAGCCCCAGGATCCTCTGCTCTCCCAGAAGGGAGGAGCTCCATCTTCGCGCTTTAAAAAGCGCCCATGACCCCCGCAGCGTGGGACGCGCACGGGCCGCGCCCCCGCGCCCGGGCCGCGCCCGGGCCAAGGGCAGGCCCATCCGCGCCCGTCAGCGACAGGAGGAGGCAGGGCAGGGCCACCCCCCTTGGTTTTATCACACGACCCAAGGAGCTGAAGTGACCCGTGTGTATCCAGGTCTGCTGCTAAGGTTTGTCCCATTGCTTTGACCTGCCTGACCTGCCTACATAGTCCCTGTGGCAACCGATCGCGGACTTTGACATCGGGGGATCTGCTGTGGGCCTGCTGTGGTCAACTCTTGTAGTCTCTGTATATGTAGCTATATTTATTGTATTATCTTACTCTTGCGATTCACGTACATGCGATAGTATACCCACTTGGTCTTGTTATAACTTTTGGATATGGGAAAAAGGAAAAATCCAGGGAGGGTTGCCAAATCGCCGAGTAGTGCCCACCCCCCTCTTCTATTTTGAACTATATTACAGGTGCAATGGGGGTGTTGGAAAAACAGATTATGAGTGTGGAGGAGTCTCTAACAAATTGCACTAATATCTCTGGTTTGACTCCTACTGAAACAGGTGCAACTGCTATTCCTACCACTGCGCTTAGTTCAGATAGTCTACTGGTAATTGGGCAGCGGGAAGATAAGGAATTAGAGAAGTGTACCTCAAGATCCCCTTTTGCAGCCCCTCCTGACACCCAATCTACCACTCAACCCCCAAGTAAACGTTTTAAAACCCCATCTATTGTGTCGTCCGAAGCCCCTCTAGTGTCTGTTTCTAGTGGAGCAGGTGGGGGAGGCCAACGTCCTAAGAAAACTTCAACTCAAATGCAATCGCTGACCAAAAAATCTAATAAAATAGTGGCTGACCATCAGCATGCTGATTACGCATCCTTGTCCGCCCTGGTACAGTCCTTTTCTGAGTCAGTTAGGGTTGCATTTAGCTCACTTACGGAGCAACTAAAAGGGATCGAGAGGAATATCCTTTCTCGACTGGACCTGCTGGGTAACAATCAGACACCATCAGTAAGTCCCCCTCAAATTAGGGATAACAATGTTTTAAACCGTCCCTGCTCACTGCCGGACCCTATTCATAGCACTCAAGGCAATTATCAACCTTACCACACAGTGCCTGCTAGGACAGGGGACATGATTAGCTCCATTTCAAGCACTGATCCTTCAGGGCGCGGCCCTTATTTTCCTTCACAGCCTTTAATACCCCGATCCGAACTTAGTAATCCCCCCACCACATCACATAACGTGCCCCAAAACCCAATTCTTACTGATTACGCAACTATTGACTCTATACGTTCCTTTCCTATTTCAAAAATGGACTGTTTAGAGCTTCCGCCTGCAGTTACACCCTATGTAATAATTTTAGCTAACGTCCCCTGTGTCTCTAGCTCTGCACATGAATCATGGGAATCTCTTAGGAATAAATCTTTAAATTGGTTGAATGCGAGGGTAGGGCTTGGTGGGGCACTCTTTGCGGACCTGAAAATGATTAGGAGAGTTAAATGGGTGGTTACGGGAAGCAAAACCTTAGAGGGCGACTGTGTGGTGCTCTCATTCACCTCCCCTAATCTAGTGAAATTAATCCTTGAGAGAGACAGTTTACCATCTTTCACCACAAAGCAGATTGGGGTCCTACCACTTGGCTTTTTCTATCAGCCCCCCGCCCCCCTCCAAATTTTGCCTCAAGCAGTCCGTACGCACCATCAGGCGCAATTACTAGTGCATCAGCACCCAGTTGAGACCCACAATAGGTTTGATTGTCTTTCCACATTAAGCGGTGTGGATTGAATAAAGACTACTGATAATCTAAGCGGGGAGAACCAGAGTGAATCTGCAACTCTTTTAGTGCATGAGAGGGGGCCACGTATAGAGATAGATGATGCATTTGAGTCCTCAGAGCTCCCTGGGCTTTGTATCGCTGATGACTCTTCAGCTTCGAAGTTACTACCAGCAGCGGTTAAGACCCCTATGGTAGCCCCCTCAGTTCTTTATTGGAATGTAGCTGGTCTACGCCACAAATGCACTCCGAGCGAATGGTTTGACTTCACGTCTAAGTTTCACATCCTCTGCTTCCAGGAAACCTGGGCAGTGGAACCAATCCATTTTAATGGCTTTAAAACATTTCACAGCCCAGCGATTAAGTCCAATTGTGGTCGACCTAAAGGGGGCTTGTGTATCTATGTGCCAAACACGCTGGCTCCCCTAAATACTACAGTGATTGCTACAAGAGTGTTCTATCAAATTGTTTCCCTCCAAATTTCTGCACATTCGACTCTGGTCATTGTTAATTTTTACAATAACGCCTGCACATCGGAAATCATTACAGTTCTCCATCAACTAGATCATGATTTGGAGAAAGCCTTACCTAACAACGGTAGGGATCCAATTATCTTATGGGGCGGTGATTTTAACATACGTCTCTGCCCTCAGTCATCAAATAAGGTGTGTGGCATGACATCTCCTGATAATTGTAATATTACCCATTTCCTCCATTCGGAGTACGGGGATACTTTAAATGATTTACTCTTCAAACACAACTTGTGGTTTTGCAATTAACTTACCTGTACACCAGTCACAGTGAAGAGCACCTATAACGGCAGGGGCGAGAATAGCGTGATAGACTTTTTACTGTTTCCCCAGCGCTATTCAGCACTGGTTTTAGAGTTTTTTATCAATGATATAGCGAGCAGTGATCATTTCCCCCAAAGTGTTGCCCTGAATTTTGACCTTGTCGTCCAGAAAGGAGATGCACAAAAAGTTACAGCATTAGAGGAAATTGATATTTCCCGTCGTAATGGGTACGCGCTAAGATGGTCCCTGGTGGATCCTTCTAAATTTTTAGCAAAACTAATTCATAAAGAGAGGGAGGCGTTTGAAGTATGCCTAGACGAAACTACAGAGGCACACAAATTTATTTTAGTGTTCAATCTTATAAAAAAGGGCATTGGAGAGGGGCTCCATGTAAACCAGAAAAAAGCAAAGGCGGGTCATTGTGGCTGGCTTGATTCAGTTTGTACAAAAACCCTCAAAAATCTAAAACTAGCTTTAGCCAAACAACCGAGATCTGTTAATGAGGTCCGGGAATGCAGACTAGCATATAAACTAGCCATTAAACAGCGGAAAAGAAACCTGAAGGAGGAAACGTGGAACAGACTACTCAAAGCTAGTCTGTCCAATGATAACATCACCTTCTTGCTTGTCATCAACTCCCTTCCTATAATTCCCCAGACTTCCCGAGCTGAGATAGCCATTACAGAAGCTGCTTGGATAGCACATTTTACTAATTTGTATTCTTCTAAGGAAGACATTGTGACCCCCTCTCCTATTGCCTCTACTCATACTGGGCCCCCCAATGTTACCATTTCTTTTGGACCTTTGAATAATCTGAAATATCTGGAATTTTCCCTGGAAGAAGTTGTTATGGCACTGAAAGCAAGCAAGGGGGGGAAAGCCCCGGGGCCTGATGGGATCCCTATCGATCTGTTTAAATCTAACACCGACCTTTGGGGCCCCATCCTTACCTTGCTCTTCAGAGCCTGTCGGGAACAAGGATTCTTACCCACCTCGCCTGAGTCTCTTATTGTCCCTATATTCAAGAAGGGTGACCGTTACAATCCAGCACAATACAGGCCTATTTCTCTTCTGGATTGTCTAGTAAAGGTGGCTGGTGGTATTCTTCTAGGCCGACTGCAGGACTGGGCAGAAACCAACAATATCCTATCGGATCTGCAGTACGGTTTTAGGTCTAGGCTTGGGACCACAGAGCAGGCCATTAATCTGGACCTACTCATTGGTAAATATGTGCATATAAAAGGAGGCAATTTGTTTTTAGTTTTTGTAGATTTATCTTCTGCATTCGATTTTGTGTCCCATGATAAGTTATGGTCAATCATGGCTAACATGGGCGTGGACACCCCTATCGTGAACTTTCTCAGAGATCTATACGCCCATGGCCGGGGTAGAGTCCACTACAGCCTTAATGGCAACTGTACCGGACCATTTAAAATAGGAAGAGGGGAATGCCAATGGTGTGTATTGGCCCCCTTCCTGTTTAATCTCTATCTCAACAGTGTAGGCGACACACTGGCAAGCAAGTGTGCGGACCTACCTCAGGTGGGACATTGGCCAATACCAGCACTTTTTTATGCCGACGACGTGGTATTAATGGCCGCACTCCACTTGGCCTCCAGCGTCTAGTTGACGAGTTTGCACAGTTCATGCAAAACCATGGTCTAAAAATTAACATCAGTAAAACCTTTGCTATGAAAATTGGGAATAAGGCTTCCCGCTGCCGTGACATTTTTATTGAGGGTTCTAAAATTCAGTTCACAGCAACTTTTTCATATTTGGGGATTGTGTTTAGTCAAGCTGGGAACTGGCCAGGGGCAATTAAATCAAGAAGACTTCATTTTGTTAAAACGATAACGGCTCTACTAAATTTTGCTAGACAGCTTGGCATTAAACACCCAAGGGAATTGATGACAATCTATAAGGCCAAATGCAGACCCACTGCTATGTACGGATCTGAGCTCTGGGGGTATGGGAAGATTGATACTCTCCAACTTGAAGAAAATGCCTTTTTAACCCCTTCCATGCGCGGCCGATTTTCGCCCTGTGCGAGGCGTTTCATTAAGCGGACGGGTTCATGACGAGCTCAGCTCGTCATGCGCACACGAGCACTGCGCAGCATGACGAGCTGAGCTCGTCATGAGCATGGAAGGGGTTAAGGAATCTACTTGCACTCCCAAAAAGTAGCTCAACCTACGTTTGTCACTCTGAATTAGGAGCCACTTACGTAGCAGATCTGATCAGGATCCAGCCAGTTCTTCTCTGGCATAAAATTTGGTGATCTGAACACACCTCTCTCAATCGAGCCATAATTGCTGATTGTTTAAAATCTACGCACGCTCTCAATATCCCCTGGCTTAAATTCGTGCACAATTTCCTGACAGACCTCAGCCATCCCGAGTATTTCAACCACCCCGAGAGCCTGGTTACCGTTCAAAGAAATGCCTTGAAATTGAATTGTATTTCATTATTAGAGGAAACCAGATTATCTTCCGAAATTTTGACACCTTCGGTGTTGAGGAATCAGAAGATTCTGACTAGTTACTACATGCAACTGTACTTAGTCAAAGTGTACAACCCGCACCACAGGTTCGTGTTGACCCGCTTCCGGTTGGATATTTTCCACCGTTTAATTAGTTTCCCTACTATTAACAACTGGTCACCTGACCTGGGGAATTGCCCCTGCGATGATACCTCACCACAGAGCACCATCCACACTGTGCTTTTCTGTAAATATTTTTCAGGGCTGAGAAAGAAACTCATCAAACCTTTGTTATTACAGCTGGGTTTTGTACAATGTTTACATACCTGCAAATGTTACCGAATTTATACACATGTGTAGTAATGTCACGGTTTCTGCTGGCCGTTATCAATTACAGGAAGCAGTTGTAAATAGTATTTGAATGATCGCGAAGTCGATGACTGTTTTTACATATAATAACCTTTTGTACTCTGTTTTAACTTGTATTCTGGTTTTTAAATTTTGACATGTATGTATGTTGTAGCTTTTATGATTCCCTTTGTGACTTCGAATAAAGCTTATTTTGATTGATTGATTTGAATAAACATTACTATATTATGTTATTACTGTTTTTGTCACATGGATATCTCTAGATGATCAGGATTATTCAAATTGTATTTGAATGTGTCTTCCACACAGTAGCTAACATATGTCACAAAAAACAGCATGGATGATTATTCCCAAACACTTACCAGTTCAGAAAAAGGATATATGCATGCAATATTACCTCATTTCACCATTTCCATCTCTTTTATAGTGGAGTTTCTGTCTCGAGAGCTATTGTTTGAATATAAGACAAATACACTATGTTTAGCTCCCCTATTGTGCTTACTCTAACCAAATGCTAGGTTAAGGCGGGTAAATATCACTCATAGGTTTATCTAGTCTTTCCAATTCAACAATAAATCTTATTGTGCTTTGTGGGGAAATGGGTTGTTGGTTGACTGGGGTGTGAGCTCTGGTCAAGCAACAGCCACAATCCCTGGCAGGGTGAACCACAGAAAGTCACTAAATTAACCTATGCTTAACCCTGAGTAACTTGGCACAAAAAGCAGGCTTAGCTTAGAGGCAATGTGTAAAGTATTTATGCAGCACACAAATAGTATTAAAGTAAAAACTCAACACTAGAAAAATCCCACACTAATTTAGAAAAATAGAGTACATTTTAATAAATTATTGGGCATCAAAATGGCAAAAATCCAATTATTAGAAGCGGAGTTATGAATTTTTAAAGTTAATCAAATGCCTCTGCCAATGGCGGCCATACTAGAGGTAAGATATTAAAAGTACTCATCCACACAATCACAAATATGCCGGATGTTAGACCTGGCATCCTTGGCGTGGTGTCCCCTGACTTTTTGCCTTCAGATCTGTTTTTGCTGACTTGGTTTTTGCTGGCTGTAGGACTCTGGGCACTTTAACACTTCTAACCAGTGCAAAATTGCATGTGCTTTCTGTTTCAAACATGGTAACATTGGCCTATTCACAATTGGCATATTTAATTTGCCTATATGTCCCTAGTAAAGTGCACTACATGTGCCTAGGGCCTAAAAATGAAATGCTACTAGTGGACCTGCAGCAACGATTGTGCCACCCACTTAACTAGCCCTTTAAACATGTTTCAGGCTTGCCATGGCAGAGCCTGTGTGTGCAGTTTTAAACTGCCATGTCCACCTGGCAAGTTAACCATCTTGCTAGGCCCAAACATTCCATTTAATACATATAAGTCACCCTTAAGGTAGGCACTGAATAGCCCAAAGACAGGGTGCAGTGTATTTAAAAAGTAGGACATGCACTTTTAAGGTTTACCCGTCCTGATAGCGAAAAACTTTTACATTTGTTTTCCACTACTGCAAGGCCTAGCTCTACCATAAGATAACATTGAGATTACCTTAGTGCATTTTATAATTGTACTTTCCAACTGGGAAGAAATGGGACTCTCAGGTTTGGTGTCTCTGGAATCACAATTTAAAATCTCAACTTATGAGGAAGTTAGAGTCTGAAAATGCCACTTTTAGAAAGTTGTTATATTCTTACTTTAGCCTTTTGGTTCTTTCTGCCTGTCTCTGAATACATGTCTGGGATGGGTGGGAGATGGGCTTTGTGCATTCCCTCCAGACAGCCACACACAAAGGGGGCCTAGGTTTGACCGACGGTCGATCCACTTTCTGATGGGCCATCCTGGGCAGAATGGGAGGGAGGAGCTGACACACCTGAATAGGCTGTGTCCTGTCCCCACACAAAGGGCTGCATACCCCCCTGTAGTGAGTCTGGATCCATGGCAGGAAGGGCAGGGACTCTGTGCACTTCAAAGGCCTCTCATTTAAATCTCCTCCACTTCAAAGGCAGAAATTGGTATAAGTACTGCACCTCTGACACCACCACTTCAGTACACTTCTAGATTGCATAATGAGCTTTAAATTAATTATGCATGCAGTTGTTCCTACTGTGTCTAATCTTTCTTAGGTCCCTAAGAACTGCTTTCTCAAATACATCCATGCTCTGTATGGTATTTTAAATGTTCTCTTACAGGTGTATAACATCGGTAAATTAACATCAAGGTCATGTTCAAGGTGCATGTGTTGCGAATATGTTTAACACGCTTACATTAGTGGAGGAGGCCAACACCCTCTTGGGTTTTATGTTATTGTATGTTTTAGTATGCATAGGCCCACTTGAGCTTGTAATACACTGATGCTTTCTTTAGTTTGAATCTAAGGAGTAATAACTCTAATATGGCGCTCAGTGATTCTTCCCATGTTAACACACCATGTTTTGAATGAAGGCTTTCATGTTCCATTATTTATGTCACTTGTTTGCACGTGTAAGGAAATTATGTTTTTGCTGCCTAGTAGATTGTTTATCCAGTGATGAAGATAAGTGTTCCCCGAAACACATTGGGTTTCTTTTGCTGCAGCTATTAAATTCACCTGCAACACTCACATGGGCTCGTGTGTTTCGTGGTTGGAGTGACAGCGAACGTCTCAGGATATGTAGATGTGTAGATTATATATATGTGTGTATGTATATATATAAATTTATATATTTACATAGCAATCAAAATCCCGTTCCTCCTCCACAGAACAGGACTCGACACGTTGGGTTATGTTCAGCGGTTTATTTCGGCTGGCCAAAGCCTTTTGCCATTCCAGGCACAGTATTACAGCTTTGGATTGGTAAAATACCATCCAAGCCAACCTGAAATGAATAAAAGCAACCCCTGCAAAATATTATTCTAATGTATGCTATTGGAGGGCAACTACAAAAGATGATATTGTAATTCATGTAAGAGAGCACAACCACCTCCCAAATGTGAATGGAATAGAAGTGAAATATTGCAAGATATAAAAAAAAAGCAAGCACTAGCTTCTAGGAACCCACAAGAAAAATTCTGAAAGATATCCTACCTAGATCCCGAACACATAAAAGGGCAACTACCACTTATCCCCACTTTAAAAGATTAATTGCACGAGCTAAAAAGCCAGCAGAGACACCCCACCTGCTCCTAGAAGATACCAAGACATAGACATGCCTGAACATTTATCAATTGCATGTAGTGAGGAGCCTTTCCTGTTGCATGACAACCTAAAAAATGAGAAACAAATGCTAATATTCTCTACAGCAAACAAATTAATGAAACTTACCAATGTCAAACCTGGATGATGGATGGGATCATTAAAACGTGTTGGAAACCATTCACTCAGATTTACACCATACATAATGAATATCAAAAAACAAATATCCCTTTTCAATTTTCAATCTCTTTATTTCGATACAAAGAATCAAAGAATCATAAAAGAACATTTCAAAGAGTCATTAAAAACATATGACTAAAAATTCCATCAGGTACAGACATTAGGTGCAATTTTCACTAAAGAATAAGATGCCAAAAATTATACGAGTTAAAATTCCCATTTTGTCAAGGTGTTATAACGCGTTGGTCAACTTACTTTATTATAAGTATAAAGTGCAAGTGCATACTCAGTTAACCCCGACCGAGCAAACATTTAGTTAAGATTATGCTAAAAAATAAATAAAACATTAATAAAATACCACTAGGATGCATTCTTACTAATGTACCTTCATTTGAATTAAACTAGACCAAATAATTCATAATATATATTAAAAAGTCAAGTGGTAAAACATAGTTATAATATAGGTACATTAGAATTTTTGCCCTCTCTTTTTCCTTAAGTAACTGGAAGCCAATAAAAATCTGCTTACACCAAATACAATGAATTGTGAACTATCTGATTTCAGTATTTGCAACACCTCTAAATAATTCCTAATATTCAAATTCTTACATAGTGGCTTAATCCATTTTCTTCTGGGAGTTACGTATGCTGGGCAAAAAAATAAACATGTGCAATGTCTTCATTTGCGCCTAATGAGCATACGGTACACTTGGAGTCCCTTCCCATAGTCTGAGACGTGGCCCACTTGGCTGTAAAATAATTTATCTGCAGTATCTCATATCTGAATTTCAAATAAAGTGGCTTTGCTGATTGAGGTTCAATCTCGTAAAAAAATGGCTCAAAACTCGGGGGCATTTTAATAGACAGAAGCCCTGTGTGGTAAGTCTCCCTGACGCACAACCTAAAGTGACTTTGTGCAAGATAAAATTCCAATAAGTGTACTTAATCTCTCTCTTTGATTCTGGCGTCAGTAGGCTGGGGTTTGCCCAGAACCTACTCAGACCCAAATCCAGGAGCCATTTTCGGCTATGGGCAAACCAGGGGAAAGTAAGATGAATGTCGAGTTCCAATAGCTCACACAATGACTGCCTATATATTTCCAGTTCCTCAGTTGTCCAAATTCTAACCCAAAAGGACAGGGATCTCCATACAACTAAATGTTCCAATCTTTTTTTTTCCAATATCATATGTTAGCGGGATCACTGGGGTATTTTGGGGGAGGGACGTAAACATTCTCAAAATTTTGCTGTCCCCAACAATTAAAGGCTGTAAAATTTCACCACCCCATAGCTCTGATCCATAGAGGGCAGCAGTTTGGTCCCTAAATTTGTAGACTTCCAGGGCAGGAGAAATGGCCTTTGACACAGTAGAATGTTGTTTCTTTACAATAGGAATAGAATTTTGCATTAAAATTGTCTTGGACTTGATTAATTGTGGCTTCCATGACAATTTTGAGTCGAGCGTAACCCCCAGATATACGAAGTTGGAAACACACTCCAATGGCACTTGGTTCAAGACTATTTGTTTTTGAAGCTTTTGTGTGGACTGATGGCCATGTTTTTGGTCTTAGTGGGGTTTATCTCAAAGCCCATTAGTCTACAGTAATAGCTCAAGCTGTCAAGTAGGTTTTATAACCCCTTTGGAGTTTGGGACAGTAAAATTGTGTCATCCACGAATGTTAAGGCACAGATATGAGTCCCTCCGAGCTTAGGTGAATCGTGGGAGGATTTTTTCAAATGCTGGACCAGGTCATTCACAAATAATAAAAACAGAGTAGGCACCAGGACACAACCCTGGTGCACGCCCCTCCTGACCGGGATCTCATCTGTGAGCTCCCCTCCTATGCCCCAGCGTACCTTAGCAAAATTACCCTCGTGAAGCCTTACAATCTGTTTTAAGATCTCCTCTGGCACTCCCTGCTGGCGTAAAGTTCCCCATAAAAGATCTCTTGGGATTGAATCAAATGCTGCTTTCAGATAAATGAAAGCAACATATAAATGTCCAAATTTTAGCTTTGTGTACTTCCAGGCTAGGCTTAAGAGTCTAAAAACTTGATCAATTGTACTTGTTTTTAGTCTGAAGCCGGCCTGGCAAGATGAAAGTATATCATTCTCCACTATCCAATCGTTTAACTTGACCAAGATTTGTTTAGCATAGACTTTTTGCAGGGTGTCTATCAGGCTCATGGGCCTGTAATTTGCGGGGTCTTCCCTTCTGCCCTTTTTATAAATGGGGACTATCTCTGCCCCTTCCAGGATTCTGCAATGGGCTCTCCCCTAGCTACTGCATTACTAAGGTTGACATATGGCACCCACACTTCTGGGTCATGTTTCAGAAGGTCCCCTGGTATTTTATCTGTGCCCGGCACCTTTGCTGACTTGATGGTAGCTATAGCTAGTGCAGTATCCTTGGTACTAAACTGGAGAGGTACATTTTGTGTTAACATTGGGGACCCCTCAATAAAGGCAATGGGGTCTTGAGCAGACACTGCAGGGGAGGCATATAAATCAGAGAAGTGTCTATGCCAACTACAAGGGTCCAGAAAATAGTCTGTAGCCGTCTTGCTCAACTTGCTACCATGTGCTATTATTCTCCAGAAAATAGGCTGGTCCCTGGTTTTTGCAGCTGTTATGAGATCACCCCAGCTAGAGTCTTCCCAATTCCTTAGTGCATCCTTCTGTGCTTTTCTGTATTCTACTCTTTCTTATCTAATCTGAATTATGCTGTTGGCGTTAAGGGCCCATAGGAGTTGTCGTTTGGCTGAGGCACATTCTTTATCAAACCAAGGGTTGAGTGACTGGTTCTTAGGTCTGGGTTTACGGACTCCCACCTGGGATTTGGTTAAGTGAATTTTTATATTCTCTGCCAGTCTTCGATGGATTTGTGTAATGGGTATAGACTCTGGGCCTAAATCCGCATAAGGAATTAGGACTTCACAAAAAGCATTGTAAATATTTGTACGGGGCTCAACTTGGTCCATTATGGCGGGCCATTTAACTGATCTCCGGTTATTACTTACTGCCGGTTGCATATACTTTTTTTTCCCGGATCGATGGGGTGAGTTGGATAAATGGAGATCATCCTCCCAGATAGGGCTAGACATAGTGGAAAGTGATCACTCTCTCCTCCATTGTCTACCTTAAAATATAAAATATTCCTGTATATAAGCCCAGTGTGCTATACTTAACATCACATAATCTATTTTTGATTTAGAATTTCCCCTGGCAAAGGTATTTGAACATTCAATATCTGAGGGGAATCGGCCATTACATGCCCTAAGGCCTCTTTCTATGGTAAGATGGAGTAATTGCATTGCTGAAATGGAGCACAACACCTTATTTTTTGTGGTGAGGAGGGGAATCCCCCTGGCCAATTCTTTCTCCTCAAAAATAGATTCTATTCCTGCCATTGGTTCGTAACAACAATTAAAATCACCCACCACAAGAACAACTCTATTGGATTCAATAGATTTGAGGACTTCTTCAAACCGATGGATGACAGATGATTCTTCTGAGCGCTCCCTCGGTCTTATATATATATTAAAAATATATATCTGTGTCATATTTAAAGATTTAAATTTTAGTCTGAAAATATCTGGGGAGGCAGTATTCAAGATTTCTATATTGGCCTTTAAGTTAATTTTTATCCAATTTGACAACCCACCCGATGGTCTCCCTTTTATATATACCCTACTACCAAATAAATAAAGCAGCACTGACTACGAGCTTTTAAACCATATAAAACATGAAACTAATAACTACTGCCCCCAAAAAATAATCATAGACTTTGAACAAGCCATGATTCAAACCCTTCTAAAAATATACCCCCGCACAGCTACACAAGGCTGTCACTATCATTTCAATCAAAGTATATGGAGACACCTCCAAAAATCTGCACTAAGGGGCTCATTACGATGTCAGTTGGAAACTTTCCGCCCTACATCGACTTGGCATTGGGACCAGCCGACTCACGGTCGGCAGTTACACCCGCCCAATTACGATGCGACCGAACACTGTTCGGTCAGATTCCCATTGTTTCCTATGGGAGCTTGTGTTCCGCCTAACAACACAGGCTCCTATGGGGAAATGGGGTGTTTGCGGAAAACCCTGCACCCTGTCGCAGGCACCCCATTGTGCCAGCCACACAGTGCAGAATTTTAAAGGGGGGTCCGTTAGGTACCCCCTTGGCCCCCAACTGGAGGCCTCAGGATAAAGGGGGGCCTGCCAGGGGCCCCCAAATTCACTTTTTCGACAGCCTTTCCATGTCGGACAGGCCAACTCGGAAAGGCTGTTGGAAATCCGCATCTTAATCGCGAGGTCGGAAATGCTGTCCATAGAGGTGTACGATGCCGTTTCAACCGACACAAATTCTCCGAGAGCCAGTCGGAACCGATTCAGAATGATCGCCCGGTTTACCTTCCGACCGCGAACATCGTAATTGGTTAGGCGGATTGTGAACCGACCGAGTCGGATGGAAGGGTTCCTTCGTGGTCGAGGAGAATCTGACTGTCGGGAGGAGGCTTTCCGCCCTACATCGTAACTGGCACCTAAATGTAGAATATTCCACAAACAGCCAATTTGCCTTTGAAATAAAAAAAAACGATCGCACTAGCCTATGTCCCTATCACAGAGGTAGCCAACCAGTAAAATTTAGTAATATAAAGCCCTTTCTACCAGCAAAATGAATACAATTTATGGGCCTGATTACAATCTTGGCAGAAGGGATACTCCAATACAAACGTGAGGGACATCCCGTCCACCGTATTACAATTCCATTATATCCTATGGAACTTGTAATACGGCGGACAGGATATCAATAACATTTGTAATGAAGTATCCTATCCACCAAGATTGAAATCAGGCCCTTAGTCCCTAATGGACTATTTCGAAGACACTTGGGTTGGCAGACTGCATTCAGACGCCAATCCAGTTCCCTAATACCATGTTGGAATTTCTATTACAGCACCTTGGCACAGGAAGCCAAAACAAACAACACAGTGGAAGGATGGCACAATACCTTCCAATCCACAGTAGACAGAACTCAACCTGCCCCATACAAATTTATTGAGGCATTACAAAAAGAGCAAAGCTACTGAGAACTACAAATGGAGCAATCTGTTAGCCAAACTGCCCCTAAACTTAGGAAACAAACCAAAAGAATGTATGACACGCTACAATTTAAAGTTAAACTGTTCATAAATAACAAACAACTATATTACTTAGAATTGATAGCCAAAAGCATATTATAAATTAAATATCAACCGACCAAAGTCCTCACAAAGTTCAACAAACTTTAAACCAACAAGCCAAATCTATTTTTTTAAATAATAACTATAATATTTTATTAGATCAGTCAAACAGCTATTTAAAATCACAATATTAATAAGGATTGATATATTAAAAATATATACAAATTATTTTTTTAATGCAACTATTACCAACTAAAATAGATAAAATAAAATATAATTCATCACATAAAATAATTGCAACATATAATCCAAACAATACCACATAGCAATCACATAAATTTAACATAAACAATATAATGTCACATTTCCCACCAAAAATAAATTAAAGAATTAAAACTCACTGTTTTGTAGCTGCAGATCTCTCTCTGTCTCCATGCAACAAAAAATAGAAATCCACCAAAATGGGATAAATGAATACAAACATCTCCACCAAAAAAAGCAAAAATATAACAAATCCAAACAAAATCCCTCGAAGGAACTCATTGTATCAAGGTTCCATTAAACAACAGAAAGAAAGTGTTTTAAAATTGAGCCGCTCCATGAAACCAAAAAAAAGGAAATCAAAGTAAAAACCATTGGTGTATTGTAAACAAAAACTGATTTCTTTTAAAAAAAGAAAAAAAAGAAAACTCCAGATGCCCAGAGACTGCGTTCATGGACAAAAACCTGTTAAAGAAATTTAAAAAACACACACACAAAACAAATTACATTCCCAAAAATATATATACGTAACAGTTAATCATCAACATATAACTAACCACACAATTTAACATAGCATAGTAATACATTATTAAAATAGTGTAGAAAAAAATCAAAACAAAAAACTAATGTAAAACACTGACAGCAATACATCCAAATAAATCAAAAAGTCACAAACAACAATATAACCAACTTTTAAACCTCCCTCCTAAATCCCCATTACCCTCAAAGTCCTTATAAAATCCATAAAAAAGGGCTTACCTGTTCCAAAGAGCAGCAGCACCTTATTGCGACATGGTTCAGGGAAAATAGACTAAAAATAACACAAATAGATTACAAATTAGATGGTAGCGGTAAAGCAAAATAGACGCTAAATGAAACAAAACAAAAAGACTATCTCCCCATAGGAATGAATTGGAAATATTGGCAGCTGGTATCCAAAAATGGGTGAACAGATAATGCAAGGCCAGAATGCCACATTCCCCCAGAGGAATGGGTTACATACTTTGGGGGTCTCTATCAGGTAAGCACCTTAGTATCTGACAGAGTTGGGGGTGCATCAAAGGTCCCTGTAGATAATAGGGGGGAAGATTGTGAGGAATTCACACTTAAAGAAACCACCCTAGCCATATTGGAGCAGAAGCCAGGGAAAGCCCATGGACTTGATAAAATCCTGGTCGACCTATATAGAAGTGAACTGCAGATCTGGGCCCCACATCTGAATATGGTATCAAATGCCCTGATGGCGGGGGCCAGGTCCCCAACTCTTGGAAAGGAGCCATTATAGTGCTGATCCACAAAAAAGGATATAAGGCTTCCCCGAGTAATTACAGACCCATAAGCTTAATTGATAACATCCAGAAAATGTTTAGCTCCCAGATACTTAATGGGCTATGGGATTGGATTGATCAAGTCAAGGCACTATCTCAGTTACAGGCAGGTTTTAGGCGTAAATTTAGTATAATAGACCAAATTATACTCTTTTTAGCCATTAAGTGGAAGAGTGTAGCTCTGGAAAAGGAGAGGTTATCTGTGGCCTCGTGGCTCATCGATCCGCGTTTGATCTAGTTCCAGGGATGAAATTATGGGAAACCCTGAGTAGGATAGGGGTATCAACAGGCCTATTGACCCAAATCAAGGCACTTAGGGGGTCATTACAATGACGGGCGGATCGCCACCGCCCGTATGGTGGTGGCGATCCGCCTGCCATTTCCCACCGCCCGCATGTCATTTCCCCCCCGCCATATTACGATGGCGGGGGGAGCCCGGCGGACGGAAAGACCGTCCGCCGGTTTTCCGCTGGTCCCACAGGGGACTGGGCGGTAAAGGACCCTAATATGGTGGCGGTGTCTGCAAGACACCGCCATCCATATTAGGATGTTGGCGGAAAGCAGCCTTTCCATGGCGGTGCTGCCGCCATGGAAAGGCATGTGGTCTTTGCTTCTGGGGGCCCATTGCGGGCCCCCAGGATTTGGGGGGGTGGCGGGTGCACATGGGGGGTAACTATGGTACTCCCCTACATTTGAATGCACAAGGTGTCAGGCACCGCGCGGTGCCTGTCACGTTGTGCATTCAAATGCACAACGTGCGTTTTTCGCATTGCGGCGGGTGCTGGTGACAGCACCGCCTGCCGCAATGCAAACAATACGGGATGCCACCGCCACCGTGGCGGTGGCATCCTAATACCCATGGCGGGACCGCCACACCCCTTGCGGACGGTCCCGCATTTCGTTGCGGTGGCGGGCGGACACATCGTAATGTGCCCCTGAATACAGACAACTTTGCCAGGGTTAGGTGGGCATCCGCTGGCAAACTGACGGATGAGATACTAATCTGGAGAGGAGTGTGCCAAGGGTGCATATTGGCCCCTACACTCTTTCTTCTATACATCAACGAGTGTCTCACATATCTTTTTAACTGTGAGAATGATTCACCCAAGATCAAAGACACCATGGGCCAGATGTATCAAAATAAATTGCGATCGCAAATGCTGAATTTCTGCGAATTTCAGCATATGCGATCGCAATTTATCTGTGTGCTATGCAGGAAAGAAAAACCTACTCGCAAAATAAGGAGTCGCAAATTTGCGATTCCCTATTTTATGCATGCATGTAGAGACTCACAATTTGCGAGTCCCTAAATGCTATGCTAGTAGCCATCGCAAATTGCGATATTGCTGTAAGGAATCGCAAATTACCACCAACTTCTAGTTGGTGGTAATTTGCGATTTCCTCGAAAAAAGCACTTTTTTGCTTTTTTCAAAGTGCCATGTGGCACACATACATGCCCTTAGGGCATGTATGTGTGCCACATGTGCACACATGCACATTTCAGGGGTGCAACAGGGTGTCCTTTTGGAACCCTTGCACCCTTGAAATTGCATGCGCAATTTGCGAGTACCTATTGGGTGCTTGCAAATTGCGCATGCAATTCCCATTCATTCATATGGGCCTCTTGGCCCATAGAAATGAATGGGAAGGGATTCCTTAATTGCGAAACACTATTTGTAATTCACAATTAAGGAAAATGTAGGAATGCGATTGCTACCTACATAGCATTTTGCGAGTCCTTAATAGCGATTCGCTAAAAATCGCTATTAGGGACTCGCAAACTGCTACAATGATACATCTGCCCCCATGTTTGTTATTTGCCGATGATACCCTGTTATTGTCGAAAAATTCCTGGGGCCTTTCCATTCTGCTCGAGAGATTCTCCTCGCGCTGTAGGGACTATAGGTTAGAAATGAACAACAACAAAACCAAGTATATGGCAATCGCAAGGGCAAAATAAGAAGATCTATAGCAGTGGATGGGGTAGCCCTCGAGGAGGTCTCTGAGTTCGATTACTTGGGTATTCGCTTGGAAGACTCGCATTGGTGGCTGGCATAGGTGGCAATCTCAATAGAGGAAGAGCACCCTGTCGCTAGAGCAATCTGCAGGGTCTATCATAAGATTTGCATATAACGCACCATCTTTTCCCATCCCCCCCTTGGAACTTGCGGGTCACTGTAATATGGAGATGTTGGAAACGACATAGAACAATTTTCTGAAATCACTGTTAAAAATTCCTCCTAGTTCCCCCACACCTAAATTTGAGAACTATCTCTGATATTGCAGCAATGAGACTGATTCAGTATTGGCTAATGGTTTGGGCGACAAAAGAACTAGAGCCCTATAGGGAATGGCTCCAAGGTTTGCTAGAGGGGTCGTGTGCTGATAGGATCCCTTTGTGTGCCTATATAAAATCATAGTTATACAAGCTGAGCTTAAGGGACTTTTAGTCAATCCCAATGATATATCGGGTGATGCCATTGAAAAACTCAAAATGGCCTACTAGGCCCATGTTTTGGGAGAAAAACTACCAGAACCACCTTGGGCAGCCTGACCGATGGCTTCCTCTTATTTAAATATGGTTTTGAGTTTGAACCGTATTTAGATATGGCTTCAAACCCATCTGCACGAGCACTTTTTATTAAGTTTAGAGTGGGCACATTACAGATAGCGTCTCTCACCTGTCGTTGGAAGAATGAGCCAGGCACATCAAATATGTGTTCGATGTGATGTGAGGCCATAGAGTCCATTGAACACGTTTTCTTTTTTTGCATGGCATACACAAAACAACCGAAATGCTAGATAATACCACTATGCGGAATTATGGGCTTCTTAGACCGCATTACAGCACTGAGAATATGTATTACGGATACGAGTGGACCAGTTGCCTGTTCAATTGGTAAATTTCTCACAGCCATATGGTATTTGAGGCCAAAGAAAATGACTGTGGGAGAAAGGTCTTTGTGGGCATTTTAAATGTTTTAATTGTTTATACTTTTGCCAAAAGGGCTGTAACCTGCTTTTATCACCTCTTAACCTACAGTATTTTTATATGTACATATATGTATTTGGTATTTTATATTGTTACCTTTTATGTTTTTTTATGAACCAAAATAAAGTAAATGAATTGGAAATAGTGTAAAAAAGTTGAATAAATGTTTGAAAATGTTAAAAAAATGACTAAAGATGTAAAACATATAAAAAAGTAATAAAGAATTATGAAAACATCGTAAAGTATAAATTAAATAATAGTATAAGATATATTCAATTATCTAATATATACTAATAAAACATATGTTAAAATAATGTTGGAAATATATATGTATGAAAGTTAAATGTTAACAAATTGTTAACAAAGAAAAATAAGAGTTGAAAATGTATAACATACAAATGTACATTACATGATTTTTATAACTAAAGAATACTGCAAAAAATGTTTAATTTACTAAACTTTATCTATATATTTTTACTTGAAGTATATGTGATTAAAAATGTAAAATGATAGAATAATACAAAATTGGAAACAAGTAAAAACAATAAAATATGTGATATGCCATTTTTATACAAATATTAATTTGCATATTTTTAAAATAATTGCCTCACAATTAACATTCTAAATATAACTTTTTTTAAAAATCTCTCTACACTTATGCCCTAAAAACCCAATATCCCTATGCTAAACAAAAATAAACAATTAAATATATACATTATTACAACTAAAAATACAAACTTCAACAATTTCATACATAAGATAATATATTACTAAAAATACAAATAAAAAAATAAAAACATACAATCAAACACACTATAATACATTACATACTAATTAACACTTACAAACAATTTTACGCACAATGATATTTTCAACATCGATGTTTTGTATAATGATATAAAAACATCACTAAAAACAAAATTTTTACCTTCGATATTCCTGTCCAAGATATTTTTTGATGTCCGGATATTCTTGACACAATATTTTTATGATACGATATTTTTCGATAGTTTGTCCATAGGTCCATAGTTAAAGCCCACATGAACCTGTTTATTATGTGGATTTCTATTGTATCTTAGGGTAAACAGTGTTCTTTGTATTTTTTTCTCCCCTCTCATTGAATTCAAAATGTTCCATCAAGAAGTAATCAGGTTCTTTGTGTGGATTGTTTTCAATTAAAGTTTGTGACACAAACAAGTCTTTTCTCATTTTGACTTGACCTAGTCGGTTCAAAAATAGAGTTGCTATTGTAATGTTTAGCCTATTTCATAGCCAGCCTGGTTATGGTACGAAATAACTTCTCTCAAGTAATTTGTGTGTTAACTCCTTTGCATTTCCTATGAACAATTTCACTGTATTCTTAAAAACTGACCAAAAGGAGGGCCCTCTTTTTGGTTCCTATGAAAGCTGTTCAAGGTGTTCTTATCTGTTAGTTTTTACAAATACAGCAATTTCTTTTCCATTGCCCTGCTTAATTTAATGTTGAGGAATTGTTGGAAATGGCCCTTTTTGCAGGGTCACCCCTAAACTTTTTGCCTGCCTCCTGTATTTTTGCTGACCTGTTTCTGTTGGTTTTATGACTCTGGGCACTTTACCACTGCTGTTCAGTGCTAAAGTGCATATGCTCTCCCTTTGTAAATATGTCTAGGTGAATTGGTGTATCCCTGATTGGCTTATTTGGTTTACCCGTTAGTCCCTAGTAGTGTGGCCTGTGTGTGCCCAGGGCTGGTAAACCAAATGCTGCTGGTGGGCATGCAGCGCTGGTTTGCGCCACCCACAGAAGCAGCTTGTAAAGTGTGTCTCAGACCTGCCACTGCAGTGTCTGTGTGCAGTCCAGAACTGCCATCTTGGCTGTGAAGTGCATCCACTTCCCAGCCACTGAACCTTCCCTTGGCATCTTGTAAGTCACCCCTATGGTAGGCTGCATTGTATGTGTAAGGTAGGACATGCCTTGGTATGTGTAGCATGTCCTGGTAGTGAAGTACACCCCATTTCGTTTTTCACTACTGTAAGGCTACCTGTTCCTCATAGGCTAGAATGGGCAGTTTGACTATTACATTCTATAGTCCTAACTGACCCCAGGAACATGGTAGAAAAACGAATTTAGTATGCCTGAGCTCAGAATATTAAAATACATCTTTTAGTGAAGTTTATTTTTATATTCTGTGTTTGAAAATACCACTTTTAGAAAGTAGGTATTTTCTTGCCTAAGCCTTCCAGTGTGCTCTGCTGTTATGTGTATTGGCTGTCTGGTTTTGGAGGGGCAGGGCAGGCTGAGTCAGACCTGGGTTGAATAGAGAGATCTGCATTTAGAGTGTGGGGAGGGGTGGCTCCTTGACCTGAATAGGGCTGTGCCTGGCAAGGTGAATGCTGGCTCCACCTCCTACTGTGTGTCTGCTAGCAGACCCCATCTTTCTGAAAGGAAGAATGCAGCCTGGTAAACAAAGTGCTCCAGGCCTGAGCAGAACTGGTTCTGGCTAGGTTCAGTGACTTGTAGCTTCTGAGAACAAAGACTTTTGGGGTATAAATATCTGTGCTCAAACCCCTACAATTTGTATTGCTTTTGGATCTGGAGAGGAAACTCTGTCCGTGCCACTGGAGGAATCTGCAGGAAGTGACTGTGCTTGTGTGTTGTTTCTTGCACTGGCCTGCAGCAGTGACCACTGGACCTTGAAGAAGAGGAAAAGGAACTTTTGAGAGAACTTTTATTTTTGTTACAGCAATTACCCAAGGGCTAGGAAAAGAGCTAGCCTCCTGCTGGAGTCTCAGGCACATCTGACTCCACCACCAACCTCCTGCTTCCTCCCTGCGAGGATTGCTATCTGCTGATGAGGCTCCTGTGAGTTCCAGGGCCTCTAGTTTTGCTTCAGAGAAAAGAGTGCTGGAAATCGTCGCTAACGCACGTTTGCGAGCCGCTGCAGCCGAGAGCGCTGGAAAAATCATCGCGCTGCTGCCGCTGGGTGCTCGCAACACGAAACCATCGCTAACGCCCCTTTGCGAGCCGCTGCAGCTGAGACGCGCTGGAAAAATCATCGCGCTGCTGTCGTCGAGTGCTCGCAACCCCTAAAGAAATCATCGCTTCAAGACATCGCTTTGCGGACGCCGTGCGTCCGCCATTTTCATCGCATCGCACCGGATTTCGTCGCTCCCTCGCGGAGCGTCAACTCTTCGCATCGCAACACAATCGCACAGCGCAACAGGATCGTCGCATCGACTTCTCCCTCGCGGCAAGAAAGTCATCGCATCGGCGGCCTAGCGTGCAGAAGTTGGTCGCAGTGTTTCCGCACGCATCACGCAGATCGGCGCATCATCCTCCCTTGCAGCAAGGATTTCAACGCATCGCCGGCCTCGCGTGCCGAGAATCATCGCTACCACTTCTTTGCGACATTTTGTTGGTTTTCCTACTAAACCCAGGTACTTTGTGAGAGAAAGGGTCGCAGAGACCACTGCTTTGAATTTGAACCTTATTTTTGCAACCTTTGAACTATTTTTTGACAGTCCTTCAACAGCCATCCTATTTTTGACAGTCTTATGAGAGAAAGGGTCGCAGAGACCACGGCCTTGAATTTGAACCTTATTTTTGCAACCTCTGAATGAGAAAGGGGCGCAGAGACCCCTGCCTTGAATTTGAACCTTATTCTTGCAACCTTTGAACTATCTTTGACAGCCCTTCAACAGCTATCCTATTTTTGACAGTATTGTGGCTTTTACAGTTATTGGTCTTGTGATAAATCTGCCTTTATATAAAGATACTTATTTTTTATAACTACTTGTGTGGTGTCCCTCTGTAGTGTTCCTCACTGTGTTACTGTGTATGGTCATAAATGCTTCACACCCTGCCTCTGAGATAAGCCTACCTGCTCGTGCTACGTTACCACAGGGTTGAGCAGGGGTATCAAGGAGGGTAGCCCTCTTACTCTGACTTAGGAAGAAGGGTCCCTACTTGGACAGTGGCCAGCCATTGCCAACTAGAGACCCCCATTTCTAACAGGAATGATACTTTTATTTTGACACTTACTAGAAGTAAAACATATGCTCTGGTCACATGCATTCAACCATTCCATATACATCTCCAGATCATTTTCATCACCTTTCAAGTTAAAGAAGATGTCATCAATATCTGCACCATTTGCTTGAATTTTCATAGAAGCGTGCAATTATATTATAGCTCTTTTTCTTTTTGAATTATACCTTGTACAGGTTGTCTACACAAGGAGAACAAGTTGCTCCCATAGATGTGCCTTTTATCTGCAATTTTTTTTTAATCAAATTAAAAACTGTTGTTATAAAGAACTTTTTCTAGTTGCTTAACTGAAAATGTTTTTGGAACTAACAGTTTATCTTGTTGTTCTGTTAAGATGTTTGTGATGTTCTCTGTTGCTTCTCTATCGGATTTAGTACTGTATAGTGTACATAAATCAAACATTACCAAGCACTGCGTGTGCAGATTCAAATGTAAACCTTGCTGGAGAGCTAATGCAGGTTATCCTCCAGCAGCTTCAGGCACGAAAAAGCAAACTTTCTATAAGTTAGATTTCATTATTATTTATTAAAAATCAGACTTCACCATTAAGTTGGCCTTTTAATCTCACCCGATGCCACCTTCGAGCCATGGGGATATGTTCCAGAACGGCCAGGTGCATTCAGTGGCAAATATAATAGAGGGCCACGACATGTCTATTTTAGACAAGTTTTTGATACAAAGGACACGGACCTCACTGGTCGCTGCGATACGCCCCTCAACAGTGGAGCCGCGGATATTCCCTCCCCTATCTACAATAATTATATCGCCGGACAACACACACCTGGTCTCCCGATTATATTGCCTTTCCCAGGCGCTCCGTCCGGAGGTGGGTGGGGGAGCGCGAGCGGCTTGGGAGGAAGATTTGGGGCACCCTTTGACAGATAAGTTGTGGTCATATTGTTGTGAGCAAACCCGCTATTTCTCTAGCAACTACAAGCACAAACTTCTCCACTTTAAATATATACTTAGAGCTTATGTTAACCCCACACTTGTTGCAAAAATTGACTCAGCCAGGACTGACAATTGCCAGAGGTGTGCGGCCACGTACACGGATTTCATTCATCTGGCATGGAATTGCCCCTCCGTCCTTGCATTCTGGGAGGCGGTCTTTGAGCACCTGGCATTGATGGTAGAATCGAACCTGACCCCCTCTCCGCTGCTTGCACTGCTAGGATATGTTCATCCTACAGGGGCTGGGATGAGGCGCTTTTCTGCTATCACCCTACTGCTGGCCAAGAGACAGATCTCCTTACATTGGGGTGGGCCTGCGACGCCGACAGTGAAGGCCTGGATGAGAGATCTCATGTACTGTGACACTACTAGTGATATTTATGCAACACGGCTGCCCCTAGCTTCCCGACCAAAGAACATTTGGCAGCCGCTCCGCTCATGCTTGCTACTCCACCCTGAACTCACTGACTGAAAATCTTTCACAACTAGAATAGATGTGTTGTTAGCTGGCCAGGTATAAAGAATAAAATGGCATGTACCTATCCTCGTGTGAACCTGCATTGTTATGTGATTGTTGGTATTATATTTGTCATTGCCATGACTTATGCTAATGTCTACTAAACACACTGTGTACTACTTTTGTCATGGCAATCTTTTTTTGAATATAGCAATAAAAACATTTTTTTTTAAAGTTGGCCTTTTAATAAATATTTCTAGCTGGTTCCTATCCAGAGATAGCATAATTAATATTTAATCCTGCTTCCCATTGCTTCCTGTTGGCCAGCCAGTGCTTTCTTACAGTGACAGGGTAGCAGAGCAAATGACAATGCTGTACCTGGGTATGTCTCCACAAGTTCAGAAACCTTAATCATGAGGTTCCACTGAAGTATTTTTCTTCAAGGCAAAAAGTACCAAGCATAATTAACCTGTAAATCTTGCCCATTGAGGTCCTACTTTTGCTGAGCAGCCTTGGTAGCTTGTCATGGACCTCTGGAATTCTAATAATGACTAATGGCTAGATGTACAAAGCATTTTTGCAGTCGCAAACAGCCAAATTCTCAGAATCAGGCCATTTCTGATTGCAAAAATGCATTTTGCTATGTATTAATCCCAATTTGCAACTTCGGTAACCTGTCTTTGGACTTGCAAATACATTCCGATTCAGTATTTGGAAGGGGAGTGTTTCCGGCGCCCTTCCAAATACCGAATCAGAATGGGATGTAGGAATGTTTTGTTACTGAGATGCGGTCGCAAAAAATTCACACTTTACCACCAACTCAAAGTTGGTGCTAACCCATTATCAAATCCCCCTTGGGACACTTTTCCCTTTGAGAATGTTTGGAAAAATATTTTTTCAGAGCAGGCAGGGGTCTCATGGACCACTGCCTAATCTTATAATAATAAGTAAAAATGATATTTTATTTTTTTATTTTTATAATCATCTCATTTTTCTTTAAGGAAAATGGACTGTATTTTTAAAAAATGTTTTGCTTTATTAAATAACAATCACAGACACGGTGGTCTGCTGACACCAGTAGGCCATCATCCCAGTGATGGCAGAAACTCCTAGTAGGTCACAGATTGCGACCAACCTCATTAATATTCATGAAGTAAGTCTATTTGTGACCCACTACGAATTGCTAATGGGCCAGATCTTACTTTTACATTGGTAATAGCGATTCACAAAAAATCATTATTTGGTAATAGCTCTTACTAATCTTCGTACATCTTGCCCTAAGAGTCTTACTTAGAGTTAAGCAGACATGGTAATTTGCCAAGAAGTGGTAGATGTCCTGTTTGCCTAATTTACTGTACCACTGACATTAGTACATTCTTAAGAGGGCTGATGGGACATTTGCCGCTTTATGGTGGATGTCCTTCATCTGCCCAACTCTAAATAAGGCCCATAGCTCTAACTCTTTTCAGATGAAGGAAATCCCCTTCTGGTCACTCCTAAGGCTCTGAGACTTGGAGGGCAGGATCACAAGAATCAGGTCTACTAGTTTCTCTAGCAGGGTCCAGTGGAGTCCATTCCCAATCAGTCAGTTCTTCCTTAAACACTGGGGTGCCCTTCTTTAGCTGTTTCTGTACCTGAGGCTAACAGGAGCCAGTCAGGCAAATGTTTACATTCCCTGGTACAGGTCTTCGATCAGAACTTCAAGCATATCTTCTGTTTCTTTGGCTAGTAGCTATAGCTTGGAGGGGTTGGTGGTGGAAAGCCAGTTTTATAATGAACACTAGTCAATGGATGGTGACAACTCCTAATCCAATCCATTAATTCTAACAGGCTAGCCTGCCAATTATTTTAGAGGTTTCTGCAAACAATTCCAGAGTACCATGCTATAATCCTTTCAGGATGGTGGAACCCCTGTTCAGTGTCTGGAGTTCCTGAATTTCACTCACTGAAATGAGGATCCACCCTGCTAAACCTTCACTGATTGGTACTGGAAGAAGGTTCTCCCCAAACTGTGAGTAGACACAGTAAGGCTGAGGAGGATCCTTGTTCAAAATCCTTCCTCAAACAATGCCCTGTTTAGTATTATCATATCAAAATGCCAGGCCTCAGCCTGGTCATTATAGCGTGTGCGTTCCCATCCATGTCCCGCTCCCACAATCAAAGACAGGTAGCCAGAAACTACTCCTCTCAGTCTTCCTGCAAGCAGACCCAGATCTATTGTCTCTGGACAGGGAGGTATTTCTCACTTAAAGGCCTAAACATCATCAGGGTAGAAGAACCCAGTAGAAGTGATTTACGTACTGACTAAGCTTCAGACATCATAAAATAGGTTTTGTATAAAGGCATATTTCACTATATTTAACAAAAATCCACCTTCTACACTGAAGTGCATTTTCAATCAAAATTAAAACGTGATTGAAGAATGTCTGTAGCATTTTCCTGGCATTGCCTATGCAAGAGTGAACATAAGCAGGTTTGTAGCCAATGTTTAAAAATACATTTTCTACATTTCAAAATTGTTTCTTTTCATGTATGTTTGATGCACCCTAGCAGACTACAATGGTAGATCTAAATCCGACCTATTGCAGTAACTCGGGTGGGTGGTGTAACTATACACTGCAGCCCAGTTGTCACGTTTAACTTTTACTTTACGATGCTACAGTGCTCTTACTAAAAAGTTGAATGAGTCAATTCAGTAAAATCAATCTTTTGCCATACTTTAGCAGTCAGCGCACATGCACTGGGAGGCTAACTGAAAGTCTCCTACCAGTGACCGGAGTCACAATGCCAGCAATGCTAACCAAAACATTTGGGGAGCACTCATGAAGATATACTTGTTTACTGGTTCCATAGCTACAAACAAGTCAATTCATTACCCATCAGGCTCAGAACAGGAACTGCATCTGAAGGCACAAGATGACACCTCAACAGCACCTGAAGACATAGTCACACAGGGTGATATTTATGAACTCAATCAAGCTTAGCAATCAGTGGCCTAAAGGGTGAGCACTTAGGGCCTTATTTAGATCTTGGCAGACGGGTTACTCCATCACAACAGTGATGGATATCCTGTCCGCCAAAATATAAATCCCATAATATCCTATGGGATCTATATTTCGGTGAACTGGATATCCATTACCCTTGTGCCGGAGTAACCTGACCACCAAAATCTAAATCAGGCCCTTAGTGCCAGCAGGTACCATTGACAGCCTTGCGGCTTTCTAGGACATGGCCAGGGGAGCTGCAAGGATCCTTTGGTCTCCGTGCTGGCTGTGAAAATTCTGAGCTGCTTGTCCTTAAACACCATCAACAGTCAGAATCACACAGACTGTGGCCATCTTAAAATCAGGCAGCACTAGCAAAAAGAGGTCTATGGCACACATTACAAATAGTTCAGGAAGAGTTGGGGTATTTACTAATAATGGCATTACCCCAGGGTAATATGCAGAATCGGTTGTCAACACACAGAATTCCGCATGTTTTGCCACTTTTCCATGCTTTTTCTGGTGATACATTTAGGCAGGTTTGACTTGCCAGGGGAAAACTGCAAGTGTGTTATAAATCGCACAACTGATAATTCCGATCCATCCACAAAGGCAAGTCTGAACAGGGCTCGGAATTTAGCTCTTAACTCATAATGAGGACCTTAGGGGCTCATTTATGAGAAAGTCAAGCAATGCAGTGCAGCACGTCAACTTGCTGCGCTGCGTGACAGGAAAAGGGCAGGAATATGCCGTATTTAAGGCAATATGGTGCATTTCTGTCATTTCCCCTGTACTGGTGCCCTTTTGACTGTCAACTGCCAACGCAGACACCCTTGCACCATGGTGCAAGGGTGTCTGTGTTGCATACTGGACTGTTTTTGTGCAGGAAGGGGCTCCTTCCTGCACAAAAACAATCCTGGGGGACATATTCTTCTTTCTATGTATTCTACAGATTGCAGCACACATAGGAAGAGGAAAAAAGAGGAGAAATGGAGATATTTCTCCTTGTAAGGTTATGCCTCCCCTGGAAAGGTGTAAGATTTTGGCGCATTCCCAGGATTTCAAGTTCTTGTAAATCTGGGAATGCGTCAACAATCATGGGAGTTGCGTGGGAACACCCACGCAACACCTACATAGGGGACAGTAATGCAACATAGAGATTTGTGGCGCGGTTGCATTATTCCAGATATTTGGAGCCACTCACAGTCATGCAAAGTGGATGCGCGTGCTTCAAAAATCTGTCTTAGAGGTTTGCATCACGCATGTTCCACGTTGCGTGGTGCAAACGCGGTGAAAGCCTCTCATAAATATGCCTCTTAGTGTCCAATATTCAGCACAAATCAATGTCATTGGAAGAACCATGGCTGCCTCCAAAGACATAACCAGGACAGTGGTGGGAGAATCCCTGGTCCCTGTATAGGTGTGCTGGTAGTATCCCGAACATGAGTAGTAATGTGTTTGCCTCAGCTGTTCTGTCTATACAAAAAAACAACTGCACCCGCCACATGCACCAAAAATACCTCCAAAGAGGAAATACTCTGTGCGTCATGACAGACATTTATACCACTGAATAGCTATATTGTGTATGTGTATGGCACGATGCCTGAAGGGGCAGTTAAAGCCGAACCCCAATAATCTCCTGAACCCCAATAATGGGTCACTCCAAAAGTTTGCCAAATAATTCGGCTCCAGAGTCCCCAGTTAATCTAGTGGTTAGAAACTACACCCCTCATCAGAAAACCACAATTTAGCAGAGTTAAACAGAATATAATATTAGACGTATAAAGGACTGAGTTCTAGATCAGAAATAGAGCAAACATTGTATTTATTACAGAATAATAAAAATGCCATACAGAGAGAGAGATGCATGGATTGCCATGAAGGTCTAATACAGTAGTACAGAATAAATGCAAAATCATAAAACCCCACTGAGACATAGTCTAAGCAAATATTATAAGTGCCAGACTCAAAAAGAGCACTGACAGCTAACAGATCACCTACAAGGAAAATGGCAAAGTAATCCTGCAAAATCAAAAATTGCAAAATCCCAGAGATTTTATAGAGAAACCACACAAGCTATTACTAGATTAATATTATTATTAATAGATTCAGGAAATTCAGCATTGTATGACCATGGTTAAGGTCGCATTTGGCAAATCAAAACCAACATTAACAGCATAATGATTAACAATAGATAATTATTTAGAACTAACCCATTTATTAAGGTAAAACAAATCTACCACTTCCTTCCTCAGCAACTGCACCCCGGAGATGTATAGTACAAATTAAACATTTTTTAAAAAGAAATGTATTTTAGAGAGACTCACAGAATGCAAATTCATCTCTGCAAACAAAAAAAAAATCCATCAATCACAATGGTACCAACACCAATCAGCCAAGGAGACAAGGATATTGAAAGAAATGTAAAGGGCAATGTGTATCAAATAAAAATACATATATTTATCAACTCAAAGAGAAATCCATAAAAAATCATACATTATGATAATGACAGTTTGTGACTAGTCAAAACTTCTAACAGGATACGCTTTAATCTAGATTGATAACTGGCATTTCAAGAGAGCAGACATTTAAAACATTTTGTCAGCATATGTTTGGGTCTGGTCCTACACTTAGCAACCAGTGTCGGGCCAGGACCAGTCTAGCAAAAGAAACAGCAAAAAAATAAATCCCAGGTACTGCAGGTGGGATCAGAGGGTAATGCCTAAGTATTATCAGGTTATGGTCCCATGTGAGGTCGATTAAAAAAATCCCATTTTGTTTGTGAAAGATATAGTCCAAGTGCCCACGTATACTTATACATGCAGCAAAAATGTGGACAGCTCCAGCCACATCTGTGCCACACCAAAAACATTGACTGCCCTGCCTTGACTTCATTGTATGCAAACGATACAGTATATAGTACAAATCATTCAAAAACTTAACATGGTGGGCCTTGATTCGAGACACATTCAAAATTGTTTGTGTAAGATTGTTCCTACTCTCAATTTCGTGGAAAGTCACTTCCGCACCGAAATATCCACTCCATTTATCAGCCCTTAGTTGAAATACATGAAGTCTCCCCTTGGATTCAGCTGCAAGAATCATTTTACAGGCCAAACTTATCTTGCTCTTATGAGTCAGTTTAATGAGAAACTCAAGAAAGTTAATCTGCACACAGTTAAACTCTTCAACTTTCAGCTTCTGGAGTGCCTTGTAGGATAACAAATTCTGTCCTCATTCAGTTGTCCTATGTATAGAGTTCTAAATTAATCCAGCAACTGAGGAAACTAAGATCAATAGACAACAGTAGGTTTGGATTATACCCCAATAAAGTGTATTGGTTATAAGGACCCATACCAGGAAATAGTTTTTAATGGACAGGTCAATATAGACAGGTCCCTATTTGATGATAGACCCATAGGGTCTTGAATGTTGTTCTTTTGAAATAAACCATATCTATAAAACCAAAATATGGTTTGATGCCAGCCCCCCAAGGTAGGTAATCAACGAAGATTGATCCCAATGGCCACAATTCCCTACCTAAGGCCATAGTAAGACAAAAGATGAAGGTGGTCAGAAAATAGACTCATATTGCTGGTAAGGACATTTCCCTCTATCCCAAGATAATTGAAGATACTGTATGCTGCATTGTGTTTTTTTGTAATTCCATATAAACTTTTGCCAAAGGGCTTCGGTTTTATTTAAAAAAATCTTAGGAATGTTTAACGGTATACACCTGAATAAGTGCAAATTCAGAGGTAGAATGACATGTTTTTATAATTCTAGCCTCCCAATAAGCCCTAAATGTAGTGTTTTCCATTTGTTGAAAACCTCTATGGATTGACTGTAAACTCTGCCATAATTTAAATCAATAACCTCCTCTGGTCCCATAGTCAACTTAACCAATAGGTAAGTTGCAGAATGTATCTTCCTCTTATCAAGATTCAGCACAGAAACATTTGAGATATCTTGGGTCTTGTCAGAGTTACGCTTAAAACCATGGACCCGACCAAACTCCGTCACCAGTGAGTCTACCACCCTCAACGCTGCAGCCGGGGAGGATGTCAGGATAGCAACATCATCAGCGCAGGCAAGGGCTTTAAGCTCTAGGTGATGCACATGTGATGAGTTAATGGAGTCCGCAAGTTTCAAAGCCTATATATAGAGTTCATGATACAGTGCAAAATATTGTGGTGATAGGGGGCACCACTGCCAGGTGCCTCTAGTAATGTCAATAGGGTCAGGTGATTTGCCACCACATGAGAGCCTCACAGTTAGTTACACTAGTTTAACCCTAGAGATAAACCCTGGGTCAAACCTTGAAACAGTCATAACCACCCAGAGGAACTGCCGGAGACCCGGTCAAATGCCTTTTCACCTTCCAACATGATCATCTCAACCTCTTCTACAGACGCTGCCTTCAAGGCAGTTATAGCAATATTAACATGAAAGGTTTTATCACATCCCGGAATAAACCCATGTTGCATAGGGTCAAACGGGTCAGAGAGCAATTCAGATCATTTATTGGTCAATATCCTTGTGTAGTTCTTCAAATCTGCATTAATCAGGGATATTAGCCGATAGGAAACACAGCGCTTTCGATCCTTCCCTTTCTTCTGGAAGACGATTTTAGATTCCCCCCCCCAACCCATAAATGGGGGGCAAGGCTAAGAAGGTCAGAGGAGTTAAAGAGATCTCGGAGGACCAAAGCAGTACCCCTGAAAAAGTTTTATAGAATTCCATAGGAATTTTATCCGGCCCAGATGATTTTCCCTTCATCAGCTGGCCAATAGGCATTTCCACTTCAACTAAAGTGACAAACTCATCCAACCTTTCATGCTGTTGTTATTCAATTTACAATGATGGAAGTTATCTATATATTTGTTTACAGCTTCTGAAGAAGCGACACAATACTGTATATAAATGCTTTATCAAATTTTCTAAACTCCCCCCTGATTCCCATCTGCTCAACAATAGGCTCACCCTTTTCATTAACAATCTTAAGAACAAGATTACTGCTTACTTTGTCCTATACCCTGAAAGCAAGAACGTAGCCCGCCTCCTCATTATTCTCAAAACATAGCATTTGCCTAGCCTAAAGCATTTTAATAATCCTATCCCAGATATCTTTCTTTAAAATTGTTTGCAAGGCCAACAACTGTTCTGAGACCACTGAGGCTCCTTCACAGTCTTCATTGATTATACTTTGGTCCAATCTAACCTCGATCTGGCTGAGAGAAAGTCATATTCGAGAGTCCGCAATATACCAGGCTTTCTGTTGATGTATTGAAAAAGTAAACGCTTGCGCCCTACAGAAAGCCATAAGTGCATCCCAGACAGCAATTGTAGATGCTGAGGTTAACATCTAGGTATTCTCTTAAACTATTGTTCATTACTCAGATAAATTCCTCATCCAACAGCAACTTCAGATTAAAAGTCCAGTTGCATAAGGTAGGGAGCTGATGAAGCCTCTCTGATGTAATAAACATCGACAGAGAATTATGATCCAGTATTATTTTCATGTTTAGGTGGATACTAACATAAAATTGAAGTGGGTGACTCACTAGGAACATGTTAATCTGAGAAAAAGACTGATGGGGTGATGAATAGAAAGTGAAACTGGGCTCCCATGATCTACAACAATGCCAAACATCCACCAATGCATAAGAACTCATAACCTGTTTCAGTGCATCTCTGAGGTTTCTCCCCCGCCCCCCACTCATTGTGTTCTGTAATCACCTCAGAGTAGAGTCAACTCCTGGGCAAAACATCACATTAAATCCACCACATACTACTATGGGCTCAGACCATTGATACAGTTCAGCCAGCAAATAATCAAAAATAGAATGATCACCCTCATTCAGGCCATAAATTGTACAGATAGTAAACTGAATGTCTCCTTTCTTAATTACTGCAACCAGCCACCGCCCCTCTATATCAGATTTGGTTTTTAGCTAAGACCCAATTAGAATGACCTACCAATAAAGCCACCTCCCAGAATTATAGCTAGAGGCAGTCAGAGCCCTAAACCCCAGCAATTTTAAGAGGTGAGTTAGCTCATGTGACAAATGAGTTTCCTGTACACAAATAACATGCAGCTTAAAATATTTGTAGTTCCTCCTTAATCAACTTATGCTTATTTAGCATTCTCATGCAGTTAATGTTCCAAGAAAGAATATGAAGTTGCTGGCCACGACCTGTCACACCATCACTTATCATCATTCCTTTGACCTAATATGATAACACATGCACCATTCTTCCACCTTTTAGTGAGGTTCCCATCTACCCGCCTACCCAACCCATTCATTCCATTTGTGCCCCTTTTTCCCCTATTTTCACCCCCTGTAGCCTCTCCAAAGTGTACCAAAATAATCAATAGTCAAACCAACATAATACAAATAGCGAGTAAGGCTGGAAAAAAGAATAAAGACATTTTTTTTATTCTTTTGAATGATCTAGGGTCATCAAGTTCATCACTTTCAACTAAACTCCCACAGCTTTTGGAATTGCTAAAGAGGTCTACATGTTTGAATCTGTTTTACCCAAGAGGGACTCCATTAATGCAGAAGAGTTAGAGATAGAGGATACAGGTGCAACTACAGGGGCAAACATGGGTACAGATTTAGCAGGCACCCCCCTAGAATCATTTATAACTGTGCTGCTAAGATGATTAGCTGTCCTACCCAACCTTATTGTTTCTCCCTGGTATGCTACCAACTTTGGGCTAGGAGGGTGTATGCAGTGATCAAGAGTTTCCTGAGAGAGAACTGACAAGGAGCCTACACTTAAAACTGGGGGAGGTTGAGACATGCCGGAGTCACATGAAAGTCTGCCCTTTGTCCACTGCACCTTACCACGTTCTTCCAGCTGAGCACCCTACGATGAACGATCGAGGGCAATCTGTCTAGAATGGCCACCAAGAATGCTTAGTTTCTCTGCCTTCTTAGCCTACTCCCATTTCTGTGCTTTATAAGATGTTGCTCTCCTAGGTGCCAGCTTCTTTCCCGCCACACTATGTGTACTTGAGGAGGAACTCATCGAGCCCTACCACCGGTGACCATCCTTGCAAATCTACAAGCAGAGGCCAAAAAGCACACTGCCAACCAATGCTATAAACATCCCCATGTGCAGGGCAGCCAGTACTCGTGCAAGGGTACTCGTGCAAGGCGCTTCCTCTCCACTGGTCATGGTTTTTGCCAAATATGAAAATGAGCAGCCATCAAATTTGCAAGCAGCTGCCAGTTAACAAAACTGAGTCGGGCAGGAGAGACTAGGTTATTCCTACTCTCTGAGACACAAACGAAGGCAAAATGCAGACCTGCCCAGAACGGCCGGCTGAGCTTGTGCTGACACCACCTAGCATGCCTGCTGTGAGCCTCTCCACTCTGTGCCCTCTGAGCTGGACTTGGTGTGACCCACAGCGCCGCGAGGAGGAAAAGCATCTAGGCCGCTAATCAACACAGCCAAACGCTGCCACACTCGGCTCCGTCAAGCTCGCCGCCAGGGCCGGACTGGCAACCGGGCTTTCTTTAATAAACAATGCAAAACAATGTTTTGAAAAGTATGCTTTAAAGCTATTTGTTTTGCATTGTTCATTTAGAAGCACCGGAAGCTCCCCAGGAACAAAATCAGCCCCTCATCAGTGAACCTGGACCCCACCCTGCCACCCCAGCAAAAAACGCCCGGCAGCCAGTCCGGCCCTGCTCGCCGCTCCAGCTTCCAAACGAGGCCTCCTAAAAATGTGCTCAGATATTTCCTCTGCACTCCCCTCAAGTACAATTCGGGAGGGTTCAGTGTCCTCCCGAGGTTAGCCTCATGCCGCCATCTTGCCCTGCCCAATTTCTTTCACAATTGAAATTTTTTTTAAACAATGACTCATAGAACTAGCAGCAATATGTTTCCAGCAGAACTTCCAGCAGAAGAACTGAAAATGATACTTTAGGTACATCATGGAAGCCTCATTCACAGTACACACTTTCTAACAAATTTTGTACATGGCTGGAAAATTGATGTTATTTACTTGGTGCTCAGCAGAAACAAGGGAAGTGATGGCTTTTCAGCGGGACATTGATTGGGAGGGGAGAATGAGCAGAAGTTGAACAGAACCCTAGAAACTGCATATATTTTATAATAATGGCATTCTACGTGCATTCTACATGCAAATGTGCCGTAAATATGTATAGCACTAGTCACGCTTCTAAATGACCTATGTAACTCGATTCAGGTGCAGTCACATCACTTTATCGGTTACGACTCTATGCATCATGACAACTCTAATATTTCAAAAATAAATTTCACACGATATTTGCACATTTTGCATATTTCGAAAAACGCTGTAACAGAGCTTACCTACCACCTCACTTCAACCAAGTATTATTATGTATAGCTTTAATGAGACCTCTCAGACAGCAAAAGCTGTCCTCAAGAGAAGTGTGACTGGGCCTACAAGGAGGAAGGACCACTTCCCTCTGTTCATGGGTTGAAACGTGTCTTGATACTAGGATTTAATTTAAATAGCCCTGACTGCAAATCACTTCATCTTCTATGTAATTTCTCTGTAACCTATGCTCCTTTCAGCAGAGGTCTACGGCAGTTCAGATTAATGCACATGTCACTTCTGGTATTGATTAATAGCACATGCCACTTGTAGTTCTCTTTAAATCTGCCCTTCACTGCCTTCAGGTGCATCCAGCACGTGCTAAACATCCCCATTACAGCCCAGAAATATGACCTTTTTGCTCATCTTTTAATGAGCTAGCATTGATTGGTTGTTAATATTTTATTAACGAGTGTTATTAAGCCACAGCATCTCCTCTCGGCATTGAGTTGTCTGCAAGGGCGTTTATTTTCTATCTACCTCCCTGTAATCATTTTATAATCCACTCTGGGCTATTGTGTTTCAATTCTAACACTGTATTGATTGTTTTGTAATTTTCTCCTGCGGCTGCCTCTATACATATTTAATTTGATTTCTGTCGTGTGCAGCAATTGCACTTGCGAAGATACAGCGAGGAAGAGAAATTTGTTTTTTACGTGTATGTTCGGAAAGAACACTTAATTAAAACAAAACCTCCTCACCTGCTTTCGTTTGCGCTGATCTTGAGAGACACATTTCCAGAATGCTTTTAAATCAGGCATGCTACAGAAATGATATGTGCTTGTTTGTTTATTGGTACCTGTTGGGCTCCGTAGTGTAGGTAGCTTTAGGGCGTTTCCTTGACGATTCAGTGTGATAGATGTCACGTGTCGAGCCCTTCCAATAGCGCAGCTACTGTCTCGTGGCCCTAGTGCAAGGAATGACGTGGGTCCCTTGGAAGCTGTTTTAACTTTAAAATACAGTATGCAGGGCCGGCGCTGGCCATGGGCAGTGTGGGCAGCTGCCCAGGGCCCTGCAGTCAGCCCTCCAAATTGGGGCCTCGCCCCAATGCGACACAGTCAGGCCACGGCATGAAAGGTGCCACCTTGCAAGTGCACCACCTTAGGGGGTCCCCTCCCCTGGCCTCACTGCTATGGTGTTGCGAGGCGAACCCAGGGGGGGGGGGGGGGTGGCAGTCCCAGTTGCAAGAAGGCAAATTCCTCCGATTTGTCCTGCAATTTGGCCTCTTCCCCCCACCCACACAGAGGCACAGTGGGAGGACTATTGCCCGGCTGTTTAACTCCCTTGCAGTCTTAACCCTCTCTGGAGATAAGCAACCATCACACCTTCAGACCTTTATGAGCTGTTAAGAGGTGCTTGTAGGTGGCTGAGAGGGAAGGGCTCCACTTCAAGCAGGGGGCATCTACTGAGATGCAGACAGCTCTGAATGGGTCAAGTCTATGCAAATTAGAGGGGCCTTGCACATTCCCCTACTGCCCAGGGCCCCAAAAATTCTAGATACGGCCCTGACAGCATGAATGAGGATTCACGGGCCCCTGAGGCCTCTGGGCCCGGTGGCCTTTGCATGTGCTGCACCAATGAAAGCCACCCCCAGAGCTCTTCTGTGACACATACACTGACGGGCATGCACGCACACACCTAGCAAGGATTTCAGTCAACAAGCTTTGGCAGAGCCAATCGTATCACACACATTCTTAAACCATTAATATAGTATCTTGTAGGCTGATTGACTATGTGGGATGTGCCTGTATGTTTTTGGATTGTCCTGCAACAAATTTACCCACCCTTTGTTTCAGATGGTCCTCTGAAGGGTCTTGGCCGGTATGTCCTGAGAACCTCACTCAACGGGAAAATGCGTGCATTCCAACAGGAACAATGAACGCCGGAGATCAGCCCATGAGAACCCAGGTGTTCCCTAACAAATCTTTCTAGTGGTGTTAACTGTTTAATTGCTGCATCTTTGTTCAGTTGGTAAAGGGTCCAATGCCTGAGTTGCAAATATTGTAATCTTATGACTCTCTTACCTAAAAGTAAGGATTTCATTGTTAAAAAGTTTTTTTTGTTTTATCTCTCCTTGTTAAAATTAATCTGAAAGAGTTCTGTAGTCCCAATGTCTCTATTGCTTAACTCGGCCCCATTAGTGTTGGAGTGCAGTGTGGTTTGAAGAGCATTTGTATTATAAGAAAGGAGGTCATCCGTCCTCTAAGGGCAACTGGATCCCACACCTCTAGCACTATCATAACTAGTCTTGGGAGAAATTTTAATTATGCCAGAGTAATCGGAGTAATTTCGAAATTATGCATTACCATACCTGCCAACTTGAAGAACAATCTCACCGTGCAAGGAGGAGGCAAGGCCTGAAGGGGTGGGGCCTCATGCCGAGAAGTTCCTACGAGGCACTTTTGAACCCCACCCCACCCCCAAGTTCCTTTTGCCCCCCCCCAAAAAAAGCTTGCTGAGGCTGGTGCTGATGTCCTGGGGTATTTTCAAACCCCTTAATGGACATCGGCAGTTCAAAGCCTCGGAAAACAAGGTGGACAACCACTATTTCCAGTGGTTTTCAGCTCGTTTTCCTTGCCACTGTGTGATATCGGCTCCTCACTGGGAGACTGTGTGATGGGAGCTGATATCGTGTGTCACACGGTGGCACCAAGTAAGTTGGCAGGTATGCAAAATTACCGAAAGTATGCAATTACAGCAGCTTAAGTAATTAAGAGTAATTTGGGGCAAATATCATACCACAAAAGCACAGGAACAACAAACTAAGAGAGAGGGAGTGGTTGCTTTCTACTGCTGTTCATGTCCTGTAGCATTTAGTGCTATTTTCTTACTGCAAAACCCATCCTTTGTCCTATTTTTGATGCAAGGGTGCATTATGCACTAAGAAAATAATGCTAACTGCTAAATTATGATTTTCACATAATAGTGCATATTTAGAAAGTAATTTTGAGGTCATTACGAGTAATTGTGCTAGAGAGATTTATGCGAGTTACGCCTGTAGGAGAGTAGGATCTGCTTCACATGGGTACCCCCACTTTTTGCTGATGCTTCACTGTTTTTCGACATTAGTCTGGCTGGGGCCCTGCTAATCAGAACCCCAGCCTAGCTGCTTCCTCTCTAAAATGGTTTCCATGTGCCTTAGGCACATCACTGATTGGAATCTGGAGTGCCCTTATAAGTCCCTAGTATATGGTATACTATGTACCAAGGGCATAGGTACCTCAGAGGCCTGCCAGGGGCTGCAGCATGTATTATGCCACCCCTGGAAGGCCATCCAAACTGACACCACAGGTCTGCTACTGCAGCCTGGGTAAGGTGGTGCATGCACCCCTTACTGTGATATAGGTTACCTATATCCCTAAATACATACACACATATAAACCTATAAGTCACTCCTAAGGCAGGCCTTATCAATCCTAAAGGCAGAGTGCATGGTTCCTATGTGAGAGGGTGCCCCTGCATGAGCAGGGCCCCTCTGCAGCGTTCGGAGACCCTTCTCTGATGCTGTTTGTAGTGCAGCCTGACCATATACTCTTAAGCGCATTATAACCTCGCGTTAAATGCTAACTTTGGAATGGCTGCACCTAAACATGTCGTGTTTGGTGTCAAACATCTTGGAATACTACCCCCCGCCAATTCTGGTGGCGGGGGTAGCATTCCACCCTTCTAGAGGGAAAGACATGTTAACTCTGGCTAGCCCGGTAACTTCTTTCCAAAGCCCTAGCATCACAAAATGGATGCTGCTGCCACAGACACGAGTCTGGCCTCCTGCTGCTGGACGAAACTCCGGCAGGGGAGGCCTGGACAATAGGTTTCCTGTCCCAGGGAGGTGTGACCACCTCCCCAAACAGGATAATGTGTATTGGGGCTGGGCGGGAGCACTTTCGGGTGCTTTGAAGTCCTGCACTGGGGGCACACTTGGTGTCCCTGTGCATACCCCAGTTCAAACCGGATCAGGGGCTTGCAGCCCCTGCTTTGGCACGAACTGGACAAAGGGAAAGGGGTGTAGCCACCCCTCTGCCCTGACCCACCCATAGGTGGGGCCACAGAGTAGTCCAACCCCTAAACTTAGTATAAGTATAGGAACCCAGTCCTTAGGAGATTAGATTATCCCTGGACGAAACTCTGAAACAGAATCCTGGACCTTCGACGCTCTACTCATGATTAGAGGACAGAAGAATCTCCCTTGGGGTCAAGGAGTGACTCCCCTGCTTGGCAGGCACCAAAGAAGCATCTGTCCGGTTCACATTTCTGAAGCTCCCGTTGGACGCTGATGTCATCGCATCACCAAAGGTGGATTCTCAGACTTCCCCGAGGCTACCCTGAGTCCCCAGCAAAGCTGAGGCCCGTAGCTATCGTGGGTGACTTGAGACCGTGACCCCTGGACACCAAGCACATTTGCAAGTGCATCCTCTTCTGGGTCTCCCACGAAGTCGTGCTTTGGGCTCCGAGTAGCCCTAGCCTCCAGCACTAATTTCACCGAAGATCAATGGCCTCCACTCCACGAGTGTCCTGTGAGCCAGATCCACGTGCGACGTCTTGAGGCTCCTTTGCGGTCGCTAGCCCGTTAGCTAGTAGCCCGTAACGAAGGCCAATCTTTTTCTTACTTGGCATCCTGGTTGCTCCAGGCCTGCCCTCACTTACCCTTGCTGGGTGAGTTCCCCAGACCTTGCTGGTCTGCACCATCGACGATCTTCCTCTGCATCAAGACTTGCCGTTGCCAAGGCTTGTTGGGTCCAATCCGGTCGCCGACACCTCAGCACTCGACAGACATTATGTACCAGCCCGAATCCTGCTCCTGGTTGCCGACAACGCCTCCTGGACCTCGTGGCTGAAGAGTCAAGACAACCGTCAACGCACCTGAAGCACTCGACATCGGTGGGCATCTGTCCATCGCCTTCCTGGTCACTGGCTAGTGACCCAGACTCTGTCCCCTCTGCTTTCAGGTTCTTCAGAACTCTGATCCACTCTTGGATCCATCCGGACACTTTCCACTTGGTCGCCAGCAGCACTTTGCAGCAGATCGCCATTCAAATCGACGACGAAACCCGACCCCGAAAGGCACCTATGCACCCGGCTTCCCTGGGTGAGGTAACACGAGTACTCCGGTGCTCCCATGGGTAGAGACTCTTCAAAGTCCTAGATCTCAAAGGGTTTGCTCCAAGTCCTCCTTTAAGTGTCCCTTTACTTTAATTTCCCGATCACGACTTTCTCCATAGAAGTCAACGGCGTATCGCGGTTGTGTATTTACTCTGCACGCGTCCCCCGTGGGTCCCCTGTGTCACTACCTTGGGTGGTTCCTTGTGGTCCAAACACTTCTAGAGGCTCTAGGCCTAGTGTCTAGTTCAGTCGTGGTTCTTATACCACTTTATTGGTATATGGTTTGGTACGCCCCTAGGGCCCAAACGTGTATTTGTGCTATTACTGTGTTTAAATAACTTCTAACTTATGTACTTCGAACTCTAGCCTCATAAAGAGACTAGAGGGGTGTGTTTAGCAATAAATACATATATTTTTAATATATACCTGGTGTGGTGCTCTTTCATTTGGTCACTCAAGAGATTATAGACTGGTAAAACAAGCTGCTTTACATTCCTTCAAGACTTAGCCTGAAGGCTGCTCTCCATAGCTACCACTAGGATAGCTTTCAATAAGGTTGTCTTTAACCTATCTCCAATAAGGGGTTGTTTGGACTGGTGCAAGGTGCCCACTATAATTAGTGGACAGCATATACCAGGCCAACTTCTCACATTGGTGTGCAGCGTGTGGGATTCCAGCTTGCTATTGTTTTACCAGATAATCTCAATTGAATTGATCAACTGAAAACCACTAAAGGTACCTAAGGTACATATAATTTAAGCTTAGAATACAGTAAGTTCTACTGAACTTAGAGTTGTGTGTTAAGGGATAGCACAACCCTTTCTACAACTCAAGAGAGTTTAGTAGGCCACACTAGAGTAGGTAGTGCATACACCACACCACACTAGTAATGTCTTTAAGGGTAGGATCTAAAGAATCCTTGCAGGAAGCCACTGAGCTTCCACCCTCCAAGTATGATACACTCCCATTCTTGGAATTGAGAGCTTTATGCAACTTGAGAAAAATAAGGACAGGCCAAAGTCCCACCACCCAACACCTTAAAGAGTTGTTGGTGGCGTCTGACCTTAGTAAGCCCTTGGGGACTGAAGGGGTAGGAGCTGAGGGTGGGGCAGAAGATGAGGATGGGACCAGGGGTAGAAATACCCCCAGCCCCCCCTCTGAAACTGGCCAGGAGGGTGAAAATGACCCTGACCTGGATAACCCAATCCCTCCTGAGGAAGATGAAGAGGATAATCAGGATGATGCCCTCTTTGTCCCCCAGGAAGGATTAAGAGTGTGCCCAGAAAGTCTAGATCTCCTTCTCAGGAGTCTAACCACTCTGGCACCTCCATAGGGAGCTCTGTCTCATCTCATAGGAGGAAATCCTCTCATGAGAGGAGAACAAGGCTGATTCAATATGAGGAAGCTCAGCTTGAACTCAGAAGGAAGCAAGTAGCCTTAGACAGGGAGTCCCTAGATCTCTTTAGAGAGAAAAGAAAGTTGGGACTAGAGTCCCATGGTGGCAGCCATGTCCCTAGAGATAGGAAAAGGTCCTATGACCATAGGAACCTGAGCAAGATTGTCCCTCCCTATCAGAATGGGGATGACATCCACAAGTGGATAACTGCTCTAGAGAGGGCCTGTAAGGTACAGAAGGTCCCTCAGGAGCAGTGGGCAGCAATCTTGTGGCTCTCCTTTACAGACAAAGGTAGAGATAAGCTCCTCACTGTTAGAGAGGAGGATGCTGATAATTACAAGGTCTTGAAGAGTGCTCTTATTGATGGGTTTGGCCTAACCACTGAACAGTACAGGTTGAAGTTCAGAGATACCCAAAAAGAACAGACTCAAGACTGGGTAGACTATGTGGATTGTTCTGCCAAGGCTCTGGAAGGCTGGTTGATGGGCAGTAAGGTGTGTGACTTCTCAGGATTGTACAATCTGATAATGAGGGAGCAGATTCTTAATAACTGTCAAAATCAGCTGTTGCATCAATACCTGGTAGACTCTGATCTGACCTCTCCCCAAGAATTGGGAAAGAAGGCAGACAAATGGGTCAGAACCAGGGTGAAGCAGAAGGTACAGAACCAAGGTGGGGAAACCAAGAAGCAAGATGCTAAGAACTCTGAAAAGGGTGGGGAGAAGGGTAAAGATCAAAAGTCTTCATCAGGCCCCCAAAAATCTTCTTCAGGTGGGGATTCACAGTCTACAAAAGGGAAAGGCCAAAAAAACCATGGTGCAAGGTCTGTAAGCAAAAGACCCACTGGACCAGTGATTGCACCAAGTCCAAAGACTCAAGTCCAGCACCCACCAATGCCCCTAAGGCACCTGTTCCCCCTAGTACAGTTGGTGGGAGTGCTCCAGCCAAGGGTTTAGTAGGGTTCACCCTGGGTACTGAGTTGGGCTCTGACCTAGTCAGAGAACTGACTCAGGCTGTGTTAGTCTGTGATGGAGGCATGGATGTGACCTCCTCTGTGAGTCCCAGTAATCTGGGCAAGTACAGACAACAGCCTTTAATCAATGGACGAGAGGCTTTGGCATTTAGGGACACAGGGGCAAGTGTCACAATGGTGACACAAGACCTTGTGAATGCTGGGCAAGTTATACTTGGTGAGATGTACCAAGTGACCAATGCTAGCAATGTCAGAACAGACCATACTCTGGCAGTTGTTAACTTCTCCTGGGGAGGGGTAACTGGCCTTAAGAAGGTTGTGGTGAGTGCAAACCTACCAGTCGAATGCTTGCTTGGCAATGACTTAGAGACTTCTGCTTGGGCAGAAATGGAGCTCAGGACCCATGCAGAAATGCTGGGGATCCCTGCAGATGTGTTTGCTGTGACCAGGTCACAAGCCAAAATGTCTAGCACTGAACAGGCCTTGGATTCTGGAAGAATGGACCAAGTGCCTTCCAAGAGGAGGAGTAGTAGGGTTAAGGCAATGCCTTCCCCTTGGCTCAGGAGGAAGATCAGTCCCTTGAGGGGGATGATCTCAGTCCTGAAGAAGGAACTGTCCCAGAGGAACTTGAACCTGACCATGTTGAGTTCTTGGGGACAGGGGGACCTTCTAGGGCAGATCTGAGCCAGGAGCAGCAGAGCTGCCCCTCCCTTGAACCCCTCAGACAGCAAGCTGCTGCTGAGGCTGCTGGGAAAGCTAGTGGTCCCCATACAGTGTACTGGGATGATGGACTCCTGTACTCAGAGAGTAGAGACCCCAAGCCTGGTGCTACCAGGAGGTTGGTTATACCTCTGAAGTTCAGGGGCTTCCTATTGACCCTAGCCCATGATATTCCCTTGGCAGGTCACCTGGGCCAGAACAAGACTTGGGTCAGAATTGTCCACTGGCCCCACATGTCTGAAGACACCAAGGAGTTTTGTCGCTCATGTGTAACCTGCCAGGCCAGTGGCAAGGCAGGTGGCACTACAAAGGCCCCCCTGATACCACTACCTGTGGTGGGGGTGCCCTTTGAAAGGGTAGGGATTGACATTGTTGGTCCCATGGATCCCCAAACAGCATCTGGGCACAGGTTTATCCTGGTGGTAGTGGATCATGCCACCAGGTACCCAGAAGCTATTCCCCTCAGGACCACTACAGCACCTGTGGTGGCAAGGGCCCTCCTGGGAATTTTCTCAAGAGTGGGCTTTCCTAAGGAGGTAGTATCAGACAGGGGTGCTAACTTCATGTCTGGGTACTTAAAAGCAATGTGGAAGGAGTGTGGAGTGACTTATAAGTTCACCACACCCTATCACCCACAATGCAATGGTTTAGTTGAGAGATTCAACAAAACCTTGAAGGGCATGATTAAAGGGCTCCCAGAAAAGCTTAGGTGAAGATGGGACATACTCTTGCCCTGCCTTTTATTCGCATATAGGGAGGTGCCTCAGAAGGGGGTTGGTTACAGCCCTTTTGAACTTCTGTTTGGCCACCCTGTGAGGGGTCCACTGTGCTTGGTGAAGGAAGGATGGGAGTTACCTCTCAAGCCCCCAAAGCAAGACATAGTGGACTATGTACTTGGTCTCCGCTCCCGGATGGCTGAGTATATGAAAAAGGCCTGGCATGACCAAAAGGCTGTTCTGACTGTTTACCAGCCAGGACAGAAGGTGTGGGTGTTGGAGCCAGTGGCCCCAGCAGCTCTCCAAGACAAATGGAGTGGACCCCACACTATTGTTGAGCAGAAGGGTGAGGTTACCTACTTAGTAGACCTAGGAACACCCAGGAGTCCCCACAGGGTTCTCCATGTCAACAGGTTAAAACCATATGTGGACAGGGCAGACATGGGCTTGCTCATGGCTACTGATGAAGGGCAGGAGGAAGAGAGTGACCCACTCCCTGACCTGCTCTCACAGAACCCTGACGATGGGTCAGTAGATGGTGTAGCCTTGGCAGGCAGCCTCACTACCCAGCAACAAACTGATTGTAGACAGGTTCTCAATCAGTTTAGACACATGTTTTCACTGACACCCAGTCAGACCACCTGGTGCACTCATGAAGTGGACACTGGGGACAGTCTGCCTATTAAAAATAAGATTTATAGGCAACCTGACCATGTCAGGGACTGTATCAGGACTGAAGTCCAGAAAATGTTGGAGTTGGGAGTTATTGAACCCTCAGATAGCCCTTGGGCTAGTCCAGTGGTCCTTGTGCCAAAACCTCACACCAGTGGTGGAAAAAGAGAGATGAGGTTTTGTGTGGACTACAGGGGTCTCAATGCAGTCACTAGGACTGATGCCCATCCAATACCAAGGGCAGATGAGCTCATAGATACTTTGGCCTCAGCCAAATATCTCAGCACATTTGACTTGACAGCTGGCTACTGGCAGATCAGACTAGCTGACACTGCAAAGCCCAAAACAGCATTCTCAACCCCTAGTGGGCATTATCAATTTGTGGTGATGCCCTTTGGTCTGAAGAATGCACCTGCCACTTTCCAGAGGTTGGTGAATAAAGTTCTCACAGGTCTGGAAGCCTATACTGCAGCATATCTAGATGATATTGCTGTCTTTAGCTCCACCTGGGAGGATCACCTGGTCCACCTCAGGAATGTTTTACAGGCCCTGCAAAGGCAGGCCTGACTATCAAGGCCACTAAGTGCCAGATAGGGCAGAGTCAGGTTGTGTACCTGGGCCACCTTGTGGGTGGAGGCCAGGTTCAACATTTGCAGAGCAAGATCCAGACTATCATGGACTGGACTGCTCCCACTACCCAGACTCAGGTGAGAGCCTTCTTAGGCCTGACTGGGTACTATAGGAGATTTGTCAAGGGGTATGGATCAATAGTGACACCCCTGAATGACTTAACTTCTAAGAAAATGCCCAAAAAGGTTCAGTGGACAGTTAGCTGTCAAAAGGCATTTGATGACCTGAAGCAGGCCATGTGCACTGCTCCCATTCTACAGAGTCCTGATTACTCCAAGAAGTTCATTGTTCAAACTGATGCATCTGAATTGGGGGTAGGGGCTGTACTGTCACAATTGAATGAAGAAGGTCAGGATCAGCCAGTAGCTTTCATTAGCAGAAGGCTGACCCCTAGAGAGAAACGTTGGTCAGCCATAGAGAGGGAGGCCTTTGCTGTGGTCTGGGCTCTGAAGAAGTTGAGGCCATACTTGTTTGGTACACACTTCCTGGTTCAGACAGACCATAAGCCCCTCTTATGGCTAAAACAAATGAAGGGTGAAAACCCCAAACTGCTTAGGTGGTCCATTTCCCTACAGGGGATGGACTTTACAGTGGAACATAGACCTGGGAGTAACCATGCCAATGCAGATGGACTCTCTAGGTACTTCCACTTAGAACATGAAGACTTAACTGGGCAAGGTTAGTTTAATGTCCCTACGTTTGGGGGGGGTTGTGTAGGAGAGTAGGATCTGCTTCACATGGGTACCCCCACTTTTTGCTGATGCTTCACAGTTTTTCGACATTAGTCTGGCTGGGGCCCTGCTAATCAGAACCCCAGCCTAGCTGCTTCCTCTCTAAAATGGTTTCCATGTGCCTTAGGCACATCACTGATTGGAATCTGGAGTGCCCTTATAAGTCCCTAGTATATGGTATACTATGTACCAAGGGCATAGGTACCTCAGAGGCCTGCCAGGGGCTGCAGCATGTATTATGCCACCCCTGGAAGGCCATCCAAACTGACACCACAAGTCTGCTACTGCAGCCTGGGTAAGGTGGTGCATGCACCCCTTACTGTGATATAGGTTACCTATATCCCTAAATACATACACACATATAAACCTATAAGTCACTCCTAAGGCAGGCCTTATCAATCCTAAAGGCAGAGTGCATGGTTCCTATGTGAGAGGGTGCCCCTGCATGAGCAGGGCCCCTCTGCAGCGTTCGGAGACCCTTCTCTGATGCTGTTTGTAGTGCAGCCTGACCATATACTCTTAAGCGCATTATAACCTTGCGTTAAATGCTAACTTTGGAATGGCTGCACCTAAACATGTCGTGTTTGGTGTCAAACATCTTGGAATACTACCCCCCCGCCAATTCTGGCGGCGGGGGTAGCATTCCACCCTTCTAGAGGGAAAGACATGTTAACTCTGGCTAGCCCGGTAACTTCTTTCCAAAGCCCTGGCATCACAAAATGGATGCTGCTGCCACAGACACAAGTTTGGCCTCCTGCTGCTGGACGAAACTCCGGCAGGGGAGGCCTGGACAATAGGTTTCCTGTCCCAGGGAGGTGTGACCACCTCCCCAGACAGGATAATGTGTATTGGGGCTGGGCGGGAGCACTTTCGGGTGCTTTGAAGTCCTGCACTGGGGGCACACTTGGTGTCCCTGTGCATACCCCAGTTCAAACCGGATCAGGGCTTGCAGCCCCTGCTTTGGCGCGAACTGGACAAAGGGAAAGGGGTGTAGCCACCCCTCTGCCCTGACCCACCCATAGGTGGGGCCACAGAGTAGTCCAACCCCTAAACTTAGTATAAGTATAGGAACCCAGTCCTTAGGAGATTAGATTATCCCTGGACGAAACTCTGAAACATAATCCTGGACCTTCGACGCTCTACTCACGATTAGAGGACAGAAGAATCTCCCTTGGGGTCAAGGAGTGACTCCCCTGCTTGGCAGGCACCAAAGAAGCATCTGTCCGGTTCGCATTTCTGAAGCTCCCGTCAGACGCCGAAGTCATCGCATCACCAGAGGTAGATTCTCAGACTTCCCCGAGGCTACCCTGAGTCTCCAGCAAAGCTGAGGCCCGTAGCTATCGTGGGTGACTTGAGACCGTGACCCCTGGACACCAAGCACATTTGCAAGTGCATCCTCTTCTGGGTCTCCCATGAAGTCGTGCTTTGGGCTCCGAGTAGCCCTAGCCTCCAGCACCAACTGCACCGAAGATTACTGGCCTCCACTCCACGAATGTCCTGTGAGCCAGATCCACGTGCGACGTCTCGAGGCTCCTTCACGGTCGCTAGCCCGTTGGCTAGTAGCCCTTAACGAAGGCCAATCTTTTTCTTACTTGGCATCCTGGTTGCTCCAGGCCTGCCCTCACTTACCCTCGCTGGGTGAGTTCCCCAGACCTTGCTGGTCTGCACCATCGATGATCTTCCTTTGCATTGAGACTTGCCGTTGCCAAGGCTTGTTGGGTCCAATCCGGTCACCGACACATCAGCACTCAACAGACATTGTGTGCCAGCCCGAATCCTGCTCCTGGTTGCCGACAACGCCTCCTGGACCTCGTGGCTGAAGAGTCAAGATGACCGTCAATGCACCTGAAGCACTCGACATCGGTGGGCATCTGTCCATCGCCTTCCTGGTCACTGGCTAGTGACCCAGACTCTGTCCCCTCTGCTTTCAGGTTCTTCAGAACTCCGATCCACTCTTGGATCCATCCGGACACTTTCCACTTGGTCGCCAGCAGCACTTTGCAGCAGATCGACATTCAAATCGACGACGAAACCCGAGCCCGAAAGGCACCTATGCACCCGGCTTCCCTGGGTGAGGTAACACGAGTACTCCGGTGCTCCCGTGGGTAGAGACTCTTCAAAGTCCTAGATCTCAAAGGGTTTGCTCCAAGTCCTCCTTTAAGTGTCCCTTTACTTTAATTTCCCGATCACGACTTTCTCCATAGAAGTCAACGGCGTATCGCGGTTGTGTATTTACACTGCACGCGTCCCCCGTGGGTCCCCTGTGTCACTACCTTGGGTGGTTCCTTGTGGTCCAAGCACTTCTAGAGGCTCTAGGCCTAGTGTCTAGTTCAGTCGTGGTTCTTATACCACTTTATTGGTATATGGTTTGGTACGCCCCTAGGGCCCAAACGTGTATTTGTGCTATTACTGTGTTTAAATAACTTCTAACTTATGTACTTCGAACTCTAGCCTCATAAAGAGACTAGAGGGGTGTGTTTAGCAATAAATACACATATTTTTAATATATACCTGGTGTGGTGCTCTTTCATTTGGTCACTCAAGAGATTATAGACTGGTAAAACAAGCTGCTTTACATTCCTTCAAGACTTAGCCTGAAGGCTGCTCTCCATAGCTACCACTAGGATAGCTTTCAATAAGGTTGTCTTTAACCTATCTCCAATAAGGGGTTGTTTGGACTGGTGCAAGGTGCCCACTATAATTAGTGGACAGCATATACCAGGCCAACTTCTCACAACGCCCACCCCTTGTTGTAACTGGAGTTGCCTAATATGCATCCAGTTTGTTTCGGGATTCCATTATCCATGGCAGGTCCCAAGCAACCTCCAACAACTGCTCCGTCCATAGTGCCACCTGATCATGTTTACATTGTGGCATGCCACACAACTTCTTTCTTTCAGGGCCAGCAGTATTTCTTTGCTGAGTTGCACCCTTCTTCCTGCCTAAATAAATGCCATTAGCTTGCTCTGCAGATCCTTTAGTTCTACTCAAGTTACTGGCACTGGAAATGACTAGAAAATATATATTCTGAGCAGTGCATTCAATTTAATACCATTGACCCAGCCCAACCACAAGCTATATAGGGATCAGAAATTTCCAATATGTTCATTGTATGTGCTTTGCGACTTTGGGTTCTCAATCTCTTGGTGAGAATTATATCCACTTTCTCCCCTTTGTCAGAGAACGTTTGTCTCACTTTTAAAAGCATGGTTTCTGCTTTTCTGGTTCAGATGTCATTCACGTGGCTTTAAGCGATTCAGACCCTGTAATGGCTGATACAGATACTTTGATTCTTATTTGCTCTTTTCAGTTCTTTCAGTTCATTAGTTATCTTCTCCAGTTGTAACCTCCAGTCTCTTTCTGCCCTATCTGACAGCGCTATGGCTACATCACTTGCTGTGGCCTTCAAAGCCTCCCACTTCGTCAAAGGAAAAGTGACAGAAATGGTGAATGAAACAAATATCAAATTGAAAATAAAGTTTTACCTAAATATTATGTCAAAAATATTGTCACTACAAAAATGTTGTGCAACAGAACATAGAAAGTAAGAATATTGTTTTCTTATGAATATATTGTTTTAAAACATACAGTTGTATCTAATATAGTTTATTTAATTTATCTGTATTAAATATAATTTGTATTTAATTTAATATATATTAGTCAACATATTATTGAATTGGCTAATGCTATAAATTTCAGTTTAAACTTTTTAAAGTAAAGTTTGTAATTTTTATTGTGTAGCTATTACTTTCATTGATTCAGTAATTTATAATGATAATTTATTAGCGGGGTTTTGATTTGAAATTAATTTTTATTGTTTATTAAATCTGTATTTGCTAATAATTTTGTAATTTCATCAATTGTTTATTTTAATTATTTAAGTGTATTTTGTGATTTTTTTATGTTGTATTTTGCATAGTTTAATTTTAAACTTTTTAAAGTATAGTTTGTCATTTTTACTGTGTAATTAATATTTTTTATATATATTTTGTAATTTATATTTTAGTAGCAGGTTATTAGGTTTCTAGGGGAATGTGGGGGCAAGTTATTTTTTTTTCTTCTAAAAATGTATATTTAACACATTTATTGATTAGAGTGGAATAGTAAATCTAACCCTTCCAAAATCCAACACTTACTCTTATTTTGCTTACATTGGAGTAGGAATACTAAATCTGATACCTCCAAAATTAACACTTTCCCTTATGTTTCTTGGAGTGGGAATGGTAACTCTATCCCCTCCAAAGTCCAACACTTTCCCTGCTTTTACTTTGGACCGTGAATAGTAAATCTTATTCTTCTAAAATCCAAAACTTTTCTTACTTTTGCTTAAATTGCAGTTACATTAGTAAACCTGACTATTTTGAAGATTAACACAGTTGCTGGTGTTGCTTATCTTTCACTGTTGTTATTTTGACAGCCACAGATGAGCAGATGCCTTAAAGAGCCGCCTTGTCTTTGCATACTCCTTATTAAGTTGGGATGGTGTTCTATGAAGAGCCGGCATTAGAGGCATCACAACTACATAAACCCCACCATGTGAAGAATATACACAACTCGAGGTGTTGTACCAGACTGCATGTTTTTGTCCCAAGGAGACCCACAAGAGTTTGGGGCATGGGTCAAAACGTTGACATTGTAATAGGGATTATCCAATGTGTAGATGTTACAGTACAGATATAAGGATATATACTGAACTGTGTATCCTCAAGAAAAACTATTTTGATGACATATCGATTGTATGTATCATATTCTATTGTTCACATCACTGCACCTATGAACACTGCCCCCTTTGAACCACAGAAAAAATGTTTTTTATAAAAGAAAACACCTATTTGGACAATAAATTCAAGAAGGCATTGTTGATGTGAAGAGTTTATTTCAGGGTAACTACTTGCTAATATGTGATTAAGTTCCATGGGACCGCTGCATTGTTCTAGAATTCTGAACATAGTCCAAAAGAATTGAAACTGAAGTTTCAGCAGAAGAGAGTTCCAGAACCTAGCAGATGATTCTGAGAAAATATCTGTCATTTGATCATACTTTGAGGTAAGAAGGAATGGAAATGAAATTGATTTGCAGAACGTATTGAGTAGGAGAGAACACACCAAATTGAATTTTAAAGCTAGAAAAGAAAGAGCAAGGGAATACACAGTGTCATTGGTTGTCATAGGCCCTCACCTCCACTCCCATCCATCTTTGGTCCCGGGCATTATTGGCTACAACTTTCACTCCTTGCTCAGGGTACTGCCACTCAGAAAGTTATTTATATTGCATGACAAGTGTCTTGTCACCTGAGACTGTGGCGGTCTCGTATGCTGCTCAAGCCCGGTTGTTACTCCCCACAACCAATGCATTCAATCCAGTCCCAATGCAGCCGTTGCAGAAGCCCTTACCTTATGTTCCAAGTTTGTTGCCCAGTTGTTAGCCCCTCCCCAATCACCAGAACAGTAAATCTTGTCCACATGCCTGTACCTCAGAAGCTGTGACTGTATACCCAATCTGAGTTGCAGGTTACAGTGGAAATCAAGGATCTACTGCAGGGTTCGGGAATCCCAGGAGTCGGGGATCTGCAGCAAGATTCATGGATCATGCAGTCAATAAAAGCCAGGGTGTGACTCTGTGCTTGCCTTTTCTCCCTGTTGCTGGGAGGAAGTCTCTGCTTGGACTCTGTTTTTCACTTATGTTCCTTTTCTTGGACTGAGCTGTATTCCTGGTTTCCGCTCAAGATTATCTTCAAGGCAGACATCAAGAGCATCCTCCCAGATGTTTTCTGTTTGTGGTGCTTCTTGCAATTCCTTCTGCAAAGCCACCTCATAGACTTAGTTGCACTCTTGGAATTATTTGACCTCCCCAAAAATGCCTTCAGAGGCCTCTGGATAGTGAAAGCTAGGTAGAGTTAGATATTACTTGTTTGGATTAACGAAATCATGTTGTGTCCCCTTACTGTCCCCTGCACTCACGTATTGATATTCTGTCAAGAACTACTCTAATGTGGAACTGTGAATTCAAGAATGGCAAGACATGGCCCAATATTCTCTAGAAAGAGAAATGTGAGCTCGAATTTGCAGATATCTGGTGCTTTAATGAGATTTTTTCAACCAGTATGATCTCTAAGTTGCCAAGAGTAGTAGGATGGGTTGACATGGGGTTTATGGATATAGGCCTCTCAACAACATTCCATTACAGAGAGGAGGCATCGTTCAATAGAAAAATAGATTAAGAAAGGAGCCAGGAGCAGCGGGGGCTGCAACAAGGCATAGTTGGTCAGGTATAAATTGCAAAGAAGGGTGCTCATCTAGAGGCAAAGAGAATAGTGACCTTCTGGAGTGTATGGGTGCTCCCACTGCATGATTCTGCTGTAGGTCCATGGATCAGCTCTCCTTAAATAGTAGAGAGGGCCTTTGACATGCGCAGTTTGTCTCAGAAAGCTGGATCACTGAGATCCAATCTTGAGTAAAATGGTAAAATTGGCCACCACTTTTAAAGCAGGCAATGGGTCAGGGATACAAATAATGCCCAGCACGTAGAAAAGTGCAATTTAAACAGAATAAAAATAGTCACACAATCTCAGAAAAAAGTACAGCATGGAGAATTGGATGACACTAATCACAACAACCTAAAAGGTTAATGGCGGAACAAACTTCAACTTCTAGCGAGTCACAGTAAAAAGGGTCAATTAAGGCGTTTGCATTTTGGGTGCCCTACATCGTGGAGATGAACTTTGCACACGCCCAGATGGTCTCAAAAAGCCAGATCGCTGAAACTCAATATCAAATAAAACACTAAAATTGGATGCCACTTTCAAAACATGTGAGTGGGGTGGTGTGGCCAACCAAGATGGCCGAATGGACCTAATCTATTGAGGCTCTGCGGCGAATACTTAGAACAATCACTAAAACAAGCAGAACAGGGCAAAATATCCCCATACAAATGATCTATCAGGGTTAATACCACTAGATGCCCCGGTGGAAAGGCAGCAAAACAACATGCAGCAGTCAGATGGTGGCAGAGAAACGGCATGATGAAGAGGCCTAGCCGCAAAGGTGCAGCCACGATGGGGAAAAAAACAAAATCAAGCCCAAAGTAGTCGGCGGAGATAGACGCTGCCAAGCCGGCAGGGCCACCCGCTGAGGTTTGAAGAAGGTAGGAGGCAGAACCAAGGGTGTGCAGGCCCGAGGGGAGAACATACAGCGCACCACTGAGCGCGGAGAAGCTCAAGGCGGCGGCAGGTAGAGACACTGGTTACCCCCGCATACCGCCAGTGCATCTTACCCCTGAATACTCCCAGCCGGGCTACCTGGTGAAGAAGGAAGGGAGAAACCGGCCAGTCGAGGTATGTCCCAGTCCCAGTGAGCAGGAGGAGTGTGCAGATGTCGGCGGCAAGTCGGGAGTGATGATCCACGGAGGCCTGTGCCTGCCCCCAAAATGGCGGCCAGCCAGCTTGTGGCCAGAGCAGCGGAGCGAAGAGGCCAGGTAGGCACACAAAGTCAATAACAGGTGCAAGGCGCAGAGAAGAGAGTCAAGAGGGGAGCATAACTCCCACTCAGCAGGAGTGCCGGCAGGCCCCGCAGAGCATTCAGATCGTTACTGACTTCAACATGGCAGTAGCTACAACACACCTCTGAGATGGAAGATGGCAGGAGACCAGGGGCATCCAGACGTACTCTTTCACTCACAGTAGCAGCAAGGAAGATCACACCCACCCTTCTGGGAGGATCAGTCTGAAAAGCCGTATATCTATGCTGGCTCTGGCAGGGGCCCTGCGAAGGCTGTGACAGGGCACAGTTCAGGCGCTGAAAGGCGTATCTCGCCACTGCCCAACCTACAGAGAGTGTGAATGGAACAAATGGAGGAAGGGGCTAATCTACAGACATAAGCAGACACCATAGATCAGGCGACCACGGGGTCTGGCGGGAATGGACCCGGTTGGTGGCCTCGAGAGGCCTCATTGTCCGTGAGCCACTATATAGAGTTAAATAGGGGGGCAGCCACAGGATACAGTGAACTTCACGACACAAGCTTCCATAGACAATAGCAATATCTGCCGAATGCCAGCATTAGTCAATAGTAACCTACCACTCGGTCGGGAAGATCGGAGCTAGGAGAGCCTGTTCCTGGGCCCCCTGGGGTAGCCACCGGCGTTCATCGCACCAGCGACCTATACTGGAGGGTGGCACACACTAACGCCACTGATCTTATGCCACCCAAAAAGACACAGATAAACAGAGTCTCCAGCTACTTTTCACCCACAGAGACAAGAGGACCTAGTGAAGGAAGAAACTAAACAAACGACATGTCGCTCACCAAAGAGGACCTCATGGCCTCATTGAGAGAATTCAAGAAGGAGCTGGGGGGTGAGCTCAAGGTGGACCTGGAGGGCTCCCTTGAAGTGCTCCGCTCTGATGTTCAGGCCAAGCTTGTGTCCCTGCAGCAGGATGTGGACTCAGTGGGCTCACGTACACTGGATATCGAATACAAAGTGCAAGAATTAGATCGCAGAACGACAGGGATAGAAGATTCGACGAAAGCACTTTACGAGCAACTGCACGTCACAGTCTTCAAATGAAGACCTCGAGAACAGATCTCGGCGGGACAACGTACGAATTAGGAATTTAGAAGAAGGAGTGGAGGGTCCAGACTTGGTCACAGGCCTGTTCGAGGAGGTCCTTGGCCCTGGGAGCATGAAGATTCAGATAGATAGAGTTCACAGGGAGGAGAAACAGAAGACCCAGAGATATCTTAGCCAAGCTTCACTCCTTCAAGATGAGGGAGGAGGTGATTCAGGCAGCAAGAGCAAAAGATGAGGTCACCTTCCAGGGATTCATGTGCGCCTTATACCAAGATGTGGCGCTGGTGACATTACTACGTAGGAATCATTTCTGGCCAGTTACAGAGAAGCTGCGCTGCGACAACATAAAGTATCGCTGGACATACCCCTTCTGCCTCGCTTTCTCTCTCCAAAATAAACAACTCCATGTCACCTTCTACGAGGAAGCGGCAGAGGTACTGGGTCTTCCGCCCATCAACGACCAGGCCGCAGAGAGCACTTCGTAGGCCACAGGAGGTAGGACAGGTGAAGTCAGGGGCGTGCAGTGGCAGACTCAGACTCGTCAGAAACAGCAATAGAAGAAATTGCCCAGCGCGGCAGAGGAACGTTATGTCAATGGGAAGAACTGGGGGGAGTCAGCTCGGACGCTTAAGAAGAGACTCTGACAATGGTGGCAGAGCATGTATGAGACGATGAACTGTACTGGCATACATAGCGTCACAGAGTTACTCCACACCTACGACGTGGCACAGCAATCTACGGCAAGGCTAGAAACTAGCAGTGGACGGGAGAAGATACAACCCTGTAATATCTCACGTCTGAAGCTAAAGTTCGTGTTTCATCTAGAAATAAACAGGCTCGCTACATGCGGTAATGGACCAATACGTCCATAATAAGTCTAATACAAAGGACTGCTGAGATGGGTTTTGGGTCAAGTTGACCCTACATGTTCTAATTCAAGGGTTTGGGGTTAATTGGTTTTGGGGTACACACATACTAACGCCTACGAAAGATAATAGAGGAGGCCGGAGCAGGAGTTACAGATGGCCAGGTCTCCAGCAATGCGGAGGGAGGGGGGGGGCGTGGAAGGAAGACATGCAATAGAGGCAAAAGCAGACCACACAACAACTTAGGGGACAATGGTATTTGCCACGCTCATATGGAAATCAAGGTGCTTAACTCACCTGCTAAACGACAAAAATTATGGAAATACCTCTTAGACCAGAGACACGATGAGGTAGCCATACAGGAAACACACATGAAACGATCAGAAGAACACCAACTATGACACAGGGCATACCTGCTTGTATATAGATCCTCAGCCTTGACTAAACATAATGGGGTGGCCATATTTTTCCACAAGTCCTTGAAATTCCAGCCAGAGGGCAGCAAAACAGATAAGGAGGGTAGAATGGTCATGGTCAAAGGCAGGCTACATGGTCGCCTGTTCATATTCGTCTCCATATATGCACCTAACTCCAATCAAGCCGCATTTGCGACATCTGTCTTGTCAACGCTAGGGCGATTTGCCGAGGGGGAGATTTTTTTAATGGGGGACTTCAATCTCACATGGGACCCCAGCCTAGATAGCACGCAAACACAGGGCGACCTCAAGCAACTTTACTAAAAATCTGAAAACGGAATTCTCCTCTCTGGGCCTGATAGATGCTTGGTGCAAGCTCTTTCCTACTACTAGAGACTTCACCTTTTTTTCCCATACGCACAGGTCATACTCTACAATTGGCTATATATTTGTAGTCAGGAAATTAGTGCCGGAGTTGCAGGCTTCTTCTGTACACCCGATCACTATTTCCGATCATGCCCCAGTTACACTGACTCTGGCTTGGGATGCAGTGCCACCAAAACATAGATGGTGGTTCTTTCCCACGGTGCTGGTGCAAGACCGCCTGCTGCGCGATGAACTACGTAAATCAATCAAAGACTATTTCCTTTTAAATGACCCCAAAGACACGTCTCCAGAAACAACTTGGGATGCCTTCAAGGCGGTGTTCAGGGGCAGATGTATTTCCCTTAACTCGACACTCAACACACAAAGGGCCTGAGAATGCCTAACACTAGACACAGAACTACAGGAGGCAGAACAAGCACATAAAAGACACCCGATTCTTAGTTTACAAAGAAAGGTAACAGGAATTAGGAGAAAGTTAAATGCGATTCACAACAACAGGGCTGAACTCACTCTTTTAAGGCTAAAGCGCACAACATATGAGAAGGGAAACAAGGTGGGCACGCACTTGGCTAAAAGGGAGCGGATATGCTGACGGGGAGGCAGAACGTCAAAAGAACAGGAAAAGGCCCAGGCCTTCAGCCATTTCTATAAAACCCCATACCAGGCAGATAGCTATGACGAGGAAGCTCAAATTCAATGCTTGTGGTAGGTACACCTCCTGAGGGTTTCAGCAGGACAAAAAGCACTGCTGGGGGGACCAATTGATGCTCAAGAGGTCAGCAGGGCCATAGCCAGTCTTAAACCGCATAAATCTCCAGGGCCCGATGGGCTGACATCCCACTTCTATAAAACATTCGGGACAGAAATAATACTGCAACTAGTGAGCCTATTCAACTCTTTTACAGACACAGGGACAGTGACCCCGTCTATGGGGGAGGCCACCATCTTCATACTGCCCAAGCCAGGGAAGGACTTACACCTATGTAGTTCTTACCGCCCGATTGCACTCCTCAACCTGGATGCAAAGATATATAGAAAAATATTAGCTAGCAGACTGGAAAATATGTTGCCAGATTTAATACATTCAGACCAGTCAGGGTTTATAAAGGGCCGGCAGACATGTGACAACCTACGAAGGGTCTTCCACCTGGTAGAGAAGGCATTCAAAAAATCGCTATTGGCGTCTTGCTAGCGTTAGATGCCGAGAAGGCCTTCAACAGGGTGGACTGGCCCTTTATATTTCGCACGCTGGTGAAGTATGGATTCTGCTACAGATTCATAACCATAGTAAAGGCCAACTATACCCATCCAAGCACTCAGGTATTAGTCAATGGGGTGAGCTCGGATAACATTCCTATTAGAGAGAAGACAAGACAGTGATGCCCTCTCCCCCCACTATTCGCCCTAAGCATCGAACCCCTAGCAGCGAAAATTCAGGGTATACCGTTTGGGGCAGACAAGCACAAAATATCTCTATTCGCGGACGACATGCTGCTATCAGTGACAGACCCAGAGTCGTCACTGGCAGCAGTGATGGAGGAGCTTAGGTGATTTGAGCAGGTGGCGGGCCTCCAGGTCAAACTCACAAAATCATATCTGCTCAATCTCACATTGCCACATAGGGAAATAGAATCATTGGTGGGCTCTACCCCCTTCAAATGGGCTAAAAAAGACATCACATATCTAGGAATAAAGATTACCCCCAGGCTCCATACCTCTATAGAGCAAACTATCCACCCTTTCTCCGACAGCTACAAGCAGACCTGCGCAGGTGGTCCCCCTTGTAGCTTTCATGGATAGGCCGCATACACGCGGTCAAGATGACGGTGTTGCCCAAACTTCTATTTCTCTTTCAGGGTCTTCTGGTTGAGTTAGATCTAGGGTTCTTAGCTACTTTCAAATCAATGATTACTCGCTTTATATGGCAGGGCCGCAGGGCAAGGCTATTGATCCAGCGCGCCACTTTATCAGGGATTGATACTCATCAATATTTCATACAAATGGCCTATATAAAGGCTGAAAGGAGGGGAGGTCACTAATTAACACAGGTTTTAGAGAGCGGCGCTAGACCAAATAACGTGATAAGTACTGCCTTTATGAACAAATCAATGCAGTGTTACAGGTGGGGGAAAATGGCCCCTTAAACCCCCAAATAAGGGCCCCAAAAGGCCCAAAACAATAAATGACAACAGATCCTATGCACACGCAGTATAAGATTACAAGTAGTAAAAACTGTTCTTGGAGTACATGAATGAAGGAGACGTTTTCTTTAAGCGAAGTGGTTCAATTTTATTGCAATGTTCTTGCGCAATGCCAGCCAACACGTGTTTCGTCAGTGGGTGAACACACCCTTGATTTCTTCAGGGCTTCTGCAATTTATGGTAGGCGCTTGAACCTCTAAACCGGTGATAATTCCAAACTGGTTGAATGCTTGAAAAAATTTGGTTTCTAAAATTTCTAAGTGGTACCAAGTCTCAGAACAAGATTATATCCGATCCGAGCTTAACACAATATTATTTCCAGCCTGGTACGGCACCTCAAATCCTAGTTCCAGCAAGAAAACACGAACGGCCAGTTATGCCCAAAGATTAGTCCAAAATACGGACCGTGGCGAGTACGCCTCGCGTTCCGTATGCTATTGCGTTCCCTTTGTAACCGGTTACTTGGTACCACTTGCGTGTGCATAGGATCTGTTGTCAAATGGCCCATATACATTCACCCAACTCACATATCCATGTTGCGCTGGATGGTCAAGTTTTAATGTCGTGGAAAATTATTTCCTTCACAAATTCACGGTTAGTATTTCTAAATGCATAACTACACCTATATGTATCAACTCTCTTTCCTCTCGGTCGATGGACCAATTAGTTGAGAAATTGATGGTAATAATATAACTAACTAACTATCTAACCAGCTAAATAATCACAGACTCTCAATAAAATTAATAATGTTTATCTCAGATAAAGGTAATTGATAAATGCTCATCGCATACAGGTTACAATGCAAACAATGAATCCCACAAAAGGAGAGAAAATCAATTAACAGAATACAAACAGTGTCATACTCATCTTTCATAAAAGATATGCACATGAGGGAGTGGATAGAGAAAGAGACATAAGTTTCAACAAAATAATGTGAAACAATATAATACTTATGACGGAGTGAATAGATGAAGAGACATAAGTTTCAGACAAAAATACATTTGCAAGAAATTATGCAAATTACGAGTCAGAGGATAATACAAACCCAAAGATCAATGAAATACCAACCCCCTGGTCAAGGGAGTAGTGGGGGTCTCCTGAAATAGAATCAGGAAACAAAGATTTCAGGAACAGGACAGGAACAGGAACAGCTAGGCCTCTCTGCAAACCGACGGACAGCGACGCATCTCCCCTCTCAATCTCATACCGCTGCAATTCCGCGCTCGCTCTAACCACACCCCCAAAGGCACCCCAGTTATACCCTAAAACCTACATGTCCAACCCACATTAATTGAAACATTGCACAGAATTCGACCGCTCATTGGATGCTTGGGGAGGTGGTGTATCACACCACCGTGATTTCATTCAAAATTCTTCATACTCATTGTTCTACTTCCTTTCCCATGGAATATGTATTGACCAGTTCATACAAATTTATTATTGTTACATTTGATTAAACTCTCAGCCACATCTGCGGATGAAGTCCTGAGTCCCACGGCCAGTCTCATCTTTTGGCAGGCAAACAATGTTCTCTGAGCTGTTCATCCTTGAACTTTTTATTCATCATCCGCAGCGCTCAGCACTTCTGTCTGTCTTGTCAGGTCATTTTTGCTCATTTTTCAGCCCCTCATCTATCCGGACAATTTAAGCAAATACAGGCCCATTCGGCTCACTATGACAAAATAAACACATACATTATTAATTACATGGAAATGCATCCTTCACTGTTTACCACCCACCTTTACACTATTCCCTGTTAATATTTTTCTTAGCATAAGCTTCATGCAAAGCGGCATTATTTATTATTGTTTTCAAAGCAAGATGCAAAATGCGGCTTAAACGTGCATTAGTCTCGTTTCTTTTGAAACGCAATGTAAAATGCGGCCTAGTTCTTTCATGTATTAGTTCACATTAGTGCACGCATGCGCAAAGCGGTATCCCATGTAGCTCATGTGATTTGCGTATTAATTTACACTGCACACTGTTAATAAGTATTATGGGGGAGTTAATTCGAGCAGGTTTCTTTTTGCGAAACCCTGCTCCATCAATCCCCCCTCTGATGGTTTCCTGGAGCCATCATAAAATACCCACCATACCAAGTGTCACCTTTTATCTATCTAAAGATCAGTATTCTTTTCTCTTTTCATCATCTTCTCATCTAACTCCTTTATCTCGTCATAGTATTCTCCTTGCATATCTTCTAGTTCGATTTCATCTCTTTTTCTTTTTCTTGCTTTTTGTTTGTTATTTGATTCTGTCATTTCTTTTCTTCCACATTGACACTTACAACATTTGTATATTGTTATCATTGCTAATGCTACTCCAGCTACTGAAACCATTGGCATTATTATTTTTCCTAATAAAGTACTTCCAATGGTAGTAAACCATTTACCTACCGAAGAGAAACTCTTACCAAGTCTCTCCCAGACACCGTCAACCTCCATTTAGGTCAAGTCTTCATGTAATTTCGTAATATTCTTAATATATCCCTCAATGCCTTTGCTTTTGTCAGGGATATAAGTACAGCAGTGTTGAATTTTCAACATGCCACAGACTCCACCCTCTTTTGCCAATAAGATATCAAGGGCAAGTCGATTTTGTAAAACCATTGATCTGATCGCAACCATTTCGGTGTCAATCAGCAGGAAACCACCAGCAGTATCTGTCAATAAACCATCAACCACTGTGGACAATTTTAGAATTTTATGCAAATTTAGAACAATTCCAACTGATGGTATCAGTGCACCAAAAATATCACCTACTATTTCTGAGAAACTAGCTCTCTTCTTACCTGTTAGTCCTTGTTTTATTTAATTGATTCTGTTATTACTTTTGTCTACATGGTAGACCTTCAGGAAAACAATTGCAAAATAACAACTACCATACCAATGTGCAGGCAACCTGTAATAGGCTTTCTTACCACACACATAATAGACTCCTGGGAAAACAGGATCAGTTCCACCCTTCAATCCCCAACCTCCAGTAATTTGGTAAGTATGCTCACATTCACTAGAACCAATGAAATAATTATTATAGTTAGTTTTCTTTCTAAGCAAGCAGATTTTCCCCTTTTTATACCAGTCCAAGGACATTGCAGCATATGTCTCGCCTTTCTCATAATTTCCTTCTCTAAACGCCCATGGTGGTACCTGTGACTTCTGTTCAGCAGCTTTCTTTTGGAAACTTTCTCTTCTATATTCTACCATATCTATGAACACTTTTTCTTCAACCCGCAAACTACATGTTAGATTGTTTTTGTAAGCATATCCTATATCTAGTGTCTTAGTATTATGGAAGAATTCTCCCATATAACGTGCATTTCTACTACCTAAAACCTTGTTTAGTTCCTTTATATTAGGTATCTCTGAAAATACTAAATCTATATTGGAATAATGATACTCCAACTTCCCTGTCACGTAGAATAGGCTGGTTAATGCACTGCAAGACACACCATATGTTAAAGGTAGGTGATGATAGGTCACCCCCTCTGAGACAGACGAAGGTAATTGCATGCACACATAACAATCACTCACATTCATTGTATTAACATACTCATACAACAACATTGTAAAAACATTTAACGAGAAATCACTAATTGATTTATCATGATGGAAAATACTGCCATCTAATTTTCCTATGTTAGTATTAGGGGTTTCTTTAGTAACATCACTCACTCTTTCACTTATTACATCATTAGTTTTGTTTCCATTATTAGTTACCATTAGAACAGGTACAATGACAGTTAATAATATCCACATAAATGTCAGTAAAAAGACACTACATAAGCAAGCTTTAATACATCTACGTTGTAGGCTAGATTTTGGATGTTCAGTCACTTTTGCTTCGGCCATTTTGTATTCTACAAAAAAAAAAAAATCTAAATCTATAAAAATTCTAAATTTACTAAAAATAATTTTCTGAAAAATAGTGTAATCCTACACTTCAAGGCTTTCTTCTTTTACCCCCTTCTTTTGTTTCTCTTCTCTAAGTCTTCTGAGTCTTTCCATTCATTTAGTCTGGCAAGGTTTCACCTTAATTTTTTCACAGTTCTTTTAAGGTGGTTTTAATTTGCTTTCATTCACTTGCTCAGCGCCAGTATCGTCCTTTTCTTCACTTGGATCTGAGCTTTCGATTTCTTCCAAGAGCACGTACGTCCATTCCGGTGCTGTGTATTTCTTGCTTGGAATTCTCACTCTCCTTGTTTTTCTTACTAAATCTTCTCCTGACTCTTCTTGTTCTGCTTGACTTGAGACCTCATTAATTTGCTCTGGTCTTCTTCTTGTCTTTCTCCTTACCAGAGTGTATTTCAGTCTTTTCACTCCACTTGGCCAATTGTCACCTATTCTCGGTCTTTTAGTTTGAACTACCTCTTCACCTTCTTTATCTGGTTCATAGGTTCTTTTATTTGGCCTTTCTTCTACCTGTTCGTCTTCTTGACTTTCAGTAACTTCCCTTTCTTCTGGTTCTAAAGCAGTCTCATGAGACCCAGTAACTGGTGCCCACTCTACTTGACTTGTGCTTGGCTGTTCATCATCTGTTTGTTCTTCAGAATCTGTTACTCTAGATTCTTCAGCTTCACACACTTCAGCCTTTGGTCTTTGGCTTTGGTTTACCAATTGCTGCTCTTCAAGTGGATTTGGGACTCGTCTGGTATGGCTCGCATGTATCCAATTTGGCAAGCCACCACACTTCACTGCTGTCGTCGTCACCAGAATCACCTGGTAAGGTCCATTCCACCTGGGTTCTAAACACGATTTCCTCACGTGTTTCTTCACGAGAACCCACTCTCCCGGACTCAGATCGTGAGCTTGAAGCGGCTGTGTCGTAGTGGCATTTTCTGCAACCTGGTGAGACACAGAACGCACCAGATCAGCCAATCCTCTGCAATAGTCAAGCACTAGATCATCAGATATATTCATCAGTTTGTTCACTGGAATAAATGCTTGTCTCATTGCTCTTCCCATTAGTATCTCGTGAGGACTCAAACCCGTCTTTTTGTCAGGAATGCTTCTAAGACTCATCAATACAAGGGGTAAAGCATCAGGCCATTTCAGTGTTGTGGATGCACACACCTTTCCTAACCTAGATTTTATTGTGCCATTTAACTGCTCAACCACTCCAAATGCTTCGGGTCGATAGGCACAATGCAGCTTCTGCTCAATCTGTAATGCTGCACAAATGATCCTAATTATCTCATTGTTAAAATGGGTTCCTCTATCTGTTTCTAAAGTGACTGGAAATCTGAATCTGGGTATCAGCTCTCTTAGAAGTAGCTTCACGACTGTTAAACTGTCATTCCTTCTCGTTGGATAGGCTTCCACCCAGCGAGAAAACAAACAGACAACAACCAACTCATATTTCAGCCCATTGCACGGGGAAAGCTCGATAAAATCTAACTGGAGTCGGGTGAATGGTCCTGCTGCCTTTCCAATTCGTCCCCAACTAACAACTGTCTTTCTGCCTGGATTTTGCTGCTGACAGGTGACACACCTCTGGCAGAGACTCTCTGCAATGGCCCTAAACTTTGGGTTATACCATGATTGCTTGGAGAGCCTGATCATAGCATCTCTTCCAACATGTGCAATTCCATGATATACCCTTGCCATTTGGGATAGTAAACTGTCTGGCATGACTGGTCTTTCGTCTAAATAGACCCACACTTTATCCTCTGCTCTCTGTCTGCAACCTGAATTTATCCAAATTCCCTTCTCTTCATCACTTGCTTCTTCCTGCAGCTGTCTAATTTCGTCCCAAGTTTCAAATGAAGACGAAAACATAAGATGGCAATTGGTATTTTCTTTCTCCATCCCTCTGTTTAGAGCAATTAAATTTCGTGCACAGAAACGCACTACTTGATCCGCGTATCTGTTGCCCTTCGTCACATAATCATCTCCTGATTTATGTGCGGAACATTTGACCACTGCAATCTTCTTGGGCAGTTGTAAAGCATCCAATAAATCTTTTACAATTTTGCGGTTTCTTATAGGGGAACCTGAAGAAGTCAGAAATCCCCTTTGCATCCATAGCTGACCGAAATCGTGGACAACCCCAAAACCATATTGACTATCAGTAAATATGGTTACCCTCAGGCTTTTGGAAATTTTGCACGCTCTAATCAGAGCTATTAATTCAGCAATTTGGGCGGAGTTTACCCCTTTTAAACAGGATGCTTCTAGAACTCCTGCTATGGTGCAAACAGCATAGGCAGTGCACAATTCTCCTTTCTCATTTCTTAAACATGATCCATCAACAAACATCTCACAATCTGGTTCTTCTAATGGAACGTCCTCAATATCGGGCCTAGATTTCATGCATAACTCAGTCACATCCAAACAAGCATGATCCGCCTCTTCTCTTACTTCCTCACAATATGAATTGGGCAACAGGGTTGCCGGATTTACGGTTGTGCACCGTACCACAGTCACATTTTCAGCACCCAAGATCACTCTTTCGTACTTAGTCAGCCGACTAGAGGTCATGTACTGTGTCCTCGTATGTGTCAAAAGGATCTCAACTGAATGTGGCACATACACCTTAACTGAATGTCCCATCACAATTGCTTCACTTTGTTCCAGACTCACGCAAGTAGCAGCTACTGCTTTTAAACAGCCTGGCAAGGCTGCGGCCACTGAATCCAATGTAGCAGAAAAATATGCTACTGGGCGTCATGCCATTCCATGTTTTTGAGTTAAAACTGAAAGTGCGCACCCATCTCTTTCACAACAATACAATGCAAAATCCTTTGTATAATCTGGCATTCGCAATGCAGGTGCTCGACAAAGACTGTTTCGCAATTTAGTAAAAGCTTCCATGCTTTCATCATCCAACACAATCGGATCTTTCACATCTTTTCGTGTCAACCTCTGTAGAGGTTTTGCAATTAGTGAGAACCCAGTGATCCACTGCCTGCAGTATCCAACCATTCCCAAAAACATTTGAACTTCTCTTTGAGTTTTGGTGGACTCATCTGCTTAATTACACTAATTCTTTCTGGTGTCACCTTTCTGACTCCTTTTTCTATTTTGTGACCTAGGTACTGGACTTCCTGTTTACAAAATTGCAATTTTGCTGGTGACACTTTGTGTCCTCCTTCTGCTAAATGGTTCAGTAAGGCAATGGTATCTGTTACACATGCCTCTCGTGTTTTTGATGCCACCAGTAGGTCATCAATGTACTGAACCAGAACTGAATTCCCTGGCATGACTAAAGTCTCCAAACATCTTTTCAGGATCTGATTAAAAATTGAAGGACTCTCTGTGTACCCTTGAGGAACTCGGCACCATGCCAAAACACGGTCTCCGAACCGGAATGCAAACAAATACTGGCTTTCCGGATGTAAAGGAATCGAGAAAAATTCTTGACACAGATCAATCACTGTGTACCCTTTAGAATCACATGGGATTTGGTAAAGGATTACTGCTGGATTTGGCACAACTGGACAACAGGGTACTACAATTTTATTAATTTTTCTTAAATCCTCACTATTCTATATTTTCCACTGGGCTTTTTAATTCCTATAATAGGTGAATTACAAGGACTACTCATTATTTCTTTCAGAATTCCCTGTTCAACCATTTGGTCAATCACAGGAGTGACTCCTGCAATTACTTCCGGACTCATTTTGTACTGAGGAGTGTTTGGATATATGGCACCCTCTTTCACCGTAATCTGAATCGGATCTACATTTGACATTAGGCCAATTTCCTTTCCTGTAAAATCCCATACGTCCATCCTTACTGCACTTTTGAATTCTTCGGGCAGACTTTCTTCTGTGAGAAGTGAAAGCAACTCATCCACTTCTGTCCCTTGCTTCGCTAACATCATCTTGAATTCGACATCCTCATCCGGTGCCTGAAACGCAATACCATCTGACGTACAGTAGATGGGACAATTCATTTTACACAATAAATCTCTTCCCAAGAGATTTACTGGACTCGAATCACATACCACGAAACAATGCATGTCTCTGAAACTTCCAATATGGACTTCTATTGGATTTGTGACTGCTGTTCTAATATGCTTATTTGAGACTCCTACAACTTGGATAGTTTCTCCCGAGAGGGGTAGGTTCGGAATTTCTGCTGCTCTCACAGTAGAACGGGTAGCACCAGTGTCCACCAGGAATGTAATATCATTACCTTCCACTTTTCCATCAACAAATGGACCTGACTGATCTACCGCTAAGGATGCGCCAAGTATGCATTCTTCCTCCCCCCTCAGGCACTGTCATTGAGATGAGTCTGAATCACTCCCATTGCACGGCAACCAGTATTGCGGAACTATTTGCACACTTTGATTCTTACCAATTTGATCACCTCCATGAAATCCAGTGTTCGCATGCACCTCTGTACTTGAGCATTCACATTATTGAGCATAGGAGCTTGTGGCACCTGTAACTGAGGAACAACTACCTGCTGCTACACTACCTGCTGCTACTGCTGTTGATTCACACCCACCTCATTCTGCATCTGTGGATTTAAATTTTGATTTACCCCATTATTCTTTTGAACAGATCTACACTCGTTCTTCCAATGTCCATACTTTCCGCACGCATGACAAGGAAATTTCTTCTTAGCTTCTTCTTTGCTCAATTTACCTCTACCTTTACTTCCACTGTATACCTGACCAATTTGATTCTGACCATTCATTTGATTACCTGTTTGAGAACCATTATTTACTTCTTGCTGCTCTGCTACCTTCACTTGTGCCCACATCATTTTCTCTTTTAATTTTTTATGCCTTGATTCAATGTCATCACTACAATACTTCGCATACCTTAAAATGTCATCAATTGTTTTGCTCTGCCAACAAATCAAATGCTGCTGAATCATATTACTAATCTCCGGTTTCAAACCAAACACAAAACGATACACAAAATGTCCCATATCTTTGTCTCCAATATTCTAAAAGCTGCTGTATTGTTTAAATACCTGCAACAATCGTTCATAATAGGCATGTACTGACTCTTTTGGTTCTTGGGTCATCCTGTCTATCTTAACCCAATCTGTTTCCTTTGGAGAAATGTTTCCTTTCAAAAAGGTGATTACCTGATTATACTTTCTCATCACCTCATCAGATGGTGCACCTGTTTTAGGGTCTCTAGGATATTCTTCTTTTGGCCAATCGACAGTAATTTTACATTCTGTCCACAAATCAGCTGGTACGACAATCTCAAACAAACCATCTAAATCTTTTAACAAAACCTTTGAAACTTTCACAAACCTTTCTACCTGTTTGTACCACTCAACTGGTTTCTCCCTTAATTTAGGAAAATCATTCGTAAAGGATAATATATCCTGTCTTGTCCAGGGAAAATGCACACATCCACCACCTGGGACTTCTCTCATCAGACACGCCCTTTCAACTTGTTCTGTCTCTCTTAACGGAAACATTGACGTTCTTTTGCCAGCTGCCTCTTCTTTCTTTTTAGTCCATCTACCTTTCCACCGTTCTACATCTCCCCATTTTTTCAGAATATTCATCAACTCTTTTATCTGTAATCTTTTCCCAGACGCATTCAAACTCTCCAAGTCTTTTTTGGTAAAGGCTAGTCTGTGTGATTTCTGCAGCACCTTTGACTTCTCTATATCTACTCCATATTCACTAGCAGCCTCTGCTATTCTTTCATGAAGATTCCTAGCTCTCCAAGTGATACCTTTACACAAAAACAACAGCTCTTCATCTCGGTAAATCCCTAATCTATCTGGACTTATTGTACCAATAATCATCTCTTCCAAATCCACTTTCAATTGGCTCACATTTATACTCTGTGGTTGAGGTTTTTGCTTCTCCATTCCCTTTTTCCAATCATTCAATTCCTCTGGTGAAGGGCATGCTGAACCCTGTGTCGTTGGAATTACATTTGTCCCTATTCTCCTTGGATCAATTTGTATACCTCTTCTAGGGGTTTCTGTTATCATCTCACAAACCGGAAGATCTAACAATGTAGTATTCGTGTCAGCCTGTCCATCCTCATCGACTACCGTCACCATTCCACTTCTGTTGCTACTCCTTGGAACCACCAATGTATGTACTTTTGATATATTCTGTTTTTCTCCATACAATGGAACTACGGGACCAATTGTTACCGGTACCGTCAAAGCTTCTGTATTTAGACTCAACTGATTTATTTTCTGGATTTGCTCTACTCTTGCCTTATTTAATATGTCCAATTCTTTTTCTCGCACTATTCAAGCCATGTCCGCAATCTGTGGAGTTAATGGAGTTCCCATTATTAGCGCATTCGGAGTCACCTCAACTGGATTTTCTTGATATGGCGGAGGTCTTTTGGTCATAATGTCTTCTAATAACTCATCATCAGATTCGTTCGTGTCCTTTCCTAAACTTGAAATTTTTATATTTTTCTTTTTCTCCTTACACTTGCCTCCTGTCTGTTCTTCAGCAACTAAAACTGGGTACAAACCTTCAGTTACCACAGCTCTCCTCCATCTTTTCATTGTATCTTCTCTTCTCTCAAAAGGATATCTAGTCATTAAATTTCTATATCTCCTACCACCTCGATATTTCTCTCTTTCGAATGCTTCTACTTCCCATTCCTCTAACGCTTCATACGGGTAGGTATGGGACTTGGCTCTAATGAATTCATTCGATTTCTCAAATTCTGTAGAATCCTTACATTAAATAACCCATGCTGTGGGAAAACTATAACACCATCATCCCTTGTGTATTCCACCCAATTCTCTAACCAAGTACACGTATGGTATCCTCGCTCTAACATCATATAGGAAGCAGGCGTTCTCGGCGGTGGAATAGGAATTCCCTCTCTAGTCACTACTGGTTTGTCCTTTTTAAAGGAATTCTTTATTTTCATAAGCAGCTTCATTTTTCTGACCCTTTACACTAATGTCTCTCAGTAAAACAACAAGGAAACATTTCCGTAATTCTACTTATTCTATTTGTCAGTTCTTGTCCAATACCAGCGCGACTCACACCAACCGTCCAATCACAGCTCTCTACGTTTCTGCTATCTCGACCAATACCAGCACGGCTCACACCAACCGGCCAGTCTGAGCTTACTTCACGTTTGCTGCCTGACCAATGCCAGCGCGGCCTTTTTGTGACGTCAGTATTACTCCTTCTCCTGACCCTCCCTTTACAAAATAATACGGCGATGTATTTCTAAGTTCTCTTAATCAAAATTCCTGTTAGTAACAACATAAAACAATGCTACCTTGTCTGTTCCACTAAATAAAGAGATAGTCTTCACTTAAAAACGAGAAATTCTTTCACTTCCAGTAAAACAACGACCAGCGTCATTTTACACCCAAACAAGCTACAGGTGGACTTGGTACTCCTCTAGAGATAAGGCCAAAGTTTCGCAAGAGGACTTTTTGGTGTAAAAGAGGTCTGGTACTCCTCTGAGGATAAGGCCAGAGTTATGGAAGTGGACCCTTCGCTATTTTCAAACACTCTACTCACATACGAAAATTTTCCCTAAATATAACACCTACAGCCTTCCGCCGTACAGTATTAAAACAACAGACAAAGTACTTCTGCAGTGTGATATCTTATCCACACTCTTCTTCTGCCTACTTCAGGCTAAATTTCCATCCCGGGGTTCCTCAGGTACCTCTGTACCTGTACTTCTAAACAACATAGAACAGGACACTAACTCTTCTTTGTAAAACATATAATCAATAATTATTACCAAACTAATCAATAATTAAACCGCCCTCTGCTACCAGAAAACCTGATCCAGCGCGCCACTTTATCAGGGATCGATACTCATCAATATTTCATACAAATGGCCCATATACATTCACCCAACTCACATATCCCTGTTGCGCTGGATGGTCAAGTTTGAATGTCGTGGAAAATTATTTCCTTCACAAATTCACGTTTAGTATTTCTAAATACATAACTAGACCTATATGTATCAACTCTCTTTCCTCTCGGTCGATGGACCAATTAGTTGAGAAGTTGATGGTAATAATAGAACTAACTAACTATCTAACCAGCTAAATAATCACAGACTCTCGATAAAATTAATAATGTTTATCTCAGATAAAGGTAATTGATAAATGCTCATCGCATACAGGTTACAATGCAAACAATGAATCCCACAAAAGGAGAGAAAATCAATTAACAGAATACAAACAGTGTCATACTCATCTTTCATAAAACGATATGCACATGAGGGAGTGGATAGAGAAAGAGACATAAGTTTCAACAAAATAATGCGAAACAATATAATACTTATGACGGAGTGGATAGATGAAGAGACATAAGTTTCAGAGACAAAATACATTTGCAAGAAATTATGCAAATTACGAGTCAGAGGATAATACAAACCCAAAGATCAATGAAATACCACCCCCCTGGCCAAGGGAGTAGTGGGGATCTCCTGAAATAGAATCAGGAAACAAAGATTTCAGGAACAGGACAGGACAGGGACAGGAACAGGAACAGCTAGGCCTCTCTGCAAACCGACGGACAGCGACGCATCTCCCCTGTCAATCTCCTACCGCTGCAATTCCGCGCTCGCACCACACCCCCAAAGGCACCCCAGTTATACCCTAAAACCTACATGTCCAACCCACATTAATTGAAACATTGCACAGAATTCGACCGCTCATTGGATGCTTGGGGAGCTGGTGCATCACACCACCGTGATTTCATTCAAAATTCTTCATACTCATTGTTCTACTTCCTTTCCCATTTAATATGTATTGACTAGTTCATACAAATTTATTATTGTTACATTTGATTGAACTCTCAGCCACATCTGCGGACGAAGTCCTGAGTCCCACGGCCAGTCTCATCTTTTGGCAGGCAAACAATGTTCTCTGAGCTGTTCATCCTTGAACTTTTTATTCATCATCCGCAGCGCTCAGCACTTCTGTCTGTCTTGTCAGGTCATTTTTGCTCATTTTTCAGCCCCTCATCTATCCGGACAATTTAAGCAAATACAGGCCCATTCGGCTCACTATGACAAAATAAACACATACATTATTAATTACATGGAAATGCATCCTTCACTGTTTACCACCCACCTTTACACTATTCCCTGTTAATATTTTTCTTAGCATAAGCTTCATGCAAAGCGGCATTATTTATTATCGTTTTCAAAGCAAGATGCAAAATGCGGCCTAAACGTGCATTAGTCTTGTTTCTTTTGAAACGCAATGTAAAATGCGGCCTAGTTCTTTAATGTATTAGTTCACATTAGTGCACACATGCGCAAAGTAGTTTCCCATGTGCTCATGTGATTTGCGTATTAATTTACACTGCACACTGTTAATAAGTATTATGGGGGAGTTAATTCAAGCAGGTTTATTTTTGCGAAACCCTGCTCCATCACTATCATATAGACAACTTTGTCTTCCTAAAAATAAGGGGGGACTAGCCCTACCGGATATGCATTTATAGTTTAAAGCTGCCCAGCTACGAGTGATTACAGAGTGGTCGGCCCGAGAATCCGACAAGCATTGGCTACATATGGACAGGGCTACAGCAGGGAGGTTCATCTGGGATTTATTATGGAAACCTAAAGTAGAGCACCCGCCCAATGTGTATCTGAGCATACCTACTAAAACGACGTTGAAGGTTTGGGACAATGTCCATAGGTCTGCTCCTCTGACTACTTTACCATCCCCCTTCACGCCCATACACTATAATCCCACGTTCCCCCCGCACAGACACCGGGTCCCTTTGATGCATGGCGAGAGGGTGGCTGTCTTAAAATCTCCAGCCTGTTCCACAATTGGGATGTACTCACTTTTGAACAATGCCAGTAGGAGTTTGGCCTGCCAGCCACTAAATGCTACCACTATACACAACTCAGGCACTGGGTTTGGGGATGGAGGTTAGGGAGGCAGCAACCAGGGAGGTCACACCAATACAGCAATTAGTAAAGACAGGGATTGGCACAAAAGGAACGATAGCGCAGCTCTATAGTATACTACAATCCACACTGTATACTACCCAACCTCGACACAAACTCTTCAGGGAGCGCACCTTGGGAATAGAAATCCTGGACAAATTGTGGGACAAACTCTATTTGGATGTTCAGAAATTCAACCAATCAATGGGTATGCGCGAGGCTCACTATAAAGTATTATTTGACTTGTACCCAACAAAACTAAAACTAATCTACCCTGCTACCTCAGACTTGTGTTGGAGGGGATGCGGGCTTCGGGGGGATTTTAAGCATATTTGGTGAGACTGCCCGACAATCAGACCATTCTGGTCAGAAATACTGGCACAAATTAAAGACATCCTGGGTTACCCCATACCAGAAGACCCGGGCTCGACACTGTTAGGCCTGAGATCAGACACTCTCAAACGTCAGACAGCTGGGAGATCCATAATGTGGCTCTGTCTGGGGATGACAAAGATGGTGGTGGCAGCCGCATGGAAGCAAGAGGCCGCACCGTCAATGACCCAATGGCACTCTCGCTTATGGCAAGCCATCACCATGGAACGCATGGCGGGCGTGATAACGGACTCCTTCAAGAACTTAGGGGCCGATTCCGATTCGGGCCGGAAAACGTACCGACCGACTCGGTACGGGAATTTAGTCCGACCGACACGTACCGGCGCTGCCCGATCCGCATAGTACGATGCAATGCATGTGAATTACGACCAACTCGTACGTAACACAAGCCGAACGACCGAACCGCACGGAAACCAGCTATCCGGCCGGGAAACCACGCGAATCGAACCGACCGACACGCACCAGGAATGAACCCGACAGAAACTTACCCGCGAACTCCGACCCGCGCAGTACGATGCAATGCGTGGAAAACCAGACCGAGTCGCACGGAGCTCAAGCCGTACGACCGACACGCATACAAAACGGAGCCGAAGCAACCCAAAACTCCGCGACCGACGCGTACGCCGCACATGAAATACAACAGAAACACAGCTTGAAAGACTCAGAGAAGCTCGCACGAGACAACTGCAGCGTCCTACTCGGTCAGAAGAACGTCTCCTACATGCCCCAAAACTACAAATGAAAAAATACAAAAAAAAGGGCCAAACAAGCAATGACAAAGTCAATAAATACTGGGGGGTGGGAAAATGGAACAAAGACACCCACAACTCCACCCATATAAAGGCCACAAATCCCTACCATGATCCTTTGCAAATTCAAATGACCTGCCAGCACAGAACACCATCAGACAGCAACAACAGACACACCCACAACTCATCCATCACACAAGCCACACACCATTAGCACCTCCCTAATAGCACCCTCACATACACCCAGCAAAACTGACACTCACCTACCCTCACTTGCACACTCACACACACATCAATACCCACCACCACCCATCACCATGCCCCCAAAGAAGAATCCAAAGTTCCTAGACAGTGAATTGGAAGTGCTGGTAGATGAAATCCTCAGGGTAGAGCCACACTTGTTTGGTACACTGGTCCAACAGACCCCCATGTCACAGAAAACCAAGATGTGGGAGAGGATCGTCGACAGGGTGAACGCACAATCACCATGTTTGCGCACAAAGGAAGACATCCAGAACAGGTGGTATGATGTGCGCAGGAGGGTCAAGGCCCTACTCAAGAAGGATTACACCTTGAGCCATCGCACCAGCAGTGTCCCTCCTGCCAAACCAGTATACCTCAGGCCCTGGGAGGAGAAGGTGCGGGCCATCCTACCACCAGAGAGCGTACATGGACTATCAAACATCCCAGAGCCTAGTGAGTACACAACCAATATACCCAATATCGTGTGACAATACACACACATCACTGTCAAGGGGATAGTCAAACCATGCACCGTTAGCAAAGCCACAGTAACCAAAACATAATCATCACAAGATGTGTATGTTAGTTAGACAAACACAATACCTGCCATCCCATAGTGATATGTAACTGTGTCATGACATGTACAAACCCAACAACAAATCGAGCAAGGCAGCGTCACAAATCTAACCAACAAACACTGTCAGACATTTTGCCACCACTAGAACACCACCTCACAGGGAAGCTCACTGAAAGGAAGGAATTCTGTGTATGCTGGTGAAGTCAGTGTAGCCACTAGCATGATGGGAGTTGTAGTCACAGATATTGGTCACCCTCACAATTGGCCCATCAACACCACTCTGAACCATGCTCACATCACAGGGAGTGGAAAAGAACTGACAAGATGGCTGACACTGGGTACTGCTGTGGGGAGCACAAGGCCCTGCTGGGAACTGTGCACCAACCAACAGCAGGACACCACTGACTGACATCCTGAAAGCCAACTTGCACTCCCTGCAATGGAAGCACGTTCCATGGTGGGATATCTGGCTGGGTGGGAAGGAGGACTGACAGCACTGACCATAGTTACCAGCAGCTGTTCTCACACACACCCTTAACACCAACTCCACACAACTCACCTGGGAGAATGCATTGCCTCCCACTCTAATTAAATCTCCCACAAAGAACCACCACCCTTGGTTATGCTGCGTGAAGCACAGGGACACTTTTGGGACTTGTAGCCAAACTAACGCCAGGACAACACTGTCAGCCATCCTGTCAGCACAGGCACACTACCCCACAGGGAAGCAGAGTCAAAAGGAAGGAAGTATGGGCATGCTGGGAAGGGGGGTGTAGGCAATAGCATGATGGGAGTGGTAGTCACAGCTCAACATCCCCCACCCGCATGGCCCAGCAAGCTCACACTGAAGCATGCACACCTCACAGGGAGTGAAAAGCCACTTCAAAGATGTCTGACACTGGGTACTGCTGTGGGGAGCACAAGGCCCTGCTGGGAACTGGGCACCAACAAACAACAGGACACCACTGTCAGCCATCTTGCCATTGCTGTCACACTCACACACAGTGAAGTCCACTCAAAAGGAAGGAAGTATGGGCATGCTGGGAAGGGGGTGTAGGCAATAGCATGATGGGAGTGGTAGTCACAGCTCAACATCCCCCACCCGCATGGCCCAGCAAGCTCACACTGAAGCATGCACACCTCACAGGGAGTGAAAAGCCACTTCAAAGATGTCTGACACTGGGTACTGCTGTGGGGAGCAAAAGGCCCTGCTGGGAACTGGGCACCAACAAACAACAGGACACCACTGTCAGCCATCTTGCCATTGCTGTCACACTCACACACAGTGAAGTCCACTCAAAAGGAAGGAAGTATGGGCATGCTGGGAAGGGGGTGTAGGCAATAGCATGATGGGAGTGGTAGTCACAGCTCAACATCCCCCACCCGCATGGCCCAGCAAGCTCACACTGAAGCATGCACACCTCACAGGGAGTGAAAAGCCACTTCAAAGATGTCTGACACTGGTGCTCTGTTGTGGGGAGCACAAGGCCCTGCTGGGAACTGGGCACCAACAAACAACAGGACACCACTGTCAGCCATCTTGCCATTGCTGTCACACTCACACACAGTGAAGTCCACTCAAAAGGAAGGAAGTATGGGCATGCTGGGAAGGGGGGGTGTAGGCAATAGCATGATGGGAGTGGTAGTCACGGCTCAACATCCCCCACCCGCATGGCCCAGCAGGATCACACTGAAGAATGCACACCTCACGGGGAGTGAAAAGCCACTTCTAAGATGTCTGACACTGGTGCTCTGTTGTGGGGAGCACAAGGCCCTGCTGGGAACTGGGCACCAACAAACAACAGGACACCACTGTCAGCCATCTTGCCATTGCTGTCACACTCACACACAGTGAAGTCCACTCAAAAGGAAGGAAGTATGGGCATGCTGGGAAGGGGGTGTAGGCAATAGCATGATGGGAGTGGTAGTCACAGCTCAATATCCCCCACCCGCATGGCCCAGCAAGCTCACACTGAAGCATGCACACCTCACAGGGAGTGAAAAGCCACTTCAAAGATGTCTGACACTGGTGCTCTGTTGTGGGGAGCACAAGGCCCTGCTGGGAACTGGGCACCAACAAACAACAGGACACCACTGTCAGCCATCTTGCCATTGCTGTCACACTCACACACAGTGAAGTCCACTCAAAAGGAAGGAAGTATGGGCATGCTGGGAAGGGGGTGTAGGCAATAGCATGATGGGAGTGGTAGTCACAGCTCAACATCCCCCACCCGCATGGCCCAGCAAGCTCACACTGAAGCATGCACACCTCACAGGGAGTGAAAAGCCACTTCAAAGATGTCTGACTCTGGTGCTCTGTTGTGGGGAGCACAAGGCCCTGCTGGGAACTGGGCACCAACAAACAACAGGACACCACTGTCAGCCATCTTGCCATTGCTGTCACACTCATACACAGTGAAGTCCACTCAAAAGGAAGGAAGTATGGGCATGCTGGGAAGGGGGGTGTAGGCATAGCATGATGGGAGTGGTAGTCACAGCTCAACATCCCCCACCCGCATGGCCCACCAAGCTCACACTGAAGCATGCACACCTCACAGGGAGTGAAAAGCCACTTCAAAGATGTCTGACAATGGTGCTCTGTTGTGGGGAGCACAAGGCCCTGCTGGGAACTGGGCACCAACCAACAGCAGGACACCACTGACTGACATCCTGAGAGTCAACCTGCACCCACTGCAAGGGTGGCATGCTTCATGGTGGGATAACTGGGCTGGGGGAGAAGGAGGGCCGGATGTCAACCAAATACCACCAATGCTGGCCATGCACACACCTCAACATTCACATTGAAATGCTTCAGGTTGGCAGGACAATGTGCTACACCAATATCAACCTCTGACTGTGACAACTTAGGACAATGCAATGTCCAGGCCCGCATCCAGAGGTACAGTCACAACTGACAGGTGTTTGAACCACTGATGCCTGTAGAAACATAACATACATTGTGTGTCTCTTCCAAAAACAGGTGATGATGGGGACACAGCAGCAGACGATGAGGAGTCCCTGTCCCAGGCGGCCCCTGAGCTCTCTGGTGTTGAACAGCCTCTGCCCTCCTCGGATGGGGAAGACCTACCTGGCCCCTCCGGTGTGAGTCATCATGCAGCACCAGCAGGACCACCATCTGCACCCCCTGCACCCACTCCTCCAACATCTGCCAACACACAGACCACCCCCGCCGACACGGACAGACCAAGGACCACCAATGACAACAGCACAGGGACCCCGGACCACCGTGAAGCAACGGACAACAACCCCAGTACCAACCCCCAAGGGGGCCTAGGGTCACCTGTGCATGCCACCGCAGGTCCCGCACGTGTGGCCAGGGGTGGTGGGAGGGGTGGTAGGCAGAGGTCGCTGTTTGCAGAGGGGTCTGGACTGCATGATGACCCACAACTGGTACGCATTGCTGATGCGTACCAGAATAGCACCGGAGAGGTCAGCCAGGTAGTGGGGATCCTCAAGGACATTCAACAGCAGCAGCCTGCCCATCATGCCCGCTTGGACTCCCACATGTCCCGTGTGGAGACACACATGTCTCGCATGGAGTCCAAGTGGGACACATTGCAAGAACTGACAGCGGTGCATAGGGACATATTGACATGCCTCCGCCAGATTAGCACCAACATGGCCACACCTCCCTGTGTGCCCACAACATCTGGTGCCGCAACAACTGCAACTGCCACAGGGAGGGAGGATGACTCTGGTGGAGAGTCCTCTGCACCGCAGCAGCCTGCACGTGAGGGTCCCCCCCGAATGAAGAGGGGTCGTCCGAGGAAGGAGAACTGAGAGGCCGATGGCCATGTACATCCCCCAGGAACCCAACACCTGTTCTGGAAATCCACCTTTGTGTGCAAACTGTTCACCCTGTCGAATGCAACCCAACTCTCCCACATGACATGGGGAGTTTAAGTTGGACCAATGTATCAGATGACTGTGGACTTTACTCAGGACATTTCTGCTACCAACACTTCCAACTCATCTGGGAACTTTGGATTCCAATCCCAATGTACAGCACCCACCATCCTGTGCACTATCCTCACACATGTATGTAAATAAACTCACTAATACACCATACTTGCCTCTGTTGTGATTCCAACGTTGTTTTTGTCATGGAGATGATGATCTGCTAAATGACGCTGTGCATGCTAACTGCTACAGCAAGTTCAACACCGTCATGTGAGTCATGGCAACGTGACACATATGAGGGAGACACACCACTAGGGCTACACAACACATACACACCAGGGCCATCTGACTCATCGCCTACACTGATGTTGCCAGGAAATACAGTGGAATGCACAGACACCACACCTATTCAGAGTCTGTGTTAACTAGCCCACAGGTGAAGTAAGCTAATGTCAGTCAGATGTGTGACCACAGACAACGCACATCCCAAAGTGAAGCACAGGTTTATTACACATTTGCAACATGTTGTTTCCACTACAGATGCAAGGTAATCCCACGTGGCAGTGGCCACACAGTCACCAAGTGTATAGGAAATAAAGTCCAGGGGTGTGTGGCACATCACCTGCAGGGAAACGACTGCTCCCACCCTGGAAGTTGAATCATGGTGTCGGGGGATCACAGTTGACCAAACAACTCTGAAAGTACCCTGTGAAGGACCGACATGACACACAGTCAAAAGCACTGAAGAACAGGACAGAACTGCAATACTTATGCCCAATACATGTCACAAGATACCTACACAAAACCAAGTTAGCATGTCAACACTGTTGGGGAGAACAGACTACCTGTAAGGACACATCGCTGCACGCATACAGTCAAGTAGCACATGGCCACATTCAAACAGCAACAGAGCACCAACAACACATATCATGCAAACTCAAATCATTGACATACCAACTCTGTATACTCACATTCAGCTGAAGAAGTTGGTGATGAGCTGTGTGCGGACATCCCCCTCATCATCATCATCATCATCACTGGCATCGTGGCCCAGGCCAGGATCCTCCACAGGTGGCGGATGTTGGTCATCGTCATCCAGGATGAGAGGCAACTCCTTCCGCACTGCCAGGTTGTGTAGCATGCAGCAGACGATGAAAATCTTGCACACCTTTGCAGGGGCATATGGGAGGGCCCCTCCTGTCTTGTCCAGGCAGCGAAAGCGGCTCTTCAGGAGACCAAATGTCCGCTCGATCTCTCTCCTGGTCCGACCATGTGCCTCATTGTAGCGCATCTGGGCTGGTGTCACAGGGTTCCTGAGGGGTGTCAGCAACCACGGCATGTTGGGGTATCCGGAGTCACCTACATACATACAATTGCACATTAGCTGAGTTGGAAAAGAGGGTGGAATACAACATTGCAGAACACACACAATGGTACAAAGTCAGTACACACCAACAAGCCAGGCACGCTGGTTCTGCATCTGTGACATCATCCTCGGGATGCGACTACTCCTCATCATGTAGGCATCGTGTGCAGAACCGGGGAAACGTGCACACACATGTGAGATGCACATATCTGCAAGACATACCACCAGGGCATTGATAGAATGGTAATGTTTCCTGTTCCTGTATGCCTGCTCATGTGCCTGTGGTGGTACCAAAGCCACATGTGTCCCATCAATGGAGCCGATGACATGTGGCATCCTCCCCAGGGCATAGAAGTCACTCTTGACGTCAGTGAGTTGTTGATGTTTAGGGAAATAGATGTTCTGGTTCAAGTATCTCAACATCGCCTCCAAAACATCGCGTAGCACACGGCTGAACATGGTCTGTGACATCCCACCAGCAGACGCCACAGTGTGTTGAAAGGTACCGGTGGCAAAGAAGTGTAGGGCTGCCATCACCTTCACCTTGGGGGTCAGCGCTGCAGGGTATTGCCGGCCAGGTTGCAAATGTGGGGCCAACTGCACCGCCAATTCCTCAATAAGCGGCCTGTTGAAGCGGTACCGTCGGATGCAGTCACGTTCAACCATGGTTGCAAGCTCAGGGAATGGTCTATGGACAGCTGGTGCCCTGCAGTGCATAGGTGAACAAAGAAAGATTGTCAGTCACCCCACATATGTGGCATTGACCATACTCAATATCACATGATACATCATTACGAGACACAAGTACTTGATGTGTGTGCCATTCTGTATGGACATATATGGCACCTAGATGGCCAACATCTAACATCTCAGTTCAACATGTGTTGACAACAAGTTCCAGGTTGTGCTATGGGAAATCATTCGGATGTGTCACAGTACCCATGTACTGCTGTCACGTTCCAAACACACACCACAGTGACAAGTGAGGACAGATGTGCCCCAGGCATCACAGCTCTTTGACAGGTAGATTCCCAGGGACCCTGTATTGCCACATGGACACTGGCATGACATGGCGTATCATGTACACGCCAGCAAAACAACCATGACTCCCACAGGTAGTGGCCCCTGTTGCCTCTGCAGGACAGACATGGAGGTCTGTGACACACACACGCACAACATCAAAGTCGATGCACACACAACGTGGATGTGGAGACTGTCTCCCATTGTGCACATGGAATCCGAGACATCTGAAACACAACATGCACACAGACTGTGGAGGGCCATCACTATTGTGGCAATAGGTCACCCTGTGACGTACATACCTTCCCACATGGGACTCAGGGTGTATGTGACATGACATACACATACACAACCTGGAAAAGTGACCATGCCACATGCCCTGAACTGAACAGTTGCACATCACAGTGGTCATGTACACAACACACAAAGGATTCTGTCCCCATGAACACGTGCACAGCCTGGGAGTGGCTGCCCCAAGTGCTACTGAAAAACCACATGTTGACCCCCATACACACAGGTAATGCAGCCTTACATGCCTTAGGATACAGTGTGGACAGGCTGTGGTGTCGTAGGTGTGCCCCTGAGTCCCTGGCAAGTAATTGTGGCTGGCATACGTTCACCAGTGACTACCATGGTGACATATGCGAGTGACTTGTACAGGGACGCGTCGTACAGCAATGGTCCGATCGGTGCGCACGCATTGGCCATTGCATATGATGTGGACGGATGCGTGTTGTCATCCGAAATACGCGTTGTACAGCAATGGACCGATCAGTGCGCACGCATTGGCCATTGCATATGATGTGGACGGATGCGTGTTGTCATCCCAAATACGCATTGTACAGCAATGGACCGATCGGTGCGCACGCATTGGCCATTGCATATGATGTGGACGGATGCGTGTTGTCATCCGAAATATGCGTTGTACAGCAATGGACCGATCGGTGCGCACGCATTGGCCATTGCATTTGATGTGGACGGATGCGTGTTGTTTTTCGAAATACGCGTCGTACAGCAATGGACCGATCGGTGCGCACGCATTGGCCATTGCATTTGATGTGGACGGATGCGTGTTGATTTTCGAAATACGCATTGTACAGCAAAGGACCGATTGGTGCGCACGCATTGGCTATGGCCTGACATGGTAACGGACGCGTTTTCGAAGCTTTAACGAGTCTGATGCAGTGAATTCAGTTGGCCACCCACAACAATGTTGCAAATTCATGGGTGTCATGAAGTTGAACTTTTGAAGGATGCTGTGGGAGTGTATAAGTGGTGCAATTCCATGGATTGGCCAGATTTAGAAGATGCAAACGACTTGGACCTATCACTTTGGACACATGGGACAGTATCTGCCTCTGCAGCACACATATAATGCTGGCTGTTCCCCTGAGAGCTCACTTGCCTGCACTTCATGCTCCAGGACGACATCTGCCACCACCACTGCTGCTGTATCTGCATCCTCTGGCTACTGCAATGGCACGTACTGTGGAGAGAGCCCCAGCCTTCAGCACTGAGTGAGAACCAGGCCCTGCTGGACAGCCTCCTTCCACAGTACAGCAAGCTGTATGGGACACCAGGGGAGCAGGTGAGTGTACTGTCCACTGCCCTACTAAATGTGCATGTTGTCTGACTAGCAAGACTTACAGTGTGCACACCACTGTCTAGCATGCTCACTGAGTAGTTGTCACCCCCCAAAGTGTGTAGTTACATGCACTGAACAGGTATAGTGCAGTAACAGTGCATTCCAACAAGGTATTACTTCCCAGGCAATGACACCATTTGGTAACTGCTGGCAAACTGTTCATAGCCATAGTTGCACTGCCTGTGTACATCATATGCCCCTATGATTGAGACATGTATATCCAACTGTGTGATGCACGGAAATGTTGCATGTGTAGTAATGGCCTTTTCACTTTGTCATCCTCACAGGTTGATGCCCACCAGAAGCAGGAGATCTGGCTGACCATCGTCCGGGCAGTACGATCGGTGGGGGTCTACAGGCGCAGGATCCGCAACTGCCAGAAGAGGTGGCAGGACCTTCGGGGCTGGACCCGGAGGATCGCAAGGGTCAAGCTGAAGCTGTCGCCTCCTCGCAGGAGGGGCGGACACCGGACCCTGACCCCCACATGCTCCAGATCCTGGTGGTGGTCTTCCCTGACCTGGATGGGCAGCTGAAGGCCAGACAGCAGCAAGGAGGGGTAAGTGCTAGCCTCAACTGTGTACTTTGACTGACATGCTCTATGCACTCCTTTAGCCTGGTTCCACTTCCACAGTACAACTGTCATGTCGTCCTGGACTCATGTCCCTCACTTGTGTCATGCCCCCTCCTCATCTGATACACGTGTGGCCCTTACAGTCTGTGACTTAGGTCACTTGGGTACTGTGTACTTGCAGTTACCTGTGGTTCAAGTTGGGGACAGCATCAGTTACAGGAACTTTGTGGTGGGCTGCATGGGTGGTACAATTGCTCACAATGCCTGTGATCTGACATGTACTCTGGGTATGGCTTTAACATGTGTTCCAATTGCTGCTCTGACTCACCACATGTCTGGGGTATGTGCCACACACCCATGCTGCTGCAGAGACCAAGGTAGGAGCCTCAGTAGTATGTACATCATGTGTGTGACACATGCATAGCCACCTGCCTAGTGTTCAGGGTAATACCATGTTGCACATGGACCAGGACTGTAATGCCTACTCCGGACATCGAAGGGACTCTGTTCTCCCACTCCCGTGTGTCAGCATACATATTGGGCATTGTGAAGAGGGCACTCAGGTGTATGCCTCTGTGTCACCGTGGTGTGGCCTTGCTATTTGGACTCCTGGAGTGTTTCACAATTTGGGGTGGCCGGCCGTCTGAGTTATGACTATGGGATCTGCACATAGGTAAATGCATAGGTCTCTGATCCCTTGACTGTGCACGATTTTGTATGAAACATTGGGGTGCAGGCAGCTTTGGTTCATTCTCATCAAACGTTGAAGTGCTCTTGTGTATGGATTTGTGTTTGCAGTCACTCAAATGTCTCATTTGATTGACGTGGGATCATCTCAGTCCTCATGATGTGGCTGGCCAGGGGTGCACATGTGCACCTGTCAGCTACAGGGCTTACTTTTCAGGAACTTCCATGATTGTGACACAGTGCAGACTGGTGTTGTGTGTATGCACTGCCCCTGTGACAGGAGACAGTTATGACTGACTTGCCAGACAGGCCTGTGCCATGACTTTCCAATTGCAAAGGGTGATCCAGCAGTGGTGTGACATGTCCTGCATGCACACCATTGTTGCATTGTCTATCAGGACATGAGGACATCATTGTGTCTGGTGATGGAACCAAAAGCCGCATATCAACAGAGACTTTGCCCATCACTTCTCCTGACACATGTACTGAGTCAGTGGCAGGAGATGGCATGTGTTTGGAGTGACACATTTCCATATGTTCTCTTGGATGTCCAACAACTGTGTATGTGGTGCATGTGTGCACATATGATTGGTCGCATACAACAGGCAGCAGACAGATGGGTGCATGGACAGGTAGGATATGTGTGGCATGACTGGCTGTCAGGCAGACAATGGGCTTCTTCAAATCAGTGTCAGCACTTATTGCAATGTCTAGCAAATGATGGCAGGGCTTGCTCTGTGATGTGCTATACTTACTGTGGTGTGTGTGGTCAGTACAGGTGACTAATGTTGCTCTGTTTATCCTGATTCTTTGCAGATACATCCACGGCCACAGGAGGAGACAGCTCCATGGACCAAGAGGAGCGGCAGAGCCAGACTGGGTCCACTGCAGGGGAGACCGAGGGACCCAGTGGCACGGAGGGTGAGGGGAGCCACACTGAGGAGACCTCAGCTACGACCACCTCGGCTGGGGAAAACAGCACTTCCAGTGAGGACTCCCTTGTGGAGGCGGGTGTCAGCAGACCAGAGGCAACGTCAAGCAAGTCTGTCCCCGCCACCACCACCATCTCCACCCTCCCATCTGCTCCCATCCCACATGTCCGTGGAGGCTCCCGTGTAGGGGAGCATGTCTCCTTCATGCCAGGCACCGCACCCTCTGCCTCTGTCTCCCCTGCTGCCCGGAGTGTGGAGTCTGTGTACTTGCTTAAACAGATCCATGTAGGGCAGACATCAATGCTGAGTGTCCTCCATGCACACACGGGTCATTTGACACAACTGGTGTCATTCATGGAGGGCATGTCATCTGGCATGTCTGCCCTACATTGGACCAATCAGTCCATGGCCTCCTCACTGACGGCAGCAGTGTCCCTCCTGCAACAGTCCCTCACCCTTCCTACCTCTGCCCCATCCACAATCCCCAGCACCCTACCTGTCCCAAGCACACACACACCGGCACGCACCAGCACAGACACAAGCAGCACACAGACACACACGCCAAGATCCAGACGCACACGCACGCACAGTCAGGGGACTGATATCTCACCCACAGGGGATGGGGCCCAGACACACACACACGCATCCACGAGCACTGCGCAGTCCTCAGATGCCTCTCCCTCCAAAACCCCTTCCCTTGCCTCACCTGCGACCCCCCTCCCAGAAGCTCTTCCTCTGTGAGCTTGGCCTCTTCCCCACAGATACACCTGACACGAAGTCCAGGCGGAAGAGGCGACCACCACACACAGAGGGGAGTGCCCCTCACACCCGGACACCCTCCCCCAGGCACAGGCACAGGCAGGCTGAGGACCCCATTCGAAAGTCCCCCCGGACCAGGAAGGGCAAGACCCCACCACCACCAGCACGCAGCTCCACCACACAGTCTTTCTCCTCCATCCCCCAGCCCACCACTCCACAGGTTCCACCGCCACACCCTGCCCCAGGTTCCCCCACACACCGATACTGCATCCCCAAACTGCTTAGGCCCTCCCCCCCTACCACTTGCTCTTCCACCCCCAAACCAGACGCTCAGCCTGTTTGTGCCACTGGTGTGGAGACCGGGTCCCCCCCTCTGTCCTGCCCACCTCATCTACCCTCCCTTCCACTGCCTTGGAGTCATGCACTGCAGTGGAGTCCACAACCACCCTCTCTGACTCGGGCACTGCAGTGGGGACCCAGTCCACTCCATCTGACCGGCCCACTGCAGTGGTTGCAGCACCCACACCATCTGACTTGTGCCCTACAGTGGTGCCGGCCCCCACTGAGTCAGACACCTCCACTGCAGTTGCCGGTGACACTCCTGCACCCACCACCCCTTCACTGCCTCCTTCTGGCATCCCCTGATCCTGTCCCTGCGGTGCCTGGCCTGCTCCTTGTATGCCCCTCCGAGGGGGATGTCCCCTGTCCGTACCAGTGCAGGCAAGCAATGGGTGACAAGTTGTCACATATCACCCTGTTGGGACTGTGTATTTGGACTGGCCATTGGCCTTAGTTTCTTTTGGACTTGAATTTTTAGTTTAACATTTGCTGAATAAAGCCTCTTTTTGTTTACTTGTTGTTTTTCTTTGGATGTACATGATGTAGATGAGTATCATCATGCATTTGCAGTTGTAATAGTGTTCAGATCATGAAAATGAAGTGTTGCTGTGATGGACTCCATGTGGTCCATGGGATATGTGTCCTAATGTAGTCTGGATCTATAGCATCCTTTGCTGCAGTCTGAGGGTGTAATGTTCTGCATTTGACACAGGGATGTACGTTTTTCATTTGTAAATTAACATCTTTGTCTTACACTGATGCACATCTGGTGGGCTTACCACTGTTCAATGTTTCTATTTCCCTGACTGTGTGCCCATCTCCACTGTACATGCAGTTTAGCACATCAATGTTGAAGGTCTCATCTGTGTATACAGTGCAACTTGCTTGACATGTGTTTTGGGTGTATGCAGATGACTGACGTGACACTCCCGTACCCAGGCTGATGTGAGCAGAGCCTTCAGTGTGTTGTAGTTGTTGACTCACTGACCGAGTGTTCTGCTGACATGTTTGAGTCGTGCACAGACAAGGTTTGGCACAGCGGACCTTCCACAGGAGTGGAGTGCCCTCATGGCAGTGTGTAATCCCGTGACATTGACTGGGCCCGTGTTGTGTGTTGTGTGAGCATGTCTGTGTGTGTTCCCTTCCCTTTTCCTACACAGGCTGTGTCCCTAGGGATGTTCCTGTTTGTGATGCTTGCTGAGTTGTCCTGTGTTCATCCAGCATCTTGGACCTGGATTCTCCGGGATGTGGGTGCATGTCAAACTAATGTTCATCAGGTTGTCATCCCTAGTTGTCTTTGTTGTTAGGTCTGGGGATGTGGGCAAATGCAGATGGGACACAGTCAGGATTCCTCTTGGCACTTGTTGGTTACACAAGTCATGTAATTTACAGTTTGTGGTAGCTTTCAGTGATTGTGATACGTTGTGTGTGTGACTGCTGCCACTCCTCAGGGTCAGAGCTGCAATGTTGGAAGTTGTCTATGTGTGTTCTTTGTGGGTGACCTTGGCTTCTTCATTGGTGTGTGACTGTGGCCGGGATCCCATTGATTGGGGTGGATTTCACGTCATGCCCATGTACGGCGTACTGTGCAGTGTGTCAGACATTCACGAGTCTTGTTGACTGGCCATGTGTGATGGGTTTCTGCACCTTAGTTCCCACCACCACCCCTGGGATTGTCATGGGTGCATGTGCAATGTCACCAGTCCATGTGAGCTTCACTGCTGCACATTGGTGGAGATCAAGGTGTGTGGTGTTGAGTGTGTGCAAATGAGAGTTGTTGCACGGCTAGACCCCTACCTCCATATTGGCTTTGGCTGACAGGCCGTGCTGATTGATTTGTGCTTGTGTAGGTGTGATGGTAGTTTGTTGCTCAGGACACATGACTGTGGTTCACAGTGTGAACGACATCTAGCTTTGTCATCACAGTGGGATTATCATGCAGGCTAGTGTCACCACAATGTGGGGTCCCTGGGGGTAGTGCTGTGGTGGGTCTGTCTCTTGCTGTGTTAGTTGCTGTCAAGCTTGTGTGACATGTGTAATTTGGGCTCCCTCTCATCTAACAATGCCTGATTGCCCACATAGGGGAATCAGATCCATGAGTTACTTTTGTGTGGCACTGTAAACACATCTGTGTAATTGGGATTCAGGCCTCCTCATGTGTTGTGTGGTTGCCTGGGGACACTGGCACACCCCCATCACCTGTTGTGTTTGATATGCAGTGTGAGGCTGCCTGTTTGTGTTTGTGCATCTGCACCACTGCATTGGCATATCTTTAGTGTGCCATTGGCTGTATGTTGTTTGGTGGGTTTCCCCTGCTGTCCCTGGGACTCCTAGGTCATCAGTCAGCACAATGATCATGGTTTGTATGTCCCATTGCTGCCATGGTATGGTATTTGTTTACCTCACATCTACAGTCTCCACAGGATATCTACATTTGTGTGTCCATTGGTGCAGCTTTGTGGGTCTGCATTATGATGGTCACTTCTGTCATTGTGTAATTGATGAATGTTGACAATGTCAGCCCCCATGGGTGATGTTTGTCTGCACATGGCCAAAGGTATGTCTTATTTGCACTGCACTGTTTGCCTCACCCAATCTATGTTGCTATGGGACACAAGCACTACTTTGCCACTGATGTGTTTGTTGTTCTGTGACCAGGAATCATCCATGCTGTTTGGCATTTGCAGCTTTTTCCATGACAACACTTACATTTTGGTCACTGTGATGATGGGGGTTTAGACCCCATTGCCACATTGTTCAAAATGTGCTTCAGCTATGGACCCCACACTTACATTTTGGTCACTGTGATGATGGGGGTTTGGACCCCATTGCCACAATGTTCAAAATGTGCTTTAGCTATGGACCCCACACTTACCTTTTGGTCACTGTGATGATGGGGGTTTAGACCCCATTGCCACAATGTTCAAAATGTGCTTCAGCTATGGACCCCACACTTACCTTTTGGTCACTGTGATGATGGGGGTTTAGACCCCATTGCCACATTGTTCAAAATGTGCTTCAGCTATGGACCCCACACTTACCTTTTGGTCACTGTGATGATGGGGGTTTAGACCCCATTGCCACAATGTTCAAAATGTGCTTCAGCTATGGACCCCACACTTACCTTTTGGTCACTGTGATGATGGGGGTTTGGACCCCATTGCCACAGTGGTCATGGTCTGCTTGTATTGTGGAGGCCACACACATTTATGTGTGACACATGTGATAGGGGGTCACATTGTATGTTCAATGTCATGTTCAGTGTTGTAGGCATTTGACACAGACTACACACGCTTGTCATGGTGTTGGGGGGATGTCTTTTTCTGACATTCCTTATGTTGGAGTATGCTGGTTGTGTCATGCATTACCCGTCCTATGAGTAGGGGTGGTGTTGGTGGTAGGCATCCAGCCCCCTATGAGTGGGGATGGTAGTAGTGACAGGCATCCAGGCCCCCCTGAGTAGGGGTGGTGGTAGTGGTAGGCATCCAGCCCCCTATGAGTGGGGATGGTAGTAGTGACAGGCATCCAGGCCCCCCTGAGTAGGAGTGGTGGTAGTGGTAGGCATCCAGGCCCCCATGAGTAGGGGTGGTGGTAGTGGTAGGCATCCAGCCCCCCCTGAGTAGGGGTGGTGGTAGTGGTAGGCATCCATCCCCCTATGAGTGGGGATGGTAGTAGTGACATGCATCCAGGCCCTCCTGAGTAGGGGTGGTGGTAGTGGTAGGCATCAATTCCCCTATGAGTGGGGATGGTAGTAGTGACAGGCATCCAGCCCCCCCTGAGTAGGGGTGGTGGTAGTGGTAGGCATCCAGGCCCCCATGAGTAGGGGTGGTGGTAGTGGTAGGCATCCAGCCCCCCCTGAGTAGGAGTGGTGGTAGTGGTAGGCATCAATTCCCCTATGAGTGGGGATGGTAGTAGTGACAGGCATCCAGCCCCCCCCTGAGTAGGGGTGGTGGTAGTGGTAGGCATCCAGGCCCCCATGAGTAGGGGTGGTGGTAGTGGTAGGCATCCAGCCCCCCCTGAGTAAGGGTGGTGGTAGTGGTAGGCATCAATTCCCCTATGGGTGGGGATGGTAGTAGTGGTAGGCATCCAGGCCCCCTGAGTAGGGGTGGTGGTAGTGGTAGGCATCCAGCCCCTGAGTAGGGGTGGTGGTAGTGGTAGGCATCAATTCCCCTATGGGTGGGGATGGTAGTAGTGGTAGGCATCCAGGCCCCCTGAGTAGGGGTGGTGGTAGTGGTAGGCATCCAGCACCCATGAGTAGGGGTGGTGGTAGTGGTAGGCATCCAGGCCCCCTGAGTAGGGGTGGTGGTAGTGGTAGGCATCCAGCCCCCTGAGTAGGGGTGGTGGTAGTGGTAGGCATCCATCCCCCTATGAGTGCCTATGAGTGGGGATGGTAGTAGTGACAGACATCCAGGCCCCCTGAGTAGGGGTGGTGGTAGTGGTAGGCATCCAGCCCCCTGAGTAGGGGTGGTGGTAGTGGTGGGCATCCAGCCCCCCCTGAGTAGGGGTGGTGGTAGTGGTGGGCATCCATCCCCCCCTGAGTAGGGGTGGTGGTAGTGGTAGGCATCCAGGCCCCTATGGGTGTGTATGGCATTGGTGATAGCCATCCCGCCCTATGGTTCTGCTGTTGCTAGTGTACGTCATTTCTACATCCCTATGTGTGTGTGACATATGTCGGGTACGTGTCGTTTGTTTGTGTAGTGGGTGTTTGACTTACCGTCTGCGCCGTACGCGTCCGTACCTGTTCCGGTAATAGATGTAGAGTATTGGTAGGACCTGCGCGATGGGATTCATCGTTGGTTCGTCTCGCTCGGTTTCTCGTTGCTTCGACTCGTACTCGTCGCTGGCTTGTTCTGCCTCGTAGCCGTGGATCGTCTTGTAGCGCCGAATCGGAGCTTATGTGCGGCTCTCCCGGATGCTCTGACGTGCCGGACGTCGCAACGGGTTCGGCGCGTACGGAGTGCACATCGTACTAGTCAGGCCGGAAGGTGCTGTATATTTGCTTCCGTGCGACTCGATTCTGCGTTTACGGATCCGGCTCGGGCGGGGAACAGGAGCTGGAATGGGTACGTACGGCTGGGTCGGGATCTGGGCAGTTATGCGCATAGTACTTGCTCGTTCGAACGAATGTTCGAATCGGTCGGGAAACACGCGTTCGGTTTTTCCCGGACGAATAGTGTTAGGTGGGCTTCCGGCCGAGATCGGAATCGACCCCTCAGAGTGCATCTGGGGCCCATTTGTAGAATATCTATCAAGGGGGCTCCCTCTATGTGCTTGCCCGACGCGGACCCGGGCACTTCATCTCTTTCAGTTTTATATACTCCAGGCAAGGTGAACGAAGAAACACAGGTGACTCCGCATGAAGGCCAGTCGGGCATCTCCTAAGCCCAGGGATACATAGAAGAAGGCTCCGTGCACCCTTAATGTTGGGAAGGGGGGGGAGGGTGTTGAGAGGGATATTGTACATTTGTCATCTTATCAAGAAGTAATGCAATAGTGCCTTTCCTTTTTGCTACTTCTGCTTATGACTTAGCTCACTTCCTCAGAGAGCGGCGACTGTGTTATTATGTAGATCTAACATGTTGAATACTAGGAAGTGGACTTCCACGTACGATGTTGTACAATGCTTGAAAAATATTCATAAACATAAAGTTGGAAAAAAAAACATGTGAGTGGTTGTAGACACAAAAAATGCCCTACAAACTTTCAAAATGTGCAAAAGAAGTAAAGTGCAGAACAGTGAAACCTTCAGACAAAATAAAACTAATCAATCTTAATAACTACAACATAGAAACTTTGAAAACACTAATTACAATAAATTAAGGTGTTAAAAGCAAAACAGTAGCTTTTAGCGAGTCACAGCCATAGCTACTCCCCTCCTTTTAAAGTTCAATATGTTCAATATGTGTGAGATCCAAAATGGATACATCAAATATGTTGGCCCTGTCTAGCGTTTGTAGGAGCCCTTGAGTCATACATGTGAGAAGTTGGCCTGGCATATGCTGTCCACTAATTATAGTGGGCACCTTGCACCAGTCCAAACAACCCCTTATTGGAGATAGGTTAAAGACAACCTTTATTGAAAGCTATCCTAGTGGTAGCTATGGAGAGCAGCCTTCAGGCTAAGTCTTGAAGGAATGTAAAGCAGCTTGTTTTACCAGTCTATAATCTCTTGAGTGACCAAATGAAAGAGGACCACACCAGGTATATATTCAAAATATATGTATTTATTACTAAACACACCCCTCTAGTCTCTTTATGAGGCTAGAGTTTGAAGTACATAAATTATAAGTTAGTTATCTACAGTAATAGCACAAATACACGTTTGAGCCCCAGGGGCGTACCCAACCATATACCAATAAAGTGGTATAAGAACCACGACTGAGCTAGACACAAGGCCTAGAGCCTGTAGAAGTGCTTGGACCACAAATTGATAATGCCCACTAGGGGTTGAGAATGCTGTCTTTGGCTTTGCATCATCAGCTAGTCTGATCTGCCAGTAGCCAGCTGTCAGGTCAAATGTGCTTAGATACTTGGCTGAGGCCAAAGTGTCTATTAGCTCATCTGCCCTTGGTATTGGATGGGCATCAGTCCTAGTGACTGCATTGAGACACCTGTAGTCCACACAAAACCTCATCTCTCTTTTCCCACCATTGGTGTGAGGTTTTGGCACAAGGACCACTGGACTAGCCCAAGGGCTATCTGAGGGTTCAATAACTCCCAAATCCAACATCTTCTGGACTTCTGTCCTGATACAGTCCCTGACATGGTCAGGTTGCCTATAAATCTTATTTTTAATAGGCAGACTGTCCCCAGTGTCCACTTCATGAGTGCACCAGGTAGTCTGACTGGGTGTCAGTGAGAATATGTGTCTGAACTGATTGAGCACCTGTCTGCAATCAGTCTGCTGCTGGGTAGTGAGGCTGCCTGCCAAGGCTACACCATCCACTGACCCATCACCAGGGTTCTGTGAGAGCAGGTCAGGGAGTGGGTCACTCTCTTCCTCCTGTCCCTCATCAGTAGCCATGAGCAAGCCCATGTCTGCCCTGTCCACATATGGTTTTAACCTGTTGACATGGAGAACCCTGTGGGGACTCCTGGGTGTTCCTAGGTCTACTAAGTAGGTAACCTCACCCTTCTGTTCAACAATGGTATGGGGTCCACTCCATTTGTCTTGGAGAGCTGCTGGGGCCACTGGCTCCAACACCCACACCTTCTGTCCTGGCTGGTAAACAGTCAGTACAGCCTTTGGTCATGCCAGGCTTTTGAAGTTCCTGGCTAGCCTCAAGGTTTTTAGTTGCCTTTTTCATATACTCAGCCATCCGGGAGCGGAGACCAAGTACGTAGTCCACTATGTCTTGCTTTGGGGGCTTGAGAGGTAACTCCCATCCTTCCTTCACCAAGCACAATGGACCCCTGACAGGGTGACCAAACAAAGTTCAAAAGGGCTGTAGCCAACCCCCTTTGAGGCACCTCCCTGTATGCAAATAAAAGGCAGGGCAAGAGTATGTCCCATCTTCGCCTAAGCTTTTCTGGGAGCCCTTTAATCATGCCCTTCAAGGTTTTGTTGAATCTCTCAACTAAACCATTGCATTGTGGGTGATAGGGTGTGGTGAACTTGTAAGTCACTCCACACTCCTTCCACATTGCTTTTAAGTATCCAGACATAAAGTTTGCACCCCTGTCTGATACAACCTCCTTAGGGAAGCCCACTCTTGAGAAAATTCCCAGGAGGGCCCTTGCCACCACAGGTGCTGTAGTGGTCCTAAGGGGAATAGCCACTGGGTACCTGGTGGCATGATCCACTACCACCAGGATAAACCTATGCCCAGATGCTGTTTGGGGATCCATGGGACCAACAATGTCAATCCCCACCCTTTCAAAGGGAACCCCCACCACAGGTAGTGGTATCAGGGGGCCTTTGTAGTGCCACCTGCCTTGCCACTGGCCTGGCAGGTTACACAGGAGCGACAAAACTCCTTGGTGTCTTCAGACATGTGGGGCCAGTGAAAGTGAGGGACAATTCTGTCCCAAGTCTTGTTCTGGCCCAGGTGACCTGCTAAGGGAATGTCATGGGCTAGGGTCAATAGGAAGCCCCTGAACTTCAAAGGTATAACCAACCTCCTGGTAGCACCAGGCTTGGGGTCTCTACACTCTGAGTACAAGAGTCCATCATCCCAATACACAGTATGGGGACCACTAGCTTTCCCAGCAGCCTCAGCAGCAGCTTGCTGTCTGAGGGGTTCAAGAGCGGGGCAGCTCTGCTGCTCCTGGCTCAGATCTGCCCTGGAAGGTCCCCCTGTCCCCAAGAACTCAACCTGGTCAGGTTCAAGCTCCTCTGGGACAGTTCCTTCCTCAGGACTGAGATCTGATCTTCCTTCTGAGCCAAGGGGGAAGGCACTGCCTTTACCCTACTACTCCTCTTCTTGGAGGGCACTTGGTCCATTATTCCAGAATCCAAGGCCTGTTCAGTGTTAGACATTTTGGCTTGTGACCTGGTCACAGCAAACACATCTGCAGGGATGCCCAGCATTTCTGCATGGATCCTGAGCTCCACTTCTGCCCAAGCTGAAGTTTCTAAGTCATTGCTAAGCAAGCATTCAACGGGTAGGTCTGCACTTACCACAACCTTCTTAAGGCCAGTTACCCCTCCCCAGGAGAAGTTAACAACTGCCAGAGTATGGTCTGTTCTGACGTTGCTAGCATTGGTCACTTGGTACATTTCACCAAGTATAATCTGCCCAGGACTCACAAGGTCTTGTGTCACCATGGTGACACTTGCCACTGTGTCCCTAAATGCCAAAGCCTCTCTTCCATTGATTAAGGGCTGTTGTCTGTACTTGCCCAGATTACTGGGACTCATAGAGGAGGTCATATCCATGCCTCCATCACAGACTAGGACAGCCTGAGTGAGTTCTCTGACTAGGTCAGAGCTCATCTCTTTACCCAGGGTCAACCCTACTAAACCCTTGGCTTGTGTAGTCCCACCACCAACTGTAACTGCACTAGGGGGAGCAGGTGCCTTAGGGGCATTGGTGGGGGCTGGAGTCGAGTCTTTGGACTTGGTGCAATCACTGGTCCAGTGGGTCTTTTGCTTACAGACCTTGCACCATGGTTTCCTTTGGCCTTTCCCTTTGGTAGAATGTGAATCCCCACCTGAAGAAGATTTTTGGGGGCCTTGTGAAGACTTTTGATCTTTACCCTTCTCCCCACCCTTATCAGAGGTTTTCGAATCTTGCTTCTTAGGGTCACCACCTTGGTTCTGTACCTTCTGCTTCACCCTGGTTCTGACCCATTTGTCTGCCTTCTTTCCCAATTCTTGGGGAGAGGTCAGATCAGAGTCTACCAGGTGCTGATGCAACAGCTGATTTTGACAGTTATTAAGAATCTGCTCCCTCATGATCAGATTGTACAATCCTGTGAAGTCACATACCTTACTGCCCAATAACCAACCTTCCAGAGCCTTGGCAGAACAATCAACAAAGTCCACCCAGTCTTGAGTCTGTGCTTTTGGGTATCCCTGAACTTTAACCTGTATTGTTCAGTGGTTAGGCCAAACCCATCAATTAGAGCACTCTTCAAGACTTTGTAATTATCAGCATCCTCCTCTCTAACAGTGAGGAGCTTGTCTCTACCCTTGTCTGCAAAGGAGAGCCACAAGATTGCTGCCCACTGCTCCTGAGGGACCCTCTGTACTTTACAGGCCCTCTCTAGAGCAGTTATCCATTTGTGGATGTCATCCCCACTCTGGTAGGGAGGGACAATCTTGCTCAGGTTTCTATGGTCCTAAGACCTTTCCCTATCTTTGGGGAAACTGTTGCCACCATGGGACTCTAGTCCCAACTTTTGTCTCTCTCTATAGAGATCTAGGGACTCCCTGTCTATAGCCAATTGCTGTTTCCTGAGTTCAAGCTGAGTTTGCTCATACTGAATCAGTCTCTTTCTCCTCTCATGAGAGGATTCCCTCCTATGAGAGGAGACAGAGGTCCCTATTGAGGTGTCAGAGTGGTTAGACTCCTGAGAAGGAGACCTAGACCTTCTGGGCACACTCAGAACTCTTCCTGGGGGACAAAGGGGAGGTCATTCTGATCCTCCTCCTCCTCCTCCACAGGAGGAATTGGGTTTTCCAGGACAAGGTCATTTTCACCTTCCTGGCCAGTTTCAGAGGGGGGCCTGGGTTTCTTCACCCCTGGCCCCTTCCTCATCTTCTGCCCCACCCTCTTTGCCTACCCCTTCAGACCCTAGGGGCCTGCTGAGATCATCAGCTAGTAACACCTCCCTGAGGTGTTGGGTGCTGGCACTTTTGCCTGCCTTCAACTTCCTAGTATTGCATAATGCTCTCAATTCCAAGAATGGGAGTTTATCATACTTGGAGGGAAGAAGCCCACTGGCTTCTGGCAAGGACTCACTGGGTCCTGGCTTTGAAGACATTACTAGTGAGGTGTGGTGTATGCACTACCTACTCTAGTGTGGCTCTACTAAACTCTCTTGAGTTGTAGAAAGGGTGTGCTGTCCCTTAACACACAACTCTAAGTTCAGCGGAACTTACTGTATTACTAAGCTTGATTTATATGTACCTTAGGTACCCTTAGTGGTTTTCAGTTGATCAATTCAATTGAGATTATCTGGTAAAACAATAGCAAGCTGGAATCCCACACGCTGCACACCAATGTGAGAAGTTGGCCTGGCATATGCTGTCCACTAATTATAGTGGGCACCTTGCACCAGTCCAAACAACCCCTTATTGGAGATAGGTTAAAGACAACCTTTATTGAAAGCTATCCTAGTGGTAGCTATGGAGAGCAGCCTTCAGGCTAAGTCTTGAAGGAATGTAAAGCAGCTTGTTTTACCAGTCTATAATCTCTTGAGTGACCAAATGAAAGAGGACCACACCAGGTATATATTCAAAATATATGTATTTATTACTAAACACACCCCTCTAGTCTCTTTATGAGGCTAGAGTTCGAAGTACATAAATTATAAGTTAGTTATCTACAGTAATAGCACAAATACACGTTTGAGCCCCAGGGGCGTACCCAACCATATACCAATAAAGTGGTATAAGAACCACGACTGAGCTAGACACAAGGCCTAGAGCCTGTAGAAGTGCTTGGACCACAAGGAACCACCCAAGGTAGTGACACAGGGGACCCACGGGGGACGCGTGCAGTGTATGAACACAGCCGCGAACCGCCGTTAACTTCTATGGGGAAAGTCGCGATTAGAATTTAAAAGAAAAGGGACACTTAGAGGAGGACTTGGAGCAAACCCTTTGAGAACTAGGCTGTTCTAGTGTCAATACCCACGGGAGCACCGGAGTACTCGAGTTACCTCACCCAGGGAAGCCGGGTGCATAGGTGTCTTTCGGGGTCGGGTTTCGTCGTCGCTTTCAATGGCGATCTGCTGCAAAGTGCTGCTGGCGGCCAAGTCGAAAGTGTTCGGGTGGATCCAAAGGTGGATCAAAGATCTGAAGAACCTGAAAGCAGAGGGGACAGAGTCAGGGTCACTAGCCAGTGACCAGGAAGGCGATGAGCAGATGCCCACCGATGTCGAGTGCTTCAGGTAGGTTGACGGTCATCTTGACTCTTCAGCCACGAGGTCCAGGAGGCGTCGACAATGACCAGGAGCTGGATTCGAGCTGTCCAACAACGTCTGTCGATTGCAGGGGTGTCGACGACCGGATTGGACCCAACAAGCCTTGGCAACGGCAAGTCTTGTGGAAATGGAAGAAGGACGATGTTGCAGACCAGCAAGGTCTGGGGGACTCACCCAGCAAAGGTAAGTCAGGGTACGCCTGGAGCAACCAGGGAGTCCAAGCAAAAAAAGATTGGCCTTCGGGAGGGCCTACTAGCCAACGGACTAGTGACCGCAAAGGAGCCTCGAGTCGATGCACGTGGAGCTGGCTCACAGGACACTCATGGAATGGAGGCCAGTGATCTTCAGTGCAGTTGGTGCTGGAGGCTGGGGCTACTCGAAGCCCAAAGCACGACTTCGTGGGAGACCCAGAAGAGGATGCACTTGCAAATGCGTTCGGTGTCCAGGGGTCACGGTTCCACGTTACCCACGACAGCTACGGGCCTCAGCTTTGCTGGGGACTCAGGGCAGCCTCAGGGAAGTCTGGAAATCTACCTCTGGTGATGCAAAGACTTCGGCGTCCGACGGGAGCTTCAGCGATGCAGACCGGACAATTGCTTCTTTGGTGCCTGCCAAGCAGGGGAGTCACTCCTTGACCCCAAGGGAGATTCTTCAGTCCTCTAATCTTGAAGTAGAGCGTCGAAGGTCCAGGATTCTGTGTCAGAGTTTCGTCCAGGTTAATCTAAAGTCCTAAGGACTGGGGTCCCCTACTTATACTAAGGTAGGGGTTGGACATACTCTGTGGCCCCACCTATGGGAGGGTCAGGGCAGAGGGGTGGTTACACCCCTTTCCCTTTGTCCAGTTTCGTGCCAGAGCAGGGGCTGGAAGCCCCTGAGCCGGTTTGAACTGGGGTATGCACAGGGACACCAAGTGTGCCCCCAGTGCAGGACTTCAAAGCACCCGAGAGTGCTCCCGACCAGCCCCAATACACACTATCCTGTCTGGGGAGGTGGTCACACCTCCCTGAGACAGGAAACCTATTGTCCAGGCCTCCCCTGCCGGAGTTTCGGTCAGCAGCAGGAGGCCAGACTCGTGTCTGTGGCAGCGGCATCCATTTTGTGATGCCAGGGCTCTGGAAAGTCAGTACCGGGTATACCGGTGTGTACATGTCTTTCCCTCTAGAAGGGTGGAATGCTACCCCCGCCACCAGAACTGGCGGGGGGTAGTATTCCAAGATGTTTGACACCAAACACGACATGTTTCCGTGCAGCCATCCCAAAGTTAGCATTTAACGCGAGGTTATAATGCGCTAAGAGTATATGGTCAGGCTGCACTACAAACAGCATCAGAGAAGGGTTTCCGAACGCTGAAGAGGGGCCCTGCTCATGCAGGGGCACCCTCTCACATAGGAACCACGCACTCTGCCTTCAGGATTGATAAGGCCTGTCATAGGAGTGACTTATAGGTTTATATGTGTGTATGTATGTAGTGATATAGGTAGCCTATATCACAGTAAGGGGTGCATGCACCACCTTACCCAGGCTGCAGTAGCAGACCTGTGGTGTCATTTTGGATGGCCTTCCAGGGGTGGCACAATACATGCTGCAGCCCCTGGTAGGCCTCTGAGGTACCTATGCCCTGGGTACATAGTATACCATATACTAGGGACTTATAAGGGCACTCCAGATTCCAATCAGAGATGTGCCTAAGGCACATGGAAACCATTTTAGAGAGGAAGCAGCTAGGCTGGGGTTCTGATTAGCAGGGCCCCAGCCAGACTAAGGTCGAAAAACAGTGAAGCATCAGCAAAAAGTGGGGGTACCCATGTGAAGCAGATCCTACTCTCCTACAATACAAATGTAGATTCAAGGTGCAAGTTAGAAGAGCCCAGACACACTTGTTTTCCAGAGATGTAGGAATAAGATTTAATGTGTAACAATCCACACAAATAATAGCAGCAGGCTTTTTAGGTTAGCTTCACCAAATGAAGCAATATAGAACATGGATGTTCAATAGCTTCAATGTTTTTGTAACTTCTATTAGAAGGTTAAAGAGTCTTTTGGATAATTTTACACATAGTAAAAATCATTGCTAAAGGTACATATATCCATGTGGTTTGACTGGGATGATCAGAGTCCTTCTCTCCCTCACACCAGTGACTACGGGACGCACTTCTCTGCATCGGGGGTTGAGACCCTGCCAGGCTCCCCCGTTCCTGCCACACCGCTTACACGCCATTGTGCGCCCAGAGGCGCATTTTACGAACAGAGAGCTCCTGCTGCGCGGGACACGCTTCTCTGCATCGGGGGTTGAGACCCTGCACCAGGGGCCAAACGGACTTCACTTCCCAGGCTCCCCCGTTCCTGCCACACCGCTGACACGCCATTGTGCGCCCGGAGGCGCATTTAATGAACAGAGAGCTCCCGCTGCGTGGGACGCACTTCTCTGCATCGGGGGTTAAGACCCTGCACCGGGAGCCAAATGGACTTCACTTTCCAAGCTCCCCCGTTCCTGCCACACCGCTGACATGCCATTGTGCGCCTGGAGGCACATTTAACGAACAGAGAGCTCCTGCTGCGCGGGACACGCTTCTCTGCATCGGGGGTTGAGACCCTGCAACAGGGGCCAAACAGACTTCACTTCCCAGGCTCCCCCATTCCTGCCACACCGCTGACACGCCATTGTGCGCCCAGAGGCGCATTTAACGAACAGAGAGCTCCCGCTGCACGGGACGCACTTCTCTGCATCAGGGATTAAGACCCTGCACCGGGGGCCAAACGGACTTCACTTCCCAGGCTCCTCCGTTCCTGCCACACCGCTGACATGCCATTGTGCGCCCGGAGGCGCATTTAATGAATGGAGAGCTCCTGCTGCGCGGGAAACGCGCAGGCTGCGCCTGGGCGAAGCCCGGGCCAAGGGTGGGCCCGCCCTTGCCCGTCACTGACCGGAGGTGGCCGGGCCCCCCCCTCTAACATCTGACATCCAAACTTAACAGCTGTTTGTGGCCCCTTTCGACTCTCGATATAAGCCAAGATTATATCGCAGTGTGTGGTCGGGAATTGTGGCTGGGAGCGCCACATCTCTGGAAGGAACTGGGGCAAGTTAAGGACGCTAAGGACCCTCTCTTACGGAGACGAGTAAGTCACACTTCTTTTTAACTTGTTTTTGTGCTGTGTCATGTGTAGACTGGGTTTACCTCCATTATGGGCAAAAGGAAAGCTGGTGACCTAATCAGAGCTGAAACCAACACAAAGAAACCCCGGAAACCAGGCCATAAAAAGCAAATGGCTGATTTGCGCCCTAATACTGACACGCTGGCTGACATTGACTTACTAATTGAAGAAGTCGCGTCCCTATTAAACCCAGTAGACTCTATTAAAGGGAAGGGTGATGCTTCAAGGGTTCCGGATATGTTCAAAAATGTCAAAGCTAAAAAGTTGCAGAAAGCAGTCACTAGACGCCAAACAAGCCCTGCTGCCTCAGACCATCAGTGTGCGACAATGGAATCCGTTGAGGATGCAATCAATCTATCACCCAAATCTAAGGCTAAGGAGGCAGAACCCATGACACCGTCTACTAAAACCCCTTGTCCACTATTTCCCGAAATCATTATTGCCTGAGTGTTCCCTGTCATAATCGGTTTGCAGCCCTTCAAATTCCAGGGGATGTCGAATGGCAAAATCTATTACAGTCACAACCTGAAAACAGCCATGCTGATCAAACTGGAAATGGAAGCCAACCGGGTCCGGTGATACCTACTGAGCCAGTGTCTTTATTAATATCAACACTAAAACTGGATCAACTTAGTAGCTTGATTGCCTCCTTGGTGGACCAAGACTCTTTGCTGCAGCAAAAAGGTTTGCTGTGCTGCTGCAATAAAGTCCCAGCTGGAACTTCCTCAAACTCCCAAGCGAAGCAAATCTATTCGAAAGTGCCAGCAGACTCAAATAGATCGGAGCTGACACAAAATTTCGCTGCCATCTCAAGCGCTACAAAGTCATCGGAAATCACTCGATTCGCACGTGTTTCTTCTGCAAATTGCCCAGTTCGATATGCAACGTATCCTAATCAAATGGCCCCTAATAGTATGACTGTAGGAAAGTAGGATCTGCTTCTTATGGTTACCCCCACTTTTTGCTTGATGTTACACTGTTTTGACTAGTCTGACTGGGATCCTGCTACTCAGGACTAAGGCTGGGCGTAGTTCGCGTAGTAGCGCTATGCGAAGCTACGCGAAGTGCACTTCGCACTACGCGAGCTACGCATATCTACGCGAACTGCGTAGTGCACTGTGCAAAATGCTGTTCGCACTGATTGCACAGTGCCGGATGCTTGTCCGCACTGTGCAATCATTGCAAACGGCTTCTTGCACAGTGCAAGCGGTACAGTTTCTGCCGCTCGAGTAGATTTCTACTCGAGCGGCAGCTTTCAACGCGGACTGGTAGTTTCTCATCGCGAGCGGTCGCGAGCATACGCGACCACTCGCAATGAGAAACCTGACCTCCCGCGTTGAGAATCTCGCCGGGAGGTTTATTTTCCACGCTCGTGATCGGCAACTTGATGTTGCTGATCGCGAACAAGGAAAAAGTCTCGCCGGGATGTCATTTTGCTTGCTCGCGGTCGCCAACTTGACGTTGAGGACCACGAGCAAGCAAAAAATTACCGCTACGCTACGCGTGTTTGCACTGTGCTACGTGCAATTCGCATAGTGCGAAGTAGCGCAAACTTCGCAAACTACGCGAGCGTAGCGTAGTACTTCGCCCAGGCTTACTCAGGACCCCAGTCTATCTGCTTTCTCCTTAAAATGTTATGCCATGTACTTTGGTACACTCCAGATTGGATACTGGGGTACCCTTATAAGTCCTTAGTATATGGTACCCATGTACCCAGGGCATAGGAACCCCAGAGGCCTCCCATGGGCTGAAGCATGTATTATGCCACCCATGAGAGGCCATGCAAAATGGAACTACAGGTCTGCCATTGCAGCCTGTGTAAGTTGGTGCTTGCACCACTTACTTTAGATATAGGTTCACTATATCTATAGGTCACTACACTTAAAACTTATAAGTCACCCCTATAGCAAGCCTTAACAATCCTGAAGGCAGGGTGCTGGTATTTATGCGAGAGGGTGCCCCTGCATGAGCAGAGCCCCTCTGCAGCCTTCGGAGACCATTCTCCTGGGTTGTCTGTGACTCAGCCAGAAATACAGGTAGAGGTGCATTATAACCTCACGGTAACTGCTATCTCGAAAACGGCTGAAACAAAACATGTCGTGTTTGGTATCAAACACCTTGGAATCATACCTCCACACCGGTAACCGGTGTGGGAGGTATGATTCCACCCTTCTGAAGCGAGCTTCGTGGGGTCACTGGTCTTTCCGGTGCCAGCCTTCTCGACCCCGTCAGCACAAAATGGATGCTGCCGACCAGAGACACATTTCTGCCCTCCTGCTGCTGAGCCAAGCTCGAGCAGAGAAAGGCAGCACAATAGGCATCCTGTCCCAGGACACCTCCCAGACAGGATTTAGTGTATTGGGGCTGGGTGGGTGCACTTCCAAAGTGCCTGAAAGTCTGCACCTGGGGCACATTTGGTGTCCCTGTGCATAGTCCAGCTCAAACCAGTTCTGGGAGCCGTTGGACAAAGGACATGGGAGTAACCTCCCCTCTGTCCTGACCCTCCCCTAGGAGGGTCCCCTGAATCTGTCCAACACTCTCACGTGGGTAGATAAGAGCTTACCTGGCTGTAAGACTTTAGATTTCACGTGGACAAGATTCTGCAACAAGAAACCACTGACCTTCTACAGTCTGGACACTCTGGACTTCGACTGGGCCCGACTTCGTCTCCCTCTCCGTCCAAAGCATCGTCTGTGCCCTTGCACCATACAGGCTCCGTGCAGGACCTGTGGAGCACTAAGGACAACTGAAGAATCTCCCTTGGGGTGAAGGAGTCACTCCCCTGCATTCGCAGGCAATGCAATGCAACTGACTGGTCTGCTGATCCTGAGCTCCTGCAGACTCCGAAGACTCCAGCAACACAGGAGGTGGGTTCCAAAGTTCCCTGAGGTTGAGCTGTCCTCTCATTGAGTTTGAGGCCTGTATCCCTTGTGGGGACCGCATAACCTGAACCCCTGTGGACTGCGTACATTTGCAAGTCCATATGCTTGTTGGCAATTCCCGAGCTTGTGCATTGGACACCTTGTAGTCCTGACCCCGAGCAGTATTTCCACCAAAGAACTCTGGCCTCCTCGTACCGAGTGCTCCGTGGGCTGGTACTTTGTGATCTTGCTTGAGGTGCCCTCGCGACTCCTGGTCCTTCGACCTGTGGGTCCTCTTGAGGGTCATCTTGATTTTTATTGGGCTTCCCTGGTTGCTCCAGACGTGCTCTGACTCCCCATTGCTTGGTGAGTCCCCTGGACCTTGCTGGTCTACATCGTAACCTGCTTGACCTTCCTGTGTGGGTTGCTGTTGCCAAGGCTTGTTGGTACTCCCGCCGGACACTGACCCCTCAGCACACGACATCCTTTGTGGTACAGCTTGCATCTGGCTCCTGGTCATCCTCAACATTTCCTGGACCAGGTGGCTGCAGAGTCAAGCATCCCTTCTTCGCACCTGAAGCACCTGACATCGGTGGGCATTCGTCTACCGAGCCCCTGGTCACCCTGAAGTGACCCAGACTCTGTCCCCTCTGCTTTCAGGTTCCTTCCATTACGGATCCATCTTTGGATTCCTACGGACACTTTCTTCCTTCCCGGCAGCAGCTTTTTTTTGCAACCCTCCATTGAGAAGGACGGCGGTTTCCGACACCACTCTAGGCCTATGCACCCTGCTCCTCTGGGATAGGTAACTCGGGTACTACAGAATCCATGGGTGGGGTGGCTCTCCAACCTCCTAAGTCCCAAAGGGTTTGCTCGAATTCCACCGAGAAGAGTCCTTAAACATTAAAATTATAACCGCGACTTCCCCATAGAATTGTACGGAGCCCGCGGTCGTGTTAGCACACTGCACCCGTCCTCCGTGGGGTCCCTTTCTACTCACCTTGGGTGGTTCCTTGGGCTCCCAGCGATTCTACGTGTTCTAGACATTGTCTCGACTCCAGTCGTGGTCCTTATACCACTATTTTAGTATATGGTTTGGTCTCCCCCTGGAGCCCACTGTGTAATGTGCTACTTACAACTGTTTCTTTGCTAAAGTATTGTGTGCTTGTGTTGTATCCTCGTGTAGAGGATACTAGAGAGTGTTATATAAATAAATACATATTTTTATAACTACTGTGTGGTTCTCCTTTCATTTAGTTACTACTAAAGGTGATATTCTGGTAAAACAAGCTGCTTTACATTCCTTCAAGATTAAGCCTGAAGGCTGCTCTCCACAGCTACCACTAGGATAGCTTTCCAAAGGTTGTCTTTGACCTCATACATCATAAGGGTCGTTTGGACTGGTGCAAGGTGCCCACTTTAATTAGTGGACAGCATATACCAGGCCAACTTCTCACAATGACTACAAGAGCAGCTGACAGTGATTCGCACAAGATAGTAATGGGTGGTGCCAATGTAAACTTTCCCTTCCACCGGGGTGCTTCATATGAACCTACTCCCCATTTCCAATGAGACTATTCATTAATAACCCCAATTGTCTGTACACAAAGAAAAACAAATCAAGGCTCTAACAACTCAATGTACATGACGCGAGTGCCTAAACGTAAGTTTGGAGCCTATAAAGATACTAACGGGTTAATAAGCAAAGTAATATTCTGGTTAAGGGTAAAGCGCAAGTGCCTCTCTGTAATTAGATCAGATATTTTGAGCGCTAGACAGTGTCCCTCAGACACTCCAGCCTTCGATTGCATCCAGGTTACTTTATGTGATAGCCAGCTAGCTAAGAATCTTATTAGTTTTGAACTTCGGACTTGCCACCTCATGAGAAATGATGCTTTGGGAATTAGATTAAAGCTGTCTCTCCCAACTAACAGATCTTTGAGAAGCTCCCTAGTACAATCTGATAACTCATCCTCACAGGCCATTCACCCAGCTCTGACTTCAAAACTGAATGCAGTCGACTGACTGAGTGTAACGCATGCACAGAGTAATTGTGTTTTACTTAGTACAGAATTGATAGCTGAGTCCACTAATGAGGCCGTTTATTTCACTAACAATAGTAGGAGAAACACAGGGGCGTTGAGAATTACAAACCGTGTGTTTCCTAATAGGTACATTTATCTGATGCGTCTACCTGCCTGAGTAGGTCAACTGGAAGTCTTGGCAGTGACAATACGGAGGGTGGGAGTAGGGCAGGTGTCACAACTATCACAACTCTGGTTGACAGCCCATGTTCTACGCATGTAGAGGATCTCACAGGTACCCAGAAACAAGCTGGCATTAACCTAATATCCTGGAACCTGGCCGGTATTGCTTCTAAGCTGGATGATCCCGAGTGGTTATTGTACATCGGAGAGCATGATATTTGCATATTTCAAGAGACCTGGGCAACTGAAAACATTTTTGTGGATGGGTTTACAAGTTATAGTGTAGAAGCTAAACCCCCCAATCATTATGGGAGGGCAATTGGAGGTCTTTTGATTTTTGTCAGGAATAATGTATTTAAGTCATGCACGCTGTTGCAGATAAAATGCTTGGACTTAATGGGGATCACTGCCTTGTTACCATCAGGACTTGTCTTGGCCCTTTTAAACATATATGTAAGATCTACTGCGGCTTGTATTGAATCCCCCACTTTCTCTACCCTTAAAAAAGTGTTGGATTCTTTTCATTCGAACACAAAAGTAATACTGGCCGGTGATTTTAATACATCTTATGAACCATCCTTCTATATTAATGAGGTTACAGAAGAGGAGGATGAACAGTGGGGTATTAGAACACTAACAGGGAAATCCCGGGTAAATTTTACGGCAACTGGTCGCAAACTAGGCTCTCTAGTAGTGGGTAGAGGGTTGAGGGCATGCAACCGTCATACCACTTCTGATCCTGATCGAGCCCCACCTTCAGAAGAGGTAATCATGCGACTGTTATCGACTTTGTTATTGTTATCGACTTTGTTATTTTGGATGTGAGACTCTGGCCATTTTTGAATGATATGAAAGTAGATAGGTGACCGGACAGTGATCACGATTCCCTGGTGGTTTCATTGGTTGGAGCTCCATTGGTAAGAGCATCGAATACATGTCACACAGTGGTGCCCGATCCTGTACTATCTAACTGTAGGCGTTATGTCTCCTGGCCCAAAATTACAACGAACCAAATGTTGTTGTCATAGATATATGGGCTTTATGTCAACTCCCTCGCTAACTATGAAGGGGTGAATGAACAAGAAATCCCAATTCTGAGTATACACAATCCACTCTTCAAAGAGCTTCAACAGGTATTTTATAAAGATGTGGCCAGCAAGAAATCAGCTCTGGGGGAAAAAACTACCTGGTTTGATTCCCCTTGTAAGCAAGCTAAATATCTTTTAAGGTCTGCTGTCCTAGCAGGCGATAGGGTCCAAATAGCTCAAGCAAGGCGTGCGTGCGAATCCTCCATAAAAGTGGCAAAAAAGCGACGGGATGATAGAATCTGGGAGGATATGCTGCGCAGGGTAAAAACAAATGATAGCCTATTCTGGAGCACAGTGTAACAAACTAGAGAGGAGAACACTAAGAACCATCAACATTTTATATCAGCTGACAGGTGGGTTTCCCATTTCTCTGATCTCTATGAGCTTAAGGAAGACATCCCACTGGACTCCTACAGTATTATAATGTCATCTAGGGAATCGTCCTGTCATGATACCTTACAGCTTGATGGCCCAGCTGTCACCTTTAGCTTAGAAGACACCATGAATGCCATCTCTGCGCTAAAAACAGCTAAGGCATCAGGACCTGATAAAATCCCAGGGAACCTCTATAAATCAGAACCCCAGATTTGGTCACTTTATTTCAATCTGCTTTCCAATGCTATAGCGAGAGGGGGGAGATACCGGATTCTTGGAAAGGGGCCGAGATTGTCACCATATACAAGAAGGGTGATGCATGTGCACCATTGAATTACAGGCCAATCAGCCTAATCGACAATGCCCAGAAGATCTTTGCTAAACAAATCCTTGATAAACTACACCTCTGGATAGACACAAGTAACATCATGTTAGATCTCCAAGCAGGGTTTCGCTCTAAGATGAGCACTATAGACCAAATTTTCAGATTTACCACACTGCATTGGAAATATACTCTACTACAACAGCAGAATCTTTATGTGGCATTTGTTGATCTTAGAGCCGCCTTTGATCTCACCCCCCGTACAAATCTGTGGTCTGTTTTAAATATGATGGGGGTCCCGGGGAACTTAATCCATCTCTTGTCCCAGCTACATAGCAACAACTTTTCCCAGGTACGGTGTGAGCATGCAGGAGAGTTAACTAAGTGTATCCCCATACAGCGGGGTGTACGCCAAGGGTGTGTCCTTGCTCCTACTCTCTTCACCCTCTACATAAACGATGTGGTTGATGTCTTGAAAAACTGTAGAAATGACTCCCCTTTACAAAACGGTAATAAGGTACCGATTCTTTTATTTGCAGCCGACTCTCTTCTCATTTCTAAGACCCCAATGGGTCTCCAGATCCTTGTCGACAAATTTACAGATTTTTGTGTGTCAAGGGGCTTGGAGCTCAATGCCAGTAAAACCAGGTATATGGTATTCGGTAAAAGAGCGGTCAAAAATTCAATCATACGGGCTGGGGGAGAAGTACTTGAGAGGGTGAGGAGCTTTGATTATTTAGGAGTTAAGGTAATGGGGAGCATGATGTGGAATGATCAGCTAAAGAAAAGTGCACTACTACTAGAGCACAGAGCAAATTCTGTTAGTAGGCTGCATATGCAAACAAGTTCCCGTTCAGTATCGCCAGCCCTGGAAGTCTATCGTGGCAAAGCACAAGGGGCAGCCCTATATGGAGCCGAGACCTGGGGATGTACTGATGTTTCTCAACTCACTGCTGCTGAAAATAGATTTGCCAGAAGGCTGGTCTCTGTCCCCAGTAGTACACCACTAATTCCCTTGTTTTACGATTTAGGACTCAAAAGAATTGCCGATTTGGCGCCCTTAGACCACTTGTTTATTGGATTCGATTATGGGCCACTCCCAGGCTGAAGGAATTTAGAGATTGCCTTGCTGAATTGTTGTGTATAAGGGGTGCCAAATCAATACCTTGGGTCAAATTTGTCTCTGACTGGTTTAATAAGTTGGGATTGGCAAGGTTATGGTCTAACCCAGAAAGAATATGTAAGACCAATTTTAACACCATAAAATCTAGTTATTGGACTAATATCCAAGATATTCACTTAAATAACCATTCAATTGGTACATTAACAAACAGATTTTTAGACATTAAGCAGTTTTCTCGTTACGAGGAATTTTTAGATTTTGTTTCTTCCGCTTTAGCCAAAAGTCTTTATATTCGCTTTTGGCTTGGCACTTTGCCTCTGAGATCAGTAACGAGTCAATGGCACAAGGCCCCTGGCATTGGTACTTGTCCGGCATGTGGCCTGGCAGATGAAGATGAGGCACACATATTATTATTCTGCCCGAGTTACCATGGCCCGCGTCAGAAATGGATTATTCCTGTTTGCCAAAATCTGAAATTAACAAAATATATAGTGGCCCTTAGAATATTAAGTAGTGACACCACTCCAGTAATAGCCATTGCAACGAGCACATTTTTACAGGAGGTATGGCAAAAACGTGGTAGACTGCTGATTGTGCCCCCAAGGGACTAGGAGAAATTTTTTAATGACTGTTTGATTTTATCAACATTTGATTTCATACATACAGCTGGAAGATAGTTTTCATGTGTTTTTATGTATTTATTGCTCAATTTGCACATAGTTCTCCTGGGCTTTTGCTCCCATTTTTCACATAAGTAATGGCTAAAGAAAATTAATTTTTGAGTAGTGTTGTTTTTTTAATGAATTGTCCTGCGACATGTCTTAAAATGGTTTTATGATGTATCTCTTGTAATGTTTTGCACATGTGCACTTTGATGGTACTTGGTTACCGAATAAAGTTTATAACTACTACTACTACTACTACTACTGGTGTCCCATATTGGGCTGAATCTATGTCTTACCTTTGGTCCCATGAAAAGAGAACCATGGCCTCACTTTCTTCACCATGGTCCCAGAATCGCTCATCCCCTCTCTTGCCTTTTCTTAGGCCTATGATCGTTGTCCATGAGCCTAGGTGTCATTCTCCTGTACATGGTCCCAAAATGTTTCACCCAAATCCCTGTGGACCTGATCTCTGTATATAGCACCTCCATGCCAGCCCCCCAATTCAGAAACTTACAAGTTGAGTTTGGTTTGGAATTCTGATAATCCCTTCCTCTTTCCTCTAAGGACAGTCTGATGGGTTGACCAGGACTTCACCTATTTCCTCTCCCTGCCCCCTTTTTCATGTGACAACCTCTGGGCCCTTTCCCTTAAAAAATGGCTTTTCCCTTCACCATCTGGAGGAAGATATCTGTTATGGTGTTCTCATGTACATTGCTGATGAAGCTTGAAACGACTTGGATGGCTCCCTCTACCACCCATGCTCACCAATGTCGACTGTCATGTGAGTTTACCAGGTCGGAAAACCCTGTTTCTGGTCCAGCAGTGGTGAGTCCTGCTAACCTAGCCCAAGTACCCACAACCTGGCAAACATGGTGGGACAAGTTTAAGCCAAGTTGGCTGGGTGCCTGGACTGAGACTTTGTACTCATGAGATATAGGAAAGTGAAAAAGGAAGGAACTGGATTCTGAATGACATTGTGCCTGATGTTTTGAGCTATTGCTCCTGATCTCTCTACAATATCCCAGATAGGGATCTCTTGCATAGTCTTTGTGGGAATGGGTGTTAGGACCATGTCAGAAAAATAGCAATCTTTTACATCAGGGTGTACTTTGCTCCACATATGTTCCAAACCATGGTATTTACATCTCTTCTGTAGCCCTTTAGACTCTACACCTGAGCCACCATCCCTTTATGTGTTTCTGTCTACTTGCAGGTACCAGATTTTCTTATAAGTCTATTAAGAATGGTGCTTGTGCTGTTGCTTCAATTACGTACATTTATGAGGATGATGGATCTGTGAAACGCAGTCAGCTGAACCTTTATTTAAAGATCCCTTAGATCTTTGCCTGTGTCCTCAACAATATTCTGATTGCGTAGTACTGCTACTCCTGCCATCTTGTTGTAAGCCGATGCCAAAAACTGAATTTGATATGATGTGTGTTGGATTCAAAATGGATATTTTTGTCATGGATGAGTGTCAGGTAGGGAATAAAATGTGAGGATTGTGCAATTTAATGTATCTCCACATCTTTTGTCTTTTTCTCGAGGTTTTAAGGCCTTCACTGTAAGTGATATTTTCTTGAATGGTAATGTTATTATGTTTAAGTCTACCTTCCACTCAATGTCCCCCTTTCAATCCCCGTTCAGCACATTGAGTATCCCAAACATCTTAAGACCTTGACACTGGAACTATTAATGGTCAACAAGGGCCAAGTATCGCCTTCAACCTCAGTCTCATTACTGTTCAGGGTGCAGAGAAAACCATAACACCGTTCTTGCGAAGAATATTTGAACGATTTATGGTAATCTCATTGCATATGGTTGAATGCATATAAATTAATGCCATGCATGGCATTTACTACCAGCCTGGTTCATCACCTGTAGTCCACCATTTCCATCCATTGCATCTAAATGACAAAATGGTTAGAAGATGTCTGAGTTACAGCATTTGATTCAGCATCGTAGGTCAGCTGCTCTGCTCTCCAGGTTTCATACCTATTTTATTTTTGTGTCAACCTCTACTGTTTTAAGCCAATCTGTCTTTCTGACTACTCAGATGTCTTGCCATCAGATGTTACTGCACATCGATGCTCCAGAAATTTGAATGGTTGCTTACCTCATCGAACTGAGTGGTGTCATGTTCAGAATTCAAACTTTTGGTGCCCGCCTTCAGCAGTGAGATTGTCTTCTCCTGTCCCTAACACATACATTGTAAGTGTTAGACCTGACGTCCTTGGCATGTTTTACCCAAACTTTTTGCCTTCAGACCTCCTGTTTTTGCTGACTTCATTTTACTGGATTTAGGACTCTGGGCACCTTACCACATCTAACCAGTGCTAAAGCGCTTGCGCTCTCTCACTAAAACATGGTAGAATTGGCTTATTCACAATTGGCATATTGAATTTACTTATAAGTCCCTAGTAAAGTGCACTACATGTGCCCAGGGCCTGTAAATTAAATGCTGCTAGTGGGCCTGCAGCACTGATTGTGCCACCCACTCAAGTAGCCCTTTAAACATGTCTCAGGCCTGCCATTGCAGAGCCTGTGTGTGCAGTTTTAAACTGCCATGTCGACCTGGCAGGTTAACCCTCTTGCCATGCCCAAACCTTCTTGTTTAAGACATATAAGTCACCCCTAAGATAGGCCCTGCACAGCCCAAGGGCAGCATGCATTGTATTTAAAAAGTAGGACATGTACTTTTTAAGTTTTAGATGTCCTGGTAGTGAAAAACTCTTAAATTCGTTTTTCACTACTGCAAGGCCTATGTCTCCCACAGGGTAATATTGGGTTTACCTTATTACATTTTGTAAGTGTCATTTCCAATTGGGAAGCGAAGGGACTCCCAAGTTTGTCTCTGGAATCACAATTTAAAATCACAACTTATGGTGAAGTCGTATTTCAAACTGTAATTCTCAAAATGCCACTTTCAGAAAGTTGACATTTTCTTACATTAGCCATTTGGTGCCTTCTGCCTGTCTCTGAATACACATCTGGGGTGGATGACAGCTGGACTTTGTGCATTCCCTCTAGAGAGCCACACACAAAGGGAGCTTAGGTTTGGTTGATGGACCATGCACATCCTGATGGAGGATGGGAGGAAGGGGCTGACACTTACACCTGAATAGGCTGTGTCCTTCCCCACAGAAAGGGCTGCATACCCCCCTGTAGTGAACCTGGAACCAGGGCAGGAAGGGCAGGGACTCTGTGCACTTCAAAATCCTCTCTTTGAAGTCTCCCACACTTTAAAGGCACAACTTGGAATAAGTACAGGACCTCGGACACCACCACTTCAGTACACTTCTGGACCTGTGGATACTCTGCCAGGAAGAAGGACTGCTGTGCTGATACATGGACTGCCACTCTGCTGGACTGCTACTCTGCTGGACTTCTGCTTTGCTGTGCTGACCTGCTGCCTGCTGCTTTTGTGCCTGGTATTGGGAAGAACTGGACCTGCATCTCTCCAACCCAGAACCAAAGTGACTCAAAGGGCTTGTCTGCTTGCCTCCTGTTCTGAAATCTCAGGGACATCAAAGACTTCCAACCACCCTGCTATAGCATCTGCACTCTGCCACCTGTGAGTCTTGCCCTGCCAAGTGGGACAAATTCAGTCCTGGACCCTTGGAAGTGGGTATAAAGTGCTTCTCCAGCCAAAATCCACGCATCGACGCAGGTGGGCTGCTCGGAACAGGTACATCTCCATCGACATTGACGCTGCTGCAAGGATCGGGTGCCCCAGTCTAGCGCAACCAGAAACCCCAGTTGACACTTCATGCTTTTAAGCCGTACATCGCAGTATATTCTTTAAAAATTCATAATTCTGGTTCTACTTTTTGGATTTTTATCGTTTTGGTCTTGTTTTGTTCATTAAATTAAGCTCTACATTTCTAACCAGGTGTGGTATATTTTTGTGAGGTGTTTTCACTGTTCTACTGTTTGAGGTGTTGCACAAATACTTCACACATTGCCTCTTAAGTTAAGCCTGACTGCTCGGTGCCAAGCTACCAGGGGGTGAGCACAGGTTAACTTAGGGTGTGTTTGTGACTTACCCTGGCTAGGATTGTGCTTCCTGCTTGGCCAGGGTGCATACCTCTGCCAACCAGAAACCCAATTTCTAACAGTAAGCCAATTGGTAAGGTACACCTATGTTGTTCCTGCTTCCTATTAAGTTCCTGGGTTTCTTGTCGGAGCTGTCCTCTACATTCTATGGTCAAGGCAGAAGCTTCCTGAAAAAGTAGTACTCCATGCCACTCTCAGAAAAGTGGACCAATAGCCTGGCATGTACTATGATCATATCTTTAGCTGAAAATCTAAAGTCGTAATGAGCCCCTAGAGTGCTCTAGAGATGAGGAAGTCAGGTTCTGCCTTCAGCAACCCCTCTAAATTGTCGTAGAGGCAGTCATAAATGTGTTCCTCTGCAGTATCTTCTTTTAGATTTTGAATGCAAATTTTGTCTTTTCTGGATTTGTTTTTCAGGTCTTCACATGTTTCCATCAGAAATATTGTCTGTGTTTCCAACTGGCATACATATCCGGAGCCCTTTTGTGGTAAGTGATGCTTTCCTCTGGAGTAACCACTATTGCAATGTACCCTGCTAGGGGGGACACCTCTTGCATTTTGTGTCATGTTCTGAAGCCAACATCTGGAATATTGAATTAATTTCTACTGGGTCACTTTAGCATATTGTTCCTGTTATGGAAATATAATATTCCAAAATGGAAGGTGATGCCACCATTGTACAGAGTCCATATATTTGTCTAGACATCGTCAGGAGTATTGTCTCAAGTTAGAGAGACCTCATTTAGACTATTGTGCCAGGCTCTGAAGGTTTCTCTTGGAACATTGCGTTCATTTATGCATGCCTCATCTGGAGTGTTCTGTTTAGTTCTTGATGTTCCACCTAGAATGTGGATAAAAAATGTCTAGAACACATCTGGTGCATTGCGTCCAGTTTTTCAGCTTCAGTGGAGAAAAGCAAATAAGCAAGCAGGATTCACTGACAGGACTTGAAACCATATGTCCCTGGAGGAGTCTCAGAGCAGTGGAGGGTTCAGCAAGAGTCCAGAACCACTAAACCTGGGGAAAAGCTCTGGCTTCAGAGATTCAGGTCTAGAACTGTAGGTGCCGCTCTCCAATACTCAGGCAAGCAAACAGTCATTTTTCACACCCAGGGAAGTCTTCTTATCTTCATCTGTTTCAGGAAGCTCACTGCTGAAAGTGGGTCACTTAGGGGAATTTGAAGTTTCTTTTTGGCAATCATCCCATAGCAAACTGGACCAAAAAGTGGGCAAAGTTGTCCAATTCCCTCTGGCCACATACTTCTGTCAAAGGGTATCCCAGAGTCCCTCTTACTGCAAAAAAAGCAAAATATAAGCACTACTTCTCTTTTTCTTACTGGCCTTTCTCACTAAATTCCTCTCAAGGCTGGTCTAGTTACTCCCACTAGTAACTAACAAAAAATCTCCACCTGACCGACCATGACCTAACTGCCCTTCCTTTCCTGATGTGTCAGCTCTGCTAGTCTGTGTAATTCCTATCTTCATAAAGAAACCTGGTGAAAATAGTTGTTATGACTTGCCACAGGTGCTCTCCTCCACTCCCAACGACTTATAGTCCTGTGCATTATTGGCCAGACTTACTATCCCTTGCCTAGGGCAGTGTCACACAGGATGTAATCTAACCTGAGTAAGTGGAGTCCTGCTGCCTGCTGACTTTTGCTAATTTACACCAGACGTGGTGGATTACAAACGGAACTTTATAAAAAACCACTGGCAAAGAACTCACTTTTGTCATATACTAGCTTTCACCAAAAATCGTTGAGAGATGATTTTTTGTTTGGTCTATTTTTGCGTCTTAGACATAATTGTACAGACGTTGAGAAGTTCAAGAACCATGCACAGAATCTAGAGTGTCAACTTCTGGATCGTCAATACCCACGGACTCTGATTAAGAGATTGGTCAAAAGAGCCAAGAACAATAACCGTGAAGCCCTCCTAGAAGCTTGTCCCCACAAAGAATCCACTGATCTTTTGATATGTGTGAGCACATTTAACAATAGGTCAAGTTTGATACAAAAATCTATCACCAAAAATTGGTAGATCTTGAACAAAGTATCATGTATACTCCCTAAACCTATGTTTGCTTACAAACGAGGTATGAACATGAGAGACAAACTGGTGCATACTAGACCACACATCAAGCATGCTACTGATCAAAATACCCTCTGGGACTCACAACCTGTCAGAGGACATTTTCCTTGTGGGTCATGTAGCGTTTGTGCTCAGACTGAACACACTACACACATCAACATAGGCACAGAACGACCTTGGTTGCTACAACTTCACACGAATTGTAACTCTGACAATCTGATCTATCTAATCACATGCCCTTGCGGCCTGAGATATGTAGGAATGACTACCATGAAAGTTAAGATCCGTATCTCAGAACACAAGAGCACAATTCGATACAACAAAACAATTACTAAACCTACAACACACTTACGTGACATGATACATGGACCTAATGAACTCACATGGACAGTACTGGACAACCCAGATATTTCACAACCAATTATCAACATGGCACAATTCCTGTTTAAAAAGGAGCAACGCTGGGTTTTTAAACTTAAGAGTGACAGCCAAGGTCTCAATGATGACATCCCTTGATTCTCTCTGTCTTGCCCATAGGATCACCTGGATTAATACTAGGTTGGCTAATTCTCCTTTTTTTCTGCTATTTTTCCCTCTTTTTTTCTGTTCTGATGTCAGAATTCCTCACAATCTATCCCGTTTTATTTACACCAGCGTTTTATTATTCTTATCATACATTACCCATGACGATTTGGTCATGGTTAGGAGGCTGCACCCCTAGCAACTGTTCCTTTACAGGCAGTTCGCTATTTAAATCGTTGTTTTTAGCATGCTATTGGTTCTATGCCAATGGGTGCTAGCTTGAGAACTGTGGGATAATACAGTTCAGTTCATCTCTACTTTCATCTCCGATGGCCTTCTGTCATTTCTAGACTCATGGTCTACATCCTAGTGGTTAGGGGACATGTGAGGCGATAGACAATATATGACACTGCTCTTGCCGTAGCATATTATGGCAGCTACTGTTCTGTTCTCCTCGAATCGTAGTTTGCACTGCATTTCCCAACACCTTCTTGACCGTCCATAGAATGATGAGGATTTGCCCTCCGTGATAAGGTGCGTCCTACTTCATCATACGGAGTGCGTTCCTCCTGCGAGAACGGAAGTATAGATGAGGGTCTCTGGCTTGATCATGTATCAGGGTCGGGGCTACGTTGAGACCGCATTTTCCCGCAAGTAAGGTATGTTCACATTCTCCTTCCCAACCGGGGTATACTACGACAACCCGGCTAGTTGACTGTTGTGGGTTAGGTTTGCATCACGCTCTGGTGTATTTGGCGGTTTGACTTTGCAGACACCCGCATGGTCTGTCTTTCAATCTATCGATGTCACGTATGCTTTTCCTGACTCTATGTAGTATGTGTTGTTACTATGGACACACATGTATGGTTTAAGCTGTCTTTTTGGGCTTTGGTGACGCTGCTTATGTTTCTTGCTCTCTTTTGGTATTGCAAGCGCACTTCCTTGCAGTGGCCCCTCTTTGATGCCTGAGCCACTACGGCCTGCTCTTGAACAGGCTGGGCGCTTGTGCTTACCAATTAAAGGGATACACCTTAACCCTTCTGCTCCTCATTTGAACATCAAAGCAGGGTTTTATTCACACTGTTTATTAGTGACTCATTTCTCTGTTTGTCACCTGCTAAGTCAACTGTATACTCTGTGTGTTGTTTTTTGACTATACTTTATAGTCATATTTTATCACCACCTCTATGTGTTTACATAGGTATTGGATGCCGTCTTGAGTCTGTTATACCGAGGATATAAGTATCTACATGCTCACCCGGCATTTTGGGTAGGTGCTGTATATTACTCTTACATCAAACTAGATCATTACATGCACTTTAATTAGAGTCATGCATATTTGAGGCTTTGTGTTTTGTTAACTCTTGTTAAATACACCTATTTTGGTTCTCTTTCCAGGGAGTTTGCTGACCAGTATAATCCACGTTTGAGTGACTTACCACTCCACCTACTGGTTTTGTATACACACTTTTCCACTGTTTCAGGCAATCCAAGTGGTTATTGGCACTTCACTTTGTGCACACCTTTTTGGTCCTGATGAAAGCCGCTGCATCTCTACGGGGAGCATTAGGTTGAAACATGTCGACCTTCCCAGTTCTCTGACAGATTGAATCCCCCTCTGTCGCAGTTTTATCTTTTGATCCTGGCCTATGAATGCAACATTAAAATTGTCCAGCATATCATAGAGTTAGTTTTAGTCACTTTCACTTTTTCACTCACTCCCTCCAACACCCTGCTCATCCAGAGGTTTAGCATACCTCATTATCACTATCAAAACATCTCTGAGCTCCTCCCTCTTAGAGGGGGTTGTAGCCCACACTACAACTAGGTTCGTAGTGCGAGGAGATCCCCTATGATGAAGCATGCCTCCTATGGGTGGGTGAGGGGAATCGTCCTAAAAAAGGGATATTCCAATACTTTTACATTGAATTAGACCCAGGGGCCTACTATTGTGTTTTCTAGTTGTATAGTGGGGAATCTGCCCCCGTTGGTCTCTAAAGATTCCTCTTTTTGTGAATTGCCCATGCATTATTGGCAACACCTCCATCCCTTGCCTAGGGCAGTGTCCCACAGGATGTCATCTAACCTGAGTAAGTGGAGTCCTGCTGTCCAGGATTGTGGTTGTCATAATTGTGCTGCCCAACTGTTACCCCATCCCATCACCAGCACAGTCAATACTGTTTCCATGAAGCACCCAAAAGGTGTGACCGAATGCTCAATCTAAGAAGCAGGCTACAAAGGGATTCGAGGATCCACTGCAGGAGTCAAGGAGCCCAGAATTTGAGGATTCTGCATTCTATAAACGCAATACCCAGGGATCTTTCCTCCCGTTTAGGAGAAGAAGCCTCTCCTTGGCCTCTCTCTCTACATGTGTTCCTTTGCTTGGACTCAGCTCTTCACCTGTGTACTTGGCTCTCCACTCGAGATTATTTTCAAGCCAGATGCTGAGAATATCACCCAGAAATGTTCTGTTTGCTGCACTTTTTGAAATTATTTTTTCAGTGTCACCTCAAAGAACTAACTTGCATCGTTGAATTTATTTGTTCTCTTGCATCACTGTCGTCAGTCGTCTCAGGTTAGTGATAGCCAAGGAGAGTTCCATAGTACTTTTTTGGATTGTTAGACTCCTATTGAGCCCCTGTACTGTCCCCTGCACCTATGTACTAAAATTCTGCCCCACTCTCTCAAGGTTTTGGTGTAACAACTGTCTCATGGGCCTTCACAGTTTTATATGATGATCCTGTGTGGACCTTTGTTTTTGACTGGTCACTCAAGCATTAATAACTGCTATAGGACATTGGAACAAGACCAGTCTCATGATGATTCTTTCTGTTTTAACAAGATTAGGGTACTGTGCCATTGATATATTGAATGTTTACCATAGTGCATTAGTTACTGGAGTAAATCTTGTGTATATCTCATTTCCTGTAGAATATTACCATTCATGTGAATTCCATGTAAATGGAAAAAAAAATTGTATTTTAAGATAATATTAAAGTAGAGAGTGACTGCAGTTCTTGAGTATAAAAAAGCGGCCACTACCAAAGGTCACAGAAATTCTGAGAAATGAGCTCTGCCACTACAAACCAATGCCTCTTGCTAGCAGTCCATATCCATAGCCCTCTTACTTCCTCTTCACCATTAGCAGCGTACACAGTCTTAACTGTGTTCAGTATTGTAAGTGGGGAAGGAGACTGGTGAATTCCACGTCATTCTCACAGCAACAATCGGATCTAAAGGTTAGTGATGACTTGAGTGTGACACAAGTGCCCCTCCCTACAGCAATCCGTTTTGCCAAAAAATAAAATCCCTTTAATTATTTGGCTTTGACATACATATATGCTGCAAGTACGTAATTGGTTGCATATTTTTAACAGAAATTAGTAATTTTATCTTTGTTATCCTTTCGAAATCAGCCCTCTGCAGCATGCTGGAGGAAACATGGGCTTTTTAAGTGCATAATCCTTTTTAGGTGCAAATGGGGGAAGCAGTCCCTTCACTGCTACACCCAATTTCTGCACTTTGGGTAGTAGTAAGATAGCTCACCTGGTTGATTGTTCTGCTACAGAGAAACGTGTGCAACCTGCAGTTTACAAGATTAACAACTAATAGGATGCAACCACAGGCCATTTACGCATCAGCGACCATTGAGCTTTGATTTACCAAGTAACTTTAGCAACACCAAAATATTCAGACTTGGATTTCATTTTAAGACACACACTTGTGAGTGGGTGATGTGACACAACGGCTATCCAACAACAATAAAGAAGTGTATCTGTAGCAATGCCTCACCCCTATGCAGACATAGATGTCAATCACCTACCTCAGGCAGGACTGATGTTTATCTCCAACATTAACATATAAAAAAGCGCTGATGGTTTCACCCCTCGCCTAGCTCTCTCTTTACAAACCTGCTACACTCTGGGGCTGATTAACAGAGGCCCCGCAGCCATGGCGGAGGCCCGCAGTGGGTAACTGCAGTACGGAAGTCCTGCTACGACTGTGGGGCCTCCTCCATGAGTGCAGAGCCCCTTTGTGAATCGGGACCTCCGCAATGGGTAACTGCAGTACTGAAGTCCCACCACGACTGTGGGGCCTCCTCCACGAGTGCAGAGCCCCTTTGTGAATCGGGACCTCCGCAATGGGTAACTGCAGTACGGAAGTCCTGCCATGACTGCGGGGCATCCTCTATGAGTGCAGAGCCCCTTTGTGAATCGGGGCCTACGCAATGGGTAACAGCAGTACGGAAGTCCTGCCATGACTGCGGGGCATCCTCTACGAGTGCAGAGCCCCTTTGTGAATCGGGGCCTACGCAATGGGTAACGGCAGTACGGAAGTCCTGCCATGACTGCGGGGCATCCTCTACGAGTGCAGAGCCCCTTTGTGAATCGGGGCCTACGCAATGGGTAACTGCAGTATGGAAGTCCCGCCACGACTGCGGGCCTCCTCCACCAGTGCAGAGCCCCTTTGTGAATCGGAACCTCTGCAATGGGTAACTGCAGTACGGAAGTCCTGCCACGACTGCGGGGCATCCTCTACGAGTGCTGAGCCCCTTTGTGAGTCGGACCTCTATATTTCTTGCAATAGTTTGAGGTCCATCTGCTGCATTCGTTATTTCAGCTATAGGCCATCACATAATTGACCTAGAGTGGGATTAGATAGGCCCAATTATTTCCATGCAATCTAAAGCATGACTAACCAAGGCTAATGCAACTATGCTTTTTGAATCATGACTTGAATTGCACTTACTTTGGGCTGCAAGTCATTTATTCTCTGTCAGCACTTGTTCCATTCACTGTGCTTTTAGCTCTCTGTCAGCATTCGCTCCATTCACAAAGCATTTACATGGTCTCTAACTATATCCAAGTGCTTTGTTGTTTGGAGAGCCACCATGTCACTGCCAGAAATTCTGGGACGTAAGCACTCTTCCTGATTCACATATAGGTGAAACCGTTCCCATGCCATTTCTCGTCCTTTTCCTTTTTTGTTTTTATAAGACCAAATTCTATGCACCTTAACACATGCCCTTGTGTAATAACGACATTCTCCCCCGTACAAGGTGTCTGATGCATCACAAACATGTATGATCTAGGTATTATTCTAAGTGTAACAATGTTTCACAATTTCTAAGTATTTCATCAACAAACAACAGAGCCTTCATAATGAGCAAGGCCATGCTTTACCAGGATTCAGGAGCGAGCTCTTGGAAAGGATCTTCTGGTAAGCAGGAACTTGTGCCTTTATGTGATAGCAGACAACTGTTAACTGGAAATCATCCTCTTTTTTCCTCCTTGATTCTGGTGCACAGCACCACACTGCCAACCACATTACTGCCAGTACTGTAGAATAAGGAGTGGAGCACTTGGGGAGCTCAGAAATAGCCGCCTAGATGCAGATCCTGTGAGATATCGGCTGAAATCGCATCTCACAGGTTTTGTGGTTAGCTTCACTGAACCAAAACTGAGTTCCTATTATCACGTGCTTAATGTACACTAATGCTCTTTGATCACCAGCAGCTGGACCAATGGGCATGCCCACAGGATTTCATTGCTAGGCCATAGGAGGGCCAGGATGGTCCAGAGAGGCAATCACGACAAGATTTGGAACGTGCTAAGTCATTACCAGTGGTTTAGATCCAATCACACCATTACCTTCCATCATTGTGTTTCCGAAAGTTAAAACAGCCAACTATTAACATGGAAATCAAAAGAACTACAGTTAGAATGCAGGAAATTGTAATAAAAAAGAAAATGGCCCCTTTTCAGAAAAATGTATCCTCACAGTGTTTTCTGATGCGGAGCAAAAATGGGTTCAATGGCGTGAGGGTGTGGGCAATGCCAGATGTAAAAAATTCTAGACACTTTTGCTAGTAGTCATCAGTGAAAAGAAAAAAATCTGAAAATATATGCCCCGCTAGGAAAAAGGGACGGCCTGCAGGTGAAGCACACTGTGAGTATACTGAATCACATTGACCCATTTTGCTGATTTCGTGGAGATTAAACTGGCTAAATGGATGATGCTGCATGTGGAAGAAAACATGGATTCTCAGATGGATCACAGATACAAAAGCTTGTGATATAATGTCTATACAAACAGGTTATCTGAAAATGGGTCAAAACAAATCTTCAGTATAAGAAGGTTGCATGTTTCTTGCCTTGGTCATCCATGCCGTTCAATGGTTCTTCAAATTTAGACACATTTTCTTGGTGGTAATATTAAGGGTAGGTGATGCTTGACTGATAGCGATTGTACTTCTTACACAAAACTGGTTTCAGCAAACGAAGGGCCAGATTTACCAATTTCTCATGCAGTGCAGCAGCAGCAAATGCTGCACTGCATGGGAAGGAGAGAGCAGGAGATCGCCAAATTTACTAAAATATGGCACACTCCTCCCCTTTCCCTAGCGCCGGAATTAGCTGCCATGCACCACGGAGAAAACTTTGCGCCATAATGCAAGGGTGTCTCCGTGAGTCAAGCATGGGTTTTGTACTGGAACGATATCCTTCCAGTACAAAATACTATGCTTAGACTAATTTTAAACATTTACCCACTTTGTATGTGTGCTGTACAGTGCAGCAGACATGCAAAGTCGAAAAATAAAGGAAGAAAAAAGCATTTCTCTTTCATAATGCCTGGTTGAAGGGTGCGCTATTTTCTGACGCTAAACCCTGTCTACTGTATTTAGTAAATTGGGTTTAGTGTCAGAAACCTTGGGTGTTTGCATGGGAACACTAGCTGTATCTCAGAGACCTTAGGATAGATGGAATCTCAGGTCTAGGAGAAAGGGTTCAATATTTTACTGTACACAAACCCGTGTAGACATTTGTGGTCTCCTATTGAGGAAGGTCAATCCAAGAATTGGACGAAGTGGGCTCACTCACATAATGTGACATGCTTCACCATAGGCCACCTCGTCCCACCCTGATAGGATGATACCACCAGGGCGGACTCAACCTGGGGTTGGACTATCCCAAGGGAGTTCTTAGATATTTTTCTGCTCTGGATAACAGTGATCCAGTTACTCAGCTAAAAATACTTCAAGGTATACCACCAAGTATCCTTTTATTTACGTGGTACCTTGGCTATGAATAAAAATGTATTACGGTAATGTAATTGACTGGTATAGCTTTGGATTTTTAAGATCCTTGCAATCCCAAATTTTTCACCAACATGTTTCTGCCCTACTTAATAGCCTGCTCAGTCTGGGGCATTTGTCAGGGTTATGAGCTTTTTCTCCTACCCTTTCAATAAGTGAGGGTCGGGAAAATCAAATTATTATATTATAAACATAGAGTCAAAATAGACAGGGCCTACCTCAGTAAACCGCAGACATCTAAGTTAGAAATGTATACTTTTGTAGCTACTTGCATCATGGTCTGTTGAGGGGGGCACATCCTGTGGGCGACCATACAGCTGTTGGTAAGGGAACGGTTAGGATCAAAGAGGGCACAAATCCTTGACGAATGTGTGACCACGTAAATAAAAGGATACTTGGTGGTATACCTTGAGGTATTTTTAGCTTAGTAACTGGACCACTGTTATCCAGAGCAGAAAAATATCTAAGAACTCCCTAGGGATAGTCCAACCCGAGGTTGAGTCCGCCCTGGTGGTATCATCCTACCAGGGTGGGACATTATGTGAGTGAGCCCATGTCATCCAATTCTTGGATTGACCTTCCTCAGTAGGAGACCACAAATGTCTACTTGGGTCTGTGTAAAATAAAACATTGAACCCTTTCGCCTAGACCTGGGATTCCATCTTTCCTAAGGTCTCTGAGATACAGCCACCACACCTTATTTTTGTGTTATATATGTATTTGGAGGTTGGCGTGTTGGTCTTTTGGGCCTCTTTCTTTCTCTCATTGTGTTTTATATAAACACCCATGCACCACCCATGGTACACCCCTTTACTTTCATGTTATTTCTGACAAGTTTAGAACTGGAAAGAAAATCAGGCAAAAACATTTTGCTCCGATTTGCGTCACTTTTGTGATGCAAACACGGCATAAAATCTTACTAAATCTGCCCCTCAGTGCATAATGATATGTCTTATGGGCAAAGCCATAGTCTGCAGAAACTGGTCCAGAACGTCTGTAATCGCAGACTCAGAGATAGGTGAGGAGTACACATCTCTATGATCAAATGGTTCTTGTGTGCCTCTATCTCCTCTCTCTCAAGGATCACACAATTTCAGGGCTGCCAAACAACACTCGGGGAGGAGGACATAGAATACAAAGAACAGCCCATATTGTTTTCTTAACAGTAGGTTAAATGTGGGTGCAACTCTTCTTTTCCAAGGTTTGTGCTACACTGAGTGGGCACACCATGACATTAAATAGGAAACAACTTGCACCTTCGTGCATACCCCACACTCTTAAATGTAATAATAATGCACTTTCCCGAATCTAACCTAAAATACATTTTTCTACTGTGGTATATCACAAGAGAGAGATGTTTTTATGCTTGTCCAATCTCAGACTTCCCTTAATTTGCAATATTCCATGCCTCTTTTTGTTGAAACTGCTGTGCTTTTCTTTTGAGTATCACTCTAATTCAAAGGGAAAACCATGCACGTCTCCCACTCCTCCAGAGGCAGCAAGCCTGCCCTGGTTCCTGTGAGCATAATAGCCTTTCACTGGAGTGGGTGAGGTAAGAAATTCTACAGAGACCTTCTTAAGAAGGTCCGCTTACATTTGGCAACCTTGTTCTCCACTCAAGTCAAACTGAGACAAGGCATTTTGAATTTGAAAATATTGAACTAAACTGATAATTTTATTATTTGATAATTTATGTAATTTAGAAGCATGATCTCACATAAGTAATATCAGAATAGTCATAAACAAATATAGTCTGCCACCTGAGAGGTCTGAAAAATAAATTTTAACTTACTTAAGAGATATTTGGGCCCAGCTTCAGCACCGTTTGAAGCTCCTCGCCTCGTCTGCCTTCTCTCTTTCTTTCTGCTCCTTTGCTTCTCCCTCTCACTCCCCTGCTCTCTCGTTTGTGTGTCCACTCTCTCTTTGCCTTTTGACCTCTTGTTTTTGGCACTTTTCTAGGCTCTTTTATATTTTTCTTACCACACACCCGTTTGCCTTCTTGTGCATGGCTTTCTCTCTTTTTCTGCACTGTCGTTCCTACTTTTCTGCATTTCCAAGGCCGCTCTTTGTCATTTTTTGTGCATTTCTGCTGCTTTCTATTGCCTTTTTCCCACTTTCTCTCATTTATCCGTTGATGCCTCTTGAACTCCTCGCATTCACTCTTTGTCACTTTTTGAGCACTCTCTAACATCCTCTCACTTGTTCCTTCTTTCTGGTCTTCTGTGACATTTTGTTGCTCTTTTTGCTCTCTTTTCTCAAAGTTTCTTTGAACTTTCTCCCCCAACTTTGGCTTCTTACTTCCTCTTCTCCTTCCTGCTCATTTGCTCTCCTTTGTACCCTTTTATCCCTGTGACAGTCTTTCCCACCTTCTCTCTGGCATCACACACCTAGGACACGCAGTGGATGTGCGCAGCAGGCAGGCCATAGGCCTACCAAAAATGCATCAAAGGCAAGCCAATCAACACCTATCCATGTCCTGCCCGTGTCCAGTGCCAGGCACCCTAATCCTCTCCCCACACACAACCGCCACTACCTCAGGTACCACCTGGATGGCCCTCCGACACATCCAACCTCCTGGAGGACTTATCTAAACTTGAACTCACCCAGAAAGTGAAAAGCCACACCCACATCACCGGACACCTTCTGGATCTCATCTGCATCAGGTGCGGCAACCTCAAAGTGGACAAGCCTACACCCATCAGCTTGTCCAACCATGCCTTTTTTAACTTCAACGTGTCCATCCCTTACTACCAAAGGAGTGCCACAATCAAATCCACTTATTGGGACATGGTTACCAAAGAATTCTGGTCCTCGGAGCTCCTACTCCATCAATCACAAAACCTCAATGACCTCACTAGATGCATCTCAACCTCAGTGGTTGGATTACCTCCTGCTCAGACACCTTGGCCCATGTCAAGATCAACAAGATCACCAGAAGCTGACCTCAAGCAAGCTGGTACATGGAAGAGCTCCAACTCACCAAATGCCACTGCAAGCAACTAGAGCACAGATAGAAACTAAGTCAAGATGACATTGACAAGAGCACCTTCAGTTTGGCCCTGAGAGGATATCACCAACAGATCAGACCCACCAAGAGCACCACGCTCACCAGGGGCATCAAGAACAGCACCAACAGCGCCAAGGAATTCTTTGCCATCATGAAGGACTTCACCTCTAAAGCTGCAAGCTCCACTAGCATCACTCTCTCACAGAACCTGTGCAACCAACTCTTCCATTTCTTTAGAAACAAGATCACCAGCATCTACAACAATTTTAACCCCTAACAGGACTCATCATCCCTTGCTGCCCTCTTACCCATCATCCCGACACCCAGAAAACCACAGTGACCACCTGGCCCACCATCATCATCCAAGAAACCACATCTACCATGCAATGTATACACTCTGGAGCACCATCAGACCCATTAGCCCTTCGAGTCTTCGCTAAAGGATTGGACCCGACCATCACGGCCCTCATCTCCTGCCTGAATGACTCAATCAGCACAGCCTCCTTCCCAGGCACATGGAAATACTCCACAGTTCTACCCCTACTTAACAAGCCCTCAGCAAACTCGACTACTCTTGCCAACTACCGACCTATCTCCCTGCTACTCTTCTGAGTGGAAGACTTAGAAAAGATCATGAACAAATTAATAGCAACCCACCTCAATGGCAAACAGATCCTCCAGACCACTCAATCCAGTTTTAGACCCAACCACAGCACTAATGCCACCCTCATTGACACCACAGACAACATCAGACTAATCATGGGCAAAAGAAACACTGTGCTCAGCACTACCCTGTTCAACATCTATATGACCCTACTCGCCAGGATCATTCGGACCCACAAAATCAATGTTGTTTTATATGCAGATGACAGCTAGCTCATCCTCTTCTCCAACAAAACTTCAAACACCTAGACTAGCTTCTCCAACTGCAAGTCGCCAGATGGATGAAGAACAATGTTATAATCTTATGTACATTGGTACCTTCCGCTCCCCCTCCCTTTCGCCCCACTTGGCATGTGCCATGCCTTTGTTTGCCAACATTCCACAGCTGACTCCAGCTAAATGGAACTTTTGGTGGTGTGAGGATGAAATAAAGCATCTGGTAAGGACATAAGACTATGTGTGGACCTGAGAGATCACAATGAGAACATTTGGGTGGACAGACACCCTCTGCCACGTATTCATGAGGTCCTCACCTTAATTTTAATTAAGGGATCAAGTTGTTTCAGCGTCTTAGATATCTCATCTGCTTGCCACCAGGTAGAGCTTCATCCCGATTCCCGTCACCTTACATCCTTTGTGACCCCCCTTGGGGCGTTTCAGTTCCTACAAATGCCTTTCGGGTTGGCGTCGGCTGCCGCTGCCTTCCACAGCATCATGCAAGCATCACAAGCAGCTTCCAGGGTCTTTGTGCTTCCAAGATGACATCCTCATCTGTGGCGAGGGTGTTGAGGAACACAATGTCATGCTGAGAAGGGTGTTGTCCAATCTAGAGAAGGCGGGACTCACTTTGAGAAAAGAGAAATGTCGCATAGGGGTCGGGTCAGCAGAGTACCTCGTTCACACTATCTCACAAGACGGCATCAAGCCCGAATTAGATTTGGTAGCGGCAATCCAAAATACGGCTGCCCCCACAAGTGTTGACGATCTCAAATCTTTTCTGGGTCTATCAGAATACTACTCTAAATTTGTTTGAAATTATGCCAGTATTGTGGAGCCGTTGCAGAGTTTACTTAAGTCCAAAGTCCCTTATGTACAGAGTAAGGAATGTCATGACGCCTTCGTAGCAGTGAAGGAGGGCATTGTGGCTGCCCCGTCCCTAGGCAGGTTTAACCCCACCAAACTTACTGTACTATGTACTGACGCCAGCAATAAAGGCTTGGGGGCTAGTCTTACTCAATCTGTGGCGGGTAAGGAGCAAATTGTTGCCTTTGCCTCTCGAGCCTTGAGAGGTGTGGAAAAAACTACTCTGTGGTTGAGAAAGAGGCACTTGCTTGGATTTAGGTGATAAGACATTTCCGATTTTTTTTGTGGGGCACACCATTTACTGCAAAAACTATCCATAAGCCTCTAACATATGCTTTCACCATGAAAGGGTCGGTCAGGACCACTCCCAGAATTGCAAGATCGATTTTGGGGCTTGAAGGGTACAACTTTAGAGTCAAATATGTACCAGATACACAAAATGTGGTGGCAGATTTCTTATCTTGCTCCCCGACTACGGTGGAGGAAGTATCTGATGTTGGGGAGAGTGTAGAGGTCATTCTAAAATTAAAAAGCTTGAATAAGGAAGAGTGGGAAGTTTTCGTTGAAGCAGATCAAGAGATGATTTCCTTAAGAAATACATTAGGAATGGTTGACCTTCTGCTAAAAGTGATGTTCCAGTGTTGTTGTGTAAGTACTGGGAGGTGAGGTTAGAGTTGAACATACAAGAGGGCACTGTTTGAAGGGTAGAGAACATTGTCCCACCTGAGAAACTAAGAGAGAAAATTGGTGAATTGGCCCATATAGGTCATTTAGGGCGTAGTCTCACCAAGAATAAAATACGCCCGGATTATTGGTGGCCAGCAATGGACGTCATGATGGAAAACATTGTGAGAGATTGCTTGGAGTGCAGAAGGAGTGACAAAATCCACCAAATCCGTAAGCCCCCGCTGTCTCCCGTAGAAGTTCCCAACAGCCCTTGGTCCAAGTTAGCGCTAGACATTATTGGCCCACTCAATCTCAGAATGTTGAATGAGCGTTTTATTCTGGTATTGGTGGATTATCACACTCGTTGGGTGGTTTTCAAGTGTGTGCACCAGATCAACATGGAGACCCTTATACAGTTCTTGAAAGGAGCATTCTTGAAAGAAGGGATTCCCGACATCTTAGTGACTGACAATGGGATACAATTCACATCGGAAAACATGAAAGAGTTCTTATCTGAGTTTGGTGTTACCCATCGCAAAACAATATTGTACTGTCCCCGCGCCAGTGGGCTTGTAGAGCGGATGAACCACATGCTCAAAGAGTGTCTTCAAAGAGCAAAAATACAAGGCACTCCTGCTATTTCTTTTTTTTTTTCAAAACTCTTTGTATTAAGTCAGCAAATTTAGTAATTGTAGACAGTAGAAAATCAGTATAGTATACAAGTACCCATATATCGAATATTGAGCAGGTGACTATTACATGCTTATAATAAAACAAAAAATTTAACCATTCGGGCCCGTAAACGACAGCCCTAAACATTTCAATACCCTGTGTCATATACTGCAAAACAATACCTCGGTCAAGCCCCTCCAGCCCTTCCACCCGCATCATAGCTAACTGTACATCATAACTGCCCAATGTTGCGTCTCTATATATTTTCGATTTCGACTGGGTGTGGCAAAGGTGGTTCCAACACAAGGCCCCTATAGTCCGCCCATCTTTTTCATATTTTAAAGTGTTTCTGAGGGCACCCTTGCGCTTTCAAGATGGGTTGTTCCTGCCCCATACACCAATGAAGACCCGCCCTCCAGGCACCCAGTTTGGGTGGAGACGGATCCTTCCATGCCGTCGCAATGTCCCTCTTGGCCAGGGTAAGACCTTAGAACAATAAATGCCTTTTATAAATGTTGCCCCCAATTTCGTCTGTAATATGCAGCCACCAAATGAGGTATAACCCAGCCCAACACCTCAGACAAACATCGAAGAACCCCCCTCCAGAACCGACCCAGCGAATCACAGCTCCAAACAGTATGCAATAGTGTACCCTCTGCACCATCACATCTTAGGCACCTGGGGGAGTCTATTAGTCCCGCTCTCCAAAGCCGGTATCTAGTGAAATAAGTGCGATGTTAGTACTTGAATTGAATGAGTCTAAGATGGGATGCAATCGCCGCGTATCTCGGGGACTCCAGGGCTTCTCTCCAGTCGTCACTGTCCAGGGAACCCAAGTCTGTCTGCCATTTCTCATGAAGGGGATCAAGTGTCGTGGTGAGGTTTGTCACCAGCGTTTGGTAGATCTTCGCGGTTTTATGGTCCCCCAAGTCCCCCATAAACACTTTAGCCTCAACAGGGTTGAATTCAGGAAGGGAGTCCAGGTGAGCTATATATGGGGTTAAGGCATGTCTCAGCTGTAAGTACCTGTAAAATTGAGTATGGGGCATATCATATTCATGCCTATGATCCTGAAACGATTTCAACGTGGTACCATGCATAACGTCTCTCAGGGTAGAGCGATACCTTTAGCGCCCCATTGTTTAAAACCGACCAGCGCGGTCACCTGCGGCATAAGGCCACTTTGCCAGAGGGGGGTCTCCCCGTCAATCGCCGCAGCCAACCCACCCAACACAGCGAATCGGTCCACACACCAAAAACAACTGGAGTAGCAGGCGGTAGCTTGCGTTGCTCCCTCTGCGTGTAGAGCAATCGGTGTGGCAACATGTCCCCCATCAGCCATTTCTCAATCCGGTATGCCGGATCATTGCTAATACCATACCACCAGTCGTTTAAAACTAGAAGGTGGGAGGCTGCATGGTATGATTGGATATCAGGGGTCACGATGCCCCCACAATAGGTTGATTGGAAGCACGTCTTAAGGGACACCCTAGCAGCTTGATTGTGCCACAAAAAGCGACTAAGCCTAGAGTTCAGCTGTCGGAACCAGGAGGGCGCTATCTGAAAGGGGTGATTCTGTAGTTGGTATAAGAGACGCGGAAGGGATACCATTTTAAATATGGCTGATCTGCCCAGTATAGAGAGGGGCATACGCAGCCAAGACTCCATCTCGGCCTGAGTGCGCGTCCAGATAGGGGCTATGTTCCTTTCCCATGAAATCGATTGGGTGTCCGAGACATACACCCCAAGGTACTTAAAACCCGTGGTAGCCACCATTTCCGGGCCCCCACGTATCGGCCACAGTATAGATTTCTTAGTGTTCATATATAAGCCGGTATGCTGGCCAAAAATCTGCATTATGCGGAGGATACGCGGTCCCGTCCGATGCGGTTCCGTAAGAAAAAACAGGACGTCGTCAGCATAGAGACCGATCCGATCCGAGAACCCCCCGGGCCATTCAAAGCCCTGAACCTGGGCATCGATACGAACCCATGCGGCCAATGGTTCCATGGCTAGAGCAAATAAATACGGGGAGAGGGGGCAACCCTGACGGGTACCGCGTCCTATGGGGAAAGGAGCAGATACTGCACAAGCTATTCGGACAGAGGCCGAAAGGTCAGTATATAGGAGTTTAATATATGACAAGAGTCGGGGCCAAAGTTCAAACGCTGTAAGAGAGCGAACAGATACTTCCAGCCTAGCGAGTCGAATGCCCCGTCGATATCCGCTAGGAGCAGGGCCGTCGGGCCCTCGAGGTGATCAATGGCCGCAATCGCATTATGGACCCGTCTGATGTTGTGGCGGGTAGCCCGCTGGGGCATAAACCCGGCCTGGTCCGGATGAACCAGTTCTGACATATGCGGGAGAATGCGGTTGGCCAATGCTTTGGCCAACAGCTTGGCCTCAACATTTAACAAGGAAATTGGACGATATGAGGAGTATAGTTCCGGGGGCCGACCTGGCTTGGGAAAGACTGCGATTTCAGCGTGCCGCCAATCCGGTGGAAGCTTCCCATTGTCAAGGGCCGCATGTACCGTTCCCAAGTAGTGAGGAAGGAATTGGGTCTGAAATGACATAAAAAACTCACAGGGGAAGCCGTTTGGGCCTGGCACCTTCCCGGATAGTAGGTCGACCAGTGCCGCACTCAACTCGTCCACCGTCAGTGGAGCATCTAAGTCTCCCCTCACAGCATCCGAGATGGCCTTGGGAGGCAAATCATCAAGGTATTGCCGAATCAGGGGTTCCGGGAAAGCGTCCCTAGGTGCATAGAGCTCCGTATAGTATGTTGCAAAGCTAGCAGCAATTCGCGTAGGGTCCGTAAGTGTCTGGCCTTCCCCATCTAGAATCCCCGGTACACTCACTGGGCGAAGAGCGCACTGGCACAAGCGGTGCAGAAGAGAGCTGGATTTGTCACCCCATTGATAAATTCTACTGTGGGATGCCAGCCAAGCCTGTCTGGCCTCGTCATGCAGCGTGTCCGCATAGGTTTGCTGAAGCAGAAGTAGCTAGCGGCGGTTGGACCCACCGTGCTCGCCCCTACATGTCCGATCTAATAGTACGATCTGGGCCTCAGTCTGGAGCAGGGCTTTCCTGCGTTTTTTCCGCTGAGCGGCACAATATGCAATATCCACCCCCCTGATGGTGGGCTTCATAGCCTCCCAGAGCGTGGCCGGAGAGTCCACCGTGCCCAAGTTGTCACAAAATATGTCGTGAGTGCCTGATGGAGGTGCGACGTGTATTGGGGGTCCTGGAGATGCCACGGAGACAGGCTCCAACAAAAAGGAGGGCACGCCACCTCTAGGCGCAGTGTTAAGGCCACTGGAGAGTGGTCCGATAAACCTCTAGGTAGGATGTCAGTCGCAGCAATTCGGGAATAATAGGAGTGTGGTATGAATATATAATCTAATCTGGAAAAAGAGTCATGGACGGCCGAATAATACGTGTAGCCATGTGTGCCTGGATGCAGATGCCTCCATGTGTCCAACCACCCCATATCCCCCACTAGTGTATGTAGCCGCATATTCCGAGGTACCTCAGGTGCCGTGCGCGACCTCCACCTGTCCTGCGCCACATCTGCCACATCATTCCAGTCTCCACCGATGATGGAGAGGCCCATGGGCATTTCTAATAGTAATGTCGTCAGTCGCTCTACAAACGAGTCTGAGAGTGGGGGGGTGCGTATACGCTGCCCAGGAGAATGGCCTCTCCATGTAATGTCCCTAACACGAAAACGTATCTGCCTTGGGGGTCAGTCCATGTCTTAGAGTGTAGATAAGGCACTCAGCGGTGAATGAGGATGGCCACCCCTCTGGAACCCCTAGCAAATCCCGCATGATAGACTTGTACATAGCCAAAGCGAGCAAGGCACAGCGCCTTAGTACCCATAAGATGGGTCTCCTGTAGTAGGAGAACATCGGCCGACGCACGCTTGGCCTGCCGGAGGACCGCACCCCGTTTGATCTTATTTAACGCCCTACGTACATTCCAACTAACCACCTGGAGCCTACCCGCCGAGTCTGTTACAGGGCAGGGCATCGAAGAAGATATGAGCATTTCGGGCTGTCCTGGGGCATACAGACCACAGTAAAAAGCGAGCAAGGCACAGTGTAACCAACAATTTTGAACGAACCCAACCCCTCCCCCGCCCACCCTACCCAATACCTCATAACAGCTGAAGCATCTGTTGCAGTATGTGTCATGCCACTGCCCCAACGGGAGCAGGGCCCAACCCCACACCAAAAAGTCCCAAACAAACTGTCCCCAACAGTAGCGGCTCCTCGTGGGAGTGCTGCGGGGCAGTGGGGTGGGGTGGGGGAGGGGCAGGGTGGGGGGTAGTAAACTCCGGCTTAAGGCCGAAGGGAGTTAAGTAAATAAATAAAGAAAGAAAACGAATTACATTGCGGCACTGCAACGCCAAATCGGCGATGCAGCGCGCGCAATGTAATTCGTTTTCTTTCTTTCTTTATTTACTTAACTCCCTTCAGCCGTAAGCCGGAGTTTACTACCCCCCACCCTGCCCCTCCACCGCCCGCAGCACTCCCACGAGGAGCCGCTACTGGTCCCCAAACATAGGCAGAGTTCTCAGATACTGAGAAAAAAAAAGTTATGGGGGGTAGACCTCTCGTAGGCCCGTGACAAGGCAGATATCACCCGCACAGCAGCCATTGCGATGAAGGTCCTCCGGTCTCCAGTCATGTTGGCGACGGGGCTTGCCGATCCTCAGCTATTCTTGATTCAGACGCGCTCCGTGACTTGGAACGACGCGCGATCGTGACCTGCGACGATGATTCGGAATCAAATCGCGGCAGTGTACGCGGCTTGTGGCACTGTTTCTCATCCGTCCAGGCGAAGATCTCCTCCGGGATATCGAAAAATAAAGTGCGTGACTTGTAGATGACTCGCAACCTCACTGGAAAAAGCAAGGCATATTGGATCTTTAGGTCCCGCAATCTGGCTTTGGCAGCCGTAAAAGACTGCCGTCGTTGTTGCACCAGGCGTGTATAATCCGGAAAGATTAGGATATGATGAGACTCGCAGTGTAGTTTGCCGGACAACCTGGCCTGAGCCAGAACAGCATCGCGGTCGTGAAAGTTCAAAAGTCTCGCAATGACTGGCCGCGGCAGGGCCCCCGGCGGTGGTTTTTGCATCAGGGCCCGATGCGCACGCTCAATGATGAAGCACTGCGACAATGCTGTCTGGGGGATACAGCTCGTGATCCATCCCACTAGGAACCGCTCCATGTTGTTGCCTTCGGACCCCTCCGGAAAGCCTACAAATCGGAGGTTGTTCCGCCGTGCCTGGCCCTCTGCATCCTCCGTCCTGATTGCCAGCCCCTTCGTGATGGATTCCAGCGAGGTCGCTCGTGCCTGGAGGGAGGTAGTCGTGTCCTCCACGGTGGAAATGCGCGTTTCAGCCTCAGTAATTCTATCCACCGCTTTACGCAAATCTTGACGGATAAGGGTAACATCCGATCCCACCTCTCCGATCTTGGCCTCAAGTAGCTCGTGGGACTAGGTTATCGCCGCCATCAATGCCGCGTTATCCGGGGTCTGGCTCGACGTCTCCGGTGCGTGTGCCCCAGGGCCCGCATAACGATCCAGGGTGCTCTGCTTCGACACTTTGTCCCTGGTCATTGTGTTGCAGGTGGGTAGATATGGGCCTAGCAATGGAGGGTAAGGCGCCACCGGGTGGGTTTAGTCCCAGTTCCACAGCCCCAGCGGATACACGACGGGGCGTCCCAACCCTCACTCCACAGTCGCAGGGCGGGAAGACAGGCCCAAAGGCACACTAAACACAAGCCGCACCAGGCCTAGCCCGGCCGCTTCGATGTACAGGTGCCCCTGCGCCACCCTAGTGGGTGTCACCCATCCGCCCGGTCGTTGCACAGGCCCTCGCTTAATGCTCACCGCCGCGTCTCAGAAAATGTGCCAGTGGACCTCTCTGTGGAATCGGGGATCTTCAGCCCAATAGGCGGACACTCTCGACAGCACAGTGCCGGATCTCATGCACAGGGGGGGCCCCCACCGCAGTCACAAGCAGCCTCTGGTCCACTACTCCTTGCCACACAGATGCAATAGCCAACCGGTAATTTGAAGGGCAGGGGTTTGCATGGGGCAGCGGAGGATCCAAGGGCACGTATTTAATAGGGGGTGTTGGAAACGGGGTTACCGAGTCTGTCACGGTAGCATGGCGCGAGGCGGGAAAGCACGCGAAGGCAATGTGTAAGGCAGTTGTGCAGCACACTCTTACTTTGACCCAGGAATGCGGACGCAATAACAGGACACCACACCAGGCTTGTGTATTTAAAATCAAGATCTTTTATATAAATCAAGGTAGCATCAGATGAGGCAGATTAATTCAGATCTACATTTAAAATCATTGCATTACTCAACTGGTGCACATTCTTATTAAAGCATCATAGCTCATCAACATTGTAGGCCACTAAAAGGCCGCAGGAATCATCTCCTAAACGTAGCACCAATAATGATCACAAGGTGCATTAATAAAACATGGGCCTAAACATGCAGTTCACTTCAAGAATATTCAATTACTTAAAAGAAGGCTTTTCACGTTACATTTCAATAGGCCTGCATTAATCTAGGCGCACCCACATTCAGTACAGTGGGCGTCGCAACTCCAGTACACCTGTAACATAGAACACTTCAACTCTTGGCGGTGTACACTCCAGCTCAATTCAATTAATCACTTTCCCCTTAGGTAAAGACTTTGCAGTTATAAGCATAGGCCTAGGCAGTAATTACATTAGGCGTCATCATTAAATTAATAAACAATGTGGGGAACCCCTCAACATGTCCTGTATTCTGGAGCTTCTGTGTCCCTCAGGGGTTAATTTCAGGCCAGGCCCACTCCTCTCCAGGGCCTCGCCTCATGGGGAAAGTTACACAGGTTAATTCAAGGGTTAATGGTGGCCCCCGGCCCCCAGTGGCGTCTCTGCGGGCCCTAGGGGCCTCCTGGGCTCACCTGATGTGTCGGTCGTTGGTCGCGCTTCCTTGCGACTGGCGATCTCCAGGCCCGGCCCGTGTTCTGAAGGGCGGGGCCCGGTCGGGGTGCCTCGGCCTTCTGGCCGGAATTACGGGTCGTTGCGGGGGCCGGTATCACCCTCCTCCGGCCCCCGGGATCAAGTAAGTGGCTTTGCAGGCTTACGGGATTGCGGGAAGGGGAGCGGGAGCCGGCAATCCTCTCCGGCCGGCTCCCTGTCTCCCTCTGCACGGCCGGAGTTGTTCCTCGGCCTCCGTCGGCGCTGGGGGGCGTGGCGGGAGCCGGCGCCCAATCGCTGCGTGGCCTTCCCGGGGGCGCGGCCGGCGTCCCCGGTTGCCCAGCAATCGGCGTCGGCGGGGCCTGGAGGCCTCGCGGATCGCGCTAGGCCGCGGCTTCTTCACGCGGCCCCCTTGGGCTGCGGCGGTGATTTCTTCAGCCGCGACTTCGGCGGTGGGGCCCCGGGCCCGGCGGTGATGTCTTGGGGGCAATTTGGAGGCTTCGGTGAGGGCGCGGACGGCGCACCTCACCACACTCACTCGAGGGGCCTCCCTCACCACAGCGCTTCCTTCGGTGAGGGCGCGGACGGCGCACCTCACCACACGGCCTCGAGGAGGGCTTCCCTCACAGCAGCACTTCTCCTCACGCGGCGGCGGCCGCGGCGGTGATTCCATCACGAGGTCAGTGACCTGAGGGGGGGGCAGTTTCTCCCTCGTGGAGACAGAACACGGGGCGCACCAGCAGCCTGTGGGCAGGGCTGACTGGAAAAGTTCTTGGGGGCAGCCCAGCAGCAGGAAAGAGTTGATAGGGGGTGAAGGTCTAGCGCTTCAGGGCACGGCGCTTTACCTGGTGATCCCCAGTTTGGCAGTTCAGGTTTCAGGCCTTGCTGGACGGTCAGGCCTCCCCAAATTAAGGTTTCTTGCGGCTGTTTCAGATTGGTTGCTTCTTAGGAGTTTCTTGTCAGGAGTTTCTTGTCAGAAGTTTCTTATTATGAGTTTCTTGTCAAAAGTTTCTTGTCAGAAGTTTCTTCTTATGAGGGGGAATGAGTTGGTGGTTCTGGGAGTGCTTGATGTTACTTCCCAGCACGCTGAAGGTGGTTCCTGGGTCCCCTCACGCTGGGCAAGGTCAGTGGGTGGTGGGCGTTCCTCAGCTAACTTACTACAGCAGGGCCTAAGCCTTGTCAGCAGCAGTAGTGTAGGTCTCCCCCCTAGGCCCTAAAGCCTGTACTCCGGCAGAGGTTCTCCCAGGATCAGTGGTGCCCCAACTGACTAAAAGATTTTCCTCCAAGCCTCTTATACCCCTAGGTCAGGTGACCCTCCTAAAGGCGGCAAAACATAACTCCTCCCACAGCCTGGAAGGTTCTGGAACCTTCCACATGTCTGGCTATGTGGCCCAGAGGCGGGGACGGAATGGATACTGTATCCCTATGTCCCAGCCTGACCCTGGCTACTAGTGTGTGTGTGCAAGGCCCCTCTGCAGTAGCAGGGGCCTGTGGCAGCCATCTTGAGTGAGAGAGCACCTGCACCTCAGCACTGGTTAGCAGTGGCAAGGCGCCCGGAGACCTAGGTCCAGTAAAAATACGGTGGCAAAAATGAGGCGCAAAAGGGAAAAAAAACAGGGCAAGACCACCCTAGGGCTGACAGGTCTAACACGCGTCCCCCCCAGCCAAAAGAGGGGAGAGCTTCCCAACCTCTAGGGAGTTCTCGTCGCTAAGGCGGAAAAACCGGGAGAGACCGTCAGCGTTGGCGTGGTCTACACCGGGTCGATGTTCCACCCGAAAGTCCATCCCCTGGAGGGAAATGGACCACCTCAACAATTTGGGGTTTTCGCCTCTCATCTGCATGAGCCAGCGAAGGGGTCTGTGGTCGGTCTGGATCAGGAAGTGACAACCAAAAAGGTATGGCCTCAACTTCTTTACAGCCCAAACCACGGCAAAGGCTTCTCGTTCGATGGTACTCCACCGCTGTTCCCGGGGAGTAGTCTTCGGGAAAAGAAGGCCACTGGCTGGTCTTGGCCATCGTCATTCAGCTGCGAGAGCACAGCTCCTATGCCATGCTCAGAAGCGTCTGTCTGCACGATAAATTCCCGTCCAAAGTCTGGAGTCCTGAGCACCGGTGCAGTGCACATTGCACGTTTGAGGGTTTCAAAGGCTTCCTGGCAGGCAGCCGTCCAGATGACTCTGCGTGGCTGCTTCTTTGAAGTCAATTCCGTCAATGGGCCCACGATGGTTCCATATCCCTTGACGAACCGGCGGTAGTATCCCGTGAGGCCGAGAAAAGCTCGGACCTCGGTTTGGGTCTTGGGGGGCTCCCAGGCCAAGATGGTCTCAATCTTGGCTTGGAGGGGTTGCACCTTACCTCCGCCCACCAGATGTCCCAGGTACACGACAGATCCCTGTCCAATCTGGCACTTGCTGGCCTTGATGGTTAGACCAGCCCGTTGCAGAGCCTGTAGCACCTCCTGGAGATGCTCCAGATGGTCCTCCCAGCTGCTACTGAAGACAGCTATGTCATCCAGGTAGGCAGCAGAGAAGGCCTCTAGGCCAGACAGCACCTGGTTCACCAACCGCTGGAAAGTGGCTGGAGCATTTTTCAACCCGAAGGGCATCACCCGAAATTGAAAGTGGCCCTCGGGGGTGGAGAACGCAGTCTTCTCCCTTGCTCCTTCCGCCATGGCGATCTGCCAATAGCCTGACGTCAAATCAATGGTACTCAGATACCGGGCTGCTCCCAGCCGGTCAATGAGCTCATCCGCCCGAGGGATCGGGTGAGCGTCGGTCTTGGTGACTGAGTTGAGTCCGCGGTAATCCACACAGAACCGAAGTTCTGGTGTGGTGCCCGGTGGGGCCGCTTTCGGCACCAACACCACCGGACTAGCCCAAGGGCTACTGGAAGGCTCAATCACCCCCAGTTCTAGCATCTTGGTAACCTCACCCTGGATACTAGCCTTGACCTTATCGGACAGCCGGTAAGACTTGGTTTTTACTGGCGGACTGTCCCCTGTGTCCACATCATGGGTACACAGGTGCGTGATCCCAGGCGTGAGGGAGAACAATGAGGCGTACTGCCCCAAGACCTGGCGGCAGTCCCTTTGTTGCTCTGGGGTCAAGGATGGGGCGAGGACCACTCCCTCTACCGAGCCATCCTTCTCATGGGCCGCCAGAAGGTCTGGAAGAGGCTCACTGTAGAGGAGACCATCCTCCCAGTAGACATGGTAGTTACCAGTCTCCGTTCCAGTTGCTTGGGCTTCGGCCTGCTGCCGCATGCCTTCAAGCGTAGGGCACTCCTTCTGTGCCCGGCAGAATTCCTCCCGGGTAGGCCCCCCTTCCACCTGCCACTCTGCAGGGGTCGGCAGGTCCCCCACGGGAACACCATCCACCTCAGCGGACTCCGGGGTCACCTCCCAGGGCTCCCCATCCATCTCACCGGGTGTTTCTTCCTGGACATCTCCTCGTCCAGCAGTGGGCTGGGCCATTATTCCAGGCTCCAACCCGGGCTGAGTTCCTTGTCGGGCAGCCATGGACCGCGTGACGACGCAAGTCCATCCTGGTAATCCCAACATCTCAGCATGGGCATTGAACTCTACCTCACTCCAGGCAGTATGTTCCAAGTCGTTACCCAGCAGACAGTCAACTGGCATGGCAGGGCTCACCGCAACCTTCAACAGGCCTGAGACTCCTCCCCACTCAAAGGGAACTTGGGCCACGGGGTAATGACCCAGGCTATTATCAGCCATAACAACCGGGTGGAATACCTCAGGAATCACCTGCTCTGGGGACACCAGCTGACGTCTCACCATCGTCATGCTGGCACCTGTGTCCCTCAGAGCCTCCACCTCCTCCCCGTTCACCAGGACCCTCTGCCGATACTTGGCAGTGTTCAAGGGTACCTGTACCCGTGGGATGATCTCTCTATCCCCCAGGGAAACTAAGGTCAAGCCTGTCCACTCACCTCCCCTACCTAGGGACAACTCCTCCCCAAGCGCTACACTGGCCACCCCGGGGCTCTTACCTCCTGTGGGGGCTGGGGTTCTCTTGCGACACTGGGGATCCCCCTTGTAATGTCCAACCTCCCCGCACTCGTAGCACTGGACAGTTCTGGGCTGCTGACTCCTGTCAGGATAAGTGGGTTTCTAGAATCCAGATTGGGATGGGGAACCTACCCCTCTCCCAGGCGGTCTATTTTGGGGGCCTTTAAAGAACTCCCTTTTTTTATCTCCCCCCTCTTTCTTCTGGGGGAACCCCTGTCCACCTTTCGGGGGGTCCGCCCCGGCTCCCTTGTGGGACATCCGAGTGCTGACCCACGTGTCTGCCTCCTCTGCAAGCTCCCTAGGATTGGTCAGCTTGCTGTCCACCAAGTACTGGCGCAGCTCCGGAAAACATTTCTCTAGGAGGTGCTCTCTCAAGAACAGGTCGTACAGCCCTTTGTAATTATCAACGTTGCTGCCACGCACCCAACCCTCCAATGCCTTCCGGGCATAATCAAAAGAATCCACCCAGTTTTGTGTGTGAAGCTTGTGGCTGTTGCGGAACTTTTGGCGGTACTTCTCTGGGGTGAGGCCAAACTTCTTGAGCAGGGCCTCCTTCATGATAGGGTAGTTGGTCTGATCCCCCTTATCCAAGGTTAAAAGTGTGTCCCTTACTGGTGGAGGTATGTACCTGTAAAGACCTCCCCCAGTAGCTCTCAGGAACTCTATGGGCCACCAAAGCCACCTCGTACGCCGCCAACCACTTATCGATGTCATCTCCTACACTAAAACTGGCTATCACCTCTCTTGGTAGATACAATTTGGGCTCCTGTGGAACCCCAGCAGGTACGCTGCCACCATTCACTTTGCCCTGCATCTCCATCTGCAAGGCTCGGAGCTCTAGTTCCTTCAGGCTAAGCTCATGCGCAAGCTTCCTTTCCTCCATGGCTAGCCTTGCCTGTTCTCCTTCTCTTTCCATCCTAGCAAGTTCTAATGTTAATCACCTCTCCTCCCTCCTGTCCTCAAATTCCTCCACCGACAAACTCCCCCCTGACGCACTACTGCCTGCCCTGGAACGTCTTCCTGGCAACACATTCTCGCTAACATCAATGTGCAGTAGGTCCAGTTCTCCTGGGTTGTCTGCCTCCCCCTGCTCCTCGTCCCCTCTTCCCTCCGGGTGGGCCATTACCCATGCCCTCAAAGCTTTCTGAAGCACCTCCTTCCTGGCGCCTCGCTTGACGGCCACCCCCCTCTCTAGGCAGAACTCCTTGAGCTGTGTCACCGTATACCTTTCTAGGTTGGCCAACTCAAACTCCATCCTCCTAGGTGGGGCCCCAGACAATTTAGAGAAAGGGTTCTAGACTGTAGGTAGCAGGTCTAACGCAGGAATGTACACAATCTGCAATCATAAAAGAATTCCTAGCACTTGCATTACAATAGGTGTCCAATTGCGGCGCACACTGAGTCACTGTAGGGTGCTGCACAAACACCAGTCCTTATCCAACCGCTGAACACCAAATGTTGGAAACGGGGTTACCGAGTCCGTCACGGTAGCATGGCGCGAGGCGGGAAAGCACGCGAAGGCAATGTGTAAGGCAGTTGTGCAGCACACTCTTACTTTGACCCAGGAATGCGGACGCAATAACAGGACACCACACCAGGCTTTTATATTTAAAATCAAGATCTTTTATATAAATCAAGGTAGCATCAGATGAGGCAGATTAATTCAGATCTACATTTAAAATCATTGCATTACTCAACTGGTGCACATTCTTATTAAAGCATCATAGCTCATCAACATTGTAGGCCACTAAAAGGCCGCAGGAATCATCTCCTAAACGTAGCACCAATAATGATCACAAGGTGAATTAATAAATCATAGGCCTAAACATGCAGTTCACTTGAAGAATATTCAATTACTTAAAAGAAGGCTTTTCACGTTACATTTCAATAGGCCTGCATTAATCTAGGCGCACCCACATTCAGTACAGTGGGCGTCGCAACTCCAGTACACCTGTAACATAGAACACTTCAACTCTTGGCGGTGTACACTTCAGCTCAATTCAATTAATCACTTTCCCCCTTAGGTAAAGACTTTGCAGTTATAAGCATAGGCCTAGGCAGTAATTACATTTGGCGTCATCATTAAATTAATAAACAATGTGGGGAACCCCTCAACATGTCCTGTATTCTGGGGCTTCTGTGTCCCTCAGGGGTTAATTTCAGGCCAGGCCCACTCCTCTCCGGGGCCTCGCCTCATGGGGAAAGTTACACAGGTTAATTCAAGGGTTAATGGTGGCCCCCGGCCCCCAGTGGCGTCTCTGCGGGCCCTAGGGGCCTCCTGGGCTCACCTGATGTGTCGGTCGTTGGTCGCGCTTCCTTGCGACTGGCAATCTCCAGGCCCGGCCCGTGTTCTGAAGGGCGGGGCCCGGCCGGGGTGCCTCGGCCTTCTGACCGGAATTACGGGTTGTTGCGGGGGCCGGTATCACCCTCCTCCGGCCCCCGGGATCAAGTAAGTGGCTTTGCGGGCTTACAGGATTGCGGGAAGGGGAGCGGGAGCCGGCAGTCCTCTCCGGCCGGCTCCACGTCTCCCTCTGCACGGCCGGAGCTCTTCCTCGGCCTCCGTCGGCGCTGGGGGGCGTGGCGGGAGCCGGCGCCCAATCGCTGCGCGGCCTTCCCGGGGGGGGGCGGCCGGCGTCCCCGGTTGCCCAGCAACGGCGTCGGCGGGGCCTGGAGGCCTCGTGGATCGTGCTAGGCCGCGGCTTCTTCACGCAGCCCCCTTGGGCTGCGGCGGTGATTTCTTCGGCCGCGACTTCGGCGGTGGGGCCCCGGGCCCGGCGGTGATGTCTTGGGGGCAATTTGGAGGCTTCGGTGAGGGCGCGGACGGCGCACCTCACCACACTCACTCGAGGGGCCTCCCTCACCACAGCGCTTCCTTCGGTGAGGGCGCGGACGGCGCACCTCACCACACGGCCTCGAGGAGGGCTTCCCTCACAGCAGCACTTCTCCTCACGCGGCTGCGGCCGCGGCGGTGATTCCTTCACGAGGTCAGTGACCTGAGGGGGGGCAGTTTCTCCCTCGTGGAGACAGAATGCGGGGCGCACCAGCAGCCTGTGGGCAGGGCTGACTGGAAAGGTTCTTGGTGGCAGCCCAGCAGCAGGCAAGAGTTGATAGGGGGTGAAGGTCTAGCGCTTCAGGGCACGGCGCTTTACCTGGTGATCCCCAGTTTGGCAGTTCAGGTTTCAGGCCTTGCTGGACGGTCAGGCCTCCCCAAATTAAGGTTTCTTGCGGCTATTTCAGATTGGTTGCTTCTTAGGAGTTTCTTGTCAGGAGTTTCTTGTCAGAAGTTTCTTATTATGAGTTTCTTGTCAAAAGTTTCTTGTCAGAAGTTTCTTCTTATGAGGGGGAATGAGTTGGTGGTTCTGGGAGTGCTTGATGTTACTTCCCAGCACGCTGAAGGTGGTTCCCTGGGTCCCCTCATGCTGGGCAAGGTCAGTGGGTGGTGGGCGTTCCTCAGCTAACTTACTACAGCAGGGCCTAAGCCTTGTCAGCAGCAGTAGTGTAGGTCTCCCCCTAGGCCCTAAAGCCTGTACTCCGGCAGAGGTTCTCCCAGGATCAGTGGTGCCCCAACTGACTAAAAGATTTCCCTCCAAGCCTCTTATACCTCTAGGTCAGGTGACCCTCCTAAAGGCGGCAAAACATAACTCCTCCCACAGCCTGGAAGGTTCTGGAACCTTCCACATGTCTGGCTATGTGGCCCAGAGGCGGGGACGGAATGGATACTGTATCCCTATGTCCCAGCCTGACCCTGGCTACTTGTGTGTGTGTGCAAGGCCCCTCTGCAGTAGCAGGGGCCTGTGGCAGCCATCTTGAGTGAGAGAGCACCTGCACCTCAGCACTGGTTAGCAGTGGCAAGGCGCCCGGAGACCTAGGTCCAGTAAAAATATGGTGGCAAAAATGAGGCGCAAAAGGGAAAAAAAACAGGGCAAGACCACCCTAGGGCTGACAGGTCTAACAGGGGGGGAACCAGAAAAGAGCCCCCACCCCTGTCGCTGCTCCCAGCTGGCCCCCAGCAGCACCCCACCCGCAGCTGCTTCAGCCCGGGGTTTCGGCACACTCACCACCTTGTTGCAGGCGGTCCGCACCAACACCCGCCACCGATCCACCACCACCACAGGATCTCCGTCGCCGCCGCAGGCGGTCCACACAGCGGTCGGCGTCCCACGAGGCTGCCGCCCCAGCACAGGATCTCTCACACCCAGAGAACGGGGGACCCAGCGTTGACCTCAACTAGGTCCCCGTAATGCAGCCTCACTGCTGCGGCATGCTCACCGAGCCCTTAAAATGGCCGCCAGACCGAGGAGCAGTTCCCGGTCTGGATCCTGGTGCCACGGGAGCTCTTAATCGCGGGTCACCGCATGCACCAATCCTACCAGCCGCAGCGGCGGAGACTCTCACAAAGGGCGCCTGGGGCGACGGGGGACCGCAAAGCCACTCGCCGCGAGTTTCCGAGGCGGCGGGCGGATCCCAGCACAGGCGAGTCCCAGAGCCGCAACAGCCCAGCAGCGATGACGAACGCTGGGCTTCCAGTCGCAACCGCCGCAGCTCGAACCCCCCGCCGCATCTCAGTGCGCTCGGTGCGTTTAAGGAAGGCTGGAGATAATGAAAGCAAGCACGGGTGAGCAGGATTAAAGCAGGATATTGCACGAGCCTACGGAGCTCGTCTAAGAAGCGTCCGTCATGTCGGACCTTTTTGCACTCCTGCTATTTCTGCTCTGCAGGAAACCATTTGGGCTTATCGCTCTACACCCAACAGCTTTACTGGTGTTTCTCCATTTACGTCCTTGAAGGGCAGAGCTCCCAAGACCAAGTTATCTCCCCCAGAGTTGAGGAAGAAGGGAGCATGTTTGGTGCTCCGAAATGAAATTTCCAGGAGAGTGGGTGAACACCAGGCTAAGTATAAGAACAGATATGATCAGACCAAGCATGTCAAATCCACAGTTTTTCAAGAAGGAGAGTGGGTCTGGGTTGACCTTCTCAGACCGAATATGCCTCCTTTTCACGCATGCCTTCACTCCGTATGCAATTACAACGCAGTTGTTACAACGACCGAGTTGTAACAATGCATACCATTACCCCGCAAGTCGGAACAATGACTTGCGGAGGGGGGCGCTGGATGTTGGAATAGTATAATTTACTATTCCAACTCCAGTCTGTGTGGACAGTAGGGAAGGTGTTGGATTTTGAATCCAACACCTTCTACCCCCTCCGCAAGTCGTTGTTACGACTTGCGGGGTAATGGTATGCGTTGTTACAACACGATGTCGTTGTAACAACCACGTTGTAATTGCATGCGGGGTGACGGCTTCGTTGTGAGGGCTGTTTACCTCTCAGACCACGTAGGAAGGAAGCCTCCAGATTTTCTAAACCCATTAGGATAGCCAGGGTAGGCAGGAATGTGGTTCATCTTGAAAATGGTCAAACCTGGAGCATGGACAAAATTATTCCACACAGAAAGATGGACGGGTCTGGGGTGGGTCCTGTGCAGGAAGGAGTGAAGAGGAACCATGAACTTTACGTTCCTAGGCGATCGCAGAGAACTAAGTGTGGGTTAAGGAATAAAGCTTATCATGAGTTTAGTTTAAATATGTTTTCGATTACTGCACATTGTTGCTCTTGTGTTTTTTTCAATGCATCCTTCTCTCCTCATCCCTTCTTTTGCTCTTCCCCTGTCCCTTTTTTCCTGTTCCTTGCTGCCTCCTCCCCTTTCCTTTTGTTACCCTATGTAAAGGAGGTGTGTTATAATCTTATGTACATTGGTACCTTCCGCTCCCCCTCCCTTTTGCCCCACATGGCATGTGCCATGCCTTTGTATGCCAACAATCCACAGCAGACTCCAGCTGACTGGAACCTGTGGTGGCGTGAGAATGAAATAAAGAGACCTCGGTACTTACTTACTTCGTATCTTTATTTGCAATAACCAACTACCTCAAAATTAATGCAGAAGCTTAAAGTAGTCATCTTCAGCAAAGACAACTCAAAATGGAACTATATCTGGTGGCCTGCAATTTTAGATCTACTCCCACCCTTACCAACATTGAGGAGAATCTTGGTATAGTGGCTGGCAATCAGTCCTCCAATACAAGCCAAGTGAACACAGTCTGTGCCTCCTGCTTCCACATCCTGAAGATACTCAAGAAGGTTGTCAAGTGGATTTCTCTCATCACCTGCAGTACCTTCACCCAACTCCTAATCACCAACAAGCTGGTCTACGGGAACTCACTATACTTAGAATCAACACACTACTGACCTGGAGACTTCAGACCACACTGAACTGAGCACCTAGACTCACATTCAGACCTCCACCCCGCTCCCACATCACCTCAAAACCTCAAAAACCTCCACTGGCTTCCCATACACAACGGGCTCTTTTCAAACTCCTCACACATTCATACAAAACCTTGCACAACATCGGTCCCACTTACCTCAATAATTGCATAAACTTCCACAAACCTAACAGCAGCTGTGCTGGACTCCTTGTACACATCCCCACATGCACCAGACCAGATCTGTTGGTCGCCCCTTCTTCTACCTTGCTCCTAAAGCGTGTAATGACCTGCCTCAACATATCAAAGCCTCCTCCTCTGTTCTTGAATTTTGCAAGAAACTGAAGCCTTTGCTCTTCACCTAACTCTTGACATTGGGATAGGTCCACGCCGAACTTGCTTCCAGTGCCAGGATACCCTCCTGGCTGAGTTGTTCACTTAACAAATACACATAATATGACAAATTATGTGTGTAGCATGCAAACACAGGTGCCACGTGTGAACAAGCTCATAATTGGAGAATTTACATTTTCCTTTCCTGGATTTTTTAATAAGTAGCCGAGTGCTGTACAGTCATAAACACATTTAGAAAATACAGGACTCTTAGCAAATTAAGATGGGATTCTCACAAAAAGGAGGGGACAGGATAATGTCCAAGCTATGGAGACTGATGACTAGTAATAATAACAATGTCTGAATATCTGTAGAAAACCCAAAGAATGGCACAATTATGTGAAATGCTTTGTGTGTCACGTAAACCTGACTTAACCAATGCGCCAATAGAGTGACGATCTCACTCAAGGTCATTGCTGACACTGTCTCTAGCCCTGACCTTTTTACCTATAAATCAATCACTGATTTCAAGTCTGTTAGTTTAATTAGTTCAATAGCAGCAAAGCATGTTTATAACACAGAGTGCATTAGGGGTTAACATGAAAGTTCAGGACTGGAAAAAGTGTCCCTAAAGACTAGAAGATGGTGGACAATCTATGGACGAATAAAGGACACAGCAACTAGGAAAGCCAGGGAAAAGAAAAGACAACTAGAACTAGAGAAAAATGTTAATCTAAAAACAAAATCTTGACAAAAGATATTTCATAAAAGGGAAATTGACCACTCTAGCCTTTTATTGTTAAGTAAGGCCTGTGAAATCCATATGTAATCATATTCTGGAAATTGGTTTGTTAAATCATTATGCAGTAATTCTAATGCATAACTGGAGAGATTACACAAAACAGGAGTCTGTCCCCTGCAGCTCAAATCTTAGTTGATATTGGATTGAATGACCATGAGTGCGAGGCCAATGAGTAATCACTCCCCATTACATCACTCCATTGTAACATCTTAAAATAGTAATTTATAGGAATATTATTTGTGAGAAAACAGTTGGAGAGAGAATCAGCAGCTCATTCATGTGCATACTATATTTCCAAATCTGATCTCACCCAATATTATGAAAACTATTTTAGGTAGTTGTGTCTGTTCATTGACATTAAACATTGACTCTGATCGGTGGGCTTAAACACTGAAAGGAGCTCATATGGTTTTACCATTTGCAGACTTAAAAAGAGTGTGATATTTTAGGGTTGCATGTACTATTGGCGTTTGCAAACTAGGGATGTGCAATTTGCACATCGACTGGGTTTGTGATTGGGAACGCAAATTGTGATGCAACTAATTGAAGGCTTCACAAATTGTCCATTCACAGGGAGCTACTAGACAACCTGCCTGATGAACATCAGTTTGGCAGGTCACAATTGCTGACACCCTGTGGTTGGCTACAAATGCAGTGGACCACAATACAGGCCTTTGTTTTTGCATAAAGCTCAACTGTGGCTTTTAAATAAAACATCCTTTGAGTTTGAACAAACATCGGCTGGAGCAGGCAATGGTCCTCTAGACCACTGTATGCTTCCCCCAACTCAAGGCCACCAACAAGATTCCCAAAGGAGAGGCTGTGCCATGGGACAGGCTTCACCCTTGCAAATCATTTACCACCCCAACTGGGGGGGCAGGTGGGGCAGCAACTGATCAATAGTTTGCAAGCACAATTGCAGTTACCAACCATTGATAAATCCCTTGCCAAATCACTAATAGGAGGGGCATGCATCTATCACCCCCGCACACCACCTATATACAAATCGGAAGGGGTTGCAAAATCAATTTAATTAGTCAAAAAGACTTGTCTGATTCATAAAAGGGCTTTTGTACATGGTGAAAAGTTCTTTTGTGGTCGCAATCCATGTGATTTTGCAAATCTCTGGGTTTGTGACTCCAAAGGAGATTTGTGCATCTGATCTTTATTTATTTGCCATGGACCCAATGTATTAAAAAATACTTCTGCAAAAAGTGATCTCTAAGTGCTCACCAAATTTTGCAACCATGCTTTAATTTTGCAATGTGACCTACGTACTAATAGGTTAAACCGCAAAATCTCCAGTTGCAGGGGTTGGCATAACAATCTGCCTTCTGAACATTAATTAGAAAGTCACTATTTGTGGCCTCCATAAGTGGCTACGAACAGCAGACTACCATCTCTGTGTTTTCATTCTCAAAAGGGAAACTTTTTTTCAAACTAGTCCATGTTCCTTAATCTTTTGGGTACACATCGGGGGAGCAGGCAGACACATATGTAATTTTGAATCTTAATTAGGTGGATACCGCTTTCATGACCCTTCCTAATTACAATTCGGAATAGGTCAGTAAACCGCTTTAGCAAGTCGGAAATGCTTTTGGGTTTAGTACGTAGAAAAAAGTCATATTGCAGTGACAGACTCTCCAGTCCTGCAAATCACAGGCTATGTGACTGCAAAATGGCTTTGTATATCAGGCCCCAAATGCTTTAATACACTTCAGACGTTTCTGCCAAGCTGCAACTTTGAAAGTGTCATCAAAGTTTTTACAGCTTTGGCCACATTACCCTCTCGTGTAAAAAAGAAGAATGTCAAGTAATTTTAGGTATAAGGCAAAAGTTGAAAGTAGCACAGGGCTTTCTAAATGAGTGGTCTAGGGGGTGGTCTGGGAATAGAAATAAGCTGAAAATGCAAAATTGTGTATTTTATGTAACAATCATAACAAGAATCATCCGCAGCCTGTCCTAATGGGCTGAGGGGCCACACCTCCTCACCTTTTGGCCACCATAAAGAGCATCTGTCAGGCTGAGCAAAGGTCAGCCTGACAGACATTCTTTATTTTCAGACAAGGGAGTCAGGAGCTAGACATGCGCTAAATGCACAGGCTCCTGGCTGCCTGAGCATGAACCTTGCCGGGCTGAAGAAGTCACAGCTCCTGTGGGTGTGACCCCTTCAGCTTGGCAAAGCACCTCAAGGCCCTTGCCCTTGTGACGAGGGGGGGGGGGTGTCACTGATTGCCTCAGACCTGGGTGCTTCAGTTTTAAGCCCTGAAGGGCCCAGGGCCGAGTGTCCATCACTGACACCTCGTCACAGAGTCTGATTGGATCAGCAGTCTCACTGACCCCATCCGACTCTGTGACGGGTGCGGGACTGCTGCCATATCTCATTGGCTGACGGAGGGAAGGCAGCAATGGCAGCCCTCCTGGAATCTCCAAAGCAGGGCGCTGCGCAGGTAAGTTTGATTTTAATTTTACTGTTTGGTGCATGCGTGCATGTGTGCATGTATATTTGGGAGTGAGTGTTAAGAATGGATGTGTGTGTGTGTGCATGTGCGAAAGGATGAGTGTGAGTGTTCATGTGTGCGTTTGGCCCGACCGCCCCCCACTCTGCTGAAAGTACAGGCTGCCACTGACAAGAATGTTATGACAATGTGAAAACCTGTTGGTGCACCACTTAAAAGGTTTGCTTTAAGAAACTCAAGAAGAAATCCATAATGGAACTGGCAATATTTGCTTTTAAGACTGGTATTGTTAATACAGAGGGGGCCATTGATCTCTGTCCTGAAAGTTGGAAGATTTATTATAATACGTTTTTTAAGAACTGTGCTTCCATTGCATGTAATAGGGGAAGGATGGTCAACTCAATTTAATTTTTTTCAGTGGTCACACTATTGAAGCAAATGCCAGTTGTCTATGTGTCGTATATTACAACTCTACATTGTTCTGCAACTGAATAAGAAGCACACTTGGAGCAAAGTTGGAAGTGGAATGCACATGTATTCTACGAACCTAAAAATAAACATTATAAAATAAAAAAGCAAAAGAATACATGAAGCAGCCTGCAAAGAAAAAACTTCAGAAGTGATAGAGTGGAAGATTCATATCCTACATGGGGTACCTGTTAGGAGTGCAACGTAATCGTTTGCAGGACGCACTCACATATTATCCGATGTTATGAGAGAATTAGATGTTAGAAGAAATGTGAATCAACTAACATATTCCTGTGAAAGTTAATGCAATCCAATGTAAGGCTCGGTAATTATTGCTTAGAATGTGTGCTGACCATTGTAACCAATGTAACTCATTCCTTAGGTCTCATTACTAAATGTGATTCAATAATGTGTCAATGATAATAAATGCTTTCCTTAGATTAACGACTTAGGTGCAAGATGTGTATTAATGTAGTCAAAGGAACTGCTCTTATCGAATGTCAACGGCTGATGTATTTGCTAGCCTATGTTTTGCAGTGAATTTATTAATTTAGCTTAACTCGTAGGCCTTGAGTTGTGATGCATTTGAAGTGTCTTTGTTTCTGAAAGTAATGTTCAAACTCTTATGTGAAATTCGTAGAATGTTTCTGTCTCACATTTGCATTGCAGGTGGACAACGTTTACTAGGGAAAAGTAGAGGTATTGTTTCATTAGACAAGGTTGCCGAATGAAGGAGTACCAGTTAGCTTGGTCGCAGAAGATAAGGTGGAGGGAGGTGTTTTCACACTGGAGAAGGAGGGAAGACCAAGGACAAACTGCTACAGAGGGTCGTGTGCATGAAGAAGTCCGTGAAGGAAGTCGACGTCATGGAAAAGTTCGTGGCTGAGCCCATTGTGCAGCCTATCAGAAGAAAAGCTTTATGGGACATTCAATGAATACAGCTTAATGCATATGTTGCTTTGTAGAGAGGGATAATCACCCCATTTCTGCTTGACCTCCTGAAAGAGAGCACCTGCATGCTGCTGTATTTTCTTTCCTTGCTCGTGGCTTCATGCCCCAGACCTATCTTACGGCGAAGTGACTTCTTTGGAAGGCTTCTCCCACTGACACCTTTTTCTTCTCTAACGTCCTTTGCGTGTACCTTAACTTAGGGATGTCACTTTAGAGTTAGAGTAGGGATAGTCAGAAATAAATGCCGCAACAGAAGATGTGCCGATGCAAGCAGACTTGAGCTTTTGTTTCCTCATCTCATCCATAATCATTATTGAACTTCTTGTTCTATTTATGCTCCATAAGGTGAACCTTTTCAGGAGGTTCGGCTACCCCTTATTTCCTTTGTATTTCTATATTCTCATACTAAGATTTGGTGGATGTCCAACTATTTTTGAATTTGTAATAAACTGACTAACCTCCAATTGGTTGTTGAGCAGGGTTCTTGTGTAGGCGTTTGTGTTACACTGTATTTCAAGTGATTTATGATCTTTTCTTCCCACTACACATTCATGCTGCTAAAAAAGCCATCGGAGATCCGACATTGGATTGAACTGAGTAGGTGGGCCCAGGCTTCTTCAGAAGTTTAAGAGAGTGAATTAGAAATTGAACAGCATCCTCAAGTTGAAAGTAAAACATGGTCTGTTCCGCCTCAATTAAAGCTCAAACAAGTAATGGAATGTTGGCAAGTAAGGCTGTAAGACATATATTGCACAAATGCCGAGGCACATCCAAAATCAGTCCAAATCTGTAAAATAGGCATTAACAATCATGGTAAGAAAGAGGAAGTCCATAAATCAATCTTTGTTTCCTTCTGTATATCCTTTATTTCATGTCAAAATCCCATTACATAAGAAACAGGCAGCCGACACGTGTTTCGTCCGAAAGGACTTTTTCAAGGCTGCAAACAATTTAAATATACATTAAAACAGTTTGTGATATGAAAATATCAATTACAAAAGTTAAAAACTTTCATTGGCACAAAAGCCCAAAATATTGGACTTATGTCCATTTGCTACCAAAACAACCCAATCTAGCGCCGTGATAAAGACAAAAAAGATGGAGAATATCTTTCAACCACGAGTCGGGAAAACACTGTTGCATATACCCTGAGGCTGTATTTTCCAGAAAAGGAGTGCTACAATCCCAGTGTTAATGTTTCCCCACTAGAGATTTTAAATATAGAAAAGAATGAGCGCATACGTGCAGAGTTGTACATAGTTGCCCTATTATAACGTGACATGTCCATAAAAAATCTGTGACACCGAAAGATCCACCACCAAGATCGTGATCAATGTAGAGATTAAGCATGCCAATCTCCATAACATGCTAAGCTGGCAAAGTGTAGTAACAAACTACATCTTACCTAACAGAAATAGTAGAGCGAGTCGTAACTCCAAAGTTAGTGTTTTTGAAAAGGATCCTAACCGCATTGGCGGTTTAAAACCTAGTAAATATGCAGATATAAAACACGAGATAAATATAACATATCTGCTGTGCTAACAAGTCAGCAATAACGTGGGATGACAAACCGAATGCTCCAATATCTTTCGGTGTCACAGATTTTTTATGGACATACTCGTGGTTGAAAGATATTCTCCATCTTTTTTTGTCTTTATCACAGCGCTAGATTGGGTTGTTTTGGTAGCAAATGGACATAAGTCCAATATTTTGGGCTTTTGTGCCAATTAAAGTTTTTAACTTTTGTAATTGATATTTTCATATCACAAACTATTTTAATGTATATTTAAATTGTTTGCAGCCTTGAAAAAGTCCTTTCAGACGAAACACGTGTCGGCTGCCTGTTTCTTATGTAATGGGATTTTGACATGAAATAAAGGATATACAGAAGGAAACAAAGATCGATTTATGGACTTCCTCTTTCTTACCATGATGGTTAATGCCTATTTTACAGATTTGGACTGACTTTGGATGTGCCTCCGCATTTGTGCAATATATTTGTGAACCTCAAAGGGGATTTTTTTTTCTCCCTAGAGAGTTGGTTTGGTCTCCTAAAGGCGGAGGGAGGCTTAATGCTTGGAGAGCACCACAGTATACTAAGAAACTGCAAATTACTTTCCGACGGACGAAGTGTGTAGATGTGCATTCGCAATTCGGCAGCTCTGCCTTGGTCTTTTGTGCAATAATTTTATGTTGTATATGCCAGGTTTGCACTCTACCTAAAAGAAAGAGTCGATTGTACTGTATTGTATTAGTATTTTTGAATTTATCTGCTGAGATTTGGTTATATTGTGATACGTATACCTACAAGTATTAAAGCATAAAGATGTCAACGTTTGATGATAATAGAGACAACCTCTTAGAGGAATTGTTTCAGGCCAATGCTAGCGCCAAACAGACAACGAATATAGGACCCAAACAGGAAGGTCCTAAAATGAAATTTATCAGGTTAGAACGTTTAAAAAAACAGGAACTCTCACGTTGGTGGGATGCTACCATTCTGCAAAGATACTTGGATATTAAACAAATTCCTAGGGGCCTGAGGGTGGTGATTTTTCCATCCTTTGATGATTTGGGCCATGAACTGTTAAAGGAGTGGGAACATTTAATCACATCCTCATCATTTGGCATGATAGATATATTGATCAGGGATGCCAACATTAAGAGAGAGAAACTACTGATGGAGATTAAGAATCTAGAGGAGGAAATAAAACATATGAATTTACCACAAGTAGCAGATAAGAATTACAAAATATTGAAAGAAGTATTTCACAGTCATCAACTTTATATAAAGGATAAAATGATGCGCAAACTTAGGCGCGATGACAATGATTATAAAAATGGCAGGGCTTTTACCTACGCGAGTAAGTTTGACAATGTCAACACTAGCAGTAAACAAGATGATGGGGTGACAATAGGGGGTGGCCCGGGGACCACAGCTGCATCTAGTGAGACAGACATCTCAAGTATTACCAGCTACACTAGTGAGGAATCTATTGCATCAGCGGGGCCATCAACTAGCGCCAACATGGGACAATCCAACTCTTTTTTATTGGAGATGGAAAGGTTCAGAAAGGGCACGAGACAAAGGGGAAAACATCAGGATCCAAATCAAAGAAAACAAGAAGAGGCAAAACAAGAGGACAGAGGGGGACAAAAAGGAAAGGAGAGGATGACTACAAGATCTGTCTCCAGGACAGCACGGAAATAGCTGTTGAGGAAGCAGTAGGTCTGTCAGATCCAAATGATGATAATGTTAATGTTATAAATCTATCAGACTATGTTTTGGATGATAACGAAATAAAAATTTTGAGCCAGGGCCTTGGTTTTTGTCCAGCTTCATTACCAAACTTCACGGATTTGCATATTGGGTTGTTTAGATATATACGAAATCTGAAATTGAAAAAGTTCTTTGCCAACAGAATCGACAATGAGCCTGTAACAACTAGGGATGTGCCTGAGTGTCAAATGACGGTTAAAGATGCTAGGGAGGTACAATTACTCTTGTCACTTGAACAAAGTTGGGCCCCTGATCCAACTATTACACAGATCTTACAAGACCTGGATATCAACACAGATGTAGACATTAACAGCGGCTTAAGGGTTTGGTCGAAGTTCACCCCCAATCTATCCTCAGATAATGTTATTGACATTTTCTACCAAAAAGTCACAAAGGAATTATACAAGCTTGAAGACGATTACCATAATAAACATAAGCATGTCAAACAAAACGTCAGTAAAGAGGAAAGAGAGGCACTACATAGATTATCTAACAACCAAGAGCTGGTAATTAAAGAAGCCAACAAGGGCGGGAACGTAGTCGTTATGAGCAGAAAGGACTATGTTTTGGAGATTGACTGCCAATTGGCAGACCGCTCAGCATATGAGGTAGTGTCACATAACCCATTGGGAGGGATCACCACTCTTGTAGAGAAGAAATTGGAATTTTGGAACGAACAAGGCTTGGTTACTGAAGCGGAATGCAGGTATCTCTTCAATCCCACACCAACAGCACCATGTATCTATGTACTACTGATCCAGCGTTAACAATAAAAATTCTTCTCCTGTATGTCTTTGGACGTCCAGGTGCAAATATCCCTCTTAAACACAACTATATCCATATGACGGTGGGGCCCATAACACCGCATATACATTCACTCACTTATTTATTCCCTGGATTTTCATCCGTCCTTACCTAGGAGAAAAATGGTTAAATGATTTGCTGGAAGGAGATGGGATACCTTATTATAAAAACGACATAATACCTCTCAAGCTCCAAGGTATTCCGCTCATTGGTCGATGGACCAACTAGTAGGAATCAGTTGATGGTGATTAAGACCAGCTCAATCACTATAAACTTCAAACATTTACATTTATCATTGAGCTAAAGAACCACTGACTCATTGGGTTTAAAGATAATAAGTTTATATAAAGTTTTAGAAGCATGAATAAGTTTCAAATTTATTAATCAGGTTATTACATTTAGCATTATTATAAGAATAAATTGAAATTGCAATGCATACCTATTAGATGGAAAAATAAAGTTCGTCACAGCAAGAACTCCCGAAGGATCTATCTATCTGTCCTGGAAAACAGGCCTTCTCGTTCCTTTCCCCTTTAGTATTTTAAGAATAAAAAGTCTAATGTTTTAAATGGAGAAAAATCTATTAGGATAAAAAGGTTCTCCAATAGCAGCATCTCATGCTCTAAAAATATAAAATAGCAGCAGCAGCCGCAGCATCAGCAACAGCAGCAACAACAGCAACCAGCAACGAGCAGCAACGAAAAAACACCAACAACGAAACCCCTCCCCTCCAAGAGTAGGTCTTCTTATACCCTAATACTAGCTTACTAAGTGAAAATGTTACATCTTTATGGCGAGACTCTCTCTAATTGGTCCATTCGGGTCAGTATACATCTTAACATGAATATCCTTGTTTCAACCAGTTCTTTGTGGCAAGTTCATACTTTTGTCGTTTCTCATGAGTTCATGACATTATTCCTTAGTTCATTGGTTTCAAACTGTATCCTTTTCTGATACTTTTCAGTCGATCAGCTTATTGTCCATTTTATTCACTGCGACTTCTCACGCTTTTCGCTGTCTTGCTTTGGCACACGTTTATGCGATAAGGTCATCACAGCCTTGACCACGCTTCCATCCTAAGCTTTTGGAACGATCACATGATCCCTCTTGTTCACGGCTTTTCTCTCTTTCGTAACCCCTCTTGCGCCTGCGTACTCTAACTCATGGCGGCCATTTTATTTCGCTGCTCAACAGGCCTAAGCGCACTATTACAAAGATAAACAAAACATAGTTAAGAATAAAGAATATAAGCCTTTTCGTTTCCCTCCCATCATTCTACGTACCCCAATTATGTATTACCTAGCAAAAGCGACATATAAAGCTATTCCTTACTTACCAAAACTTCTTTTTGCCACTACACAGTGTATTTCCAACCACGAATCATGCATTTATTATTCTAGTTAGTACGCAATTGTCAGATTTATGTTATCCACGTTAACAATTGTAAGTAAATTAGTTTGCACATATATAGCGTGTTACCTTTAACCCTTTACATATAACATACATGGTTGGTTATTTACTAAGACGAACATGTGTGTTAATTTATTTAACGTAAATATTAGGAGGTTAAAATTTTTGCAATTACCCTGCTCCATCAACTCCCCCCTTTGGTGATTTTTAATATCACCACAAAACCCATCTTATACATTTCTATTCGATAGCATATTTCTTTGTCCATTTGTTTTTGTTAGTTCACACAACTGTATCTCTTTCAACTTGTCTCTTTGTCTTTTTATACATGTTTTCTTTTATTTCTTCTAGCTCTATTTCACCCATTTCTCTTTCTCTTTCTTTGTTTATCTTATTTTCTTTTTCTATTTTGTTCTGCCTTCTTCTTCTCTTTATACATGTAATGATTAGCTTCAGTACTAAAACTATTATGATTATCAAGGTTGCTACTATTATGACTTTCCCTACTATTAATCCACTCATTTTAGTAAACCAGTTTATTACCGAGGAAAAACTCTTACCAAGTTTTCCAAATGCATTTTCAACCTCCAGTGGAACAAGTTCTTTGTGCAAATTTGTAATATTCTTGATATACTTTTGTATATTTTCACTTTTATCTGGAATGTAAGTGCAACAATGTTGGACTTTCAGCATTCCACAGACTCCACCCTCTTTCGCCAAAAGAATGTCAAGGGCAAGTCGATTTTGCATCACCATAGCTCTCATGGCAACCATTTCGGTATTTACCATCAAGAACCCTCCAGCAGTATCTGTAGATAAACGATCTACTACTGTGGATAATTTCTGAATTTTAAATGCATTCAAAGATATTCCCACAGCTGGTATCAAAGCTCCAAAAATATCACCTACTATTTCTGAGAAACTTTCCCTTTTCCTACGTGTAAATGTTTTGTGTGTTCCTTTTTCTGCTCTATCTATATGAAAAATCTTTGGAAAGACCAGGCCTAAATAACATGATCCATACCAATGGTCCGGCAACCTGTAATAAGCTCTGTTACCACAAATGTAATAGATCCCAGGAAATATTGGATCTTTTCCCCCTTTGAATCCCCATCCGCCTAAGATTTTATAATTATCATGGCAATCACTGGAACCCACGAAATAATTGTCATATCTTGTTCTATTTCTTCTAATGCACAACCTTCCCTGTTGGGGCCAATCCAGAGTCATAGCTGCATTTGTCTTTTTCTTGTCATGGTTTTCTTCCTCAAACGCCCAAAGAGGTGTTTTTGTCTCTTCTATTACTTTACCAAAGGTACATAAGAGCAATGCATTCCCACCGGGTAGGCCCATTATTTCCGGGATTGGGGCCCCCACAGAGAAATTGTCCGAATATATCGATCTATTCTTACAACCCTTGGTACACAACTTGCCGTCGTATCTTAAAGATACCAAGGATCTACTGAGTAAAGTGGAGGACTTTGAGTGGACAGAGGGCAATTTGTTAGTCACACTAGACGTAAGTTCACTGTATACTTGTATTCCAAGGACAAGGGTTTGGAAGCTGTGCAGTATTTTTTGGACACTAGGAATGCAACACTATGTGAACATAACATCATGCTCATAGACTTGATAACTCTGGTTCAGGACAATAATTTTTTTGTACACAACGGGAAATGGTTCAGGCAAACAAGGGGGGTAGCGATGGGCGCAAACTTTTCTCCGTCCTTCGCGAACCTCTACATGGGCATGTATGAGAAGGTCCATGTTTGGACTCGATGTCCAGCAATTTACACCGAACACATCATTCTATGGACAAGGTACATAGACGATGTTCTTATGTTCTGGTCGGGTACAGCTAGAGTCTTGGAAGACTTCATAGATTTCCTAAATGACAAGACCTTTAACGTACATTTTACACATCAGTCAAGTGACAAGAGTATTGATTACCTAGACACCACTTTGTATGTGGCGGAGCAACAGATTAGGTCTAAACTATTTCTCAAAAAAACCGCATGTAATTCAGTATTGCATGCGTCGAGTGCCCACCCACAAACACAGATTACAGCAATCCCGTTTGGGGATATGATTAGGGTGCGGCGTAACTGCAGCGTAGACACTGACTTCGAGGTAGAATTGAAGAACCTAGAAAAAAGGTTTACCAATAGGGGCTATTCCGGACAGATTCTAGCAAAAGCAAAAAACAGGATTGGCAAAGTAAAACGAACTGATCTCTTACAGAACAGACAAAATTCAGGGAGGATCAGCATTAAGGATAGGAAACAGAAGCCTGCCCTAGTGGTTCCTTTCAGTGCAGCTAGCTCTGATCTTCATAAGATTTTGGCCAAACATTGGCATATACTGAAGATGGATGATACATTGCGTAAGGCCATCACAGAAAAGCCAAATATCATACACAGTCGGGGGAAAACACTCAAACAAACCTTATGTCATAGCTATCTGAGACCCAACCCAGTTAATACTTGGCTACCAGCATTGCCGTCTGGCTTCTACAAATGTGGGCAATGCAATATGTGCTGCCTAGCGAAAAACAAAATGACCGAGTTTCAATACAATATGCAAAAGGTTTACAAAATCAATGACTTTATCAATTGCAATTCGAAACATGTGGTATACTGCATTGTGGGCTGTTGCAGTTTGATCTACGTAGGCAGCACTATACGACCGCTGAAAGAACGGATCCAAGAGCATGTGCGGGCAATCAAGAATAGAAACACTGAATACCACATGGCAATACACTATAACAGCATGCACACAGTTGAGGGCCAAATGAAAATTGCTTTCCATGGCATCGAAACACTAAAAACCTCCAACAGGGGTGGGGACAGAACTCTACACCTTAGACAACTGGAGAGCAGGTGGCTCATTAGACTCAGGGCAGTGGACATGGGTCTGAATTTAGACAGGGAACTTTACACTTTCTTGCAGTAATAAGTCTGAGTGGAGTTCAGTAGCTATCTGCATTTGAACTGTATTGTTGCCAATGCTCTTTGTTTCAATGCCCTAGGACATACTAACATCTCCATAGGTGCAACAAGGACCCTATTTGGAAAAAACGGCCCACTGTAAGTCTTGAAAGACATATTCCTATATGATTCTACTGTGCTACGCATGCGGGTTTTGGATATATATGCCAATGTATGACAATTGTTCTGTGTTTAATGTGATCCCCATCACTTAACAATGTTAAATGCTTTGAGAAATGTATATACGCAATTATATATTATATGGGGACCTTCCTTTTCGTGTATGACAAGTGATCTGTGTTGTCTATGACCCCCATCATCTAACAATGTTAACTGGCTTGAGAAATGTATATAGGTAATTTCTTTCTATACTATATGGGGACCTTCCGCTGGGCGGTTTGTAATATGTGTCTTACCAAATGATATTCTGCAGATACTATCGGACGGTGACTGACCAGGGACCGTGTCTCAGGATGTTGTGATGCGTTGTAGCCATGCTTAACTGTAGTGTTCCACTTTGGACATTAGAATACAGCGTATTATATTCATTGGGCGATGTAAACACTTAGTCAGTCGTGTCTAAATTTCTACAAATTGCACAAAACCATATAAACCTATTTGTTGGGCCGGAGAAGGTGGGTGGATTTTCTATCACCTCACTCTACATAGCAGAATACGTGCAAAACTTTTATGCCAACGTGCCTCTTTTACAAATCTTTGGAGATTAGAATATACTTTCTTCCATTCACTGGGTGTCTAAGGACTATATTAACTATCTTTCTACCCTAATATGTGTTTTTAGACCAGGGATTTAACTATGCATCAATGGTTTTAATAACACTGTTTACAGTGTGCATATCACAGAGATATACTTCATCCATTCTTTAAGAATCATGTTTTGTACATCATTCAAACATGATACTTGTTTGGAGGTGACGCTCCGGCTTTGCTGCCTTTTGTGTCATTCTTGAATCTTCTAATTTGTACTCTATCCAAGCCATTTGACGGTATTCCACCATTCTAAGATGGCGCCCATGTCGAGGGACGCGAGTCTCTCGCCCCTCTGTCTATGTCTATGGCCACGCGTATCTAATTTAAAACGCGGGTCGCTTGGTGGTGTCTCGGTGCATCGGATCAGAACGCGAGCCGAGTCGCCACCGTTAAATGTAATTTGATAGATGAAGCTTGCTGCCGTGCTTATGACACTATACAGCCTATGAAGGATGGTTGACATAAAAGTTATAAAATTTGTCATGTGTGTCTGCTATTAGTTTGCAGGCTTATCAAGGCTTGTCTTGTGGAACTGAGGTAGCGGGAGCAGATACGTACCAGTTCCCATCGCTACAGGAAATATTTGTTTATACTATTAAGTCTCGTGTTTTCTTCTTTTTTATGCACAGATCTATCATTGCCATATATTAGAGCATGCGTAGACCCCTCCTCGTATGATGCATATCCATGCTTGGATGTTGCTGTTCTTAATCCGTGTTTCGATTACTTTGTAGGGAAACTAGATTTCTACCGCATTCAGAACGGTGTGCACCCTTAGGGAGCAAAGCGGGGATAACATACTGAGTGAATATGTTATTTCTATATAATTTGTATGTAATGTCTGCAGTAGCTGTTTTTCGCTAAATCCATTTACTTCATAATTGGCAGATGCACTTTTTGTTGTTATTATATGTGTGCATCTGCTTAACCTAAAGAGTTTAGTTGTATTTTCCATCACCCTAATGGACTAGCATTGCGCTTTTTTGTTAGGATTTCTTCGTTTTAATGACACACTATTCGGGTTTGAGACCCTAGTTTATAAGTTTTTACTCACGGTCAGTCCATTACTGGGCTAACATTGTGACTTGACATGTCCGTCATACAATAAGTCCCGAACGTTCTTATTAGGGTGAGTGGTTACGGTGGGCTCTTCGACCAATGGGACAATTAGGGATCGATATTGGAGCATTCGGTTTGTCATCCCACGTTATTGCTGACTTGCTAGCACAGCAGATATGTTATATTTATCTCGTGTTTTATATCTGCATATTTACTAGGTTTTAAACCGCCAATGCGGTTAGGATCCTTTTCGAAAACACTAACTTTGGAGTTACGACTCGCTCTATTATTTCTGTTAGGTAAGATGTAGTTTGTTACTACACTTTGCCAGCTTAGCATGTTATGGAGATTGGCATGCTAAATCTCTACATTGATCACGGTCTTGGTGGTGGATCTTTCGGTGTCACAGATTTTTTATGGACATGTCACGTTATAATAGGGCAACTATGTACAACTCTGCACGTATGCGTTCATTCTTTTCTATATTTAAAATCTCTAGTGGGGAAACATTAACACTGGGATTGTAGCACTCCTTTTTCTGGAAAATACAGCCTCAGGGTATATGCAACAGTGTTTTCCCGACTCGTGGTTGAAAGATATTCTTCATCTTTTTTTGTCTTTATCACAGCACTAGATTGGGTTGTTTTGGTAGCAAATGGACATAAGTCCAATATTTTGGGCTTTTGTGCCAATGAAAGTTTTTAACTTTTGTAATTAATATTTTCATATCACAAACTGTTTTAATGTATATTTAAATTGTTTGCAGCCTTGAAAAAGTCCTTTCGGACGAAACACGTGTCGGCTGCCTGTTTCTTATGTAATGGGATTTTGACATGAAATAAAGGATATACAGAAGGAAACAAAGATCGATTTATGGACTTCCTCTTTCTTACCATGATGGTTAATGCCTATTTTACAGATTTGGACTGATTTTGGATGTGCCTCTGCATTTGTGCGATATATTTGTGAACCTCAAAGGGGATTTTTTTTTTCCCTCTAGAGAGTTGGTTTGGTCTCCTAAAGGCTGAGGGAGGCTTAATGCTTGGAGAGCCCCACAGTATACTAAGAAACTGCAAATGACTTTCCGACGGACGAATTGCATTCGCAATTCGGCAGCTCTGCCTTGGTCTTTTGTGCAATAAGGTTGTAAGACGTAAGCCAGTTAAAAAATTACCAGTCCTTGGTTTCCACACTGGTCCTTGATAACAAATTATTCAATAAGGTGGGTACAAAATATTAATGTTTCACCAAACATTTAGCTTTATTCAAAGTTTGGCAGAGACTTCATCTGCCAACGTTGACTCTTCCATCGCCTCCTCTCCCCCTTCTTTTAGAATTGGTGGAACCAGGGTCATCCCAGAGTGGTTTAGGTTGGAGAGGGCATTATACCACAGGCCCTTGCGATATTCAGGGCCTGCTCTCCTTCAGCAACATTTATTTATAGATTATTTACTGCAAGGAATCTTGAAGTCTTTAATATTTTCTTTTTCACAGTAATACATGAATTTTTGATGCTTTGAAATAGATGCCTATATCATATGGAAAAACAAACACAAGAAGTGTCCAGGGGTCCCCCGTTAAGTTTTGACCCCAGGCCTCCAAGGAACAAACCAAGGAGGAAACACAGGGTTATTGACAGTGGAGGGTCCGCTGATTGCACTGGCAGAAACCCTAGATCTGGCAACTAGCCTTCCAGGTCACACCACCAAATATCCTGTCATACTTAAGGTAGGGTGACTGTCACATGATTTGTTTGCTAGAAAAACTTTCTTGCACATCAAGGCAATTGTATCTTTGTTTTTCTGAAAAAACTCAAATTATGTGTGTTTATCTACAGTACCTGCTCAGTATTCTCATCTGCTTTTAGTGCAGGGCTAGGGATCCATGCCTGGCACTTGGGATTTCTTAATCTGACATGGCTGTCTTCATCAGGAAGCAGAGGACAGATCCTCTGCTTTGCCTACCAAACTTAAAATGAGTCACTAAGTGTCAGGCTAAAAAAACACCACCAACCTGGAATGCTTAATCCACAGGAGCGAAGATGTACCCACACTCTCCCAGAGGGTGGTGCCCATAAGAGACTATACCACACCACTCAATACCAAGCTACTCCCCTCTAGGAGATATGGGAAGGAATCTTTGAAGGACCACACCAAACGAAAACGGAAGGACTGTATGCATCAAGTCAACACAGAGGACCTTCACTCATCAACACCGAGGACAAACTCTAAATAGAAGAAACAAAAAACAAACAAAAAAAATACCAGTTAACACTGTACTGGTATTGTTCGTTATTATCCTCTCCCTCCCCTTTCTAATAGATTCTCTGTGTGACCATACATCTGCACACCATAAATTCTCCAAAAAAAACTCTAGAAAAATGTAGGAATTAACAGCACTCCTAAAAAGCCTTTTGTGTCTTCTTCTGTTCCAGGAGTACACAATATGACATGCCCACATGCCATAGCGGTATCAGGCAGAGGTTTTTTATAACGTTAGTCCAACACAAAACTCAAGTGAAAAAAAAGACATCTTTAAGGGATACTTGTGTTCATCAGTGCACTGACCTTGCTCACGATACGGCATCAGGATCCATTTCAGAAAAGGAATACCCAACAGCAAACTGGACGTTCTGCCGGCGAGACCAACAAACGAAAGGAAAACACATACTGTAACATCATGTTTCCCTGGGAGGTAATCGAAGAAACCAGCACGCTCACCTAGTCTCGTCGAGATTGTCTTGAGCAAAAAGAAGGAGAGTCAGCCAAATCAAACGCGACTCCCAACATCAGCAACCGGAAATGAAAACAAAAAACGGCAACTGGACAGCGCAGGGGATACAGAACAGGCCCAGAACAGGATTTCTCGACAAGGGGCGTGGTCCAAATCCAGACGGGAAATGGAAAGCCAACCACCTTCTCGCTTCAGTATAAAGAACCGAGAGGAGATGATACAGGAGAGGTGAAATGTCTAATGAAACTTCAATCTAACATGTCTTGTATATAACACCTGAGATACTCTGTTTCAGGGTCTGTTAAGGCATATATGCGACTCACAGGCAACTCCGCCCCAGGTATTAGATCTATTCTACAATCGAAACTCTGATGCGGAGGTAATGCTGTAGCCTTTGCCTCATCAAACCATCCATATACTCCATATACATAGGAGGGATATTGGTTGAATCCATAGAACTGAACAAAGAACAACATAAAATGGAGCTTTCCATTCCGCTGCCTCCTAATAACAATGCAATATAAAGAACTGTGACCTCAAAGTGACTCTACGTGAGTGGATGGGTCTGAATTATCTTCTGGGTTGATTGCTTATCATACCTCGGATATAGTAAGTTATCACAAGTTCCATTACAACGCAAGTCATTACAACAACTTGCTTTCAGGAAGCGCTGGACTGTGGAATAGTTTAAATTACTATTCCAACTCCAGTCGGTGTATCAGTAGGGAAGGTGTTGGACTTAAAATCCAACACTAGCATTCCCTAAAGCAAGTCGTTGTAATGACTTGCATTGGAAGGGAACTTGTGGAAATTTCGCAGTCGTGGTACTGATTGCGTTGTAAAGGCACTATGTCTGTGTTGTAATAGATGTTTCCCAAACCATCCCTTTGTATATATATGTCACCCCTAAGGAAGGCACTGGACAGCCCAGAGGGCAGGATTTAGTATATCTAAAAGAAAGGACATTTACTTTTAAGTTCTACTTGTCCTGGTTGTGAAAAATCCTTAAATTCGTGTTTCACTACTGCATAGCCTACATCTCTCATAGAATAACATCCAAGATACCTTATTACATTTAATAAGCTGTCATTTCCAAGTGGGAGCAGGTACTCAGTTCATGTTTGGCGTATTTGGAATTGTAATTACAAATCCGGTCGACTTCAAATCTGGGGAACTGGGTTCGAGTCTCGGCAATGACGCTCAACATCCTGTGATTCTGGGCAAATCACTTATTCTCCCCATGCCTAACAAAAATAAATGTGTCCTTGTGTAACGCAACTTGCGCTCATGTAAACGGCTCTGATACCTTCGGGTCAAGTTCGCGCTACATAAAACTCCAGAGAAAAAAAATCCTAACTGAAGGGGAAGTCGTATTTTAAATTACAATTTTGAAAATGCCACTTTTAGAAAGGGGACATTTTCATGCATTAGCCATTTAGTGCCTGTAGCCTGTCTCTGATCATGGGATTGGGTGTAGCTGACAGTTGGGCTTTGTGTATTCCTCCTACCACTGTGTGACAACCCCGGTGAAGGTCCTGGCATCCCTCATCAATGGCAGCTTCGACAATGATGCCGGACTCCGCAGCCTCGCAGCTCCTCGGAACCACTGCATTGCCCCAACTGCATGACGCATCCTCGACACCGGACTTTGCATTGCAAGCCCTCGTTGACAGGATCTTCGATGTGAGACTTTGCACCACAGCCTCGCCGCACCTTGGAACAGATGCATCGCTTCGGCTGCATGATGCATATGCAAGGTGGATGTTGGACTTGGCCCTTTTTGCAGGGTTATCCCCAAACGTTTTGCTTCTTCCTCCTATTTTTTCCAGACCTGTTGTTGTTGGTTTTAGGACTCTGGGCACTTTACCACTGCTAATCAGTGCTAAAGTGCCTATGCTCTCTGTGTAAATTGTTATTCTGATTGGTTCTCCCTGATTGGCAGATTTTGATTTACTGGTCAGCCCCTAGTAAAGTGCACTGGGTGTGCTGGGGCAGGTAAATCAAATACTACTAGTGGGCCTGCAGCACTGATTGTGCCACCCACATGAGTAGCCCTGAAAAGATGTCTCAGGCCTGCCACTGCAGTGCCTGTGCACAGTTTGCTAACTGCCATGTCGACTTGGCAAGTGCACCCACTTGCCAGGCCCTAACCTTCCGTTTTCTTACATATAGGACACCCCTATGGTAGGCCGAAGGTACCCCCCTGGGCAGTGTGTAGAGTATGTGAAAGGTAGGACATGTACTGATGTGTGTAACATGTCCTGACAGTGAAATACTGCCAATTTCGTTTTTCATTATTGAAAGGCTATCTTGCCCCATAGAACAGAATGGGGAATGCTTTGTAACATTTTATAAGCATATCTTCTAATAGGGATAAGATGGAAAAATAAAGTTTAGGCTCTCTGAACTCAGAATTTAATAACACATCTTTTACTGAAGATGGTTTTTAAATTGTGTGTTTGAAAATGCCACTTTTAGAAAGTAGGAATTTTCTGTTTAACCATTCTGTGTGCCTCTGCCTTTTTGTGTATCGACTGTCTGGTTTTGGAGTGACAGGGACTGGGGAGGCACATTCTCTCAGACAGCCACCATGGGAGGGGGGGTTGATGTGTGTCCTGCCTTTCCTGAATGGGTCAGGACTGGGCTGAATAGACCTGGGCTGCATTCAGAGTAGGGGGAGGAGTTCTCACTAGCACCTGAATAGGCCCGGTCTGCATTTAGAGTGGTGGGAGGAGATTTCCCTTGCACCTGAATAGGGTCTGTCTGCCTTACACAATGCTGTCTCCACCTCCTGCCGGGCAGATGCACCAGAGAGGACAGAACTGGTTTGAACTGGGCTCAGAGACCCTTGCACAAAGAAAACACAGACATTTTGGGGTATAAATATTAGACTTAAAACCCATGAACTTTAGACTACTTCTGGAATCAAGAGGAACCTTTGCCAAGTAGAAGAGCTGGAGAAACTGAGGAGAAGTACTGCCCTTGCTGTGTGTCTGGAGTTGGCCTGCAGTTGCTGTTTCTGCCAAGGAAAGGAGAAGGACTTTGCTGTGTGCTGTGTCCCCTGCTTGAGGAAAGTCTCCAAAGGCTTGAGTAGAGCTTGCCTCCTGTTTTGAAGTCTCAGGAACACAAAAACTTCACCCCCAGCTCCCCTGTACTTCCTTGCTGGGAGTTCTGACCTGCCAGGAGTGCCTGTGGCTGTGTGTGGCCTCTGGAGGTTGTTTCTGCTACTGGGAGCTGGAAGGCAACAACAAACAAATTGGCGCATCGCTCTTCTTGCGACAGTTTTTCCAACGCAATGCCGTGGTGCGAGAAGAATCTCCCCGCACCGCCGCGCCGCTGCTGAAACCGACACAGCACCTGTCGCCGCTGCAAGAATCAACGCATCAAGGGATCGCGGCTGAAAAGGTCGCCGCAGCGCTGCTCGCTGCCGCCGCATCGTTCGCCGATGCATCCCGGATTTCCACGCATCGTCCCTGTGTGGCAAGTCTTCCCCGACGCATAACCCGCGGATCGGAGTCGTCTCAGAATCAACGCATCGCTTCCCCCTACAGACCGGACCCAACACATCGTTCCCCTGTGTACAGCGGAACTGTCGCATTGCATCCACGAAGGTCTGAGGAACGCGACACATCTCTGTTTTTCGACCCTTCTCATCGCTGCGGCTGTTTGGCTTGGTGAATTTTGTCGCAACAACAGGTACTTTGCAAGAAATCGCACATCCATAGTTTTCTATGGACTCAGTTGCTAAAACCTTTTGAAAGTCATTTTTCTTAATACTTGTATGTTGGATTTTTGTCGTTTTGGTCTTGTTAAAGTTTAGATAAAGATACTTCCTTTTTCTAAACCAGTGTGGTGTCCATTTGTGGTGTTATCACTGTGTTACTGTGAGCGTTGGTACAAATACTTTACACATTGCCTTTGGGATAAACCTGTCTGCTCGTGCCAAGCTACTCAGGGGGTGAGCAGGGGTTATCTTGAGTGTGTTTCCCCCTTACCCTGACTGGAAGCAAGGGTCCCTATTTGGACAAAGGTACCTACCTCTGCCAACTAGAGACCCCCATTTCTAACAGTGGATTTTTAGAGCGCTCTGCAAATCATGACTTAAGGTACTCTGTTCAGCGGGCCTAACTGGGTCCCTGTGGCCAGCCTGCGCTCCATTGCAGTCAGCCTGAACTCATCACTTTGTCCTGGTCCAGTGCGACCTGATATCCACAGTTGGCACTTTGTCCTTTTTTGCAGCTATTTTTACTAAAATCTTTATAATTGAATATCCCCGGTTCTACTGATTATATTTTAGTCTTTTTGGTCTTGTTTTATTTATAAAAATGACTCTGGTCTGGGCTTCTTTTGTGGTGTGCTTTCACGGTGTTACTGTTTGAAGTGTTGCACAAATACTTCACACGTTGCCTCTGAGTTAAGCCTGACTGCTCTGTGCCAAAGATACCCGAGGGTTGAACACAGGTTAATATAGGGTTTGCTTGTTACTTCCCCCTGAGAAGAATTGTGGTTGCTACTTGTGAAGGATTTCACGCCCCTCAACCAACAACCCAATTTCTTACAGTGGGGGTCCTAAAAAGTCAAAAGGTTTAGAACCACTAAAATAGTAGAAAGGGACACTAACTGCCGTAAATGATTTGGTCCCTTCTACTCCCTCACCCCTTGGTAGGACATAGATGAACACTTCGGAGCTGATTACGATGCATTAGGAAATTGCTCCGACCATTGGTCGGAGCCGTTTCCTAACGTATCGTAGTCAGTCGGTTGGGTTCCTTTCTGACCGACCCATTTTGATGGTGTCAGTCGGAAAAGGAATCCGACCGGTCATTCCAACTGGCCTCCGATGGGCTCGGAGAGCCCGTCCACCAGTCGGAATGACCTCTATAATCCCAAGGGTGGCTCTTTCCGCCCGAGGATTACAATGTCGGAATCCGACTGTCTTTCTGTACTGGCCTTTCTGACACAGAAAATCTGTCAAAAGTTGACTTTGGGGCCCCCAACAGGGCCCCCATGGGTGTACAGCCTCCGGTTGGTGGCCGAGGGGGCACCTATGGTGCCCCCCTGTTGATCCCTGCATCCCGTGGCAGGCACCTTGAGGTGCCTGCCTCGGGGTGCATGGATGAACTGCACCTCTTTGTTTTACAATGAGAGCAGGCATTCCAGTCGGAATGCATGCTCCCATTGTAAAGAATAGGAGTGTGACCGAACACTGTTCGGTCGCATCCTAATTGGTCAGTCAGGACCGCCGACAGGAGATCGGGCGGTCCCACGACCGAAACGATGTTGGGTGGACTTAAGTCCGCCCGACATCGTAATTAGGCCCTTAATGGGCAACCGGATTAAATTATTGAGTGATTGTTAAATGGACATCCTCGCATTGTTCCTCTTGCTTTGTAAAACAAAAACTGAACAGTAATTAATATTTATCTTTCTTTTGAAGGACTGATACATTTTTAACAAATGCAGTTTATGATTGATAGAGGAGGGAATACCACAAAATCTCACCCAAAAAAACAAGAAATACAGATCTTCTGATTTGAGAAATAAATATTTGTTTTCATCAGTAGTTGTGAAATTGGTAATTGTCATACCAAGTTCAGGTAAGAGGCGACAAGCCACAAGTGATTAAAAATGTCATAAAGAAATGGTTAGTGGCACATGAGGAATGGCTTGTATCCAAATTATTGATAAACACTTCAAGGGCCTGTGGGACTCCTAGTCTTGATAAAAGTCTAAAACAAAATCAAGACAAAGAAAGAGAAAGGGCAAAAACACTTCTAGCACACCAGTTAAAGAAAACAGGACCAGGATAGTAGTATTGGAAATTCTGAACGGGAAATTCGTGAATCGTCTGAAAGATATTACAGAGGAATTTGCAATTTTATTTAAGACCCTGTATAATTCAGGCGAAATTAGCAATACACAAACGCAGGGTAAATCATGCAAAATCTGACTTCAGGCTTTCTAGATAATATGGAGAAGAAAGACAACTGAAAAGGGCAGTTTCACAGCAGAAATTGCAAAAAGACTTGCAGAGACAAGATCATGGGGAAATCACCCGAATTTGATGTAACCTTAATTTCATGTGTAGTAAATTTGGTATAAAATTGCACTTTATTCCATGTAATTTAATGGCTGTTTTGTGAATTGCCGGATAAAATGAATGTACTATGCAGGCCATGTCGCTAAATCAACATAACTCTTATCATTCTGGCTTAAGTATTCCCAGCAAGATTAAAAACAACATAATAGGGCAAAGTGACAAGCCACAAGTTTTCTTCATGTAAGCCTGTTTTTCAACAGAAAATAACAAGACCCCTGTTAGGAAGTATTGGGGGGGAACAGAGATGATGCAAGCCCCAAATTCACACTCTGTAGTTGGAAAACTCTCATCCAGGCTGAATGTAATAAAATATTTCCAAAGATGCAAAATGCCAAGATTGATCCTAATTTTGTGGGTAAAATGCGGCTTCTAGCAGTAAATTATCTATGTGGCAATTAAAAAGTGTCAGCCTAATACAAAACACTGGATGAACAGTTGGCGATTATGTTTCTGTGGAAGAAGCTGTGCCCATCTGATACAATGTGTCTCACAGGAAAAGCTGTCCATCGAAAGCCATGCACTGTGAGTAAATATGGTGCACCGTCAGAATCGGGGGAAAAAAACACCTATCGGAAAATGGAGGACGAGAAAGGCGGCAAAACCGTCACAAAAGGTGAAGCAGGGACCTGACAGAGTGAGATGAGGGGGCAGGGAGCCTCTCGTAGTGGATTAAAGAGGAACAAAGTGACTACTAGCCTTGGTATTAGGCGTGCCAACCTTTAATTGCTCCGACCGCGGGCTTCTGGGCAGCGCTCCAGCCACCGCCACACTTTTGGCGCACATGAATAGTACAGATTTCTAACTGGCATTTCGGAAGGAGATAGAGGTGCTTGCTTCAGAACCCTCCTTTCGCAGCAGCAGAATGCAGGATGGCTTAGCTCAAACTAACAACCTTATTAGCTGTTTCTGTGCAAGCAAAATGTGCGTGCTTCCTGAAACAATTTTGGAGGCTTTGTGATCCTGCTGCGTTTTTCTGGCAGTCACTTTGGCTCCTACTATTTTTCATCTGATTTGTGGGTCTACAAAAAACTAAGGGGCATATTTACATAAAATTCACACAGTGCATTAAGCCACCTTGCTGTGCTGCGCTGAGTGACAGGGAAAGTGCAGGCATGCACCGTATTTAAAAGAATACAACGCAATCCTGTCTTTTCCCCTGCGCTGTTGCACAATGTGCTGCCTAGCGCTAGCACAGACACCCTTGCACCATGGTTCAAGGGAGCCTGTGTAGTCAGCAGGATTGTTTTTGTGCAGGAAGGAGCACCTTCCTGCACGGAAATATTATTTAGAGGCTTTTTCGTCTTTCTTTGTGCGCTGTAGAATGCAGCACACATAGAAAGAGGAAAGAACTAGGAGAAATGAAGATACTTCTCCTCTGTTCTCGTAAATTTGGAAATTTGTCAAAATCTATGGATGTTGCATTGGAAGACCCACGCAACACTCATGGAAATGCTTCCCTGGTGCTGAATAATGCAACGCAGCGATTTGTGCTGCGTTACATTATTCAAGATTAATGAAGCCACACAGAGCCACACAAGGTGGTCTTGCATGCCTTCATTAATCTCTTTTTTGAGCCGCTCTTGCACCACGTTGTGTGGTGCAACCGCAGCGCACTAGGGCTCGTAAATATGCCCCTAATTTAGAAGATGGAAGGGACGTGGCAAGGGCAGTAGTGAAAATATCAGTTCTGTAGATCAAGGAGGAATGTGCTACAATGCTGCAGCTTTAACAATTGTGGTCAGTAACAAACAAACATATTAAGAATACTATAAGAAGAAGCATTGGCAAAGTCAACAAATCGGGGCTACTTTAAGCAATCCTCTTCAGCGGATTTAAAGAGCAACAAGGAAGATATTCAGTTTTTTTTCTAGTGTATGTGGAATTATTATGGGTGACCACGGGAACTGTAAGGATGATACTCACAAGTGAAGGTAAGTTGGAAGTTAATTGGAGAACAAGCCTGTAGCACCCTCACACCACCAGTCTCTCTTCTAACTGCCGCTCCCCGCTCCCTTCCATCACCATATTCCAGAACCTGTGGCATCCCGTCACCTAGGCAAGGTAACCTAGATACCACATCTCCCCTCCTTAATCATAAAAATATTGGAACTTGCCTTTGACCTTGAGATTCAGCTCAGACATAGGCACAAAGAGAGGTCCTAGACATGAGTGATATTTGATTGTGTTTAAGGGCTACCTACCGTTTCTGCAGTGAACTTCATCATACAGTTCAAATTACAGTGAATATGGAGCATAGTGAGCAGACGCACATGATGAACGATGCCCTTAGGAGGGGCAATCTTCTGTTTCCTGCAGTTTATGTTTCGTAGTCAAGTCTGTGGCAGCAGAGGAGCAAACTATAGGTATTGGTGTTTTGCAGCCAACCATGATTTATGCTCTTTGGAATCCATTGAAGAGCATCTGGCAGCAATCTATAGGAATGGGCATTATGCAATATGCAATTACATATGTTTTATGCCCTAAGGAGTCCACAAAGCAGCATCAGAGGAGACAACCATAGCAATATATCGCACCTGCATTTATTACATGGGACTGCAGAGAAGTGACCATGGGAAGGGATATTATGCAATCAGCCATAGTGCCAGTCTGAGGAGTCGATCCAGATTTGTCCCATGCAACCTATAGAAAAGGACATTGAGCAACCAGTTAAGCTACTTACTCTGACAAGCCCATCCAGAAGATTTAGGGACCAAGCCATAGAATGGGCATTATGCATCAAGTCATAGGAGCCTATTTATGAACCAGTTTGCGTTGCTCTTGCACCACACAACGTGGTGCACGAGCGACGCAAACCTTACATGTGATTATTAAGCCACGCAAGGCCACTTTGCGTGGCCCTTAGTGGCTCCATAAATCTCGATTAAAGCAACGCATCGCAAATTGCTGTAAGCCTTTCTCTTTCGTGGGAAGGCGTTCCATGGGCATTCCGTGGGTGTTACCACACAACTACCATGGTTTTTGAGCATTCCCAGATTTACCAGAATTGCCAGACCTGGGAATACGTCAAAAAGGTACAGCTTCTCAGGTGAGGCGTAACAAGGAGAAATATCTTTATTTCTCCTCGTTACTTCCTTTTTCTATGTGTGCTGCATTCTGCAAAGTGCAGCCATAAATTATGGCGTCAGATACATTGGTTACATTGATAGTTCTGCTCACAATAAATGGCTTAACAGAAACTGTGTAGAAAGGACAAAAGAAGTGTCTCCCTCAAGATGAATATGCACAGTTGTTTATTTCAAGGTGAGCACTACATTACTGGTAACAGTGGGCAGCACTGTTCTTCACAATGTTCAAATAGCATCTGACCTTGTAGCCAAGTATTCACATGACTTTATGCTCCAACATGTTGCAGATTCTACTCATTCAACACATTTTACACTTACCAACATGTGCACAATCCACAAATATGCCTAGGGAGAGGTTTTGTTTAAGCTACCATTCCCGGTGGAGAAACGCACAGTGTTCGAACCCCTGTGTTGGAAATGACCCTTTCTGCAGGGTCACCCCAAACTTTTTGCCTCCCTCCTCCCCTTTTTCTGACCTCATTTTTATTGGCTTTAGGACTTGGGGCAATTTACCGTTGTTAGCCAGTGTTAAAGTGCATGTGCTCTCTCCCTAAAATATGGTTTGATTGACTTATCCACAATTGGTAAATGTAATCTACTTCTAAGTGCACTACCTGTGCCCAGGGCCTATAAATTAAATGCTACCAATGGGCATGCAGCACTGATTGTCCCACCCACTCAAGTGGCCCTTTAATCATGTCTTAGGTCTGCCACTACAAATCCTGTGTGTGCTGATTTAAACTGCCATGTCGACCTGGCAAGTTAACCTACTTGCCAGGCCCGACCCTTCCTTTTTTATTACATAGATGTCACCCCTAAGGTAGGCCCTGGACAGCCCATGAGCAGGGTGCAGTGTATTTAAAAAGTAGGACTTGTACTTTTAGGTTTTACATGTCCTGGTAGTGCCTTATTACATCTTATGAGTGTAATTTCCAATTGGAAAGAGATGGGACCCCCAGATTTAGTGTCACTGGAATCACAATTTAAAAACACATCTCTAGGTGAAGTTGGACTTTAAATTGCAATACTGAAAATGCCACTTTTAGAAAGTTAGAAGCATGCAATGAGAATGCACTCCTTCCCTTATTTGATTCATTTTTGAAAATCTTGTCGTCGATTAGTGCGTGCGATCAGATGCTGTGCACCGCCCCAGCACACAGCTCATACTGGAAGTATACCTAAGGGCACATTCACGCGCCCCCTCTGTCGCACTGCGTTGTGGGAAAACCATCCCTCTCTTTTAACCATTTAATCTCGTTTTTTCAATTTCATCAGTAGAATCATTAATTACACGATACCCTTTTTTTTAAACGCTCTTCAAGGCTTATTAAATCACTACAATCAAAAGGTGAGAGATAGACATGGGAATTGCAGGATAATGGGAATGATGGTGGGTGTGGGCATAATGTTTGGTAACAATGATTGATACATGTCAGCAGTGAATAGCTAGTTGAGTTGTTCTTTTTATCTGTTACAGAAACCCCTGAAGAAGAGCCTTTCAGGCTCGAAATGCATTGGGTATAGTGTGATGAGCCTATTCTATTATACGTCTCACCTTTTGATTGTACGTGGTGCTGTGAAAAGCCTTGATGGGCACTCAGTGTCATTTGAAGAAGTTACAATAAAGAAAGAAGGTGGAATGACGCTGTCTCCGCAGTGATTTAATAAGCCTTGAAGAGCGTTTAAAAAACAGGGTATTGTGTAATTAATGATTCTACTGATGAAATTAAAAACGAGATTAAATGGTTAAAAGAGAGAGATGGTTTCCCACAACGCAGTGCGACAGAGGGGGCGTGAATGTGCCCTTAGGTATACTACTTTTAGAAAGTTGGCATTTTCTTACTATAACCATTTGGTGCCTTCTGCCTTTCACTGAATACACGTATGGGTTGGGTGACAGCTTGCTTTGTGCATTCCCGCTAGACAGCCACACACAAAGGGAGCTTAGGTGAAACAGATGGGTCATCCACATCCTGACGGGCCATCTGGGGTAGGATGGGAGGGAGGGACGGACACTTACACCAGAAAGGGCTGTGACCTGTCTCCACACAAAGTGTTGCATACCCCCCTGTAGTGAGTCTGGATCGAGGGTAAGAAAGAAAGGGACTTGTGCACTTCAAAGGCATCTCTATAAGTACTGGACCTCTGACACCACCAACTGAGAACACTTCTGGACTGAGGACATTCTACCAGGAAGAAGGACTGCTGTGCTGCCAGGAGGGACTGCCACTCTGATTTACTGCCAACAGGCCTGCTGCCCACTGATTCTTGCCTGGGAGTGAGAAGGACTGGATCTGCATCTCTACATTCCACAACCAAAGTACTACCACAGGCTTGTTGACTTGCCTCCTGTTTCTGAAGTTTCAGGGATATCAAAGACTTCACCCTGCAACCAGCACCTGGATTCTGTCTGCTGTGAGAACTGCCAAGTGGTGCCAATCCAGTCCTCGCATCGACGACATTGCGCCGATCGGAACTGGTGCATTTCCCTCGACACCGACCCATCACTGCTGCTGTATGGACCTCAGATACCGCATCATCGACTGCGTGACATATTGTCTCCTGTTTCCGACGCATCTCTGACATTGTGCGGCTCGGTGCCAGCACATCTCTTTGTGATGCACGCATTTTCTACAGCCCAGTGGTTCGACAATAACGATTGCCCCGATGTCCATCGCATCTTGACTCTCAATGCATCTTTGACTTTGAGCAGCTCAGAACAGATGCATCGGCTCCATCGGCGGGATCGACAGTGACGCATTGCCTCCTTTGCTCCACGCATCGCCCTTGACGTCGACGCAACCAAGGTACTGTTCAGTGGGCCAAAACTAGTTCAGCCTGAACTTTTGGATTTACCCCGGTCAAGCACGACCAGATAGCCCCTGGTGGCGGTCTTTGTTTCTAAGCACTACAAAACAGTTTATTCTTTAAAACATCATATCTTGACTTTCTGATAATTGGATTTTTGCTGTTTTGGTCTTGGTTTACTCATACAATTATTGGTTATTTTTCTAAACTGATGTGAAATCCTTTTGTGGTATTTTCACTTTGTTACTGTGTGTTGTGTGCACATATACTTTCCACATTGCCTCTTGGTTAAGCCTGACTGCTCTGTGCCAAGCTACCAGAGGTTAATTCAGAGTATGCTACTGACTTACCCTGACTAGGATTGTGGTTCTTGCTTAGACAGGATGCATACCTCTACCAATCAGACACCCAATTTTTAACACCCTACAAAATGTGATGAAGGCCTCCCCAGACTCTCATATCTCATAGAAATCCATAGACTTTAGACTGAGTATGTTTGACTACTGTACTCATACCCCCCAATAGCTAAGGTTATGGTCAACAATGTAACCTCAGGTGCCAACACAGTTGCTAGGACTGCCCTTCAAGGTCGGCCCCATCCCCAATAATATTCACTGTGGCAGTTCCCTAGAGTGCATCCTCCACAACTATCACTAGCATGGAGTATTGTGCTTTGGCAGACAGCAGAGATTGCTTCCATTATACTCTGATGTAGGAAATGTGGTGAGAGGGGTGGAAGCCTCACTCCAGCAAAAAACCAAATCATTTTCAGGGCAAACCACAATAGTCACTAAATTAACCTGTGCCTAACTCTCTTGTAGCTTGGCCCAAACACAGTCAGGCTTAACTTAAAGGCAAAGTGTAAAGTATTTATGCAGGACACAAACAGTAATACAGGGAAAACACAAAACAAGATAAATACCAAACCAATTTAGAAAACTAGAGTACATTTTAATAAATAAAATGACCCCAAAACAAATTGAATCTAATCAGTAGAACCGAAATAATGGTTATAAAAATGTTTTTAGTGAAAAATAGCGCTTTCATTTTCAAAGGTATCTGACATAACAATGGTTTTGTCGGATGACAATTATTTTGAATGCATACACATTCACAGGGAGTCCGCCTGAGCCGATCTTCCCAGCTACCCGCTCGGATTTTTTAAAAAGATAGAGAAGTAACATACAAATAAACGTCAAACAATACAGTCAGATTTCAGCAAATGTATTACTTCACCTACTAGTTTGCACTAAGAAAACAGCATGACTTAAAAAGATGAGTTATGTGATAATGTTATTGACCCAGGTTTTGAGAAACAAAGGGAAACCCAGTACTGTGTTTTGTAACCGCAGGTACCTGGTCGTGCAAGGCCGGGTCAGAGTCAAACGTTAAGATCGATTGTGATGAGTCACGGGTCATATACAAGGGGTGGATTCAGCCTGGTCTCTGCTTACTTTCAGACTTGGAAAAATTCTTGAAGATTTTCCTTTAAAAAGGTAGAGTCTTCAGTGGAGCAAAGCAGCAGGCTGTGTCTGAAGAAGGGTCGTCATTGTTGGGAAGCCGCTAGACAAGGTTGTGCTGAGAATTTCTACCTTCAGACTTAGATCAATTTTTGGAAGTGCAGATCCTCCAGTGGGATGAAGCTGCAGGCTGTAGCCGAACAGTACTCCACAGTGCCAAATACCTTCACCGAGAGGTCCTGAGAAAAGGGATTTGCTGCTGTGGAGAAGAAGGTAGAGGAAGCTACCGCAAAGTCAGGCCGTCTGGCGATGCACCTTGGGTGGAACAGGTGGCAGGTATTCTGTTGTTTCTTCAGGTACTTTTGTTGAATATTTTTCTAGGCCCCAGGTTTTGAAGAAGTACCACCAACACCATAACCAAGTGTCCAGGATCTGGGGGGCAACACTTGAGGGGTTAGACTCACTCCAGCAGAGACCAGCAGCAAGGTTCAAGGTCTCAGGAGCATATTATGTCCCTGTAGCTCGCACAGAAGGCCAGACAACTTGCCCTTGGAGTCACTCTGGTGGTCCTGGGTTCAAGGATTAGGTCTAGTCTTCCTTCCTTAGGGCAGCAGGGCAGTCTTCTAGCAGAAGAGCAGTCCTTCCAGCAGTAGGGCACTCCTAATTGTCCTTCTTGCAGCAGAGCTGCAGTGCAGTTCTTCTTCTGACTATTCTACAGGTCCAGAAGTAATCTGAAGAGTTGTTCTGAGAGTCTAATATTTATACTGGCTGTCAGCCTTTGTTTGTGGGGACACCCTGTCCTACCCCCACATCTGGTTCTGGAAAGTTCTTTCCTTCCTCTGTCAAGGGTCCAAACTGTCTCGGGTTACAAAAGACTGGGGTCATGCTCTTTTGTGTATGTTGAAGGCAAGCCACTTTGAAGTATAAGTGGGGCAGGGAGCAGCTCTGCACCCAGCCATACAGGCAGGATGATCCATCCTGTCCACACCTAAACCCCTTTGTGTCACTGTCTGGAAGGAATACGCAAACTCCAACAGCAGAGCCATTCACAGTCAACTTACCCTGGTCTTATCGGCTGGTCCAGCGGATGCTCGTTCCAGCCCCATTTGGTTTTTTGGGGGGTCCGGATCAGTGTGGACACTTAAGGCCAGACGTGAGCAGATATGGAGACCTCACATAGGCCTCTCAGGTCCAATGTTGGGCCACAACTTCAAATACCCAGAGGCTTTTTGATTGCACAGCAGCTCTGGGTCATGTTGCAACGCATGCAGGTGCAGCGGCTGGGTCTACACTGCAGATTTACAATTCAGGTGCAGTGCCTCAGTACACACTACTATTTACCCTGCTTGAGCGCAATGGCTCAGATCATGCTGAAATGTTCAACAGTTAAGGCATAGTACACAGGTCATGCTGAGACTTTGAGATCAGGCACAGTGGCTCACGTTACTAAATACTTCTCACATCGGGCATAACGACTCAGTTTGCACCGGGGCTCAGGCTACGCAACCAGCAATTAGTAACTGGTACTGTATGTATGTATATGTGCCAAGTGAGTGTGAGCATATAGACAAAGACACAACATAGTTAAAAGAAGGATTCTGGTCCTGAGGAAAGGCCTGGACTTCACTAAGTGGTCATTCCAGGACTGAAACATGATGACCCATTTGGACATGAGCCGCATAATGAAGCCTCATACGTCCTACTGTTTATTTTAATCGTCCCCCCACTGCCCTCCTAATAAAGTGTAAACCTACCTTGGGTAGGTGGCCTGGATTTTTACACCTTATTTGGATCCCTTCCCCCATTCTGTGGATTATTTATCTCAGCACAGTCCCTCAGGATACAGATATGGCCTGCCCAACCCCTAGAGGATTATCTGGTGAACGCGGGATGGCCGATGATGAAGCATGACACCCAAGGGGTGTGTGAGCCATCCTATATATTTTTATAAATATCTTCTAGGTCCTGCCTACAAAAATTGGGATACTGAAATCATCCAGAACCAGGTAATTACCTGCACAAAAAGATGAGTTGCTCTCACACGTGAGAGTACGAAGAAGGGGTACATTTGCTTTTTGTGTGATTGAGTGGCAGAAACACTCATAGTATCTGACAGCATCTGTTACAAGCGATCATTCCTTCAGAGCTGTCCCCTGGCAGCTTGACATAATTTAAACAATTGTTCTTAAGCCATCTGTTCTTCTATCAATGATAATAAAACCTTGCAAAAAACACACTAAAGTCACAAATGCACAATGTCACATGGTAAAAGTGGATAAAATATTGATGTTGCTGCATGCAGCTGACAGTTGAAATTTGTATTTGTGCACACATTCTGCTGTAAAGAAAATTGCATAAATTATTGTTAAAATGATGGAATGTATTTGCTGCTTTAACTGAATAATAAAATTATGTTTACCCCCTTGGAATTATTTAAATTAGATACTTGTAAAGGCGATGATTATTGGACAGGCCAAAGGAAAAATACCCTTAAAATGTCCATTGGAATATTTTACAGTTTGCAGCTTGTCTGCCAAAGTACCAGTCTAGTAAAGGCATCATACCCGCCACAAACCTCTGTTGGGGCTGACAAATTTGTAAATATCTGCCATTGATGCTAAGACTGTTCCCACAAAATGGCTTCTACCTGCAAATTAGGAGCCTCCACTGGGAATAAATTAAAAGCAGTTCATGTCACTTGTGTGAGTCCTGAAGAAAAAACACCAAATTGGAGTGTCCATCTCCAGGGCTCGGATTACAAATTACACGTCCCCCAATACCACCCCCACCCCTCAAAGTACTGGGGGGTTAGTATGGGAATATTTAAAAGTGTTTCTGTCCAGAAGTGCCATGGAAGTCCCAGGCATAAGGACTGCCAGCAAGAATGACAGCACAGAGGCTGCCAAGAAATGGATGGCCCCTCCCATAGTATTCCTATCTGTGCCAGGGAAGCTCAAATGATATTGCAGATAGTGGAACTAACATCAGCTCTGGGACTGTGTACACTGCACACTAAATGAGGCAATTGAATGCAGACGTGGGAGGGCGGGACATCTGGGAGGTCCCATCCACTGCAAAATTGGTTTTAAAAGGCAAAGTCGAACTAGCATTGTCAACACTGCTCTTACAGTCAGCAGTGGCAGGCTGGGAGCAATTTTGTCCTTTGTCACACTCAGGGTGGCACAAACAGTTCTGCAGCCCTGGGTGAACACTCTGTCTCATACGTCCTGGGTACCCTGGGTACCATATACTAGGAACTTACATGTAAGTCAGCACTTGCCAATTTGGTATAGGCAATTTGACACAGACTGAAAGGGCAGTGTCACACTGCTGGTTTGACTTTGCCATTAAAACCAATGGCAAAGCCACCCCTTCCCTTAACAATATATGTAAGTCTCCCCTAAGGAAGTCCTATAAAGTCCTAGGGCAGGGACTGCATATTGTTAATTTGGACATATATCTTTTTATTTGTAAAACCTCCAAATTGTCATTTTGCTGGGGAAAAGTTAGTAGCCCCATTGCCTAACACAGGGTTGCTGGCTCGCACCCCAGCCTGGCTAACTACTGAATGGGACTACCTAACTGGGTACCGTAAGATATCAAATTAAACATGGCATTAAACCCGACCTGATGCCCAGATCGGATTTCTTGTAACTTTTAAAGTTAAGTAATCTTTAGAAAGTTGTCACTCTCTGCCCCAGTGGTCCTGTAGTCTCACATGGGCTGAGACCCACAGGCAGCTTTCTGCCCACTTGGGGAGTGGTGTTTATGATTCCCAAGAAAGGATCAAGCACTGCATGGTGCTAGGACAGGTGTCACCTCCCCTATGCAGGAAACCACTTTGGGTATTAGCCCAAAATGCGAGTTTCAAAGGAGAAGCCACATTTGATGGGCAATGGCGATAACACACCCAAGTGGTTGCCCATTGTTTAGCCAGACAAGCTGGAGACAGGGGCAGAAAGGGAAGGCCAGTGCCCAAACTGATTTTCCCTGGGGCATTTAGCTCTCAGGTAGCCACACCTCTGGGGTGGACTACTGAGCTCCTTACATCCGAGGAAGGTTCCCAACATCTTGAGAGTGGCCAGAATGGTGCACTCTTGGATTGTCATATGCCATCACATCACCGGAAAGTCATCACTCAAAAGGAGGTGACCTGGTAGAACATTGGCTAATGGCGTGTGGTCCCCTCAGGGCACTTTTCCAGGATAAAATGGACACCCCTGGCACCCTGGACTCTTAGATCACTTTGGAGTTTGGAAGAGGACCGAAAATGGACTGCCCAGCTGCCCTTGGAATCGCACAAAGAGAGGCTGCACCGTCTGCTGGACTGCATCTGCTGCACTTTGGGCTAGCGAAGTTTGAACTGTACCTGCGGCTCCAATCATGGGAAAACGTGATCCCCGGACCAAAGTAGTGATTAAAGGACTAGTCTGCTGATCTCCTGGAACCAGCTCCTAAGACAACAGAGCTGAAGTAGCCCAGACCGGTAAGTTGCTAGCCACCGGGGAAGAATCACTACTTGCTCCTGCTGGGAAACTAAGAAACTGACCTTCAATGGCCAAAAGTCCCACCCGAGCCAGCTTGACCCAGGAGTGCCGACAAAGTCCAGATTGGTTGCCCCCACTAAAGGATTTCGCTTCAACCATGGTAGCTGGAGCTCCGAAGCCCAGCCATTGCTGACCTTCAACATGCAAAGAGGATTTCATGGGACCCGACCTCCCTGGCCAAAGATGCCCACTTCATCTGAGGAACCACCACAAAGGCACCCCCTTCAACCACATCACAACTGAAGTATCCTTGAGCATCTTTTCATCCTGCATCCCTAGCATCAGGACCACTCCATCATAGCCTATGATGGTCATTCTGTAAAGGCTGGAACTGGACTGAAAAATGCTCTAGTGACTAGGTAACTGTCCGAATCTACCTCATTGGTCCCCTAGACCTCCTGTCGGATTTAGTCACCCAAGCTGGTCCGGAGTAGTTGTACTAACTTTCACATACTTTTGAATAGTTTACAAACTTCTTGTTGAACAATGCTTGTTTGCTGTTGGAATTAAAAGTGAAAAATCATATCTCCGGAACCCTCTATTCAATTTTGCTGATCTTGCTCTCTAAAAATTTATAAAAATACACTCTATTTTGATAAAATAGTGTCTTGTTCCTGTCGTGTTGTGTGGCTTTATTATTTTGTTGTTTGGTACTATTAAATGCTTTATACTAAGTTCCTTTGTTTATGCCTTGCTGCTTGAAAGCCATAGCTACCCAGGGTTGAGCTTAAGGTTGTTCAAATGAGCGTGACTGGACCCAATAAAGGCTTTGCGTGTGTATTCCATGATAAGACCCCAAAGCCATATCATATAATATACCCATATCCTCACACTTCCCTTTCTCAATTTCCTTTTTTTATCTCTCCATGTCTTCCTCTCCTTTCTTTATCTCTCTCACACTCCTTGTTCCTTGTGGTTTGTATTCCTCACCTTGGGTTCCTCTTCTGTATCCTACTGTTACATTTGGCTTCCTCTCTCATTTCTCATCACTTTACAGTGTAAACAGCATGCATCTCCTCTATGTTGTGGGACAGGCATTTATGGGTTTATTGAGTAGCAACAGAGGGTATGCATTCCTAAGAAGATATAGATAGGGAACAGGTCGATGCTTAAGAACTGAGGACCCAGATGGGGGCATCTGAATGCTCAGGAGAAAGGGCCCTCACACACCCAGATGGGGGTCATGCCTTATCATAGGGTATGCTCCTCGGGCCGGTGCTGCAATGTCCGATGGGAACCCACGAGGAGGCTCTTTGTGGGAGATCTTTTGTTTCTATGCCATATGGGAAGAGTGGGTTTACGTGTATGGGCTCTCAAGTGTAGGTTGGTGTAGATGTGAGTGAGCTAAAATAGGCTAACGAGTACCCAAATAATATTTTCATTAAGTGAGTCCCCTTGTCTAGATTAAAATCAAAATAGTGGCTGTGACCAGAAATGACGGTTTGTATCAGCTGATGAAGTCGTGGATAAGTTGGTCGACATGTTTCTTTCCACAGTAGTCGAAACCGATCAAAGGCAATTCATCATGACTTGACTTTCTATTATTCACAGTGATTGGACATATTATCATGATATAAGTGAGTATTTATCCAATCACTGCCATCAAGTTGAAGCAGGAAGATTATATTGATACTTTCAGTTGTGGTAAAACAACAACCTGAAATGTAAGAGTATATAAAGCAGTTAAACAACTTTCATATAGTTGAAATGTAGGCATTTCTATCCAATGCAATACATGTACTTGCGAGTCGGCCATTAACAGTGAAGATGCATGTTTCGCAAAGGTGAAGACCATTTAAAACCATAAAAACAAACAGGCAAAGTGGCACACGTGAACACACCATGTAATAATCTTAACAAGCGCTCACCCAAATAGAGGAAACAAAGGGCCCCCTCAGGTGGAAGCAGAGACCATGCTAAATTTTAGCTGGCCAGAGACACAACTCTAGAGAGTATTGGAACAGTTAAGATTAGCTTGCTAAAATGTCTAGGGTGCAACAGAGCAGAATCCTACATGAGGACAAATGCAGTCATACTCACTGTGTCCTGATGCAAAGTGCGTTTGAGAACCTCCCCGTCTCTGCCACCTCGGAGGTGAGGGGCCATAGTGCGGGTCAGGGATATAAGTACCCATTAGCGTTGATACCAGGTGTAAGCAATTGCGGCAACAAGTGGCCGCATGTAGAGCGCTGACAAGTGGCCATGTGTAGAGTGCTGGTAAAGCAAAAAGGCTACCAATTTTGGGCACCATATTGGAAGGGAACAACTAAACCGGGCCATCCATTATGAAAGTTGCCTAATGTAAACCTCTCATCACTGTTCGTAGTCGTTTAAAGAGACAGGAGTAGGCGTGACCTCACTAAGTATTAGGGTGACTGCCCATGTAGTGGCCGCTATGTCTATAGTACCACGACCAAAAGTACGCCCAAACCGGGCCGGCAAGCCATAATGAGTGCTCTCTTGGAAGGAGTTGTGAAACGAAGGAGAATAAGTATAACGTCACCAAATATTAGAAGAAATGCCAGTGGTGAGGCTGCAATGTGTAAAGCCACAATATTTAAATTGCTGCGTCCAATAGCCAGCCCCAAATGGGATGCCTAGGTAAAATGGACGCCGTCTTGGAGGGGATCAAATTAATGTAGGAGAACTTGTGATGACAGTGATCTCATGTAAAGTATCACGGCGTGAACAGTAACTCCTTAGGCAAAAGTGAGAGACTGGGCATAACCTCTCTAAATGTTAGGAACTATTTCTATGTCAATATGTAATATGAAAACATGTGGTTGTACAATTCACTGTATGCCAATGATCTCAGTTATCAAATAAGTTGTGGGCTCTGGCACCAGTGTCAATGTGAAGAGTATTAGGCAGTTGTCAGGAGAGTATCATGGGCTGGCCAGAGGTTCAATATACATCAAAGTCAAGTGCCCAGAGTATGGTAGGTGTCAAGAAACAAGCTTAGTTATGAGATATGATAAGTGTATCAGTCTGACGGCAGCCTTGCAGAAGGTATCAAGGGGATATAATGGAGTGGAAGGGTCAGTTATCCTGTTCACTCCATGGTAAATATTCATTAAGGCTGACTTTGTGAGTCACAAAGCGAAATATCCAATTTTGTTCTCTTCTGAACAGGGCGCCTTTGCTTATGTGTTGATGTGCTTCTAGTACGGTCCAGCAGATATCATTAGGAGTATGATATAGGTCGATAAAGTGTGTGCTCATTTTTGTAGTCAGCTTTTTGCAGCGAATGCTGCTGCGGTGTTCCATGATTCTCACCTTGACGGATCTAGTGGACATCCCAATGTACCTCTTGTCACATGGACAGGTGATCATGTAGACACAATTTTTTCAATTACAGTTCATGTGTGTCTTTTGGACCCAAGTGTTTGTTGCATGAAGTCTGATCTCCTTTGTGGCTTCAGTGATGGAACAGAGTGTACATGATCAGCAAGGAAAAGGACCCCTGACTGGGGGAAGGTCCCATAAGGGGCATTGTTCAGACCCTGTGAATTTCCGTGGTCTCGTATAAACAATCATATCTTTATATTGCTTGTGCACTTTTAGGTAAACCTAGGTCTAGGAAATTTCAGACTGCCTGTCTCTGAAATACCCCACTGTTTTTTTAATGATTTTTTGGTACTTGTTGGAATTTGGTGTGAATGTGGTGACACATGTTATTACATCTTCCTTTGTGCGAATACATGGTTCCAACAGTCATTGTTTCTTGCCCTCTTGCGCACCAATTTGACACCATGTGGTGGAAAGTCATGTGCCACTAGATTTGAGGCCAGAGATCGTGGTTGTATCTCAAAATCTTGTGTGGTGCTACGGCCAAATGGGAGGTTGTCCCTGAAGGATTTGGGATGGTGTCTACTATACAAGAGCAGGCTATTACTGTCTATTGGTTTTTTATATGTAGTAGTTGTCAAACTGCCCTCCGTGCAGGTGATCAATAGATCCAAGAAGGGAAGTCCCCTGTTTGAGATGTTCTTGGTGAATTTTGAATAAGGGTTGAGTGTATTCACCCAGTTGTAGAAGTTGTCACACTCGATTTTGTCTCCTTTCCGGAAGATCAGGATATCGTCTATATATTTGCACCAAACTAAAATGTTGGCAGTGTAAGGGTTGGTGGTACACAAAATATGGTCTTTCTCGAAGTTGGCCATGTAGAGACAGGCCAGATTTGGGGCAAAAGTGCTTCCCATAGAGGTACCCTGGGATTGATGATACAGCTGGTCCCCATATTGGCAGAAATTCTGTGTCAAACCCAGTGTGGCACATTTCATGATGAAGCTCACTGGTATGTGGCATATCCATTCTTCAGATAATAGGGTACTTTCAAACACCTCCAGGGTGGCAATCTGGGGAATGTTGGTATGCAAGTACTCTACGTCTAAGGTCACCAACAGGTCAATCTGATTAGAGTTATTGGTCGGTTCAATCATATTCAGTAAATCCCTAGTATCCTTTAGGAATGATGAAGTTTTGGTTACCAGTGGCAGTAAAAAATTATCACAAAACTTTGATAGTGGTTTCAAAAGGGAACCTATCCCGATACAATGGGTCTGCCTGGTGTGGGGATTATTCCCTTGTGGATTTTGGGGCGGATGTAAAAGTATGGGAATTTATAACTTGTGTTCACCAAAAAGACAGCCTCGTTCTTACTAATCCACCCTTCAGTTTATGCAGAGGATGCCATGGAGGTGATCTGTGTACTCAATCTCCCTGTGGGATGATGATTGATCGATGTGTAGTAAGTCTGATCAGCTAGCTGGCAGAGGCATTCCATATTGTAATTTGCATTGGGCATGATTACAATTGCCCCCTCGTTATCTGCTTGCTTGATCATAATCTGGGTGTCATTGGCAAGTGATTCTCCTGCTTGTAACCCACAGTTAGATATGTTATGAAAAGTTGTGCCTTCAGTAGACTTTTCAACTTCTATGAGTACCGCCTGCTCAAAAGTCAGTAGTTCGTTAGTTATCATCCCAGCTGAGGGAGTGAACCTAGATGTGTTCTGTAAACCTGAATTCTGTTGTTCAGGATCAGGTTTGTCATGTAAAAAGGCTCTTAGGCGGGTTTTGTGAAAAAATGCGTATTTTTTTTCTGCTGCCTCAGTCCCTATGGGTATTGCCATATCAGGTGTGCAGACACACATATCACATTTAGACACATTTAATTCAGGCAAAATTGCAGGTAGAAGCATGGTGCGTCCCTAAAGACACCCACTGATGCACATATGACAAACACTAATACACATACATCATTCTTAATGCTATAGTTTATAAGGCACCTCATATCGTAAAGATAGCAGGTGTTGTACAGACAGTTGGAGATAAAATTAGAAATAGTAGAGAAATATATAAAATACACCCACAGGTGAAATGCTCTAAACCATAGCTAATTGCCATGATGCACCGATATTCACTCTTCCACCTCTACTCATACATAATTATTATGATTAATTTTTGTTATCTTTAGTCATACATTCTCCTCTTCACCACACTGTGTGATCCTAGGCAAGTCGCTTCACCTCCCTGGGCCTTAGTTACCATATCATCTTAAGAACAAGGACCATTTTATGAAAAAGTGGCGCAGCAAGTCACCTTGCTGCTCTGGGTCACTGGGCTGAAATGCGCAGTATTAAGGAAATAATGTCCATTCCTGTCCTTTCTCCTGCACTGGTTCACAATGGGCTGCCTAGCGCCAACAAAGGCATCCTTGCACCATTGTGCAAGGGTGCCTGCGTTGCATGTAGGATAGTTTTGTGCTGGAAGGGGCACCTTATAAATAAAGATAATTCTCCTTGTTATGCCTCTCCAGAGGAGGTGTATCTTTTTGGCGCATTCCCAGGTTTCCCTGTTCTTGTAAATCTGGTAATGCGTAACAATTAATGGCTGTTGCATGGAAACACCCAAGCTACACCCATGGAAGTGTTTTTCTGGTGCAGAGTAATGCAACGCAGCGATTTGCGCTGCGTTTCATTACACAAGATTTATGAAGCCACACAGAGCCATGCGAAGTGGCCTTGCGTGGCTTCATAATCCAATGTTTTATTTGTGTCACTCTTGCACCATGCTGTCTGGTGCAAGAGCGACGCAAAGGGGCATTTAAATATGCCCCTAAGTTCCTAGACATAGACTATGCTAGACCTGGTATTTTTGCCTTCTGTCCTCCTGTTTTGCTGACTTCATTTTTGCTGGCTTTGGAATTCTGGGCACTTTACCACTTCTAACCAGTGCTATAGTGCTTATTCTCTGTACTCTAAACATGGTAGCATTGGCTTACCCACAATTGGCATATTTCATTTACTTATCAGCCCCTAGTAAAGTGCACTATATGTGCCTAGGGCCTGTAAATTAAATGTTCTAGTAGTCCTCCAGCACTGATTGTGCCACCAACTTCAATACCCCATAAACATGGCTCACACTTGCCATTGCAGAGTCTGTATGTGCAGTTATAAATTGCCATTTCGGGCTTTCAAGTTCACCTACTTGCCAGGCCCAACCCTTCCCTTTTATTACATATAAGTCACCCCTAAGGTAGGCCCTAGGCAGCCCTATGGGCAGGGTGCAGTTATTTAAAAGGTAGGACTTGTACTTTTGAGTTTTACATGCCCTGGTAGAGAAAAACTGCTAAATTAGTTTTTCACTACTGCAAGGCCTCTCTCTCCCATAGGTTAACTTTGTGATTGCAATAATCTTTTAAGTGTAATTGTCAATTGGGAAAAGATAGAGATTTGGAGTTTGTTGTCCCTGAACTCACAATTTAAAATCACAACTTATGGTGAAGTCAAATTTTTAATTGTAAGTCTGAATATGCCAATTTTAGAAAGCTAAGCTATAAAGAGGGTTGGGCCCTATTTCACACAGCTATAATGGGCTGGTTAATGCAATGAAAATAAAGTATCTAGCTGACGGTTTGTTAGGCTGTCGATTATTTAGACAGACTCACACCAAAATAATTGAGTATGATGGTCTACATCATTTAATTATTCAATGTTTTCAATTATTATTCTTTTTATAAATTCACTAGACAGATATGGACTACACTTCACAATTACATGACATCAAGACAAACTGAAAGAAAGACATCAAAACAATTTCAAATGACAATCAATGTAAACTGTTACCAGTCAAGAGAAAACCAAGGTAACCCACATTTCAATCAATGACAAAGAGTTACCAACCAACAGGGGCAAAACATTTGGCACAACAAAGGAATTGTACATTATGGACACATTATTTTCCTTTGTTGCTATTCATATTTTTATGAGAAAACTCTCACCCTGATGGTCAAGCGTGCCGACGCGTTTCGAATCCCAATTTATTTAACAGGATTCTCTTAAGGGCTATGAGTGGATTCTGTAAAACCAATAAAGAAAAGGATGTTTTTTAAAAACTGTTCTCCTTGTCCACTGGAATTATAGGCTTTTAGGAGAAAACAGGGAAGTCTATACCTGTTTCTGGATTTGCGAGTCACTTCGTGATTGTGAGTAGCCCGATTTACACACGTTGCTGACCGACTGGCCTGAAACATGAACGGGCAGTGCAGAGTTAGATGCAAGTTAATTGAATTGGAAAATGTTATAACCTAGAAGTACTGGGTATTGACTTACTTCTAAAGTCTTTGGTTGTAGAACAATCGACTTTTCGGCACGGTTTAAAGTGGCGTGTTGGTTGCCTACAAAGACAAAAGCGCTTGGTAAATAACTTTTAAGTTCATGCAATATACTTATTGCAGGCGTTAGTATATTTGTAGGGGTTAAATCTTACTTTAAAATAGATTAAAGCAACCAATCTGGTCTCTTATCGCAGAGCACTTTATATGAAAAATGAAGCCGTGAAGAGCGTTGAGGTTTTCTGAAGACGCGTGTCGATTTTTCTATAAATGACAGAGGCGAAAAACAGTCATTTTAAACATCCGCCCATGTTTCACGATAGTTTCTCTTGGCACTGATAGTATGTAGCCTTTGACTTACTTCAAACACTCGTATACAGCCGTAAACCTAGTTCATGTAGATTTGCTAAGCAGCGTAAGGATTCATGAGGTGTTATCAGTGGCTACAACGCCGTATTATGCGTTCCGATGTCTGAGGGCGCGTATTAAGTATTTTCTGAAAGAACAGTCACGTAAGGCAATAGTTTAGCTTAATAACATCGTGTGTCTGAAAATAATTTACCGAGAGACATTGTTGCAAGACTGGTGACTCACTTGAAGACGCTCGTGCGGCCATCGATCAAAGTCTTGCAGCTTCAGTCTGCCGCGCAGAGTTGGGTAAGCTCTGCTGTTCGCGCCTGGAAAGTTTCGTGTTTATTTCTCTGGTATACAACTTCCGGTTTGCTGGGCCGTAGTTTGATGGGCCCGAGTGCTGTGGAAGTGGAGCTGGAAATTGTAGTTCATTTCATTAAACATGTATTACCAGCCTTTTGTATTTATTTGACGGTGTTTTGAAGTAGACAGGACTTATGTCCTTGATATTTCAGACATCTCATTAAGGCCAGAGATGGCACTATCAAACTTCAATATGAGATATGCTTCCTTTTGTAATAAAGTCCTTTCAACATCTCCACCTCTGGGCATCTGTTTAACGACACATAGAACAGTCCATTTTATATCTCTTTCACTGTGGTTGGCTTGTATGAAGTGGCTAACCATAGGAGCATTCAACACTTTTGTGCGTATTCTGGATCGATGTTGTACAATTCATAATTGGACCTCTTGGTTGGTTTTTCCGATGTACAATTTGCCACATGGGCAAATAATTGCATAGACAACGTTCTTCGTTTTGCAGTTTGAAAAGGACTTATGAACCCATTTAATGTTGTTCTGCTCAAATATGGATCCTTTACGAGTAGTTTCACAAGATACACAATTCCCGCACTTATGGTGGCCTTTGATTGGTTTGAGGTTCCACTGGGAGCGTAGGTCCTACTTTTTGGTGACTGAAGTACAGTCAGCCCTCACCAGTTGCTGTCCAATACTCATATCCTTCTTCATGGCAAACAGCGGCCGTTCAAAGGGACATTCCAGGTTCTGAAGCAGGTGCCAGTTTTTTAGGATTATTTGACGAAATTTGTTCATGTGTGGTCCAAAGGTGGACACACACACCTATTTAGTGATTGGTTCCTTGACTCTCTTGGTCAAGAGGCATTCCCTCGGTGTAAACCAAGCCCTACGTTTTGCGTGCTTGAGCACTTTTTTGGGGTAACCTCTTTCTGTCAATTGTTCGCAAAGGGCCGTTGCGTGGACCTCAAAATCCTCCTTCCGTGAACAGTTTCGTCTGATCCTTAGTAGCTGGCCATACGACAAATTATCCCGCAGGTTCCTGGGATGGGAGCTTTTGTAGTGGAGGATCGTATTCCTGTCAGTTGGTTTACGATGTAAAGTTGTCCTTAGTTCTTCATTTATGGGTCTTACCACCACGTCAAGGAATGTTAAGGAGGGCTTGCTCTTGGTCACGGTGAATTTAATGTCTGGATGTCTTGTGTTGAGCCAATCAAAAAATTGCATTAGCATCGAGTCAGGGCCATCCCACAGGCACCAGATGTCATCTATATAGCAATACCACTTTGTAAGATGTTGCTCAAAGGGATTATCATTATAAACAAATTTCTCTTCAAACCGGGCCATGAAAAGAACAGTTATCTCCGGGGCGAAGGGACATCCCATCGCGGTCCCCTTGGTTTGGATGTGGAATTTTTCTTCTAACTTGAAATAATTCTATTTTAATGCCACCGATGCGAGCTGCAGAATAAATTCAGTGGGTACCTGGTGTGGTTTTTCAAGGGTTTCAAGATATACTTCTAGCGCTTCAAGAGCCTCATCTTGGGGAATTTTTGTGTACAATGATACAACGTCGAATGAAACGAGCCATTGGTTCCTAGAATCGAATTGGAGGCCCTCAATCTCATTGATGAAGTCCATCGTATCTCTCAAATACGAGGGAACTTGCTGTAGGAAGGGTTTTAAAAAGGTATCCACATATTTGGAGATCGGCTCCAGTAATGAGTCGCACCCGGATACAATGGGTCTTCCCGGTGGGTCCAATAGCTGCTTATGAATCTTTGGTAAGAAGTACATCACCGGTGTTCTGGGATGATTTTTGTTCAAGAACTCATATTCCTTGGGTCCAAGTATTCCAATTTCGAGCCCGTGTTTAAAAATGGGTTTGATGGCTTCCTGTATTTCCCGTGTGGGATCGTCTTTTACATTTCTGTACCAAACATTATTCTGAACCTGCGTGCGTCCTTCCTTGAGGTACATCTCTTTTGGCCAGAGGACTAATGCTCCCCCCTTATCGGCCGGTTTGATTACAATTGAGTTGTCCTGTTTGAGATTCGCCAGGGCCTTACATTATTGCGCTGTTATGTTACTCGGTTTAAAAGACTTTTTATTCTCAAGTTGTTGGATTGAAGATAACACTACTTGTTCAAAAGCTGTTATTTGTTTTGGGATAGTGTGAACTGGAGGGACAAACTTCGACTTATTTGCCAGACCAGAAACTAATTTAGGGGTTGTGTTCTCCTTACTGCAGAAGAAAGCTTTTAGTTTGATTTTTCGAAAAAGTTCAACAGTTTCAATTTTAAGTCGAGTCACATCTGGTTTACGTTTGGGTACAAATTTCAAGCCTAACTCTAGGACCGAGATTTCATCTGTTGTCAAGCTTTTGTTGGATAGGTTCCCAATAGGGGATGAGGCTACGATTTGTAGAATTGGCGCCTGGTCCTCATTTCCCATGGCTGTGTTTTGAAGCGTACCTTGGTCTTTTGTTGGCCCTTCTCTAAAAAAGTATTCTGCCTTTGTTGATTTCGATTTGATGAACCCTCGCCAGGGTCTGAGTCTCCCATTGATTCAGAGGAGGAGGTTTCAGAGAATGATAGGAACCTGTTTTTAGATCTTCCTCTGTACTCTGATAATGCTCTTCGCGATTCAACTCTTGTGTAGAAGTCCTCCTTCAGATAAGGGTATACAACCTCAATGTTAAAAGTTTTTTTATCCTTCTCAAATTGTGAAGATTTATAATTGATGGTGTTATTTTTAAATGTCGTCAATTGTTTGTCAATTTTTTCAAGCAAGTTCTTAGCTGCTGTGACTGTGTGATTGTCCTTTATAGCCTGTATTAGTTGTTCTACTTCTTCCGCTTGCTGCTTGCAAATCCTCTGGGCTGTATCAATTGTATGGACCATTAGGTCACGGCTACACTTCGTGCTTATAAAGCTGAAGCCTTTTTTGTAGTCCGGGTCTTCAGTGAAAATGACTGGGATATTTTTAACTTGTAAACCCCAAGGTATAGTGCCTGCTTTTAGATGTTCTAATAGGAAAAAGCCATGGAGTTCAGTACGAATAAGCTTCTTGCGCAATCTAGTCAATTTCTAAGACTCATTTTGCTGTTGAGCTGAAGTACTTAAAGTTATGGAGGAGAAAGGAGATGGGGCAGAAATAAAATTTTGGATATAATCCTCAGTGAATGAAAGTGTGCCCTTCTCTGACATATTCGGAAGGAATTAGGGGGCATATTAGCAAGACCCACGTTAAAATTATCGCCGTTTTAGCGGCAGGAAACTGCCGCTAAAACGGCGATAATGGGCTTGCTAATATGCGTATAGAATTCAATAGAAGCCCAGGTTAGATGTGCAGGACATCTAACCTGGGCTTCTATTGGAATTCTATAACGCATATTAGCAAGCCCATTATCGCCGTCTTAGCGGCAGTTTCCTGCCGCTAAAACGGCGATAATTTTAACGTGGGTCTTGCTAATATGCCCCTAGGTCTTTCTGACCCAGACCTTCCACAATATACCTTTGTTATAATTTTAATTAGATCTCACTTATTGTGATCACCCTCGCGAGAAAGTCCCGCTCTCAAATATTAGCTATAAAGAGGGGTGGGCCCTATTTCACACAGCTAGAATGGTCTGGTAAATGCAATAAAAATAAAGTATCTAGCTGACTGTTTGTTAGGCTGTTGATTATTTAGACAGACTCAGACCAAAATCATTGAGTATGATGGTCTACATCATTTAGTTATTCAATGTTTTCAATTATTATTCTTTTTATAAATTCACAAGACAGATATGGACTACACTTCACAATTACATGACATCAAGACAAACTGAAGGAAAGACATCAAAACAATTTCAAATGACAATCAATGTAAACTGTTACCAGTCAAAAGAAAAACAAGGTAACCCAAGGACATAAGTACTGACTACTTCAAAACACCGCCAAATAAATACAAAAGGCTGGTAATACATGTTTAATGAAATGAACTACAATTTCCAGCATCCACTTCCACAGCACTCGGGACCATCAAACTACGGCCCAGCAAACCAGAAGTTGTATACCAGAGAAATAAACACATGACATTACAGGCGCGAACAGCAGAGCTTACCCAACTCCGCGCGGCAGACTGAAGCTGCAGGAATTTGATCGATGGCTGCACAAGCGTCTTCAAGTGAGTCACCAGTCTTGCAACAATGTCTCTCTGTAAATTATTTTCAGACACACGATGTTATTAAGCTAAACTATTGCCTTACGTGACTGTTCTTTCAGAAAATACTTAATACGCGCCCTCAGACATCGGAACGCATAATACGGCGTTGCAGCCACTGATAACACCGCATGAATCCTTACGCTGCTTAGCGAATCTACATGAACTAGGTTTACGGCCGCATACGAGTGTTTGAAGTAAGTCACAGGCTACATACTATCAGTGCGAAGAGAAACTATTTTGAAATATGGGCGGATGTTTAAAATGACTGTTTTTCACCTCTGTCGTTTATAGAAAAATCGACACGTGTCTTCAGAAAACCTCAACGCTCTTCACGGCTTCATTTTTCATATAAAGTGCTCTGCGATAAGAGACCAGATTGGCTGCTTTAATCTATTTTAAAGTAAGATTTAACCCCTACAAATATACTTACGCCTGCAATAAGTATATTGCATGAACTTAAAAAGTTATTTACCAAGCGCTTTTGTCTTTGTAGGCAACCAACATGCCACTTTAAACCGTGCAGAAAATTAGATTGTTCTACAACCAAAGACCTTAGAAGTAAGTCAATACCCAGTACTTCTAGGTTATAACATTTTCCAATTCAATTAACTTGCATCTAACTCTGCACTGCCCGTTCATGTTTCAGGCCAGTCGGTCAGCAACGTGTGTAAATCGGGCTACTCACAATCACGAAGTGACTCGCAAATCCAGTAACAGGTATAGACCTCCCTATTTTCTCCTAATAGCCTATAATTGCAGTAGACAAGGAGAGCAGTTTTTTAAAAAACATCCTTTTCTTTATTGGTTTTACAGAATCCAGTCATAGCCCTGAAGAGAATCCCGTTAAATAAATTTGGATTCGAAACGCGTCGGCACGCTTGACCATCAGGGGGAGAGTTTTCTCATAAAAATATGAACAGCAACAAAGGGAAATAATGTGTCCATAATGTACAATTCCTTTGTTGTGCCAAATGTTTTGCCCCTGTTGGTTGGTAACTCTTTGTCATTGATTGAAATGTGGGTTACCTTGGTTTTCTCTTGACTGGTAACAGTTTACATTGATTGTCATTTGAAATTGTTTTGATGTCTCTCTTTCAGTTTGTCTTGATGCCATGTAATTGTGAAGTGTAGTCCATATCTGTCTTGTGGATTTATAAAAAGAATAATGTAAATCGGGCTACTCACAATCACGAAGTGACTTGCAAATTCAGTAACAGAATCCAGTCATAGCCCTGAAGAGAATCCCGTTAAATAAATTGGGATTCGAAACGCGTTGGCACGCTTGACCATCAGGGGGAGAGTTTTCTCATAAAAATATGAATAGCAACAAAGGGAAATAATGTGTCCATAATGTACAATTCCTTTGTTGTGCCAAATGTTTTGCCCCCGTTGGTTGGTAACTCTTTGTCATTGATTGAAATGTGGGTTACCTTGGTTTTCTCTTGACTGGTAACAGTTTACATTGATTGTCATTTGAAATTGTTTTGATGTCTTTCTTTCAGTTTGTCTTGATGTCATGTAATTGTGAGGTGTAGTCCATATCTGTCTTGTGAATTTATAAATAGAATAATAATTGAAAACATTGAATAATTAAATGGTATAGTCCATTATACTCAATGATTTTGGTCTGAGTCTGTCTAAATAATCGACAGCCTAACAAACGGTCAGCTAGATACTTTATTTTTATTGAATTTTAGAAAGCTGGCATTTTCTTATTTTAAACATTCTGTGCCTCTGCCTGTCTCTGAATACAAGTCTGGTTTTGGTGACAGCTGGGCTTTGTGCATTCCCTCTAGACAGTCACACAAATGGAGAAAGGGTATGACATTTGCATCCTGATTGCCCATTCTGTTTGCTATATTATATATTCACTGAAAAAAACAAAGGTTACATGGACGTTATAGTTAGCAAATAGAATTAAAAAACCTTAGAAATTAAAAACCAAAGGTTACAGGGATGCTATAGTTAGGGTCAGATTTTACTCATACAAAACCAGAGAAATTCAGCCGTTATAGTTACCTATGCTAACTATAACTCACGCCCCCGCAATGCACTGCTTACGACCTCACATATTACATCACTCATGACATGGTCGGTGACATCACTGATGACATCACTGATGACATCTCAAATGACATCACTGATGACATCACTGATGACATCATACAGTGACTGTTTTTAAAAAGTTTATGAGTGTTAAATATATATACTAAGGTGTATTGATGAATCAGTGGGTGTATGAGTGCCTGTATGGATGACTCAGTGGGTGCATGACTGACTGTATAAGTGAGTGATTAGGTGTCTCAGTGAATGTATAAGTGAGTAATTGGTTGTGTAAATGAGTGTATCTGTCTGTCAATTGATGTCTAAGTGGGTGTATGATTGTGTTAGTGGGTACATTAATGGCTATATGGGTGATTGATTGGTTGTCTGACTACGTCTATGGTTGTCTGGGTGTCTGTGTGTGTGGGTGAGGACATATTCACTGAAAAAACCAAAGGTACATATACATATGCACATATACATGTATCTGTTTACTTTCTTCGTCGCAGCTGCCGCTCTCAGTGCAGCGGGTACGGCAGCTTGCGAGGACGGTCTCGTGTACACACCACAATGTTCCACACAGGAACGCCGCACACTCACGGGCTGTGCATTCAATAATCCTTTATTTCAGCACCCAAAAAACTGACAAAGGTGTTTCGGCCTCCTGGCCTTTGTCAATGTCTGCAAACTTGATTTCAAACCAACCTTTTATCCTGCTATAATTTCATTGGTCAGCTATATGAGTTAAAACATCAATGATAGACTACAGTGCAATATTACTTAAATAAATTACTAAAGTGTCGGCCATTTTACAAAATGCAGTTGATCCCATCTGTATTGCAGAAAGCCACAAAATGTGTCAACGGAGCTCAAAAAATATTGCTCAACTCCTATTATTGGATTGCCATGCTGCTAGGCTACTGACATGCCTAAACCCTCCACCTTTCTTTTCCTTGTAGTGCTCTAAGCCCAAGGAGTTGCCTGGCTCCTTTTCAGGTGGCAGCCATCTTGAGGCCGGCCCTGCCGGTTTTTAACATTGAGTTTATGATTTTATTACTCTAGGTTGCTTTATATGTTTTTATTTTATTTCATGACTTTCCTTTCCAGTAACTTCATGGGAGGAGAGCCTACCAGGTAGGAGTAGAGCTGCTGGGCTCCAGTAGAGTTCTTTTGGCCCCCTGCTTTCTCATGCTCAAGACGACCGCTCTAGCCATGCCCCTTTTGAGTGGGCTATTTAAACATGGCAGCTGCATGGACGCAGTGTTTGCCATACTGCTAGGCTACTGACACGCCTAAACCCTTCACCTTTCTTTTTCTTGTAGCGTTCTAAGAGCAAGGAGTTGCCTGGCTCCTTCCCAGCCTGCAGCGATCCTGAGGTCAGGCCCTGCTGGTTTAAACATTGAGTTTATGATTTCATTACTCACGGTTCCTTTATATGTTTTTATTTTAACTCGTGACTTTCCTTTCCAGTAACTCCACCTGGGAAGGGAGCCTGCCAGGCACGAGCGGAGCTGCTGGGCTCTGGTAGAGTTCTTTTGTCCCCCTGCTTTCTCGTGCTCAAGACGACTGCTCTAGCCATGCTTCTTTTGGGCGGGCTATTTAAACATGGAATCTGTGCGGACACGCGCAGCGGGAGCGCTGCTGGTGCGTCTAAGGCAAGGTGATCATTACCTAAGCAAAAGGCAGAGATTCATGATCTCTTGATAGACCTCGAGCCCAAAGTTTTTTTCCTATCTAAAACTTGGCTGACTACACTGTCAGCCCCTGACATCCTGGATGCTATTCTTCAAGAATACGGGCTCCTAAGACTGGATAGGCAGGAACAAAGGGGTGGTGGGATAGCAATTATTTTTAAACACACTCTGACCTGTTACTTCTCTAAAGTCACAACGACGGGATGTGAAGCAACAGCCTTTATGGTGACTTTATCCAGCAACAGCACTTTAGCAGGATTTCTGATTTACTGCCCTCCAGGCCCCACCACACAATTTCAAACTGCTCTGTCCGATATCATATCAAACTATGCACTTAGATGCTCAAACCTTTTAATTCTGGGGGATCTAAATCTACATTTTGAAGACAGCGTATGTCATGTAGCAACCTCACTTAAAGAGGGTGTTAAAGCTTTCTCGTTTATCCAATTGGTTCAAGCTCCCACTCACAAACAGGGTCATACCCTGGACCCGCTATTTTCTAACTCGTCACAGGTGAGCACGGTTCTGCCAACACCCGTGGCATGGTCAGACCATTTTCTACTGCCCTTTCAAGTTAAGATACCCTGCCACTCTTCTATGTCATTAGGTAGTCAGCACTGACCAAGGAGAAAGTGGGCCAAAGTCACGCGAGCGTCCTTCACATAGACTATGGAAATGAACAGCCCAACCTTAAGCAGCAATCTAGAGACAGCTAACACACAAGTAGAGCACTGGATCATGAATGCACTGGACCACTTAGCCCCTCTGACCACAAGCCAAACAACCCGATCCTTACCTTCCGCAAAGTGGTTCAAGGAAGAGCTCCGTCTGCAAAAAAAAGCGTGTAAGTGACTAGAGCGCCTAAAGAATATAATACCAACTATGATACGGCAAGAAAATCTTACTACAAACAGGTCAGGATGGTACATGGTAAATTTTATACCCAGAAAATTGAGCAAGCTCAAAACTCATCTCGAGAGCTGTTTCAGATAGTTAAATCGTTATCTTCCTTGGAGGGAGTTGCTCCTGGTATAGTTCCCTCGGTGGAGAAATGCAATCAAATTGCCCAATTTTTCTCTAACAAAATTTCTACGATCTACGAATCTTCCCCCTTAGAAGCTAGAGAGAGCTCAAATTCTATAATATGGCTAGAACCATCAAATCGCACAAATGTTTTTTGACTGAGGTCAGTAACCTCTTACGCCCAATTCAGAACACTTCTTAAGACCCTTCTGTTCTCTCTGGCATATGAGTAAAGCTTCTGTCATCATACCACTGTCGCCCTCCCGCTCTCAGCGCCATGAAACCGCTTGGTGTAAGTGAGCTCTACAAATATTTTTAACATAACATAACATCCATGATGAACACTTTCTCAGTATCAGAACTGCGCGCGCTAGCCCTGAAAATAAAATCGGGGTCCCCACTCGATCCAGCTCCTCCTACGATCCTAGAGCAAGGCTTAGAGGCCATTCTACCCAGCTTATGTGATCTGATTAATCAGTATTAACTTAGGCCAACTCCCGCAGAAATGGAAACACGCAACAGTGATGCCTTTGCTTAAAAAAACGAACTTACATGCAGACAAGCCTGGAAAGTTCAGACCAATCTCTCTGCTTCCTTTCTTGTTGAAGCTGGTGTAGAAACAAGTAAATCAACAACTGATTAACTAGATTACGGCCGAAAATCTGCTACATGAAACCCAATCGGGTTTCCGTCCCCACTTTAGCACAGAATCTGCACTCCTACTCGCGTCTGAGTCTCTGAGACTCATAGCAGATGAAGTCAAAACAGCAGCTCTGATTATGTTAGACCTGAGCGCAGCCTTCGACACCGTGTTGCATGACCTTCTGGTTAAACGGATGTGGTCATATGGAGTCACAGGCCTTGCTTCAAAATGGCTGGTCAGCTTCCTGAAGAACCACACCTATCAGGTGGTTCAACAGACATGCTCTTCAGAGGTGGTCACACTCCAACAGGGGATCACACATGGCTCTACATTGAGGCCAACACTTTTAAACTTTTATATGAGACCCCTAGCAGATGTAGCTGAGAGCCATGGCGTAAAAATAGTATCATACGCCGATGACACACAACTTATCATCACCCTGTCTCAGGACAGTAAGACCTCCCGAACTGATTTTCGTTCCTGTCTGTGAGCCTGCCAGACTGAATGGGCCAAAGCTGCTTGAGACTGAATGCTGAGAAAACTGAGGTATTATTCATAGGAAAGCAGCCCTCCATCTGGTCTACAGCATAGTGGCCGGAAATCCTAGGCACAACTCCAACCCCCAAACCAAAAATAAAGAACTTGGGAGTATGGTTTGACAATAATTTGAAGTTTGACAACCATATATCCAAGTTAGTAGAAGAATGCTTCGGGAGTTTGAAAATACTACGTAAGATCTTTGACTTCCTCCCAGAAGCAGCCAGGAAAACTGTAACTCAAGCTCTCTTGACCTCCAGGCTAGACTACTGTAATGTTCTCTATCTGGGTGCCACTCCAAGCAGACTAAAAATGCTGCAAAGAGTGCAAAATGCAGCAGTTCGGCTGCTCATGAATATTCCCAGGCGCTCTCCCATAGGATCAGCACTCAAAAAACTGCACTGGCTCCCAGTAGGAAACAGAGTAGCATCCAAAGCCCTATGTTTATTGCCACATGATTTTAAATGGCAAAGGACTACACTATCTACACACCTTGATCAAGCCTTTCCACCCAAATTGATGCCTCAGATCTTCTGAGGCCAGACTAGCGGCAGTGCCAAAAGTGAAAAGAGCCCGGTTAGGAGGCTGTTCCCTCAGCCTGCTGGCCCCCAAACTGTGGAACTCTCTCCCCTCAGATGAAAGACAGGAAAGCTCTGAATGGATTTTCTGGAAAAAACTCAAAACTTGGCTGTTTTAAATTAAACCCAATCTGTGTAACCATAGTAGTATGACCTACTAACGCGGGGACACTCTGGTTTTGGAGTAACCATGCGCTCTAGAAATATGATAACATAACATACACATGCGAATTGTTGAAATACACAACATGCAGCAATTATGTTCTTATTTACAGGTGGTTGTTATTTACGGGGACTAGGTCTATACATTCAAAATTGCACCCAAACTGGGCCTACTAGATCCCACATGTGCAAGAAATCCCAACATGATAACATCAACGTAACAAAAAATCAATCAACATAAAATCTGCTGATGCGAATGGCTAAATCATATGGCTGCCTTACAATGACCCACAATAAACCTCATTCATTACTCATTATTGATGAATTAGCTAGCTTAAAAATCATAGAATTAATTTTTCTTTAAGATACTTGACAGTTGCCATAAACACACACACACACACACATATATAAATTTATATATATATGTGTGTGTACATATATATATATTCACTAAAAAAACAAAGGTTACAAGGACGGTATAGACATCAACTTACAGTCAGATACACATATTCACACAACCAGTCACTCATCCATACATGCACTGAGACACCTAATCACTCACTTCCAGGCCCGATCCCGCCAATGACCTGGAAGGGGGGCTTGCCGGCTTTACAAGCTGGATCTCAAAAACAATGGATCTCCTATCCCCTGCCCCCCGCCATAGGCATTGCAGGGATTCTCCTTCGAAACCGTGGTTCACGCCCGATTAGAAAGAATTAAAGAAGGAGTGTAAGAAATTGGAGCGAGGCTGGCGTAAGGAATTCTGCCCTTTGGCAAAGCTTATGCTTAGGAAAAAACAAAAAATTTACTACACCGCCATAGCCCATGCAAAAAGCCTCTACTATTCGGCCCGCATTGATCTAGCCAGGAATAACACCAAGGACATTTTTTCCATTGTTCAGAGCTTCCTGGCGCCCAAAGCCAAATTGAGTACGCTCCCATCCTCGAACTCCTGGTGCGAAAAACTCTCCAGTTTTTTTATGGATAAAATTCACACTATACAGGCGTCATTTACTTCCTGCAGAAAGGACACGGTTGTGCCCTTGCTTTCGGGGGCTCTGCCCGTTTCTCCCCCTCACTCTTTGACTTCCTTTGAACCTATCAACCTGCCTAGCTCACTTAGAATCCTTAAGGGCTTGAAATCAGGCTCTCCATCGGACCCCTGCGCTGCCAGACTTCTGGCCGCAGTTGCGGAGACTGTTAACCCGGAAGTTAACAGACTCATTAATATGTCCCTTCAGGAGGCTCTTGTCCCCGCAGTCTGGAAGCAGGCCAAGATCTTACCTTTGTTAAAAAAAACAACACTTGACCCTCTGAGTACAGTGAGCTATTGTCCCATTTCCCTTTTGCCCTAGTGTGGCAAAAGTCTGCGAAAAAGTGGTCAATAAACAGCTGACTGAGTTCATCGAAAGTTTGGGCCTTTTGCATCCGGCCCAGTCTGGGTGCAGGGCCTCCTATAGCACCGAGTCAGCTCTAGTGGAAGTTTCCAAGGCCATCCGGGATTGTTTGGATGTTGGTGGGAGGGCAGCCTTCATTCTGCTTGACCTCTCGGCGGCATTCGACACTGTTCCCCACTCGTTGCTGCTCACCCGACTTGCTGAAATTGGCATATCTGGCACTGCTTGGGGCTGGCTTAAATCATTTCTGGAGGGCCGGATGCAACAGGTATGGCTTCCCCCGTCTGCTTCGTCACCACAGAGGGTGTCTACGGGGGTCCCACAGGGGTCCTCCTTGAGTCCCCTCCTTTTTAACATCTATGTTACTCCTCTGCTTGACGATCACCGGGAGTCTGACGTGCCTCTCCACGCCGACCACCTCCAGGAGCGAGCTCTTCCGAGTGTGCTTGGTCGTGCGGTGCCATTCCTTCAGATGATGCAGGCGGAATCCCTGAACATTGGCTTTGAGGTTCGGAAGGCTGAGGGTGCCTTTTGATGAAGGAGTCGCCCTGAACGGAGTTCTCGCAACCGTTCTTCCCAGCTGAGTCTGCGGGCGCTCTCTGCGATCTTTGGAGATCATTGTGCCTGGGCTCCCAAGATATGCCAGACACCACAACGCTGCTTCTGGCATCCCCTGTTTACCGCTGCTGACAGGTAAGACCACCTGGCCCTGGGTGCATGACACAGTCCGGGATCACTAGCCAAGTTCTGTTTGTCTATTACCAGAGGGCAGATCTGTTACTTGATTTACCGTGCTGCCTGACCCTAAAATGGCCGCCGCACACGAGGCTTCTGGCAAACCCTGTTTCCCGCTGATGACAGGTGAGACCACCGGACAACAGGCCCTTGATGCAGGAAGCGGATCTCTTGCCTATGTCCAGAGGGCTGATCTGTTGTATGATTTATCGTGCTGCCTGACCATAAGATGGCCGCCACCCTCGAAGCTTAATTTTCTACATATAAATGGTGTTTTTTAGGGGGCAGAATCCCTTGCCTGACCCCAAGATGGTCATCACAGTGATCCTTAACCACTATGTGCTACTACTCTTGGACAAAAGTTGGACATTGGCCAGACCTCGAGCATATCCCCCATCCGGCTCACCCATCGAATCTGTGAACTTGCCACCGACCGTTGAGACCTAGCACTCTGGCCGATGCCCGGTGGAGCTACCTCGATAGCTATAGAGGAGATGGGCTGTGGACTTCCTCCTCGACCGTCACCTGCCCAGCCTGACTTTGGGCAGATTCTCCTTCGTCTCTCCTCCGTATCTCCCTCTTACCCTTTTACCTTACTCCCCTACCCTTCTACACTCCATTTATCTCGTCTTCTATGCTCTTTAAATGTTTTCTTGCAACAGATGTAACTTGTAACTGATGTAACTTTGTAACAATGTGGAACCTCATGTAAAGCGCTCTGATACCTCCGGGTCTAGCCAGCGCTATATAAAACTCATCAAATAAATAAACAAATGAAACAAATTTCGGGGCCAAAATTATTGCTTATGCTGATGACACCCAGCTCTTGTTCACGTGGGGAAAAAAAGAGTGTTCCACCTCCTCCGCAAAAAATTGTCTGACCACAGTTTTTCATTGGCTGGCCTCGGCCCAACTTAAATGCAATGAGGAGAAATCTGAAATCCTCCTTTATGGAAAGTTTCCCCCTCAGTTTAGAGAAACACTCTGGCTGTCTGATTTCGCTATGCCAGCCTCAACGGGGCAACCCGCTAAGAATCTTGGGATCTGGTTTGAGGAGAACCTTACGTTCACGACCCAGATCAAGAAGCTAGCCGGGAACTGTTTTGGGTTACTTAAAACCCTCAGGAAATTTCTTCCACTTCTTCCTAGGGCCGCTAAGAAACGGTCACCCGAGCCCTTATTTTATCTCAAATTGATTATGCCAATGCCCTGTATGTTGGCCTTCCGTGCTACCTGCTTAATAAACTACAAGTAGTCCAGAATGCGGTGGCCAGGCTTCTCTTTAACATCCCCATTAGAAGCAGCGTGAGACAACACCTGCGCGCACTTCACTCGTTGCCCGTAGCAGAACGGGTCAAGTTCAAATCTCTAGTCATAGCACACCACGCCCTGCATGCCACAGGTCCAATTTACTTACGAAAGCGCTTTTCTTTTTACACTCCTTCGAGACAACTGCGCTCTGCTTCACAACTCCTGGCTCATGTCCCCCGTTTCTGACTGCAAAGGATGGTTGGCAGTTCCCTTGCCTTGAAAGCTGCTCTAGCATGGAACTCGCTGCCTCTTGCTCTCCATAGCATTCAAGACCCCATTCTTTTCAAAAGAAATTTGAAAACATTCCTCTTTATCTAAATTGGCTCCCCTCACTTCTCAAGGTTCGTGCTGGGACACTCCTCGGAGTATCTGTGCGCGCTACAAATACAAATAACATAACATAACTTATACAGTCAGTCACACAATCACTGAGTCATCCATACAGTCACTCATACACCCACTGATTCACCAATACACCTTGGTATATATATTAAACACTCATAAACTTTTTAAAAACACTCACAGTCACTGGATGATGTCATCACTGATGTCATCAATGATGTCATTTGAGATGTCATCAGTGATGTCACTGACCATGTCATGAGTGGTGTAATATGTGGGGTCATAAGCAGTGTATTGCAGGGCACAAGTTATAGTTAAATCAGCTAACTATAACGGCTGAATTTCTCTGGTTTTGTATGAGTAAAATCTGACCCTAACTACACCGTCCTTGTAACCTTTGTTTTTTTTTGGTGAATTTCTAAGGTTTTTTAATTCTATTTGCTAACTATAAGGTCCCTGTGACCTTTGGTTTTTTCAGTGAATTTCTAAGGTTTTTTTAAATGCTAATTCCTAACTATAACGTCCCTGTAACCTTTGTTTTCTTTAGTGAATTCCTAAGGTTTTTTAACTAGCAGTCACGTTTGTAGAGTGGTGGAGTAAGGTGGCTGGGCCTCCAACCTACTCTCAGGAATTCCGCTTCGTAGGACTTACCAGGAAAGCTTTTTGGCCCCCATGGTCCCTTTGGAACCAAGGGGACTTTATCCTCCAGCAAGTAGTGTGCCGGGCACATTTGCCGAGTGGTGGAGAAAGGGGGCGTGGCCTCTGACAACTTCACAGTAATCCTGTTGTGTGGGACAGGAAGAGGGGTAGTTGGCCCCCAAGGACGTCCTTGGGGGCCAACTACCGCTCCTATTACCTCCAGTAAGTCCCACACAGCAGGATTGCAGAGTTCTGATAGCAGGCCACGCCCCCTTTCTCCACCACTCTGCAAACGCTCCTCCTGGTGCGCTCTTGGTTGGGGGATGAAGTCCCCTTCACTGCTGGGGTCCTTAGGGGTCAACTATCCTACCTGTTACCTCCAGTAAGCCCCACACAGTGGGTTTGCTGAGAGGTGGACGCAGGCCACGCCCCCTTTCTCCACCACTCTGCAAATGCGCCTTCTGGCACACTCTTGCTTGGGGGACAAAGTCCCCTTGCCTCTTTCCGTGCGGCCCCCCTCCCCAGGCCGATTTCGGCCCGGGGGACCCCATCCCCCAGGGCATGCCCATTTTTTTTATGATTTTCAAGGGAGGCGGGCTGAGCGGCCCCACTCCTGGGCCATTTTTGGCCTGGGGACCCCATCCCATGGGGCCAGGCCATTTATTTTTTTTAATATTTTATTTTAAGGAGGGTGGCCGCACGGCCTCCCTCCTTAAAATTTTGGCACCAGGGACCCCATCCCCCCCTGGGCTAGGACTTTCTTTTTATTTTTAATTAGAAAGGGAAGGGGGGCTATGCGGCCCCCCCTCTCCAGGCCGATTTCACCCCTGGGGATCCCATCCCCCGGGGCATGGCCATTTTATTAATGATTTTCAAGGGAGGCGGGCCGTGCGGCTCCTCTCCCAGGCCAATTTTGGCCCCGGGGACCCCATTCTCCAGGGCATGGCCAGCTGGTTGGGGATGGCAGGGGAGCCTGAAGGCCCCCACGATTCTGGCCGGCTCCCGCCTCCTGCGGGAGCCGGGACATGGCTTTTGACCCCCAGGGAGCTGCTGACATGCAGCTCCCTGGGGCTAAAAAGCAAAGTCTGCTCCGCTTTGACCAAGCGAGAGCAAAGTGCTTTCGCTTGGTCAAAGTGGAGCACACTGTTTGCTATGAGATGGCGGGAGCACTGCTCCCGCCATCCCATAACAAACTGCAATGTCCTGGGGTGGACACCCCGGCACATTGCTGGAGCCGGCCCTGGGGGGGTGGGGGTCCCCAGGGCCATTTGCAGCTCCAGGAGGGGGCCGCGCAGCTCCCCTCCCATTTTCAAAAGTAGCCCCGGAGAGGTGGTGGCTGTGTGGGGGCTGGAGCCCCCACATATTATTTTTAAACACAGCTCCAAGGAGGTGGCAGTTCCTGGGGCTGTGTGGGGGGGCAGGAGCCCCCATGCATGATTATCTATATAGCCCCGGGGAGGTGGCAGCCCCCTGCATTTCACATACATAGCCCCAGAGTGGCAGAGGTCCCCAGGGCTGCGTGGGGGGGCTGGAGCCCCCCCATGCATTTTTGTACATTTAGCCCCGGGGAGGTGGTGGTCCCCGGGGCTGCGGGGGGCACATGCCCCCGCCTATCCATAAATTTGCCCCGGAGAGGTGGCGGTCCCCCGTATCACTATTTTTGACTGCCCCCGGGACCTGGCCCACCTGGGGGCCTAAAGGAGACAAAGCGCGAACCTGGGTTTAATTTTTTTTTGTTATTTTGTGCAGGATTCGCGGATCCACCGCGAAGCAGGCCTTGGGGGTCAGGGTGTTTCTACCGTCACTCCTTTTCTTGCTTTTTCATTTTTTTAACCTTTTTTCTTGTAACTCGGTTCAACCGAGTCACAAGATGGCTGCCAACACTTCCTGGTTTGAAGTGCTGGCAGTCAATCAGATTGCAAGCACAGGATCGGGAGGGTTCGCGGATCCTCCACCTCTCCAGTTGTATATCTGAGAAAATGTTTGCATTTTTCAGGAACTGCTGAACGGATTTACACCATTTGACAAAAAGAGTGCTTTCTGAACCAACGATATTGGCAAACCAAAAAATGCTTTTCCTATGGAAACTAGGTCCTAACTATAACTACCTACTGGCGACCGCCAGTAGGTAATATATATATGCATATATATATATATGTATATATATGTATTTATATATGTATTTATATATATGTATCGATATATATGTAAAGATATATTGATATATGTACCGCCAGTAGGTAGTTATAGTTAGGAACTAGTTTCCATAGGAAGAGGTCATTCTCAGGTGCCTATATCTTTAGCACTGCTTGATGAATCTCCATGATATTTTCCCCAAAAATGTGTCTGGTACTTTAGGCGCCGTCTGAAAAGTTCCAGGGTGATCGTCAAGAGGGGGCTAAGAAAAAAGGGGGTCCCAAAACGCGTTATTCCAAGATTAATTCCCATAGGACTGTTGAAAAAGCCTACAGCTCGAACCGCTGTATGGAATTACACCAAATTTGGCAGGAAGGTAGATGTTGGTACGCAGATCGTGCTTTTTATGATTTGGCTGTTTGTGATTTTAGAGCCATTTTCGGCCCCGGGGACCCCATCCCCCGGGGCCTGGCCACTTCGTTGGGATCGTGGGGGGAGCCTGAAGGCCTGCTGGCACCCCACCTCCTGCAGGAGCCTGCATTGCTCTTACACAGAGGGAGCTGACATGCAGCTCCCTGTGTCTAAAAGCAAAGTGCTCCACTTTGAGCAACTCAAGAGCAAAATGCTCAAAGCAGGGCACTGTTTGCTATGGCATGACAGGGGCAGTGCCATGCCATAGCAAACTGCAATGTCCCGGGGTGGGCACCCTGGGACATTGCTGGAGCTGGCCCTGCAGGGTGGCAGTTTCCAGGGCCATCTAGGGCTCCTGGAGGGGGGCTGCATAGCCCCCTCCCATATTCAAATTTGCCCGGGAAGGTGGTGGTCCCCGGGGCCGGGGGTCCACAACAGATCCCCTTCACTAATGCATTTGTGCCCCGGGGAGCAGGCGGTCCCCGGGTCAGCGGGGGAGGCCATAGGGCCTCCCTGCTTTTTTTTAATATGTATGTGTCTCGGGAAGGTGGTGGTCCCCAGGGCTGCAGGGGAGCCATGCCTCCCTGCATCATTATAAAGCAATTCATTTGTCCTGGGGAGGTGGCGGTCCCCAGGGCGTGGGGTTGCCACTAGGGCAGGCCGCACATAAATATTAACAAATGCCCCAGGGAGGTGGCGGTCCCCGGGGCTTTAGGAATTCTAGGAGTGGGACCCTCCTACATATTAAAACCTGTCTCCAGGACCTGGTCACCTGGGGGCCTATAATAAACAAAGCGCAGGAGTCCGCGCTTTTGTTTTTCAAAAACGTTTTCAGCAGGAGTCGCTGATCCAATGTGACTCCCGCCAAGAATTTGCTTTTTTGGCCCTGGTGGGTTCCCTGTGGGACCCTCCCAAGAGGCCTAAGGGGTCAGGGTGTTTCTACCCTGCCCCCTTTTCTTTTTTGAATTTTTTTTTTCTTGTGACTTGGTTCAACCGAGTCACAAGCTGGCAACCAACACTTCCTGGTTTGAAGTGTTGGCAGCCAATCAAATACCAGCATGAGATCGGGAGGGGTCATGGATCCACCGCTTCCCTAGATATACAACTGGACATTTCTTTACATTTCTCAGCAGCTACTGAATGGATTTACACCATTTAACAAAAAGAGTGCTTTCTGGACCAAGAGCTACCTTTCTGCCAATTTTGGTGTAATTCCGTTCAGCAGTTCGGGCTGTAGCCGTGTCTAAAGTTTCCTATGAAAATTAACATGGAGAAAAAGCGTTTGGGATCCCCCCTTTTTCTCAACCCCCGCTTGACGGATCACCCTGAAATTGTCAAGACAGCAGCTGAAGTGAGTGGCGTAAAAGTCTTGAAAATTGCGAGAGGATTCATCAAGCGGCCCTAAAGTTATTGAAACGTATTAAAGTTTTTTCGCGTGGATCATGTACCTCATGACATTAGTGGTGGTGATAGGGAGCTGAAATTGCGAAGGCTAGAATCTAGCCATATAATAGATATGCAGACAAAATCACCATCTGGGTTAAATGGCGGGGAAGAGTTAGGGGTACATTTATGACAAGGATACACTTGGAGGAATTAGCCTAATAAACTAGAATAAATAGACTTGAATGAATAAACAGGGGGTATGAATTTGAGAGCCACATGAGATAGAAAATGAAATTACACGCCCATTCAGGGCTTGATGTAGATACGAATATTGTAAATACGTTTGGTGACATGCCATAAGTGGTACATGAATTTATGAGTGATCAGGTGACTGCATAGGGCCATTCAGGGCGACAATATTTGTCACACACTGAGATTGAATAGTGCCAAAGAAAATGAGAGCGGTTTTAAAATGCCCCTTTTGTTTACATCTTGTTTTCATTTTGTTATTCCACTGATTTAACCCATATTTATGGGGGAATGGAATTTAAAAAATGATATTTTCATGGTTAACAAAATATGGATGTATTGAAATTCCATTTTGGTATATATGTTTAAAGATGGAGCTAAAATATAACTGAGAGAAAGTCCGTTGTCGATGTCAATGATAATGAATTTGACAAAAGAAGGGAGAGATATGGAGGCCGCCGACATTGAGAAAGGCGCTCTGCCGAAACGAGTCCTGAATAAAGGATAAAAGCTCTCCCGCGAGTGCTGGTCTGAATGAATGAGCTACTATATATATATATATATATATATATATATATATTATCTACTGGCGGTCTCCAGTAGATAGTTATAGTTAGGACCTATTTTCCATAGGAAATCCGCAACATTCTATTTGAAATAACTTTGGCGCCGGTTGACGAATCTTTGCGAAATTTTCAAACATTGTGGCCCGCTCTGGTCCGCTCCTATCCTGAAAGTTTCGGGGTGATTCGTCAAGCAGGAGCCGAGAAAAAAGTTGGGTCCCAAATCGTGTTTTCCCCATGCAATTTTCCATAGGAAAGTTTAGCCACGGCTACAGCCCGAACTGCTGAACGGAATTACACCAAATTTGGCAAAGAGGTAGTTCTTGGTTCAGAAAGAACCCTTTTTGTTAAATGGTGTAAATCCGTTCAGTAGTTGCTGAGAAAATCAAAAGTAAAAACACATATATATCTATGGCCGCGGAGGATCCGCGCACCCTCCCGATCACGAGCTGTATGCTAATTGGCTCTCAACACTCCAAACCAGGATGTGTTGGCAGCCATCTTGTGCCTCGGTAGAACCGAGGCACAAGAAAAGAGAAAACAGATGCAAAAAACGCAAAAAGGGGGCAGGGTAGAAACACCCTGACCCCCTAGGCCTGCTCAGGGGGTCCTTAAAAAAATCGGCAAAAACGCGCTGGGTGCGCGGATCTAGCCGATAAAAAAATAAAATCGAAGTGCGGTCTCACGCGCTTCGATGCTATTTGGCCCCCGGGTGGCCCAAGTCCCAGGGGCATGCAGGGTTTTTTATATTTACGTGTGGGGGGCCTCTGAGGCCCCCCCAAGCTTTAAAAAAATAATGGTGCGGGAGGGCTCTCGGCCCTCCCGCAGCCCCGGGGACCGCCACCCCCTGGGGCTTCTTTTTAAAAAAAAAAACTAACATGTGTGGGGGAGCTCGAGCCCCCCCACACGCCCCGGGGACTGCCACCTCCCCGGGGCTCTAACATGTAAATTAGGGGGTCCGTTAAGGACCCCCGAGCCCCGGGACCACCAGCTCCCCGGGGCTGTGCATTGGTTGGGAGGGGGGCCGCGCTGCACCCCTCCTGGAGCCCTTGATGGCCCTGGGGACCACCACCCCCATGGCCGGCTCCTGCAGTGTCCCAGGGTGCCTACCCCTGGGACACTGTAGTTTGCTATGACAGGACGGGAGCCTCGCGGCGCCCGTCCTGTCATAGCAAACTGCTTTGGTTTTTTGTAGAGAGAGCAGGAAACCTGCTCTCTCTTCCAAAAACCAAAGCCGATTGCTTTTCAACACGGGGAGCTGCATCTTAGCAGCTCCCCATGTGGAAAAGCAATGCCGGCTCCCAAGGGACGCGGGGAGCCGGCGGGACCGTTGCAGAGAGGTGTAAAAAGGGGCGTGGCCTGGACCACCTCTCTGCAACGCAGGCCTGTGGCGCTTAGTGGAGATACCTGGTGGGCTAGTTGTACCCCAGGGGCCCTCAGGATTGAAGGGGAATTAATTCCCCAACTTAAAATGCGCCACAGGGCGTGTTTGCACACATGTCACCTCTGGCCCCGCCCCCTCCCTTCACCACTGTGCAAACGCGCCCTGTGGTGCGTTTTAAGTTGGGGGATAAAGTCCCCTTGAATCCTAAGGGTCCCTGGGGTTCAACTAGCCCACCAGGTACCTCCAGTAAGCGCCACAGAGCTGCGTTGCAGAGAGGTTTAAAAAGGGATGTGGCCTGGACCACCTCTCTGCAACGCAGGCCTGTGGCGCTTACTGGAGGTACCTGGTGGCCTAGTTGGCCCCCAGGGGCCCTCAGGATTGAAGTGGAATTAATTCCCCAACTTAAAACACGCCACAGGGCGTGTTTCCACACATGTCACCTCAGGTCCCGCCCCCTCCCTTCACCACTGTGCAAACGCACCCAGTGGCGCGTTTTAAGTAGGGGGATAAAGTCCCCTTGAATCCTGAGGGTCCCTGGGGTCCAACTAGCCCACGAGGTACCTCCAGTAAGTGCCACAGAGTTGTGTTGCAGAGAGGTATAAAAAGGGGTGTGGCCTGGACCACCTCTCTGCAACGCAGGCCTGTGGCGCTTACTGGAGATACCTGGTGGGCTAGTTGTACCCCAGGGGCCCTCAGGATTGAAGGGGAATTAATTGCCCAACTTAAAATGCGCCACAGGGCGTGTTTGCACACATGTCACCTCTGGCCCCGCCCCCTCCCTTCACCACTGTGCAAACGCGCCCCGTGGTGCGTTTTAAGTTGGGGGATAAAGTCCCCTTGAATCCTGAGGGTCCCTGGGGTCCAACTAGCTCACCAGGTACCTCCAGTAAGCGCCACAGAGCTGCGTTGCAGAGAGGTGTAAAAAGGGGCATGGCCTGGACCACCTCTCTGCAATGCAGCCCTGTAGCGCTTACTGGAGGTACCTGGTGGGCTAGTCGGCCCCCAGGGACCCCCAGTATTGAAGGGGAATTAATTCCCCAACTTAAAACGCGCCACAGGGCGCGTTTGCAGAGTGTTGCTGGGAGGGAGCGGGGCCTCCGGCACGATCGCGTGTGTTTTTTTTTTTTTTTTCTTTGGGAAGGGGGGCTGTGTGGCCCCCTTCTTTTGATTCTTTGGGCCCTGGGGACCCCATCCCCCAGGGCTTGACCCCTCTTTTAAAAAATATATATATATCTTAACGGGAAGGGGGCCGCGTGGGCCCCCTCCCGTGGCCAATTCTGGCCCCGGGGACCCCATCCCCCAGGGCATGGCCAAATATTTTTTTTTATTATGGAAGGGGGCTGCGTGGCCGCCCTCCTGAGGCCTCTATTGTCCCCAGGGACCCCATCCCCCGGGGCCGGCCTTTATTTGTTTTTGTTTTTTTTCTTTGAGAGGGGGGCCGCGTGGCCCCCCTCCCGGGCCACTTCTGGCCCCAGGGACCCCATCCCCCAGGGCCTGGCCATTGCTTTTTGGGGGTCCGTTACGGACCCCCAAATTTAAATATAAGTGCCCCGGGAGGTGGCGGTCCCCGGGGCGTGTGGGGGGGCTCTAGCCCCCCCACACAGGTATATTTACAAAAAAAAATGAAGCCCCGGGGGGTGGCGGTCCCCGGGGCTGCGGGGGGCAGTGTGCCCCCCGCTATTATAATTAATGAAAGCCCCGGGGGGTGGGTGTCCCCGGGCCTTGGGGGGGGCCTTAGAGGTCCCCCAAACTTTAAAAAAACAAGCCCCGGGGGGTGGCGGTCCCCGGGGCTGCGTGCCCCCCCGCAACTCATTAATCAAGCCCCGGGGAGGTGGCAGTGCCCGGGAAAGTGAGGGGGGGATTTGAGATGTCATCAGTGATGTCATCAGTGATGTCACTGACCATGTCATGAATGATGTAATATGTGACGTCATCAGCAGTGCATTGCGGGGGCGCGAGTTATAGTTAGCTGAACTAACTATAACGCCGGAATTTCTATGGTTTTGTACGAGTGAAATGTCCAACTAACTATAACGTTCCTGAAACCTATGGTTTTTTCAGTTAATTTCTATGATTTTTTAAATGCTAATTTCTAACTATAACGTGCCTGAAACCTATGGTTTTTTCAGTGAATTTCTATGGTTTTTTAAATGCTAATTTCTAACTATAAAGTGCCTGAAACCTATGGTTTTTCCAGTGAATTTCAAAGGTTTTTTAAATGAAAATTTGTAAGTCTAATGTACCTCAATCCCATGTTTTTTTTATTTTCTATATATTTATATATATATATATATATACATATATATATATTTAAAAAAATTGTGAATAATTTTTAGTTAGGAAAACTATATTCATTTTTTTTTTTTTTTAAATATTATACAGAAGTCGCGCACCCTACACGATGTCTGCGCGCATTCCAGTAGCCATTTTGAAAAGTCGCGCTGGGGTCGCGACTTGGCGTAATTTGTAAAGTATGAAATATCTTTAAATTAATTATAAATAAAAGTTTTCCTTTAAGTGTTTGTCTAAATTTATTAATAAAAGTATTTTTAAAGTATTATTTTCAATATAATTTCGACTAAAAATTATTCGATTATTATTGGATTCGGAGGTTAGGAGGGATGGCCATTTTGCTCGATCTGTTTTGCAAGATTTTTTGGTCTAGTCAGGTGGACACCCTACTCCGGGTGAGGTACGGCTTGAGGATTCTATTCAAAAGGTGAGGAATCAACAGGCAGAAGTATCCATCAGAAGAGCAAGTTACTTACCTTCGGTAATGCTTTTTCTGGTGGATACAGTATCTGCCTGTGGATTCCTCACTGTCCCACCCGCCTCCCCGTTGTCCACCTGTTTCTACCAAAAAGATACTTTTACTGTTTGGCATGAATGTTTTTAATATGTCTTAACCATGCTTATGTTTTAATAGTGAGAAATGCTTGATCTGTTGCTATTTCTTTATGCCTTTATTGGTTATGCATTTGTATATATATATATATATATATATATATATATTTAGTATACTATGTATACATGTGAAAATGTGTCGGTCCACCTGTTTACCTCGGTGGCACGGAAAAAATGGGTGGAACTGACGTCAGCACGCCGACGAGGTCCTCTTATGGCTCCTATGACGTCATACGGTGTCGCGAGTGGAGCCGTGCTATTATGACATCGTCGTCGACGTGGGAGAGCTAGGAAAGAATTTCCGCGGAATGCTGGCGCAGGGGATATTCACCTAAGTGTTCAGGCTAGTCCTTTGGGAGCAACTGTTTATGTTGCCACTCCAGAAACCGAAACCAGTGATCCGAGGGCAGAGGCCCTGCAGATGGCACACGAGGTGGGGAGCCCAGTCGTGTGCACCGGCGGGGCAGCGAAGTGACAAGCACCATTACCCACAGAAAAGGTAACGAGGGCACTGAATAACACAGGATCTTCTTTGTATCTGGCAGGAACAACAAGGTTAAAATGCCCTAGTTCCAAAATGTAGAATTAGTGCTACAACGGTCTTCAAGAGGACCTGCGATGGATGCCGCTTCTGCCTTCCGTACACTGGAGGCGGCACATGGGTCACGCGGTACGGTCATACTGCGGTGGGACGCACACTCGTTGATCTCTCATGGCACTGCTCCACACTTCGGGGACAACGCTTTCCATTAGCTGTGTTTTCTGATGACGTGTCGCGCCGGCCCCGTCCAACAGCAGATCCCCTTTAGATCCAAACAGACTCTTCCACTCTCTCACCGGAAGTGAAACCAGGCCACGCGGACACTTTCACAATACAACAGCCGTGAATGCACTTTTTGGTAAAAAAAAACACATTCCTTCCTCCTAATTTATCAAATAAACGACTCACTGAAGAACAGGGGCCAGCTTCGATCGGTAAACAGCCGTTACAACGACTTTTTTACTTCGCGATACCATTATAACGCATGCATTACCACGCATGCATTGTACATCGCGAAGTCATTACTACGTATTTTTTAGAACGCATGGTCATTTACCACGCATGCCTTTACAACAAATTTTGTTGTAAAGGTATGTATGGTAAATGAGCATGAGTTCTATAAAAATGTAGACGATCCACGTCGTTGTAAGGAAACAGAGGCTGTTCCGTTTCCTCACAACGACGTGCACTGCCCCTCAGAGACGACATGAAGCAGGAACCAGGAGGAGTGAGAGGTAAGGGGGATTGGGCATGGGGTGGTGGTTACTTTTCTAGGGTTTAGGGTAGTGCAGTGGTGTTTGGGTAGTGTAGGGGGTCGTGCTGAGGGTAGTGTTTTAGGGTTTAGGGTAGTGCAGTGGTGTTTGTGTAGTATAGGGGGTCGTGGTGTTTGTGTAGTATATCCCGTGCTCCGCCTCGGGATATGTGGATCCCGAGGCGGAGAGCACACAGAGCTATTGAAGTGGCATACTGTTCTACCGGAGGGTGGACAGACAACAATTTATTTCTTGGTGTAAATGGGAAACGGAGGGCCGGGTGGACCAGTTGACATGCATTGTTTAAGGTAGCACCATTAAGAGTGCTAGCGCCAGAATGTTGAGGGGGTCCCGACTGGAGGATCGGTACCGACTTTGAGATACCCTACAGATCCATTGTTGTGATGGAAGCACATAGATATTGCTTTACCCTTGTCCTGAGGAGGCCTGAAGAAATTGATGGCTGAAACGCGTCCGCGTCGACAGCTTTTTGATAGAGGAGTCATCATTAATGCAAATTTGTTGAATTCATTTATAGCACATTATTGAAAAGAGAGAGAGGTGTGGTACCTCGTGTGCTAGAAGGACTACCTCTAAGTGTATCACCCAGATATTATGGGTGAACACTAGTGTTTCTAATTTCTTTTAGGGTATTGGAGAAACTGCGTTTTGTATATATATACATATTTGTATGTTCTATGTCGATCAGTGTACATATCGTTGTATGTTTTGTGATCAATTTATTTTGAAATGATTTGTGGGTCAGAGACTGGTCCAATGGCATGTGTGTGAAATTAAATCATTGGTAATATTTGTGTAAAATGAAATGGTAATGTTGGGGTAATTAATTGTGCCCTAACTGTGATTAAATCTGAGATTCATCCCTCCGTACTTCCTTGTTATTCATCTATTTGATGTCCTTTGCCCAGGTATAGGAGGGTCATTTGGGCATACCCCTGTTTCTCCCTTTGTTTCAGGGTTTAGGGCAGTGCAGTGGTGTTCGGGCAGTGTAGGGGGTCATGTGGGGGCTGGTGTTTCAGGGTTTAGGGAAGTGCAGTGGTGTTCGGGCAGTGTAGGGGGTCGTGCGGGGGCTGGTGTTTCAGGGTTTAGGGCAGTGCAGTGGTGTTCGGGCAGTGTAGGGGGTCGTGCGGGGGCTGGTGTTTCAGGGTTTAGGGCAGTGCAGTGGTGTTCAGGCAGTGTAGGGGGTCGTGTGGGGGCTGGTGTTTCAGGGTTTAGGGCAGTGTAGTGGTGTTCGGGCAGTGTAGGGGGTCGTGCTGGGGCTGGTGTTTCAGGGTTTAGGGCAGAGCAGTGGTGTTCGGGTAGTGTAGGGGGTCGTGCTGGGGCTGGTGTTTCAGGGTTTAGGGCAGTGCAGTCATGTTCGGGCAGTGTAGGGGGTCGTGCTGGGGCTGGTGTTTTAGGGTTTATAGCAGTGCAGTGGTGTTCTTGCAGAGTAGGGGGTCGTGCTGGCGGTGGTGTTTAGGGTTTAGGGCAGTAGAGTGGTGTTCGGACAGTGTAGGGGTCGTGCTGAGGCTGGTGTTTCAGGGTTTAGGGCAGTGCAGTGGTGTTTGGGCTGTGTAGGGGGTCGTGCTGGGCATGGTGTTTCAGGGTTTAGGGCAGGGCAGTGGTGTTCGGGCAGTGTAGGGGGTCATGCAGGGGGTGGTGTTTCAGGGTTTAGGGCAGGGCAGTGGTGTTTGGGCAGTGTAGGGGTCTTGCTGGAGGTGGTGTTTCAGGGTTTAGGGCAGTGGTGTTCGGGCAGTGTAGGGGGTCTTGCTGGGGCTGGTTTTTCAGGGTTTAGGGCAGTGCAGTGGTGTTCGGGCAGTGTAGGGGGTCTTGCTGGGGCTGGTGTTTCAGGGTTTAGGGCAGTGCAGTGGTGTTCGGGCAGTGTAGGGGGTCGTGCTGGGGCTGATGTTTCAGGGTTTAGGGCAGTGCAGTGGTGTTCGGGCAGTGTAGGGGTCGTGCTGGGGCTGGTGTTTCAGGGTTTAGGGCAGTGCAGTGGTGTTCGGGAAGTGTAGGGGGTCGTGCTGGGGCTGGTGTTTCAGGGTTTAGGGCAGTGCAGTGGTGTTCGGGCAGTGTAGGGGGTCGTGCTGGGGCTGGTTTTTCAGGGTTTAGGGCAGAGCAGTGGTGTTCGGGCAGTGTAGGGGGTCGTGCTGGGGCTGGTGTTTCAGGGTTTAGGGCAGTGCAGTGGTGTTCGGGAAGTGTAGGGAATCGTGCTGGGGCTGGTGTTTCAGGGTTTAGGGCAGTGCAGTGGTGTTCGGGTAGTGTAGGGGGTCGTGCTGGGGGTAGTGTTTTAGGGTTTAGGGTAGTGCAGTGGTGTTTGGGTAGTGTAGGGGGTCGTGCTGGGGTAGTGGTTTAGGGTTTAGGGTCATGCAGTGGTGTTTGGGTAGTGTAGGGGGTACTGCTGGGGGTAGTGTTTTAGGGTAGTGCAATGGTGTTTGGCTAGTGTCGGGGGTACTGCTGGGGGTAGTGTTTTAGGGTTTAGGGTAGTGCAGTGGTGTTTGGGTAGTGTAGGGGTACTGCTGGGGGTAGTGTTTTAGGGTTTAGGGTAGTGCAGTGGTGTTTGGGTAGTGTAGGGGGTCGTGCTGGGGGTAGTGTTTTAGGGTTTAGGGTAGTGCAGTGGTGTTTGGGTAGTGTAGGGGGTCATGCTGGGGGTAGTGTTTCAGGGTTTAGGGTAGTGCAGTGGTGTTTGTGTAGTGTAGGGGGTAGTGTTTTAGGGTTTAGGGTAGTGCAGTGGTGTTTGTGTAGTGTAGGGGGTCGTGCTGGGGGTAGTGTTTTAGGGTTTAGGGTAGTGAAGCGGTGTTTGTGTAGTATAGGGGGTCGTGTTTTGGGGTTTAGGGTAGTGCAGTGGTCTTTGGGTAGTGTAGGGGGTCGTGCGCGGGGTCAAAGTTTTAGGGTTTAGGGTAGTGCAGTGGTCTTTGGGTAGTATAGGGGGTTGTGCGGGGGTTGTGTTTTAGGGTTTAGGGCAGTGCATTGGTGTTTGGGTAGTGTAGGGGGTTGTGCGGGAGGTAGTGTTTTAGGGTTTAGGGCAGTGCATTGGTGTTTGGGTAGTGGAGGGGGTCGTGCTGGGGTTGGTGTTTTAGGGTTTAGGGCAGTGCATTGATGTTCGGGCAGTGTAGGGGGTCATGCTGGGGGTGGTGTTTTAGGGTTTAGGGCAGTACAGTGGTGTTCGGGCAGTGTAGGGGGTCATGCTGGGGGATGTTTTAGGGTTTAGGACAGTGCAGTGGTGTTCGGGCAGTGTAGGGGGTCGTGCAGGGGGTGCTGTTTCAGGGTTTAGGGCAGTGCAGTGGTGTTCGGGCAGTGTAGGGGGTCATGCGGGGGCTGGTGTTTCAGGGTTTAGGGCAGAGCAGTGGTGTTCGGGCAGTGTAGGGGGTCATGCTGGGGCTGGTGTTTCAGGGTTTAGGGCAGTGCAGTGGTGTTCGGGCAGTGTAGGGGGTCGTGCTGGGGCTGGTGTTTTAGGGTTTATGGCAGTGCAGTGGTGTTTGGGCAGAGTAGGGGGTCGTGCTGGGGGTGGTGTTTAGGGTTTAGGGCAGTAGAGTGGTGTTCGGACAGTGTAGGGGTCGTGCTGAGGCTGGTGTTTCAGGGTTTAGGGCAGTGCAGTGGTGTTTGGGCTGTGTAGGGGGTCGTGCTGGGCGTGGTGTTTCAGGGTTTAGGGCAGGGCAGTGGTGTTCGGGCAGTGTAGGGGGTCATGCAGGGGGTGGTGTTTCAGGGTTTAGGGCAGGGCAGTGGTGTTTGGGCAGTGTAGGGGGTCTTGCTGGGGGTGGTGTTTCAGGGTTTAGGGCAGTGGTGTTCGGGCAGTGTAGGGGGTCTTGCTGGGGCTGGTGTTTCAGGGTTTAGGGCAGTGCAGTGGTGTTCGGGCAGTGTAGGGGGTCTTGCTGGGGCTGGTGTTTCAGGGTTTAGGGCAGTGCAGTGGTGTTCGGGCAGTGTAGGGGGTCGTGCTGGGGCTGATGTTTCAGGGTTTAGGGCAGTGCAGTGGTGTTCGGGCAGTGTAGGGGGTCGTGCTGGGGCTGGTGTTTCAGGGTTTAGGGCAGTGCAGTGGTGTTCGGGCAGTGTAGGGGGTCATGCTGGGGCTGGTTTTTCAGGGTTTAGGGCAGAGCAGTGGTGTTCGGGCAGTGTAGGGGGTCGTGCTGGGGTGGTGTTTCAGGGTTTAGGGCAGTGCAGTGGTGTTCGGGCAGTGTAGGGGGTCGTGCTGGGGCTGGTGTTTCAGGGTTTAGGGCAGAGGTGTTCAGGCAGTGTAGGGGGTCGTGCTGGGGGTGATGTTTCAGGGTTTAGGTCAGTGCAGTGGTGTTCGGGCAGTGTAGGGGGTCTTGCTGGGGTTAGTGTTTCAGGGTTTAGGGCAGTGCAGTGGTGTTCGGGCAGTGTAGGGGGACGTGCTGGGGTGGTGTTTCAGGGTTTAGGGCAGTGCAGTGGTGTTCGGGCAGTGAAGGGGGTTGTGCTGGGGGTGGTGTTTCAGAGTTTAGGGCAGTGCAGTGGTGTTCGGGCAGTGTAGGGGGTCGTGCAGGGGGTGGTGTTTCAGGGTTTAGGGCAGTGCAGTGGTGTTCAGGCAGTGTAGGGGGTCGTGCTGGGGGTGGTGTTTCAGGGTTTAGGGCAGTGCCGTGGTGTTTGGGCAGTGTAGGGGGTTATGCTGGGGGTGGTGTTTCAGAGTTTAGGGCAGTGCAGTGGTGTTCGGGCAGTGTAGGGGGTCGTGCTGGGGTAGTGTTTTAGGGTTTAGGGCAGTGCAGTGGTGTTTGTGTAGTGATCAGCGCATGCGCTGCGTCGCTAAGCGAGACCTAAAAAGCATTGCACCAAGATGGCTGCCAACAATTCCTGGATTGAAGTGTTGGCAGCCAATTAGAGCCAAGCTCGTGCTTGTGTAGTTAGGTCCCGCCCAGATATATAAAGATTTTTTTCCTTTAATATCTCGAAAACTACTGAACGGATTTACACCATTTAAAAAAAAGGGCGCTTTCTGAACCAAGCACTACCTTTTTGCCAAATTTGGTGTAATTCTGTTCAGCAGTTTTGGCTGTAACCGTGTCTAAAATTTCCTATGGGAAATTGATTTTTTGACCTCTATTTTTTGAATTTCTCAGGAACTACTGAACGGATTTACACCATTTAAAAAAAAGGGCGCTTTCTGAACCAAGGGCTACCTTCTTGCCAAATTTGGTGTCATTCCGTTCAGAAGTTCGGGCTGTAGCCGTGTCTAAAGTTTCCTATGGGAAATAACATGGGGAAAACGCGTTTTGGGACCCCCCTTTTTTCTCAGCCCCCACTTGATGAATCACCTCAAAACTTTCAGGATAGGAGCTGACCGGAGCGCCCCACTAGTTTTGAGAATTTCGCGAAGATTGGTCATCCGGCGGCAAAGTTATTGGGAAAAGAAAAAATGCTTTTCCTATGGAAACTAGGTCCTAACTATAACTATCTACTGGCGACCGCCAGTAGATAATATATATGGTAAGTCTACAGTCATCTGTAAATATGGCACTGCACTCCTCGTAGTCTTTGTTCAAAGTTTATTCATTATTCACACTGCGGATCACAAAAAGTGCACTGTCAGACTCATTTCGCCTAGCAAAGTCTTTCTCACGACACCTGCAAACAGGATGCACTGACATTAAATTTCCTTGCATAGACACAGGAGAAGGGCAATCTGTATGATTCTATCATGACGGCCATATTGTAATGTACATATAACTAGTTCAAAGAAACCAAAGTGTACAACACAAATGTTAACTCCATATTAAGCCCCATTGGGCACATACATTAATATTTCCGCAAAGAGTTCCTGTATTTATGCAAATTGTATCATTAAATAATATTGTAAATACATTTTGTAGGTTTTCTAAAGCTACAAAAATGAGTGTCTGTAAACTTGCCTAATAAAAACAAAATACCCGACTGGTACTATTGTGCATAATACGGGTACCCTGCCAAAATACATGCAGCCAGAAACGTTGAGATGATTAAAGTTCATACTGTCATAATCTAAACCAATTGGTTACAAATTGAAACTTAGGGGGTCATTACGAAGGCGGAGAGTCCGCCGCCGCCAGCCATGCGGTGGCGGGCCCTCCGCCATCTGACAGCAATTTTCCCCCACCATTACAATTGTACCGATTGCCTGGCAGAGCGGTCAGCATGGGTAGAATGGTGGCGGTGCCTAGCAGGCACTGTCCACCAAATTACAATGCTGGCTGCAGCCAGCCTTTCCATGGTGGGGAAACCGCCATGGAAAGGCTGGCGGGGATTGGATTCGGGGGTCCGTTGCAGGCCCCCCCTTGTGTTGGGGGTGGTGGTGCACTGGGGGGTACCCATGGTACCCCCCTACATTTCCCTGCACTAAGTGACAGGCACCGCTTGGAGCCTGCCACGTAGTGCAGGGAAATGCACGACATGGCTTTTTAGCATTGCGGCGGGTGCTGCAGCCAGCAGCATCCGCCGCAATGTTAAACAGCCTGGATGCGACCGCCATGGTGGCGGTCGCATCGTAATACTACGCGCGGAACCGCTGCCTTACAGGCGGGTGGTCCCAGTCACCGCAACGATGGCGGGCGGACTCGAGTCCGCCCGCCATCTTAATGACCCCCTAAGTTTCCTTCCACACTCTGGCATGAAATCGCATAACTACTGGCCACGCCCCTTTGGGCGTGGCCAATGTAACCTGAATTTCACTCTAATGGTTCTAAGATACAGACAACTGAATAAAAAACAAACTCTAAACAAAAATAAATTAGAAGAATCTAAAAATTTGATATTTTAGCTCTTTTGAGTTCCAATTTCACTGCGTTCCTGAACGTAGACACTTTGGCCAGTGACCCTGTAAATAAACAAATATTAAACCATTAGATCTATAAAAACTCTCAATGACAAATACTCCAGGTATCGTGCTTTGACTGGATGAATTGTATTTTACTGCTGATGTTATAGAATTATTTTTCTTTTTGCACGTTGCTGTACCATTCTGCACTTAGCAGAGAGCAGTGAATGTAGTTGTTCCGCCTCACTTTTGCTCTCCTACTTTCACTTCATTCCACACTGTGCCTGGTATTAGCTAAGAACATTATTGTGAATACCAGCCTAAGGCACCACATCTTGCTTCTGTTTAGGATTTGTGTCATATTCCAGGCAGACTGCTTGAGGAAACATTTTTTTTTCTGACTTGGTGACTGCTTGTAATTACCTAACGTTCTGCACCCTGATTACAGCCAGGGCATATGCTGCCTCCAGGGACCCCTAGGAATAGACTAAGGTACTGCAACCTGCTTCTGATAGCATGCTTTGCTGACTCTAGTGCCACATGATAACAATAAGACTTACTGCAGCCAATTACAGAAAAGGATGCATGTCTGACTCTAGGTAACCAGCAACTATCTAAGGACCTGCAGCTGGCTACATGAAGGACAAATGTCTGACTGGCGGGATCTCTAGTAACAAGCATCAGCAAAGTTGACAGGTCTGGCCTGCATTTTTGAAAGCCAGACATATTGACCCTCTTTATGAGTTGCCCGGTCTTTTCCGATTCCTGTGTAAACATAGTTTGCACAGAATCAGAATTACAAGTTTTGTGATAGTTACCTCATGCCTCACAGTTTTCACCAGGTAAATTTCAGCAGGTGAAACCTGACAAATTTTATCAGAGAAAATGGCCAGTAAATACTGGTACAAACGGATTTTGAAGCACAAAGGAGCAAAAGTCACAAGCTATGCCCCATTTTAAAGGATGCAACTTGTAATAGGTGATAATTGTTGTAACTTTTAAATTCTGAACCCACTTATATCTTATATTAAAAGGTGCAATAATCCTCACCTTCCAGTTGGGTCACTTGTATTATGGGCCACTGGCTTTGACAGTGCTTGTTTGAAAAAAGTAAGACCAATTGGATTTCCCGAAGCTTGTAATTTCGGAGGGTTTAAGTTAAGAAAATTTGAGTTTTTGGAGTTCCCTGCACCAGTCGGCCAAGATTTAGACAGAAAAACTCAAAGCAACACTGTACAAAATAGGTAGAATATTGCTGCATTTATCACATGTAGCATGCTGATGATGACACTTTTACAAAAATTAAGGGCCTGAGTTTGGTGGGCCGTGAACTGCCAAACTCACAGTGGTGCAGTGGTGGCAGTGTGGCTACCGCCACACAAGCAGTCCGACCGCCATGGGACGTCTGCAAATGCCGGGGATCGGTGAGCCCTCGGCGGTGGCACGGCGGTCTGGGGCAACAATATGCTGATGGTGCCACTGCGGGACCGCCAAGCATATTACAACTTTCCAGACCCCCACACTTTTCATGATTGTGAGCCTGCCATGAAAGTGTGGTGTCAGGAAAGAAAGGGGGCCCTACAGGGTCCCCTGCTGCCCCTGTGCATGGGGGTGCATGCAGGGGGCACATGTTGTTCCCCCTGTGAGCATGTACCCCTGTACATTCCATACCATGCAGGAATGGGCTCTGGGGCTCCCTCGGCGCTGCAGTTCTAAGGCTCACATATGGGCCTTAGACTGCACCGCCGCGGGACCGCTAAAGCCCCACCCGCCAGACCATGAGGAAACTCATAAACTGGCAGGTAGGTGGCAGTCGACTTTGGCGATGTGGGAGCGGGGCAGTGGTATGGCGGCCAGCTCCCACGCCGCCAAAGTCGTAATTAGGCCCTAAGTCTTAGCACAATGCAAAACACCGTTTAGCACTGCAGTACAAAGGCCATAGAGCAGCGTCCGGGACGAGATTTTTACTGGAGACACGTCTCGAGTAGGAGTCTCTGAAAGCAGACAGTCACCCAAGTACTACTATCATTAATATGCATACTTTTGCAGAAATTACATTTGAGAAAATCATGTGATTTACCTTTTTCCCATTGATTGTACCTGTTTTCTGTTGGTGTCCAAGCAATTACCTGCCATAACTACATTTGATTTAGCTGTGCACCGAATTCCAGGGATTTTTGTTGTGTTGTTTCCACCTTGTTACACCCACTTTTTCTGAGTGACAGGGGACTTGGACCTACGCGAATCAAAGCCATTCAGTGCTGCACTAGCACCAACTTTTGGTTCATAAATCCTTCTGCGTTCAAAAATTGGAGCTATGTTTCTTTTTGCGATTGTCTGGGTCACGTCGCGTTGCTTAGCAACAGAGGAATGCTCATACTAAAGCGTCCTAAATCTTGGCCTACTTATTTTTGTCTCAAAAACACTTTTTCCTTGAGTTTGTTAAATCTGCCAAGATGCAAAATAGAATTTAATACAATTCTGCTCCGAGATCATTTGAATTTAACTTAACCTTGTAGCTTCATAAACATTATATTAGCAGTACAGCCGACAATGATCCTTACTTGGTAGATTTTTAAAGATGAAATTCTTCATCTGGAGTGCCAGTTTTATCTATTTTTTACTGAGTTTAGGTTCACACCAGGAAAACACTGCACACAGCAGATCTCTGGCTCGCACAGCGGACTCTGAATACACTGTTCTCTGCCTGCTGGAACCCCGTGGATGCCGGCCAATCAATGTGGTACTGCAAACATTTGATGGCATGTTCCATAAATACTAATTAAAAATACATATGTGTTTCCCGAGAGGAGGCACACCGCCTCCATTTCATTTATTTCCTCGCTGACCCTCAGGTCCACACTTGCAAAGGCATTTCACTTCCACTCTCGGCTCCTATAATTAATACTGCAGCAGGCCTAATAGGAAATTCGAGGCCTGGCTCGCCTTTAGGAAGCCCACGGTGGTTCGCACCCCCGTGTGTTCCTCAAAAACAGCTTGTTGCAGCAATGCTGTTGAGAGCAAAGGTCTGCCGCAGCTTGCCATTGTGCAATTACAAAAACAAAAAAAGTGCAGGGGTTTCCTTCCTCTCGACCAAATCATATGTTTGAAGGGAATTAAATGGAAAAAAGTAATTACTTTCACACTTTCAAGCTCGAAGACATTTCCTGCCACTAAGGAAACGCAAACAAGATGGCTGTCACCCAGGAATTAATTTTTTATAGACTTTGGATGAGAAGCCCTGAAAAGTGATGTGTGAACATAAGTTAAGGGAATAGTTATTGTGGTATCATGCAGGGCTATCCATACACAAAGTAAGCAAAACAAAGCTTGAATGTGGTGGTATCATTTTAAAAGAAATGCACGTTTTGTCTGGGCTTCTTAACATGTTTCTTAAGTACTGCGTTCTCTTCTTTTACTCTGAAAGGTGTTATATTTCGCTTTTCAGTGCATGACAGTTCTTTGACGGTGTCCCAGAGAAAAAGCTTTCTCCTTTTCTGTGTAGATCTTCTGTGTACTAAGGTAAACCAGCTGATCCCTTTAATTTGTGTTCGCAACGGCGTAGTTACCACAGGTGACGTAGCAGCAGGGCTCAGAGCCTTGAATGACCCATTTACCTCCAACAATTGCTGTGTTTTACTACCCCGACAGCAGTCAAAGGGGCAATTATCCTTGCTTGTACCAGGGCCTGTGGCCTCCATGCCACAGCTACTGCGTACACAATGCCTCATGATGTCATTCAACCAGAGGCAGGTGCCAATTATTGACAAATTGCTACTGTGGTACAAATTGGGAGGAGTAATCCTCAGCAAAATTCCCATTTATACTTTCTAGAAAGATAGACATGTCGATGTCTGTGTCGCAGCCCCAGAGGCTTCTCAGAGGCGCAGTTTGGGAATTCGCCTTCTTCCTCCATTGGCCTTTGAGCATCTGACTTCCTGCAAAAAAGTGTATTAGTTCAACTTGTTTTAGATTAAGAGAAAATGCCTTTTCTGGAGGAGTAAAGCTTTGGAAGTTCACCCTGGCAGTAGCTTCGCCGCTAAACCTCCTTCCCTGAGTTCTCCACTTGCTAGGTTTTATTGTCTTTAAATCCCTCACATGTTCTTTTAGCTGGTGAGCTTCAGTGCTGTTCCTGGTTCATGCTTTCTAGTTTGCAGTTAGCTTCCATGCTCCTCTCCACCTACTATTTTTATATATGAATTTTATTGACTGCTCGATTAATTAAAATCATTACAGTAAAAACAACAACGCTGTTGAAAAAAAAAAATGGTTAGAATAGGCAACTTCTCCCTCCTGCCCCCTGCACCGCACCCTACCCACCAATATCCTGGCTTTGTGCGCCGCCGTTTACCTTTAGGTGCATTGTGCAGTCCCCAGTGTTACTTGTATTTCATTTATACTATTTTTATATTTTAAATAGCAGTCATCATGTTGGCAGCGTTCAATTTTTTTTTGGGGGGGGGGAATTTTGCCTCACTGACATTCCTCCCTGCTCTGGTCTCATCACATCTCTACCCCCATATGATGTGTCCTGCCAATGAACCATTGATTTTCTGCCCATGCCCTGTGGTTGTCCACCATGTTGTGTCAGAGGCCATGATTTCCCCTCTGCCTGAATGCAGCATCTTTGTCTCTGCCTTAATAACTGTCTGAAGAGGAGGTGATGGTGCTCCATTTTCATTTGCCCCATGAAGAAGTCGTTGATAAAATCTCACATATGAAAAATGTGACATGCCAAGGAATTCGGGGCCAGATATACTAAGGGGTTTTGTGGGGCCTTCTAAATTGCAAATTCACTGGGTTTGCAACTGCAAAATCCCTATTTGTTATGAGGTCGTAAAATGGGTTTTGCATACTGTACTGAATCTTAATTTGGAATGGGCAAGAAGGGTGCTCCTTCCAAATTGAGACTCGGTAACCCATGCATCAATTGGGAAACTTATATAGGGGCATATTATCAAGAAACGGCGTTAAAATTATCGCCGCTTTAGCGGCAGAAAACTGCCGCTAAAGCAGCGATAATGGGCTTGATAATATGCCCTGGAGAATTCCAATAGAAGTCCATGTTCTGGTGTGAACATGGGCTTCTATTGGAATTCTCCAGGGCATATTATCAAGCCCATTATCGCCGCTTTAGCGGCAGTTTTCTGCCGCTAAAGCGGCGATAATTTTAACGCCGTTCTTGATAATATGCCCCTTAGTACTTTTATTTTTTGCAAGCAGCAATAGTTATTTAAAGTATATTGGGCTGTTTAAAAGTTTTCTGCTTGGGAAAGTAAGCACATGGATGGTGGTCTTCTATTCCTTGCAGTTCGTTATCGATCCCTGTGTTTGCAACCAATCACAGGGGTCGCTAGCTGTGACCTACTTAATACATTTTAGCTAGGCGGGTCGTTCTGCGACCCACTGTGAATGAGGATTTTGAAAACGGACCCACTAGTACATAGGTCAGTTTGCATTCCATTAGCAAAAGGTAGGTGTGCCGTTTGCGACCACTTATAGTGAATGGAATCTTTGGACATCTGGCCCTCTTTTAAGAGGTATCAGTACTACTGAGGAAGAGCTATCACACATTCTTTGACCCACCCGATGACACCATTGGAAGTGACATTACCTGAACGTCATCCAAGGTGGCAGGCCATTCTCCATTGGTAAAAAAAAATATAGAACTCGAGGCTGGTTATAAATAATGATTCATCACTATCGGGAATGCCGACCTACTAAAAACTGGGAAAAGTTGAAGGAGTACTTACTTCCATAAGACCATTAGTTAGATTGATTAAATGAAAGGTGTCTGAAGAAGTTGCATTATACAGGTACATACGGATACCGCAAGCATGCGCTAAGTAACTCTATGGAAGGAAATTAACTTATGGACATGGGGCCGCTTTTAATACAAAATGACGCGGCGCGGCGCTGCAAGCCATTTTGCTGCGCCGAGCAGCATCATTTCAAAAGCACAGGGATGCATCATATTAACAACAATACAAGACATCCGTGTGCTTTCCACTGCGCTGGCGCACAATTGGCTGCCATACGCCAGCATAGGCACCCTTGCATCATGCTGCAAGGGGGCCTGCGTTGCGGGGATGATAGTTTTTGGGCAGGAAAGGGCACCTTCCTGCAAAAAAACAATAATTGATGGCATTTTCTCCTTTCTATGTGTGCTGCAGAATGCAGCATGCATAGAAAGAGGAAAAAACGAGGGGAAATAAAAGTATTTCTCCTCGTAGTGCCACTCTTATGCCTCCCCTGGGGAGGTACAGGATTCTGAGGCATTCTCAGCTTTACAAAAGATTGTAAATCTGGGAATGTGTCAGGTTCCTTGGATGTTGCGTGGGAACACCCATAGCAACACCAATGGAACGCCCCTTTCACACAGAGTAATGCGTGAAAGGGTCCCTTATTTACAAGGCCATCAAAGGTCACGCAGGGTGACTTTGGGTGGCCTTGTAAATATGGGCAAGCCCATTGCGCTGTCGGTGCGTCAAAATAAGTGACACACCAGCAGCTCAATGGGCTTGTAAATGAGGCCCAAGGGCTGGAAGAGGCTTGAGGTGCTTTGCCAATACCAATGATAGATGAAGAGATCAATAAAGAGAAGAGTTTTGGGCTACTTGATTATTTAAAGGCATGAACACGCACAGCCAAGGTGTGATGTTGTTCCATAACCTTGTATACATGGAGTATTCATCCCAGGCAGTTTGCATCTGCTTGTCCATGTGAGTGGTAACAAAATATCTGTCTTGCACAGTATGTCACCGTCAGTAGATGTGGAGTTAGAACAGTAAATCTATACTTCTTTGTGCAGGCCTTCCTCGACAATATTTTGGATTCGATCTATGTGCAAGTGTTTATATGTTTACCTCAAGAAAAAACCACTTATCCTGATTTTGAAACAATATAAAAGAGTCAAGATCATTGTTGCAGCCTCTATTGGTGGAGTATGTTAGTTTTCCTTTGTCTTTCTGGCTTTTTCTGGTTCCTGCTCATGAGAGCTGGATTATGGATACTGGAATTTAGACTTTCAAAGAAAACACTGCTTAATAGCCGCCAGTTCTGTAATAAAATTATTGTATGACTATGAGCGAGTTATTTTGAATCATGGACGAATTGATGCAAATAATGCATATCATGTTGCAAATAGAGAGCCAAAATCTGTCCTTTTCAACATCTTGTATGACCCCTGAAGATAGTGCTCCTTCACAGCTGGGGTAAGGAACCCATGCTAAATGGTTGGATACTTCAGATCTGCAGGCCAATGAACACAGTCGTAGTCACCAAGGGCCTGTATTCTACTTGATATTAAATTTGGGAATTGGCAAAGTTAAGTGCACCCATTGGTGCAGATTATGCGGAACATATTTCAGAAGGAGTGTCATGCTTAATTTCTGATAAAAATCTCTGTGAAAACAGTTTTCTGTGAAATGGAAGTGGCAGACTCAGGGGTGTAACATAGGCCCCTGTTGTGCAGGGGGGGGCAATCCTTCAGGGGGCCCTCTAATACTACATGAGCCCTCCTTTCAGCTCAAGGCTAATGAATATGCCACTGGGCAGAGGGCGACGTATGACATACCTTTCACATAGAGAACCTATCTCACATTTCTGTTTATGATCCCACCAGGTGTTTATAGGATGCTTGCACAAATTAAGACCTGTTTGACTAAGCAGGCCTTGTTGGTGATAATTAGAACAGTGAGTATGGAGGAGAATGCAAAGCAATGGCACCTGCCTCCATGAATCAATGAAAACCAGTGGTCAAAGTGCATTAAAAAAGTATGGGAACTGTGATGCTGCGCGCAAGGGGGTAGAGTGAGTGAGCGCATGGGTGTGGCTAAAAAACAAAATATTCTGTAACTTTTTTTGGTCTTGCACCTTCCAGTAACTACATACAAAATAACGCACAGCTTAAGTGAAAATTAAATACAAGTTTTGTTAACCAATGGGAAATGCACTATCATACATTATGAAATCTCTATTAGTTAAAGCACTGCACCAGAGAGCCACAAAATTGAGTCCTGATTGGTGCAGTGGAGAATAGTGACTTGTTTATGACTAGTGCTACAAGGTCCCAGTATGAGACAGGAAGCACTGTGAACATGTAAGTCATTATTTTGAACTTGCATCACACATAGTATAAGATAGGTTGCTACAGAATGCACGAAAAGGATTAGGCTAAAAAGTGTTTCCAAAATATAGATTTTTTTGCAGACTGCATATAGTGCAGTTTTTTTTATGTCTTTTAAAAGTACACACTTCGCAGTTTAGCTGGAAACTCCCTTAAAATACCCCTCAAAAAGATTAAATGTGTTTCATCAGGAAGCAATTTTTTGGGGGTAACATACCTTTTAAAAGCACACACTTCACATCTTAGTTGGTAGCTCCTTTACAATACCTCTTAAAAAGAATAAATGTGTGTCATCAGAAAGCTTCAAGTGACTCCATTAATTAAAGCCAATACTGGATTACAGGCACCCTTTACATTTACAGATTGACCAGTGCACATGTACATTTCTTTCAGGCAAGCAGGCACCCTGACAAGAAGGCTTGTTTAGCTGTCTGCTCCTCCCTTGGTTTTACAAAACAGGAGACTCTCTGCCTCACACCTCAGCTGAAGTATTTCAGCTCTAGGAATTAACCATCCCTGGACGGTTATCTTTTGACAAAAATTAGGGGAGCTGTTTTCCTAAAATTAAAAAGTATGGGCCCTTCGTGCACCTCAGACCCCTCCTCCCTCACTTTGCCCACTGATGCAAACAGAGGCAACGGCAAAAACATGTGTCTTTGGCTTGCATGCAAAATGTTGGTTTGATTTTCCCATCAGTTTCCAAAGGCTGACTACAATTCACAGCTTTCAATTTAGTATAATGATTGGGGAGCCTGGCAGAAAACCACACAGCGTCTTCAGATCACTGCATGTTTTAATCAAGCAATTCCTCAAAGCTTTTGACCTGTGAGCATTTCAACAGCGTGGGGATTTGGTATGAATAATTTAGGACAGCTTCTTTTTAATCTTGTCTTTGTTAATGTATTTCCAGCAAGGTATAACGAGCTTTCCAGAAGAAAAGCCAAATTCACCCATGTTCGTTTCTCAGAAGGAATTTCTCGTCTCATCTTTACCATGTATAGGCCATGTACGGGAACATCTGAATTAAAAAAAAAGTGCTTGGTCAAAGAGGTGGCCATATCGGTAAACATTTATCAAGAGCAATTTGTCAGTTCATTATGGGTATATTTGCAGGAATGTGTGTTACTCGGTAATCTTCAGTGGGTGTGAAATTTTCCAACAATAACTGAGTTGCAACCAACTAAAAAAGATGGCAAGCAGTGAGCACAGGGTTTTTGAAGGGGTGTCACCCCCAGGTTACAGGCTCCAGTGCTAATGAGATAACCTGGGAGCCTGAGTTTCTGCTGCACTGATATATCTGCAACCTGAGGGGGAGGGGGGGGGGGTCACAGGTTTGAAAGCAAGCTAGCTTGGTGAGTTAATGCACCTGCTGTAGAAAAGAGCGTGTAGCCTAACTAAATATATATTCACTTAAAAAACAAAGGTTATAGGAATGTTATAGTTAGGAAATATAATTTTAAAAAACATGGCAATTCACTGAAAAAATCAAAGGTTAAAGGTATGTTATAGTTAGGAACTAAAATTAAAAAACCTTAGAAATTCACTGAAAAAAACAAAGGTTACAAGGAAATTATAGTTAGGCTCAGATTTCACTCACACAAAACCAGTGAAATTCAGCATTTATAGTTGCTTGAGCGAACTGTAACTTACACCCCTGCAATGACCTGCTTATGACCTCACATATTACATCACTCATGACATGTTCAATGACATCACTGATGATATCTCAATAAAATCAGTGATGGTATCACTGATGACATCGTCCAGTGATTGTGAGTGTTTTCTAAACAATTTTCTGTGTTAAACGTATATACTAATGTATCCCAAAGTTAAATTAGTATGCTTTGTGTACTACTAATGAGTGATTACTTCTGCTAACATAGTTTATGTGAGTTGCTGTGTGACTGTGTATATCTGTGTGTGAGTGGGTGTCTGAGTGACTGTACAAGTATGTGAGTGGGTGTATGATTGGCTGTATGGATGTATAAGTGAGTGTCTGAGTAGCTGTGTGGGTGACTTAGTGGCTGTCTTGGTGAGCGAATGGGTGTGTCAGTGGCTGTATGGGTGGTTGAGTGAGTGGCTGTGGGAGTGGCTGTATGGGTGGGTGAGTGGGTGTGTCAGTGATTGTATAGGTGAGTGAGTGGGTATCTGAATGACTGTATGAGTGAGTGACTGGGTGTGTAAGTGGCTGTATGGGTGAGTGAGTGGCTGTTTGAGGGAATGTTTGGTTAGTGAGTTGGTGTGTAAGTGTCTGTATGGAAGAGTGAGTGTTTGTGGGATTGGCTGTATGGGCGAGTGAGTGTTTGTGTGAGTGGTTATATGGTTGTATGAATGAATATGTAAGTGGGTGTGTGAGTGAGTGTGTGAGTGGTTGTATGGGTGAGTGCGTGGCTCTGTTGAGAGGCTGTATGGGTGAGTGAGTGGGTATGTGAGTGGCTGTATAGGTTAATGACTGGGTGTGTCAGTAGCTGTATGGGTGAGTGTGAGACTGTGAGTAGCTGTAGCTGTATGGGTGAGTGACTGGTTGTACGATCAGACTTTGAGTCAGTGAATGGGAGTGTCAGTGGCTCTATGGATAAGTAAGTGGTTGTGTAAGTACTTGCATGGGTCTGTGAATGGGTATGTGAGTGGTTGTGTGGGTTTGTGAATGGGCGTATGCCAGGATGTAAAGGGGTGTGTGTGGGTGTGTTAGTGGTTCTGTAGATGATGTTATCAGTGACGTCATTTGAGATGTTATCAGTGATGTCATCAGTGTCCGAGGATAACAATATAATATCTGAGTTGCAGTTTCATTTTCGGGCAGGCTTGGGTACAGTCGAGCAGGGATTAAACCTAAACTTGTTAATTGGAAAGTTTGCAGTGGCCAAAAAGGGCAGACTATATCTGGCCTTTGTTGACCTAACTGCAGCTTTCGACTGCGTGGAACACGATAAGTTTTTGTACCATACTGGCCAATATGGGTGTGGAACTCCCACTCCTACACTTTCTGAGACAGCTATATGTGAGCATGAGAGCTAGGGTACGCTATGGGGTAAAAGGCCAATGTACGGCTTCATTCGGCATGGAGAAGCGGGTAAGACAGGGCTGTGTCCTGGCACCATTCCTATTTACGCTCTACACCAATGGATTGGGACAAGCATTGGTGGATCAGTGCCAGGACTTGCCACAAATTGACAGACGCCCTGTACCGGCCCTCCTCTATGCCGACGACATCGTTTTGATGTCACACACACAATTGGGGCTCCAAAGGATGTTAACCTCTTTCACCGCATATATAAGCTGGGTCTCCGAGTAAATATATCAAAGACATTTATCATGAAGTGTGGAAGAGGGAGCACGAAGTGCAGAGACATATATATATATATAGACAATAGAAAGATAGAACCCACAAAGACATTTCCCTATTTAGGAATCCTTTTCGATCACAAGGGAACATGGTCTCAGGCAGTTAAAGCCAGGAAGCTTTTATTCCTGAAATCTACAGCTGCCCTAGCAAATTTTGCATGGAAACTGGGAAAAAGACCTCCTGAGGAATTGATAAGCATATACAGGGCAAAATGTGTTACCACAGCTATATATGGGGCGGGTATATGGAGCTACACTAATGCCCAGCCCCTACAGATGGTGGAAAACACCTTTATAAGATTTCTACTAGCCGTCCCAGATAGTTCTTCCACATATATATGTCATGCAGATTTGGGGTTACCCTACATAACTGATTTAATAAAAATCCAACCAGTTCTTTTATGGCATAGAATATGGACCAACACGAAAACCAACCTCAACAGGGATATCATAAGAGACTGTATTAAACTTGATCGGGCCCTTGACATCCCATGGCTGAAATATATAAAAGATTTTATGCATGATTTAGGACATCCGGAATACTTTGAGGATGCAAGCTCTACACTTTCTGTTACCAGAAAAGATCTTAAAAGAGAGTGTATGACTCTTTTAGAGACATGCAGATTTTCTGCAGAAATAGGGAGGCCAACAGTCCAGTCCAATCAATTGATACTGACTACATACGACATGCAGCCATACCTAAAAGAAATTGAGGATATACAGGATAGATTTGTCCTGACCCGATTTAGGTTTGGTATCTTTCACCGATTAACATCTTTTCCTAAAGTGAATGATTGGTGAAAAACGCTAAGTAAGTGTCCATGTAATGATGTGTCAGTGCAGTCCACAAATCACGTAGTACTTTTTTGCAAATTCTACTTAGAACAAAGAAAGAGGTAGATTTTACCATTTTAAAGATACTTGGTTTTAGACAATGCCGGCCTGCACTATTGTTTTTGCAATTTTTACACAATGAGGGTTTTACCAGGTCTCTAGCACAATTTTTAAGGAATGTAATTGGATGCAGAAAAACTATGATATCATAAATTTTAAATATGAATGTTTTTAGGACACTGTATAAGATTAGCAGCCTGATTAGACAATTGTATTTAACAATTCATAAATACGTGTGTTTTTATTACATATGAAGTGGGTATGACATACACTGGATTTTATTGCTTCTGCTTTTATTATTTTTTGTAAAAATCATCGAATAAAGCATATTGAATTGAATTGATGTCATCAGTGATGTCACTGACCATGGCATGAGTGATGCAATATGTGAGGTCATAAGCAGTGCATTGTGGGATGTAAACGATAGTTAGCTCAAGTAACTATAACTGCTAAATTTTACTGGTTTTGTATGAGTGAAATCGGAGCCTAATTAAAATGTCACTGTACCTTTGGCTTTATCAGTAAATTAATAAGGTTTTTTATTCTATTTCCTAACTCTAACGTCCCTGTAACCTTTGGTTTTTTCGGGTCCTAAGGTTTTTTAATTCTATTTCCTAACTATAATGTCCCTGTAACCTTTGTTTTTTTCAGTGAATTTGTTAAAAAAAATTAAATTCTTTTTCCTAACTATAACATTCCTGCAACCTTTTGTATTTTCAGTGAATATGTAAGGTGTTTTTTTTGGTTCACTGACACAATATCGATGTAAAAAATATAGAAGTAAAAAATATTGATGAAAAAATATAGAATGCAAAAATATTGACTCCCTATACTTAAAAAGGTAAGTACAAAATTATTTTAAAAAAAATATCGATATTAAAAATATAGTTGTACAAAATATCGATTTTTGTGTGTATGTATATTATCTACTGGCGGTCGCCTGTAGATAGTTATAGTTAGGACCTATTTTCCATAGGAAATCTGCAACATTCTATTTGAAATAACTTTGGCGCCGGTTGACGAATCTTCGCGAAATTTTCAAACTTTGTGGCCCGCTCTAGTCCGCTCCTATCTTGAAAGTCTCGGGGTGATTTGTCAAGCGGGGGCCGAGAAAAAAGGGGGGTCCCAAAACGTGTTTTCCCCATTCATTTTCCCATAGGGACCTTTCATCGCAGCTACAGTCCGAACTGCTGAATGGAATTACACCAAATTTGCCAAAAAGGTAGCCCTTGGTTCAGAGTCGTGCCTTTTGCTTAAATGGTGTAAATCCATTCAGTAGTTCCTGAGAAAATCAAAAGTAAAATCACATATATATCTATGGCCGCGTAGGGTCCGCGTACCCTCCCGATCACGAGCTGTATGGTAATTGGCTGTCAACACTCCAAATCAGGAAGTGTTGGCAGCCATCTTGTTCCTTGGTAGAACCGAGGCACAAGAAAACAGGAAAAAAAACGCAAAAAACGCGCTGTGTGCGCGGATCCTGCCGATAAAAAAAAAACGAAGCGCGGGCTCCCGAGCTTCGTGGTTAACTGGCCCCCGGGTGGGCCAAGTCCCGGGGGCATGTGGGGGTTTATTAATACTATATGGGGGCCTCTAAGGCCCCCACAAGCCCCGGGGACCGCCACCCCCCGGGGTTTTAAACAAAATGGTGCGGGAGGGCTCTCATCCCTCCCGCAGGCCCGGGGACCGCCACCCCCCCGGGGCTTCTTTTTTTAAAATTAAAATTAGTTGTGTGGGGGGGCTCCCCCACATGCCCCGGGGACCGCCACCTCCCTGGGGCACTAAATCGTTAAATATGGGGGTCCGTTACGGACCCCCAACCACCACCTCCCCGGGGCTTTCAACATGTTGGGAGGGGGGCCGCGTGGCCCCCCTCCTGGAGCCCTTGATGGCCCTGGGGACCACCACCCCCCAGGGCCGGCTCCTGCAGTGTCCCGGGGTGCCTAGCCCCGGGACACTGTAGTTTGCTATGGCAGGGCGGGAGCCTCGCGGCTCCCGTCCTGTCATAGCAAACTGCTTTGACTTTGTAAGAGAGAGCAGGAAACCTGCTCTCTCTTCCAAAATTCAAAGCAAATTGCTTTTCCACATGGGGAGCTGCATCTTAGCAGCTCCCCATGTGGAAAGCAATGCCGGCTCCCGAGGGATGCGGGGAGCCGGCGGGACCGTGGGGGATTGGGGACCCCCCACGGTCCCCAACGGAGAGGGCCAGCCCGGGGGATGGGGTATCCGGGGCAAGTAGTGGCCCGGGAGGGGGGCCAAGCAGCCCCCCTCCCCAAAAAATAAAAATATATATATATTTTTTTTTAAAAGGGCAAGGCCGGCCCCGGGGGATGGGGTCACCGGGGCCTTAAATGGCCTGAGGAGGGGGGCCACGCAGCCCCCCTCCAAATATTTTAAAAATTAAAAAAAAGAGGGCATGCCCCAGGGGATGGGGTCCCCGGGGCCAATAGAGGCCCAGGGAAGGGGGGCCACGCGACCCCCTTCCTGTTTTTTTTTTTTAAAAAGAAAATGCTCAGGGCCCGGGGGATGGGGTCCCTGGGGCCACTTGAGGGAAGGGGGACCACGCAGCCCCCCTCCCATACAAAAAAAAAGTTAAAAAAAGACCGGCATCGTGCCGGAGGCCCCGCCCCCTCGCTGCAGCAGTCTGCAAATGCGCCCCCTGGTGCGTTTGCAGATGGGGAACGAACTCCCCTTGAATACTGGGGGTGCCTGGGGGCCAACTAGTCCACCAGGAACCTCCAGTATGCGCCAGGGAGCTGCGTTGCTGAGAGGTGTACAGAGGCCACGCCCCTTTTACACCTCTCTGCAACGCAGCTCTGTGGCGCTTTGGAGGTACATGGTGGGCTACTTGGACTCCAGGGACCCTCAGGATTCAAGGGAGTTAATCCCCCAACTTAAAACGCGCCACGGGGCGCGTTTGCACAGTGGTGAAGGGAGGGGGCGGGGCTTCAGGTGACATGTGTGCAAACAGGCCCTGTGGCGTGTTTTAAGTTCAGGAATTAATTCCTCTTCAATCCTGAGTGTCCCTGGCGGCCAACGAGCCCACCAGGTACCTCCAGTAAGCGCCAAGGAGCTGCGTTGCAAAGTGTTGTAAAAAGGGGTGTGGCCTCTGAACACCTCTCTGCAACGCAGCTCTCTGGCGCATACTGGAGGTATCTGGTGGGCTAGTTGGCCCCTAGGGACCCTTGGGATTGAGGAGGAATTAATTCTCCAACTTAAAACACGCCACAGGGCGTGTTTGCAGACATGTCACCTCAGGCCCCACCCCCTTCCTTCACCATTGTGCAAATATTCCTCTAAAATCAGCCGAACTATGAATTCTGATTTACTCACCTGTTATCAGGAGAGACCTCAGTGCTGCATCTTTGAGCCCAGTACTGATCCTGAAAAGTAATTTTAACCGTACTTACTAGTAACTTGAATTTCCTTCCATAGGCTAACATTGACTGGTTTCACTTGGAAATTCTTCTAAGTGTGGAGTTTTGGAACTTTATAATATTCCTCTAAAATCAGCCGAACTACGAATTCCGATTTACTCACCTGTTATCAGGAGAGACCTCAGTGCTGCATCTTTGAGCCCAGTACTGATCCTGAAAAGTAATTTTAACCGTACTTACCAGTAACTTGAATTTCCTTCCATAGGATATCATTGCCTGCTTTTTGCTGAAAAAGTTTCTAAGTGTCGATTTTTGAAACATACAAATATTCCTCTAAAATCAGCAGAACTACGAATTCCGATTTACTCACCTGTTATCAGGAGAGACCTCAGTGCTGCATCTTTGAGCCCAGTACTGATCCTGAAAAGTAATTCTAACCGTACTTACCAGTAACTTGAATTTCATTCCATAGGCTAACATAGACTGGTTTCACTTGGAAATTCTTCTAAGTGTGGAGTTTTGGAACTTTATAATATTTCTCTAAAATCAGCTGAACTACGAATTCCATTTTACTCACCTGTTATCAGGAGAGACCTCAGTGCTGCATCTTTGAGCCCAGTACAGATCCTGAAAAGTAATTCTAACCGTACTTACCAGTAACTTGAATTTCCTTCCATAGGCTAACATTGACTGGTTTCACTTGGAAATTCTTGTGTGTGGAGTTTTGGAACTTTATAATATTCCTCTAAAATCAGCCGAACTACGAATTCCGATTTACTCACCTGTTATCAGGAGAGAACCCAGTGCTGCATCTTTTAGCCCAGCACTGACCCTGAAAAGTAATTCTAACCGTACTTACCAGTAACTTGTATTTCCTTCCATAGGAATCCATTGTCTGGTTTTCAGCAGAAAAGTTTCAGTGTCGATTTTCACAAACTACAAATAATCCTTAAAAATCGCCTGTATTACTTAAACGCATTCTTTCAACTGTTTACAGGAGATGCACCAGTGCTGGATCCAGGATCCACCACTGAGTAAGAAAAAGTAACAATAACACTACTTACCTGCTAAGTGAATTTCCTCCCATAGGATAACATTGGTGATTCTATGTGAAAAAGTTTCTGTGTCAACTTTTAAAATACAATAATATTCCTTAAAAATCACTACTGTAACCAAAACTCTTTTACTCAACTGTTTACAGGAGATGTCCCAGGACTGAATCTAGGATCCAGTCCTGTGGTTAGAAAAGTAATCCATAAAGTAACTAATTGCATTTAACTAGAAATTCACATTGAGCTCAATGTTGCATTGTGTTTGAAATTGTGTTGCCCATTGCAACAACTGTAACTACTGTACTTAAAAGTCTATTGCCTATTTGCAAAGTATTTAAACTAAAGTAATTCATTCTGAGAAAGTATATTTTGTAATGTAATGTATAATGTAATTACAATGTAATTTAAAAAATAAAATATTTAAAAATAAATAGTTTAAAAAAATGTAGTAAATCAGTATCAAAAAAATAAATATAACAATTAATACATTTAAAAATTGTCATTTACAAAACCTTTGAAATTCACTGAAAAAAACCAAAGGTTTCAGACATGTTATAGTTAGGAATTAGCATTTAAAAAACCTTTGAAATTCACTGAAAAAACCATAGGTTTCAGGCACGTTATAGTTAGAAATTAGCATTTAAAAACCTTACAAATTCACAAAAAACCATAGGTTTTAGGGACAGTTATAGTTAGTTGGACATTGCACTCGTACAAAACCCGTGAAATTCCCCCGTTATAGTTAGTTCAGCTAACTATAACTCGCGCCCCCGCAATGCACTGCTGATGACGTCACATATTACATCACTCATGACATGGTCAGTGACATCACTGATGACATCTCAAATGACATCACTGATGACATCACTGATGGATGGGTCCAACTAGCCCACCAGGTACCTCCAGTAAGCGCCACAGAGCTGCATTGCAGAGAGGTGTAGAAAGGGGTGTGGCCTGGACCACCTCTCTGCAACGCAGGCCTGTGGCGCTTACTGGAGGTACCTGCTGGCCTAGTTGGCCCCCAGGGGCCCTCAGGATTGAAGTGGAATTAATTCCCCAACTTAAAACGTGCCACAGGGCGTGTTTCCACACATGTCACCTCAGGCCCCGCCCCCTCCCTTCACCACTGTGCAAATGCACCCCGTGGCGCGTTTTAAGTTGGGGGATAAAGTCCCCTTGAATCCTGAGGGTCCCTGGGGTCCAACTAGCCCACGAGGTACCTCCAGTAAGTGCCACAGAGCTGCGTTGCAGAGAGGTGTAAAAAGGGGTGTGGCCTGGACCACCTCTCTGCAACGCAGGCCTGTGGCGCTTACTGGAGATACCTGGTGGGCTAGTTGTACCCCAGGGGCCCTCAGGATTGAAGGGGAATTAATTCCCCAACTTAAAACACGCCACAGGGCGTGTTTGCACACGTCACCTCTGGCCCCGCCCCCTCCCTTCACCACTGTGCAAACGCGCCCCGTGGTGCATTTTAAGTTGGGGGATAAAGTCCCCTTGAATCCTGAGGGTCCCTGGGGTCCAACTAGCCCACCAGGTACCTCCAGTAAGTGCCACAGAGCTGCGTTGCAGAGAGGTGTAAAAAGGGGCGTGGCTGGACCACCTCTCTGCAACGCAGCCCTGTAGCACTTACTGGAGGTACCTGGTGGGCTAGTTGGCCCCCAGGGACCCCCAGTATTGAAGGGGAATTAATTCCCCAACTTAAAACGCGCCACAGGGCGCATTTGCAGAGTGTTGCTGGGAGGGGGCGGGGCCTCCGGGACGATCACGTGTGTTTTTGTTTTTTTTCTTTGGGAAGGGGGCTGTGTGGCCCCCCTTCTTTTTACTTTTTTGGGCCCTGGGGACCCCATCCCCCAGGGCCTGACCCCCTCTTTTAAAAAAAATATATATATCTTAACGGGAAGGGGGGTCGCGTGGGCCCCCCTCCCGTGGCCAATTCCGGCCCCGGGGACCCAATCCCCCGGGGCATGGCCAAATATTTTTTTTTATTATGGAGGGGGGCTGCGTGGCCCCCCTCCTGAGGCCTCTATTGTCCCCGGGGACCTCATCCCCCGGGGCCGGCCTTTATTTGTTTTTTTCTTTTCTTTGGGAGGAGGGCCACGTGGCCCCCCTCCCGGGCCACTTCTGGCCCCGGGGACCCCATCCCCCGGGCCTGCCTGCCTTTTTTTTTGTTTTTGTTGGGCAGGGGGCTGCGTGGCCCCCCTCCCGGGCCACTTCTGGCCCCGGGGACCCCATCCCCCGGGACCGGCCCTATCCATTGGGGACCGTTGGGGGGTCCCCAATCCCCCCACGGTCCCACCGGCTCCCCACGTCCTGTGGAGCCGGCATTGCTTTTCCACAAGGGGAGCTGCTGACATGCAGCTCCCCTTATGGAAAAGCAATTCTGCTTTGCTTCATTGAAGCGAGAGCAGGTTTCCCTGCTCTCGCTTCAATGAAGCAAAGCAGTTTGCAATGACAGGGCGGGGGCCGCGAGGCTCCCGCCCTGTCATTGCAAACAGCAGTGTCCCGAAGGTGGGCACTCCGGGACACTGCAGGAGCCAGCCCTGGGGGGTGGTGGTCCCCAGGGCCATCAATCAATCAATCAATCAATCAATCACGGCATTTATAGAGCGCGCTACTCACCCGGGAGGGTCTCAAGGCGCTGGGGGAGGGGGTAAGTTACTGCTCGAACAGCCAGGTCTTGAGCTGCTTCCTGAAGGCGAGATGGTCCTGGGTTCGCCGAAGGTGAGTGGGGAGGGAGTTCCAGGTCTTGGCCGCCAGGTAGGAGAAGGATCTTCCTCCGGCGGTGGTTCTGCGGATGCGTGGTACGGTGGCGAGGGCGTGGCTGGTTGATCGTAGCTGGCGTGTGGGCGTGTAGAAGGACATGCGGTCGTTGAGGTACTTTGGGCCCAGGTCGTGGAGGGCCTTGTGTGCGTGGGTGAGGAGTCTGAACGTGATTCTCTTGCTGACGGGGAGCCAGTGCAGGTCTTTCAGGTGTACGGTGATGTGGCTGTGTCGGGGGATGTCCAGGATGAGTCGTGCGGAGGCGTTCTGGATGCGCTGGAGTCTCTTTTGAAGTTTGGCTGTGGTTCCGGCGTAGAGGGTGTTCCCATAGTCCAGTCGGCTGGTGACGAGTGCCTGGGTGACGGTCTTCCTGGTTTCAGTGGGGATCCATCTGAAGATCTTGCGGAGCATGCGCAGGGTGTTGAAGCATGAAGATGAGACGGCGTTGACTTGTCTGGTCATCGACAGGGAGGAGTCCAGGATGAAGCCCAGGTTGCGTGCGTGGTCCGTTGGCTTGGGTGCGGTGCCCAGGGCCGGGGGCCACCAGGAGTCGTCCCAGGCGGAGGGTGATGAGCCCAGGATGAGGACTTCCGTCTTGTCTGAGTTCAGTTTAAGGCGGCTGTTCCTCATCCAGTCGGCGACGTCTCTCATCCCGTCGTGCAGGTTGGCTCTGGCGGTGGTGGGGTCGTTGGTGAGGGAGAGGATCAGCTGGGTGTCGTCGGCGTAGGAGATGATGTTGAGGTTGTGTCGGCGTGCGATGGCTGCGAGGGGGCTCATGTAGACGTTGAAGAGGGTCGGGCTGAGTGAGGATCCTTGTGGAACGCCGCAGATGACTTCGGTGGCTTCGGATCTGAACGGGGAGAGGCGGACTCTCTGGGTTCTTCCGGCGAGGAACGAGATGATCCATTCCAGTGCTTTCTCTCGGATTCCGATGTTGCTGAGGCGCTTCACTAGGGTGCGGTGGCAGACGGTGTCGAACGCCGCGGAGAGGTCCAGGAGGATGAGGGCAGCTGTTTCCCGTTGTCGGTTAGGGTTCTGATGTCGTCGGTGGCTGCGATAAGGGCGGTCTCGGTGCTGTGGTTGGCCCGAAACCCGGACTGCGAGGGGTCGAGGGATCCATTCGTCTCGAGGAAGGCGGCAAGCTGTCTGTTGACGGTCTTCTCGATGACTTTGGCCGGAAACGGAAGGAGCGAGATGGGGCGGTAGTTCTTGAGGTCGGTGGGGTCCGCCGTTGGTTTCTTCAGGAGGGCGGTAAGCTCGGCGTGCTTCCAGCTCTCCGGGAAGGTGGCGGTGTGGAAGGAGGAGTTGATGATGTCCCGGAGATGGGGTGCGATGGTGGCGTCGGCTTTGTTGAAGACGTGGTGTGGGCAGGGGTCGGTTGGTGATCCGGAGTGGATGGAGTTCATCGTGCGGGTGGTGTCTTCGGTGTTGATCGGGGTCCAGTTGCAGAGGGTGGTGGTGGCGGGCATTGGTTCGGCGGTAGGGTGCGTTGTTTGTGCGTCGAAGCTGTTGTGTATGTCGGTGATCTTGCGGTGGAAGAACGCGGAGAGTGAGTTGCAGAGGTCTTGCGAGGGGTGATGTCGTTGTTTCCGGCGCTGGGGTTGGAGAACTCTTTGACGATGCTGAAAAGTTCCTTGCTGTCATGGGCGTTGTTGTCCAGTCGTTCTTTGAGTGCCGACTTCTTGGTGGCACGGATCAGCTGGTGGTGTTTGCGGGTGGCGTGCTTGAGGGCGGTCCTGTTGTCTGTGGTCTGGACGAGTCGCCAGGTTTTCTCGAGAGTGCGGCAGTTCTTCTTGGATTCCTTGAGTTCGTTGGTGAACCAAGGGGTTTTCTTGCTTCCGGGTCTGCTGGGAGGGTTTTTAGTGGTGCGAGGTCGTCGGCGCAGGCGGTCAGCCACTTGGCGAGGTTGCTGGCTGCTTCGTTTGGGTCCGTTGTGTCGGTGGGTGTGTTCTGGCTGAGGGAGGCGGTGAGCTGCTCGGCGGTGATCTTGCTCCAGCTCCGGCGGGGAGCCTGTTGCGGGTGGTGGTGGGTCGCAGTCTTTCTGAAGCTGAAGTGGACGCAGCTGTGGTCGGTCCAGTGGAGTCCGGTGGCGTGGCTGAAGGAGATGTGCTTGCTGGACGAGAAGACGGGGTCAAGCGTGTGGCCGGCGTAGTGGGTGGGCGTGTTCACCAGTTGTTTGAGTCCGAGGTTGGCGAGGTTGTCCAGCAGGGCGGTGGTGTTTCTGTCGTTGTTGTTCTCCAGGTGGAAGTTGAGGTCCCTAGGAGGATGTAGTCGGCGGAGGGCATGGCGTGCGGGCTGATGAAGTCTGCGATGTCTTCGCTGAATAGTGTGCGTGGTCCCGGGGGTCTGTAGATGAGGGTGCCTCGGAGGGTGGTCTTGGGGTCCGTGTGTATCTGGCTCCAGGAGGGGAGCCGCGCGGCCCCCTCCCAACAATTGCAAAGCCCCGGGGAGGTGGTGGTCCCCGGGGCTCGGGGGTCTGTTACGGACCCCCAAATTTAAATATTAGTGCCCCGGGGAGGTGGCGGTCCCTGGGGCATGTGGGGGGGCTTGAGCCCCCACACACAGGTATATTTACAAACAAAAAAATGAAGCCCCGGGGGGTGGCGGTCCCCGGGGCTGCGGGGGGGCAGTGTGCCCCCCTGCAACTCATTAATCAAGCCCCGGGGAGGTGGCGGTCCCCGGGGCAGTGTGGGGGGATTGGGGCCCCCACACTTTTTTTCACTGCCCCCGGGACCTGGCCCACCCGGGGCTTCATTACCACGAGCGCGGAAGCCCGCGCTCGCTTTTTATTTTCGCGGCCGGATTCGCGCACCCAGCGCAAATTCGGACGATTTGTTTTTAAAAAAAATGCTTTTTTTGGCCCTGGGGGTCCTTGTGGGACCCCCTGAGCAGGCCTAGGGGGTCAGGGTGTTTCTACCCTGCCCCCTTTTCTTGTTTTGCGCGTTTCTTTTTCTCTTTTCTTGTACCTCGGTTCCACAAGATGGCTGCCAACACTTCCTGGTTTGAAGTGTTGACAGCCAATTATAATGCAGCTCGTGATCGGCAGGGTGCGCGGATCCAGCGCAGCCATAGATATCGAAACTTTTATTTTTTGATTTTCTCAGCAACTACTGAACGGATTTACACCATTTTAAAAAAAGGTCTCTTTCTGAACAAAGGGCTACCTTTTTGCCAAATTTGGTGTAAATCCGTTCAGCAGTTTCAGCTGTAACTGTGTCTAAAGTTTCCTATGGGAAATAACATGGAGAAAACACGTTTTGGGACCCCCCTTTTTTCTTGGCCCCCGCTTGCCGAATCACCCCGAAACTTTCTGGATAGGAGCTGACCAGAGCGCCCCACTAGTTTTGAAAGTTTCGCAAAGATTCGTCAACCGGCGCCAAAGTTATTGGGAAAACAAAAAATGCTTTTCCTATGGAAACTAGGTCCTAACTATAACTATCTACTGGCGACTGCCAGTAGATAATATATATATATATATATATATATATATATATATATATATATATATATATATATATATATATATATATATATATATATATATATATATATATATATATATATATATATATACATAAAATCTATTTAAAAACCCATTCTATTATAAATCAAAACATTAAACTCTTTAAAAATCTTTAAACTTAAATTTACCACTCCAGTCAGTGCAACAGTAGGGAAAGTGTTGGATAGCGGAGGGGTAAAAATTACTATTCCCACGCCAGTGAGTGCAACAGTAGGGAAAGTGTTAGCTAGCGGAGAGGTACAAATAACTATTCCCACTCCAATGAGTGCAACAGTGCGGAAAGTGTTGGATAGCAGAGAGGTAAAACGTACTATTCCCACTCCAGTCAGTGCAACAGTAAAGAAAGCGTTAGATTGCGTAGGGGTAAAAATTACCATTCCCACTCCAATGAGTGCAACAGTAGGGAAAGAGTTGGATTGCGTAGGGGTAAAAATTACTATTCCCACTCCAATGAGTGCAACAGTAGGGAAAGTGTTGGATAGCGGAGGAGTAAAACTTGCTATTCTCTCTACAGTGAGTACAACAGTAGGGAAAGTATTCGACAGCGGAGGGGTAAAACTTAGTATTCTCACTCCAGTGAGTGTAACAGTAGGGAAAGTGTTGGATAGCAGAGGGGTAAAAATTACTATTCCCACTCCAATGAGTGCAACTGTAGGGAAAGTGTTGGATAGCGGAGAGGTAAAACGTACTATTCCCACTCCAGTCAGTGCACCAGTAGGAAAAGTGTTTGATTGCGTTGGGGTAAAAATTACTATTCCAACTCCAATGAGTGCAACAGTAGGGAAAGTGCTGAATAGCGGAGGGGTAAAACTTACTATTCCCACTCCAGTGAGTGCAACAGTAGGGACATTATTGGATTGCGTAGTGGTAAAAATTACTATTCCCACTACAGTGAGTGCAACAGTAGAGAAAGTGTTAGATAGCGGAGGTGTAAAACTTACTATTCCCACTCCAGTGAGTGCAACAGTAGGGAAAGTGTTGGATAGTGGCAGCATTAAATTTACTATTCCCACTCCAATCAGTGCAACAGTAGGGAAAATGTGGTATTGCAAAGGGGCATATTCTCACTCCAGTCAGTTCAAAAGTAAAACCAAACAAAATATTAACAACAAAAATATGTAAAAAACAAAATAAATAAAAAAATATATATATATATTAAAAATTAAAATACAAATATAATTAATATTACAAATTTAAAACAATATATTATAATGTTAAATGCATATGACAAATACCTACAAATATTATATTAAATAAAATACAAAATTATTTTTGAACAAATAAATATTTTTAATTAGAAATTATTTAGAATCAAAAACATTAATTATTACATAAATTTACTTTTTTAAATTTCCTACCCTATAACACCACACAATTCACAACCCACATCTAAATTTTATAAAAAGATTTACTTACATAATTAACATAATTAATTACCTATTAAAGAAATATTATTAATTAAAAAACAAATTAAAACTCATAAAAATTAATAAACTTCAAACACTTTACCCCTATAATCCCCACAAACCACTGGTAAATTTAAACTGTGAAAAAATTAATTACACAATTAAAACTTATTTTCAATTAAAAAACTAATACTATATAAAAACTAATTATAAAGTAAGTAAAATTAATTTACTCCCCACACTTTACCCCTAAAATATTAAAACCCACACACACAAAAAATAAACAACTACCCTAATTAAATATCAATTAATTATTTAACATTAATGATCAACCAATTATTAATTAATTAAACATAAATAACTTCCCACACTTTACACCTATAAACCCCATAACCCACACCTAAAATTAATTACACAAATTCCATATTTAGTTTTCAGTTCATTAATCAATATTAAGTAAGAACTAATTATTAATTAATTAAAAATGAATTACTTTCCACCCTTTACCCCATAAACACCACAACCCACACCTAAAAAATAACACAATTACCATAATTAATTAACAATTAATTAGTTAATATAAATTATAACTAATTATTAATTAATTAAACATAAATTACTTCCCACCCTTTACCACTATAAACCCCACAACCCGCACCTAAAATTAATTAAACAATTTTCATAATTAATTTTCAATCAATTTATTAATATTATTTAAGAACTAATTATTAATTAATTAAAAATAAATTGCTTCCCACCCTTTACCCCATAAACCCCACAACCCACACCTGAAAAAAAGAACACAATTCCCATAATTAATTAATAATTAATTAGTTAATATAAATTAACAACTTATCATTAATTAATAAAACATAAATTACTTACCACCCTTTACCCCTATAAACCCCACAACCCGCACCTAAAATTAATTACACAATTTCCATAATTAATTTTCAATCAATTAATTAATATAAATTAACAACTAATTATTAATTAATCAAAAATAAATTACTTCCCACCTTTTACCCCTATACACCCCACAAACCACACCTAAAAAAAATTACACAATTACCATAATTAATTATCAAATAATTAATATTAATTAACAACCAATTAATAATTAATTATAAATAAATTACTTCCCACAATTAACACTATAAAAGCTAAATGAAATTAAAAAAATAATCATCAATTTATTATAATTAAATTACTTCCCACCCTATTCCCCTATAAACCCACAACCCGCTACGGAACTAAAAAACGCAAAATTGAATTAAAAAAATTAATAACTACTAAAAATGTAACACATATATTAAAAAACATAAACAATACTTATACAAAAAAACATACATCACATACATTTAAAATATAAACTAAAATACATAACACTAATTAAATCGATATTTTAAACAACTATATTTTTGCAAACAATATTAATGACTTCTATATTTTTAAACACGATGGGCCTGATTCACAAAGGTAAATATAGACCAAAAGTTCAAGTTTAGACCTGAAGTCTAAGTTTAGACCTAAAGTCTAACTTTACTGCTAGTAAAGTTAGACTTTTGGTCTAAGTTTAGACCAAAAGTCTAATTTAGACCAAAAGTCTAACTTTAATAGTAGTAAAGTTAGACTTTTGGTCTAAGTTAGACTTTTGGTCTAAACTTAGACCAAAAGTTTAACTTTAGTACTACTAAAGTTTGACTTTTGGTCTAAGGGGGTCATTACAATAGCGGGCGGATCGCCACCGCCCGTATGGCGGTGGCGATCCACCCGCCATATTCCACCGCCCGCATGCCATTTCCCCCCTGCCATATTACGATGACGGGGGGACCCCAACGGACGGAAAGACCGTCCGCCGGTCTGACAGGGGACCGGGCGGAAAAGGGCACTAATATGGTGGCGGTGTCTGCAAGACACCGCCATCCATATTAGGATGGTTGCGAAGAGCAGCCTTTCCATGGCGGCGTTGCCGCCATGGAAAGGCATACGGTCTTTGCTGTTGGGGGCCCGTTGCGGGCCCCCCAAGATGTTGGGGGGTGGGGGTGCAAGGTGGCAGGCACCACGTGGTGCCTGTCACGTCGTGCATGCAAATGCACAACATGCCTTTTTCACATTGCGGCGGGGGCTGCTGACAGCACCGCACGCCGCAATGTGAACAATGCGGGATGCGCCCGCCAGTGTGGCGGGCGCATTGTAATTTGTATAGCGGGACCGCCGCACATATGGCGGGCGGTCCCTTCCTCCGTTGCGATGGCGGGCAGACTTTGTCCGCCCGCCATCGTAATGGACCCCTTAGTTAGGCTTTTGGTCTAAACTTAGACCAAAAGTCTAACTTTAGTAGTAGTAAAGTTAGACTTTAGGTGAAAATTAGACTTCAGGTCTAAACTTAGACCAAAAGTCTAACTTTGGTAGTAGTAAAGTCAGACTTTATTTCTAAACTTAGACTTCAGGTCTAAACTTAGACCAAAAGTCTAACTTTAGTAGTAGTAAAGTTAGACTTTAGGTCTAAACTTAGGGGTCGATTACGATGGCGGATGGAAAAGCCGTCCGCCCTCCATGGTGTCATAAAAAGACCTCCCGCATGGCCCGCGGCATTTCCGTCGGTCAAATCACGATTCAAAGTAGGCAAAATCAGACCGCGGCGGCCGGATGACGCAAAACACCGTCCACCACGGTCGGATAAGCTGCAAATCCCAACGCGGCGGTCGGGGAAAGCTGTTCAACGGCCTGGAAAGGTCGCTTCTGCCGCGGTATAACCGCATGGCTAATTACGATGAGAATGCGGAGCTGGCGGCCCAAGCACTGCGTCCGACCGCCTTGCACGCACATAGGCCAAATGAATGGCGGACAGAACCATCCCCACAACAACGCCCAAAGTGTGCCTGTACTCCCTGCCGCCCTCAATCACAACACACACGCCACAATGATACACCCCTACTTGCTCTTGGTAAGGAAAGCCATTCGCAGCATGGAAGAGACATCTGGAGGTCACCAAACATGTGGACACACCCACATACCACAGTAGAAAACCAACCTCTTCCGGGACCAACATCCTTTGCACACCACAGGACGAGACGGAGAGACAGGACACCATTGTTTCACACTGCACAACATCACACACACCTATCACCACACAACAACACTCACACCCACACACCTAACACACATCACATCTCTCCACCACCACCTTGCACCCTGCTCCCCTCATCCATTTGCACCAATCACCTCAAGAAAAAGCACAAAATCACAGACTCAGAGTTGAAAGTGATGGTAGATGAGAGAATCAGGGGAGAACCACATTTTTACTGGTACCTGGTCCAACACACCCCACTTGCGCGCAAGAATCAGATGTGGGCAAGGATCCACAGCAAAGTCAAGTCTGTAGGGACCACCCTATGCACTGTGCGTGACATCAGGATGCAGTGGCTCCACCCCAAGGCCCGGCTCAAGTGTCGGGCCCAGAGGAACCACGCGGCGGCACAGAGAACTGGTGGCGACCCTCCCATTCCACCACTAACCTTCACTGAATGGGAGGAGAAGGTTCCTGCCATAATGCATCCAGAGAGTCTCACATGAATCGAGGGGTGACTGGAGGCTGGTAAGTACCAACAAAATGATCACATCACACTACAATGCACCGTTGTGCACAACAAGTGAGCTCCAATCGCCCTACCACATTAAACTTATGTGGAATGCACGCTTTGAATATGAATGGATCACAAGGACAGCATTTCCTTAATCAGCTCCACCTCACAGGTAGGTGGTCAGCTCATGCACCCTGGCCTCCCTCCCAAACAGCATGGCTCACCCTCCCCACCCCACAGCCATGTGGCAGCTAACACCGTTGAAAGTGCCTCCCAACAGGTAGCTAGCCATCTTACTGGGGAGTGGTTGTTGAGACCTGACAGCAAGACCACAACTCCCACAAGGCCCTCTGTCTCCCCTCACAAACAGCATGGAGCCAAATGACCCCCACATCCCGCACTTGGTAGCCAACTCTGGAAACCTCCATAAGTTGTAGGCAGTGCACATACAGCTAATACCATCAAGAGGCCACATGATTCACAATGTCATTGATGAAGTCACATGTAACTGCCAAGCAGAATACAAGAACACGACCACAAAAAGCCAATGTGCGAGTCCCATTGCCTCAAAGCAGAAAGACTCGGGTCAAAACAACACATGCATGGAAACTCTGTCAAACCTCACAAACCACAGGAGGTAAGCACAAAAAGCACAACACAAATCATGAAGTCGCGGCATGGTAGTCAGATACACATAGAAAATTCCCAAATGTCCAAGCATCAACTGAATTGGATGAGCAACAAGTTAGTACCAGAGGACATGTCCTCGGAAATACAATATCTGTCCATATGAAATTGGCCCTTTAGCCATGTCACATCGCTAACGAGCAATGTAGGTACCCAGGGCTTTAAGAGGGGTGAAAAAACTGGGGGGGGTCTCTCAAAGGGGCGTGGCCAATGCAATTAAGGGCGTGGCCTAAAAACCATAGCCATAAATCGGTGCTTAGCATATTGGGCTACCCGACTTGCATTTTTCATTCACTGCCATTGCACCCAGATATATGATACAACAAGTAACATGATACCTACTACAATTCCGGTCTACTGGCTTTGTCAATGTTTGTTAGTTGCATAAGATAAAGAAGCAGCAACTATGGCTTGCATCTAACATTGGAAAAGCTTCCACTCAAAGGCCTGGTGACACCACAATGACGTTGCTGCTCATGAGTCTCCAAAGGAGTGAATTCCAGAAACGAAATGAATCCTTAAAGGACTTCACATCCCCACAACGCTCACCTGGCATGACGTCATGCCGTAACTTCTCCACTAGTGAGAAGTGAGGAGTGTGACCATGCGCACATCGATGTGCCTGCTGTCATTGCATTCCAGCAAAAAGAACGGACCGCCTGTGGCAGGGCACAAAACCGAGCCCGATAGAGACCCGTATCGAGGCCCCCTTAAATAAATGACGCTGCCCAGCACCGGTGAAACCCGGACCACTTAAAGCCCTGCATGTACCTCAAAATCATGTGCGACTGATGACAAACTGACATGAATGCATAGTAATGCCAAGGTAAAAGTCAGGTCATCTCAAATTAAATGTGCCAAACATGAACATCTAAGTTGTGCTGTGTGCCGAACATGCTGACAATATAACCTCACTCCAACAGGTGACTCGCTAGCAACAGCAGATGACCGTGCCATGGACGAGCCCAGCCAGCCTCCCCCCCCCCCGGAAGGTGAACCCGTGGATGCAGAGTCCCTGGTCTTTACAGTTGAGGAGGACCGACCTGGCCCCTCCGGCGTGCCCAGGACAGCCCATGCTCAGGCCCTCACTGACCCCACCACCACCACCATGACTCCCACAACAGCTGCACCTCCAACGCAGACCCCTGCAGCAACGACCTGGTTGGCAGCCACCTCCACCATCACCACCGCTGCCTCCAACACTGTCCCTGTGCCAGCAGTTGTGAATACCACCAGGCACACCGGGGATGCTGGGGGCGGTGTGCGGCGGCTGCGCCAGGCAACGCCACATGTCCGTGGCTTCAGGACAGGAGGGAGGCCAACTGGGGGACAGTCACAGGAGGACAATGAGACAGAGGCCCTGGACACCGTGCAAACTGTCCTTGGTGCATACCAGCAGAACCAGGGACAGATGGGCCAGGTCCTTGAAGTACTGCGGGAACAGCGCCTGCTGCAGAGGTCCATGGACACTCGCTTGGGACAAATTGCTGAGTACATGGGCCATCTTGTGGGTGTTCTGAGGGACACGCCTGCTGATCTAATAGCTGCCCGACCCCCCTGGCCAGCCGGATGATAGTCACACCACCTCAGCAGTGGCCACAGGGAGGGGTGAGTCACACTACAGCGAATCCTCAGACACCTCTGAGCATGCAGCAGGTTCACCCCTGGCAAACAGCAGAGGGGGCATCCGAAAAAGACCCCGGGACGATCACGTGGCACAGCACCGTGCCGTACCAGTTCCCGGAGCAACCGCTGATGTCACCATTGTAACACTGAGCATTGACTCCGTCGTAAATCAGAACCCACATTCCCACAAGGATGGGAGTGTTCTGTTGTACTTTGGAACTCTACCATTGTGTGTTCTACCCCAACCATCCGCGTACCATCACTTTCAACTTCACCCCTCAACTGTCACTCATTGTCAAATGAACACAACTCGCAACAGTATGCCTTGGGGTAAAGAGCATTTTCATTACAGTAAGTAGCCTGTTAACTCACATTCAATGTATCCGAAGATGTAAAAGCGAAAATCCATTGAGAGAGTGGAGGAACCTGGATGGACACAAGGAAATAACAGTGCGTTGACATATCATGGAATAACCGCAAAAGCACACCACTAGGCAACACTGTACAACATGCCTTCCAGAGAACACCGGCCAACACCATCAACATGGACAGTTGGGGGACTGGAGCACACGACTACACCCCCCAACACAGTTCACCCCTTAGCATCCTGGTAAGTGCAGTTCAACTGAAATGCGTACTTGTGTCACCGTTGTCGTGTGTCACCAAGGTTGGTGCAGGTCAGTGCTGTGATTCTCTAGACACATGTGTGTCGCGTTATCTTCCTACATCAGTAGAGGTAAGATACATTGTGATCGGTGTCTGCTGAGGAAGCTGCCACAATCCACTCGAGTCTCTGTACCTCTCCCTGCCCAAATCAGGTGAGACACTTCAGTCCCATGACAAGTAAGCATCATGACTGAACTGCATTTACCAGAATGCTAAGGGGTGGACTGTGCAGGGAGGTAAAGCAGTGTGCCCCCACCCCCCTAATAACATCAACATGGACATGACGGAAGTTGTCACAGATCATATAGCGCAGAACAATGAAATCCTTAGCAGTGTGCCCACAAGAGCCAGTATCACACCACATCCTGTCATGTGGACGATGGTGACATTGTCGCATTCACACACTCAAAGTCAAAGTCAAAAAGTAGCTTTATTCGATTTAAAAAATAAACCATAAAAGCACATATGTGATACACAGTTACATAAAAACATAAAAAATCAATTGAACTTGACCTTAAAATAAATACAACAGATCATAAAATTGGAAACCAGCATATTAGTTACACATAGATTTCCTGAACTTTATAACATTTTTCAAAAAAGTTACAACAGGCTTTATAAACATTTCATTATCCAGGATTTGTAGAATCAGAAAAGCTGCGCGACATTGTCTTAGACCCAGAGTTTTTAATACACACACTCAAGTACTGTTGCACAGGGCTTTTCATGTGACATGTGCGATTTATGCATGTTTACCCACATGAACACCAGTCCCTGACAACATACCCTCGCTAAATCTATTTTCCAAACGTACTTAGCTTCTCCTGCATGAGCACAACTGCTGCGTGCACAGGCCAGGCATCACGTTTATAGAAACTGTTGCACAACGTGTTCCTTTTGTGGCAATGTTCTGCTAACTCCCCCATATGTGATTGTGGATAGTCATTTGTGGCCTCACATTCCCACAGCGAAAGCATACTTCAATAAGTGTGCATGCACAATGGGCCTCTGTTTAGACAAGTAGTCGCTCCCACATCAGCCCAGAGACCTTCGAATGCCAGGTGTCTTGACCGTCCCGCGCGATTCAGTCACTGCTGAACACGGCACTCCCACTTTTTTCGAGGTGAACTGACACACCTTGGGGCCGATTCCGATCTCGGCCGGTAGGGCTCCGAATCGGATTCGGCTTAACCGGATCCGATTCGGAACCCTATTTCCCGACCGATTCGTACGCGCGCCCGGACGAGCGAGTACGATGCAAAATCGCCGACCGACTCGTCCGGGCGTCCCGACCGCTCCGACCGACTCGTTCCCGGGTCTAACCGCACCGACCGACTCGCTCGGACTCGACTCGCACCGCGCAATGGAGACGTTCCCCGGCCGGGTAAGTACGATGCGCGCCGCGAGCAGTCCGACCGAGCCGCGCACTCCGGCTCGATAGAGCAGTCGGAGCCGTACTTTGGGGGTCCGTGTCGGACACGGACCCCCCTGTACGCGTAGCTGCACGAGTCGCACACAGGGGGGACCCATGGGTCCCCCCTACCTGTGCGTGTACGGCGCGAGTCGCTTCGCCACGTACACGCTGTAGGGGGCGCACTTGTCCGCCTCGCAACCATTGAGTCAATGGGAGCCCGCGTACGCGTCGTACGACAGGCTCCCATTGACTTCAATGGGAGTCCGACCGACTCGAGTCCGATGGCATACGTGCGCATCGTACTCGTTCGGTCGGGCTGCACGAGTCCGATTCGGTCGGAAATCTCTCCGGGTTCGGCTCGGTCGGAGAGATTTCCGGCCCGAATCGGAATCGGCCCCAAATTGTTGATAGCGTCTGATACTGAAGGCCGTTGCACACTTTTTTCAGACTTGTGGGCTCTGGCCTTGTCCCTTCCTTTCATGCTTTTCCTGGAGTACCACCAGGTGTCATTCCTCAAAATTCCATACTGCATTTGGTGGTTTCAGATCATTACTTTGGCTGTACAGCTGAGCGCTGGTTCTAAGAGTGCTCTCACGCCATGTCTGACCGTCCTGTGGTCCAGGCCGAGCCCGGTCAGTTGCAACTATACCGTGACTGCATGCAGCTTCTCTTGGGATGTGTCCCATTGGCTGTGCTGCGCATCAGTTATAGGCTAACGTTCCACTATGCCTATTTCACCTGCGTGCAACCTGTCTTTTCCTGCAGAAGATGTCTGTTTAAGTGGGCCATGGATGTCTGCCTTCCAAACACATACCTTCCTGACCTGGATCATGAGCTGTGGGTGAGTCCTTTGTTGGTCCACGAGCAGGACTGTTTTGGTGAGACACGTTTATGGGATGCCTTTCAATGTGTCAGACAGGCTGACAGCTGCGCCTGTGCGTTTGTGCAATGGCTCCTGTGCCATGCCTACATCGAACCTCTCCCAGGTTGCCATGGGATGCTCCTTTCAACCTCGTGGTGCTAGGGGTACATCTGTTCCTTCATACTGCTGGATTGGATGGCAGTCCTTTTCGCTGAAGATGATTTGGATCGTCTTTTGGAACTGATTGCCTTCGAAGCTGCCTGTGCCTTCTTGGATTCATAACTACTTATCCGCAACAGGAACTGTTGGTGACAAATTTGATTTTCGTTTACCTTTCTTCACGCCTCCTGACAAGAATTGTCATCCAGCTCTCTGACTTTAGCCCTGTCTGCATTGGCTTTGACTATGCTGAGCTCTGCGGTCTGTTTCGCTTGGTACCACAGACATGAGCAAGTGGAGGCTGTCATCTGATCTTCGTGGACATTGTCGTCTGGCATGAGTCCGGCTTCCATTATGCAGCTGTAGCGCACGAATGTTACATGGCATAGTTGTTTTGCAAGTACCCAGGGCTCGAGTCGGGGGTACATGCAGGTACACGGCGTCCCCCCTCTTTTCACGGGGTGGACCCCGTCCCCCTGCCAAGAAGTTGGTCCCCACAGAAATATGCTGAACTTGTCCCGGTGTACTTTCCAGACACCGGGACACGTTCAGCAGCACCTGCACGATGACTGCTTTCCATTCCCAGCAGCAACGTGCAGGCAGCGAGGGAGCCTTTTATCACCTCCATCTGGGCCGAAGTAAAGGGGCCATCCGGCCTCCTTTTGTTTGTATATGCTGACTGGGGGCCGCCTTGAACCTTGCATTTAAATGTAGATGCCACAGAGGGAAACATAGGCACACAGCTTGCCTTCTCTTCACAGGTACTTAAGAGAGGCATGCTTTTGCCTTTGTTCTGTCCCTGTATATCAATGCAGACACTGTAAGACTGTCAGATGGGTTAGTCTGTCCCAGTATTTCCACAAATCATTTTAGTCGCACTATTTTACTTCTTTCATAGCGCTACGTCGTGACGTTGTGAGGTCATTTGCATTTTGTCTTACTTGGTCAGTCCCCCCACTTCTTTTTATAGGACTTGTGCCTTGCAAGTACCTTGTATATGTTTATCACATGAGAAGTGTCCGCAGAGCTTGTTCTCTGTGCGGTCCAGGAGTACTGTCTGAACATTCTGTCCGTGGTCAGAGAACATTGTCCCTTGTCATTCTGGTCTGGTCTGGCCCTAACACCCCAACTCAACAAAGTCTCACAGCTGCAAGAGGACACGGATCCCCTTTAGATGTCATGGGAAGGCGGGCTAGATGCCCCACACTTGGAGAATGATCCATCCAGTGATGAGAGCGACACAGCAAATGTGATGTAAATTTCACCATATATAGGCTGAGTAATGGGGTCTGCTGACAAAGCCCATAGACCAGGGACATCCCATACAACTCCTTCCTTCAAGGGGAGGGGGGATATGCTCGTGGGTCTACGTCCAGAGGGATTATTGATGCGACGTCTAGCTTCATGTTAAATGGATATGTCACTGTGGTTACTGGTTAGGTACTCATGCATTCTCAACCTGTTGTGGCACGTATGTTGCATGCTTTGACACTGTAGAAAAAACGTCACATTTCAAACTGTTTCTTGTCTTCAACTTATCTACTTGTGTACAGGCGCTTGAATGCCTCTGAGTGAGCAGGAGAGCTAGAGAGGCAGTATAGCAATTGTGTTCTGTGCGTAGGGGTACTTCGGGGTGCTCAGTCCCTGCATGCCCAAGTTCTCTAATCCTGCGCATAGTCCAGTATGTGAACAAAATCTCAGGAACAATTGTCAAAGTTCGTGACACAACAGCAAGGCACACAGACACAGTCATGGTCGCTCATTGTTAACTTACACTCTACGGAAGTAGTTGATGATGAACTGTTGACGCTGCTCAAGGCATTCTTCCTCACCACTGTCATCGTCACTGGGCATGTGTGGGTTGTGAGCGGGGGGATGGTGCTGTTCCGCCAGATGTAGCAGTCATGTGCCGAACCCGAATACTTTGCACACACGTGTGAGATGATCTGATCCGCCTGGCATACCGCTTGCACGTTTATGGAGTGGTAGTGTTTGCGGTTCCACTTGCCTGTGGTGGAACGAGGCCAATGTGGGTACCATCAATGGCTCCCATCAACATTTGGGATGCTTCCCATGCAGGCCCGGCTCCAGGAATTTCAATTTGGGTGGGCCAACGATGCATTCGGGTGGGCCACTGCGGGCCCGATTTGTCACTTATATCTCTCGCCAGGCCTGCTTCAGGGCCCTCCTTTATCTCTCCTCAGTTTCACAAGGGCCAGTGAAACGCATTCTTTTCTTCCAAAATCTCTTTCTAGATGTCATCACTCTCAAAAATTGTTTTTTCCATATAATGTCTTCCTGATGGGAGGAGGAGGTTTCCTGAGGTGGGAGTATCAGGCAAGTGACACTTCTCAGGCTCTCACTCATGCCCTCCTCCTCGGATTCCCTCACTGCCACCCTCGTCCAGCATCCCTCATCTCTCCATAGCCACTCTCTCATGTGCATTTCATTTGTTGTATAGCGCTACTGATATCAGTGTAGGGTGTGACAGTACTTTACATCACGCACACATTGTACAGAGACAATCAATCATGCAAGTATGTAAGTAAATCAGTCTACAGGGAATGTCACGAAAGCCAATGAGGATTACAAGGTGTGTGAATCACATGTCATCCATACTGGTGGGCAGGATTTTTAAGGGCGTTTGGTCTGGAGAAGCACTAACTCAGGATTTAATGCACACCCCAGTGGTTGGGGGTTGGCTTTGCTGATAAAGGTGTATATCTGCCCCAACAAACTCTTTATGGCAACATTCAAATGATGAAAGACTGGGGAAGTTATGACTATGTTACAACCCAGAAATAAAGCTAAGTTCTGACTATTAATTCAGGTTGTCATGCAGCTCTTTGATGACAGTTCCTAGGTCACTGTCCTATGATAGTATTGTGACTTCTGAACTGCAAGTTACACAAGTATCTCTGTGACAAAGTCAGTAGCCCACTGAGCTATCCATATCAAATGCAGTTTATCTGCATTTCAAAACTACCAACAGACAAAGGATTGGCATGATCATTAATCACCAGTTATCTGTACATTTTTATTCTTGGCTTACATCCGTGGAAGAGCCTTGATTAAGATACACAATATTTAAATGAAGTATACAGGAAGTATGTGTCTTGCTGGGCCTTCCCTGATGATTTTATGAAGAACAAATAGCCAGACATTCTCTCACCTGCTCGGTTCCTACTCACTGCCCGATCTGATAAGCAGCTGCAGTGACCAGGTAAGGTGAATCCGGAGAAATAAACGTTTCTTCTCCCGGTGGAATTGAAAAGGAGATATCCACACAGCAGAACGGTTAAGGTTACCTGGTGCAGAGGAGAGGATTTGTCCCCTTTGCCATGCCCATATTTTAGCTGCACGAGTAGGCGGGGACACAACCTACCTTTCTGAAAGGAGATGTGTGATTGGGGGTGCCTGTGAGAGAGGGCTCAGGTCCAATCCCGCAACTCCCAGAACAGGAAGGTAAACAACGTTCGGAGGAACGTTTCACATGAATGTGGCCATTTACTACTGGCCTTCGTGCCATCACTGCCAGGGCCACGGATCATGTTTGGGTGGGCCTGGCCCACCCGGCCCACCTGCTAGAACCGGGCGTGCTCCCAGGTCATAGAACTCCCTCTTCACACCTGCCAATTCATCCCTCCTCGGGAAGTGGACATGTCTGTCCTTGTAAAGCATCAATGCTGACAGGATGTCACGCACCACCATGCTGAACATGGGCTGTGACATCCCACCGGCGCTGGCCACAGTGTACTGGAAAGACCCAGTAGCGGAGAAATGCAGTGCAGCCATAACCTTCACTGTAGCAGACATTGCAGCCGGATGTATTCTTTTGGGCTTCACATGGGGCTCCAACTGGGCACATAGGTTCCGTAGTGTGCGGCGATCCAAATGGAATTTCTGGATGATTTTGATGTCCTCCATCGTCGCCAGGTCGGGGACAGGTCGTAGGATGGATGGTCTCGTCCTGCATATGTCAGGGTACACGAGCATGAGCTGAGTTATGGATGAAATGTGGGGAACAGCTTACGCAGAGACTCACACAACCACAACATTGAGAGGACTCATGGTCACGTGAAATGCGCAAGTGACCTGCATTCAGACGTTGTTTTTCTTCACTCACTCACCATACTGACACTACAACATCCAAAGAAGTCAATGTGTATGGCATATAGTACACTGCTACATCAAGGATGAGCTGCCCTGTGGTTAGATGGCACAGCACTTGTGTTTCCCAGTATCAGTGCTGAGTTGCATGTAGCTGCTGTCACTGCACGGGCGCAAACTTTAGTCCCCCTATTCACAACAACATTACAGTATGAGGGTAGTGAGTGTCATCTGGACAACGCAACATGGATGTGCAGCACGGGGGAAAGACACATGTGGACATCATGGGATCAGTCCTGCGTGAGTGTGTGAGGATTTAGCATCAGAGACATTGCAATGTTCACCTGAATGAGGCACAAATACACATTGATTGTGTATACATGCCCACATGGCTGCCAGTGTCCGATGATGTGGGTCAGAGCTATGTTTGTTTGTTCCACATGTGTACTCCTAAGATGTGTGTGAGAACATTTACAGGCAATGGCAGCTAGGCAGACTGCATGCCACACCAGTACGTGTGTTGGAAGTGCTAGGGATTACAAGTATGTCTGATTTGCAGAAAATGGACACCTTTAATTGTCTGCCTACATCACATGCCCTTCACAAGACCAGCCCTGGCCAAGAGACGCCAGTCAGATGTCAAGCGATGTTCACAGGTTAGATGTTTCATTGCACAACATTGGTACAGTGCGAGAGACCTTTGTCCTTTTGGACTCCTTCACCCATTTCAGTACATGTTGGCCATGAGGCATGACAATGTATGTAATTTCTCTCTCCTTTCTTAGACATACCATGTGTGTGATGACTTGGCTCAAAGGTCACACTCTCGCATACCTTCACAGTGTAGTGAGCATCTGGTCACTGTCCTGGTTGTTCTGATGTACCAGTCACCCCCAGAGGGCTGGCTTACCCCCCAACCCACAGCCACCCAGCACAGGCGTCACTGGACATGTGACCCTGCCAACAAACGGGCCGGACGCACGTGCCCTGGGCCAGTTCTCCCATACAAGTACTGTGTCTGTGTGTGTGGTTACTTGATATGCATGGGGGCCTCGTGGCCCACAACATTACACATAGGGTGCACCAATCACTTTAAGCAAATGAGTTGTGATGTGTGATGCAATTCGCATGGCGACAATGCAAATGCAGTATGTGTTTGCATGCACGGTAGCTGGCATCCACAGCGATGACACGTATTAACCCCAATTGAATGTTGCAGGATTGCGGTTGCAGCTTCCAGGCTGCCGCTGTGTGGCACACACTTTGCGAATGAGCCATCAGCCAATATGTACATTCGGTCGCGTTCATAATTTGATATTGCGGTGTGCACGCTCTGCAAATGCGGGGCTCGTCATTGGCCCCAATTGCCTTCAGGGGCACCGATGGTCACTCATGAGGATTGGGTGGGCCTCGCACTTTGCATTTGGCAGGTTGCCATATTCATCGTGGTGCCGCCACGCTTGCTGGGAGTTGTAGTTGTTCAGGGGTTGCATGCGTGGAGATGTTTGGTACGTACCTCTGCTGTTGTGCACGGCGGCGTCTTGTCTGCCTGCGGTGCAGCAGGTAGAGCAGCGGAAAGGCCTGTAGCGCAGGATCCATGGCGGCTCCGGTGGTTTAGATGGGTACTGTATCGGCTTTTCCACTCCGTTGTTGTGTTTCCGCCACGTGGTGGTTTTTGCGCAGCAGTGGGAAGGGCTGTCTGCAACATCGTAATCTGGTTGGCGGACGGAACATGTTTCCGCACGCCGGTCCTGCTCTATTGGCTCCGTCCGCCACCCTTGCGTACGCAAAAAACATGCAGAGCCTGACGGACTGTGGCAGACGGAAAATGGCCTCTGTTGGACCAGTGTAATTTGGTGGTCGCTATGACCGCACCTGGAGCGGGAAAATGGACGTTTTCCGCCACCGCCACCAGCGCGGATGGGCTTCCGTCTGGCATCGTAATGGGCCCCTTAGACTTTAGGTCTAAACTTAGGGGTCGATTACGATGGTGGATGGACTACAGTCCGTCCGCCATTGTGTCGGGGAGTGGGACCGCCCACCATGCATGCGGCGGTCCCGCCACAATGTTAAAAATGCATGTGGTGCATTTCACTGCACTACGTGGCAGGCACCACACGGTGCCTGCCACTTGGTGCAGTGAAATGTAGGGGGTGCCCCCCCAGTGCACCAACACCTCCCCCCAACACAAGGGGGGCCCGCAATGGGCCCCCAAAACCAATCTGCACCATCCTTTCCAAGGCGGTTTCACCGCCATGGAAAGGCTGGCTGAAGCCAGCATCCTAATTTGGTGGACGGTGCCTGCTAGGCACCGCCACCATTTTAGGGATGCAGGCCGCTCCATTGCCTATGGCGGTTCCGTGGTGGGCGGGCGGTCTTTACGCCCGCCACAGTCGCGGTCTGGATCTGCCCGCCAACCTAATCTGGCGGGTGGAGAATCCATGTTCAATGGCGGAGGATCACCACTGCTGGCGGTGGCGGTCCTTCCGCCATCATAATGACCCCCTTAGACTTTTGGTCTAAGTTTACCCCTATGAATCAGGCCCAATATTTCTTACCTTAAATTCGATATTCTTGGCCACGATATTCTTGCTGTCGATATTTCTGAATCACGATGTTTCCAACTCGATATTTGTGTAAGTCGACATTTCCAACTCAATATTCTTTCTCAACACCGTTTTTTTAAATTTTACTTCCTAACTGTAACCACTAACCTTTAACACTAAGGGCCCGATTCCGAAGCAGTTTGGAAATCATTCCGATCGAATCAGTTTGGGAATGTCCAACCGACCGAGTACGATGCATCCGGATGCTTCCAGATACGATTTGGTCAGACTCCCATTGACTTCAATAGGAGCCTATGTTCTGACCGAATGCATAGGCTCCCATGAAGAAAGGGGTGGCTGAGGAAAATCGGGCACCCTGTGGCTGGCACCCCCTGGTGCCTGCCGCACTATGCATGGCTGGTAAGGGGGGACCCATGGGTACCCCCAAGGGCCCGATTGGGAAGGCTCCGGATGTAGGGGGGCTCGCTACGGGCCCCAAAGTCTGATTCCAACTGCTGATTCGAGTCGGACGGCACGATTCAGAAAGGCTGTCCGAATCCATCATCGTAATCGGTCATTCGGAAATGCGGCCCGTAGAGACTTACGAGTCTGCTCGGTACGGCTCGGTCATTTCAAATGCCATCGGGTTCGGATTGGGATATTCCTAATGCCTAACTTGCATCGTACTCAGTCAGTTGGAAACCTTTCCGATTCAGTCGGAAAGACATGTTCCTGATCCAATTCGGTCGGAGCAAATGCCGTTAGGAGACTCCCTAACCACATCTGAATCGGGCCCTAAGTGTGTGAGTGAGTGCATGAGTGTCTCAGTGGGTGTGTGAGTGTCTGAGTAGGCTTGTAAGTGGATGCGAGAGAGTATGAGTGGGGCTGTAAGTGGGTTTATGAGTGTCTCAGTGGGTCTGTGAGTGGGTGTGTGAGTCTCTGATAGGGGTGGGTGGTAAACTCTTCTCCGCCTGTGAAGTTTGCGGAGTTTTGCCACTCCACACTCCAATTGGAATGTGGAGTTGGGCAAAAACTCAGCCAACCATCAGCAGAGTGGAGTTTGCTGCTGTGCTCACCCTTAGACTTAATCTCCCAACCAGTAGTGCTCCAGGAGGCCCCTTTCAGGAGTGGTTGAGAAAGGGGGCAGGGCCTCTGACGAGGTCTGAGCAATCTCATTGTGGGGGACTTACTTGTGGCACCAATAGGGGTTCTTGGTCACCAACGACCCTCAGCAACCAAGGGGACTTCATCCCCAACCAGTAGTGCACCAGGAGGCCCCTTTGCAGAGTGGTTGAGAAAGGGGTGGGCCTCCGATGAGGTCTCAGCAATCCCACTGTGGGGAACTTACTTGTGGCTGCAATAGGGCTTCTTGGTCCCCCCAACCCTCAGCTGCCAAGGGGACTTCATCCCCCAACCAGTAGTGCACCAGGAAGCCCCTTTGCAGAGTGGTTGACAAAGGGGGCAGCACCTCCGACAACATCTGAGCAAGCCACTGTGGGGGACTTATTCATGGCAACAATAGGGGTTCTTGGCCCCCAACAACCATCAGCAGCCAAGGGGACTTCATCCCCCAACCAGTAGTGTGCCAGGAGGGCCCTTTGCAGAGGGGTTGATAAAGAGGGCTGGGCCTCTGGCAAGGTAAGAGCAATCCTGCTGGGGGGGACAAGCTTGTGGCAACAATAGGGGTTCTTGGCCCCCGACGACCCTCAGCAGCCAAGGGGGTTTCATCCCCCAACCAGTAGTGCACCAGGAGGCCCCTTTGCAGAGTTGTTGAGAAAGGGGGCGGGGCCTCTGATGAGGTCTGAGCAATACTGGGGCATGGGGGTCCGCATGTCCCCCCCAATAATCTTTCTTTAGCCCCAGGAAGGTGGTGGTCCCTAGAGCTTAATGAGCCTCAGCGGGGCCCCGTGTGCTCCCTCCTTTTTTAAAACAATGCCCCCAGGGCCTGGCCCACTCGGGGGCTGTATTCAAAACAAGTGCAGGATCCCGCACTTGTTTTTTTAAATTTTTGCTGCAGATTTGGGGCTCTGTCACGTTTTTGTGGGAACATTTTTTTAAAAAGTGCTTTTTGGCCCTGTCAAAGTCCCTCTGGGACCCCATGGCCAGAGCTAAGGGGTCACGACATTCCTTCCCTGCTCACTTTTCTTTTTTTTAAATATTTTTTGTTGGACTTGACTGAAGCCAAGTCCCAAGATGGCTGCCAACACTTCCTGGTTGAAGTGTTGGCAGCCAATCAGATCTCAGCATGAGATCGGGAGGGTTCGCGAAGCCTTCGCATTCCAATATATACAAAATAGCTTTTTCTTTAATATCTCCCAAACTACTGAACGGATTTACACCAATATACAAAAATGTCGCTTTCTGGACCAACAGCTACCTTTCTGCCAAATTTGGTGTAATTGCAATCAGCTGTTCATGCTGTAGCCATATCTAAAACTACGATGGGAAATTGTATGGGGTAAAGGTGTTTTGGGACCCCATTATTTCTTGCCCCCTGCTTGACCGATTCCCATGAAAGTTTCAAGACAGCAACTGAAGTGAGTGGTAAATAGTTTTGAAAATTGCACAAAGATTCTTCAAACAGCACCAAAGGTACTGGCAAAACAAAAACACTCTGTCTATGGAAACAAAGTCCTAACTATAACTATCTACTGGTGACCACCAGTAGGTAGTTATAGTTAGAACCATGTTTCCATAGGAGAGTGTTTTTTGACTTGCCAATATCTTTGGCGCTGTTTAACAAATCTTCATGAAATTTTCCAGAAAAAAGTGCTCCTGTAAATCTTTTTTGCGCATGGAAAGTTTTGAGGCGATTCGTGAAGCAGGGGTTGAGAAACATGGGGTTCCAAAAAGGGTACATTTGCAATTTCTATTCCCATAGGACCTGTCAACACGTCTACAGTCCAAAGCACTGACTGAATTTCACCAAATTTGGCAGAAACATAGAATTGGTTACGCAGATCACGCTTTCAGTTATTTGGTGTAAATCCATTCAGTAATTGTTAAGAAATTAAAAAATTAAATTGTGATATCTGTGGCCACGATCATTTTGTGAAAAAGGATGAGCTTGTGCAGAGAAATGCAGAGTTCTGATTGGCTGCCAACACTTCAACCAGGAAGAGTTGGCAGCCATCTTGGGACTCAGCTTCAGAAAAGGGGGCGGCGTAGGAATACCATGATCCCAAAAAGTTGGTCCAGGTGTCCCAGAGGGACTCCAACAAGTAAAAAAAAATCATTAAAAAAACCCTGCAAAATAGCATTATTTGTGAATTTGGGGTACATTTTTTTTTAAAACAAGCGCAGGCTCCCTGCAAATGCGCTTCCTGGCACACTACTGGTTGGGGGATGAAGTTCCCTTGGATACTGAGAGTCATTGGGGGCCAAGAACCTCTCCTGATACCTCCAGTAAGTCCAGCAGAGCGCAATTGATGAGAGCTGGTTAGAGGCCCCACCCCATTTCTCCACCACTCTGCCAATGCACCTCCTGGCGCACTACTGGTTGGGGATGAAGTCCTCTTGGATGCTGAGGGACCTTGAGGGCCAAGAAGCTTTCCTGTTACCTCCAGTAAGTCCCACATGGCAGGATTGCTGAGCGCTCCTCCTAGGCCCTGTCCCCTTTCTCCACCACTCTGCAAACACACCTCCTGGGGCACTACTAATTGGGGGATGAAGTCTCCTTGGATGCTGAGGATCCTTGGGGGCACAAACCCTTCCTGTTACCTCCGGTAGGTCCCACCCAGTGGGATTGCTGAGAGCTCATTGGAGGCCCCGCCTCCTTGCTCCACTAGTTAGGAAATAGAATTTTAAAAATGTGAAATTCACTGAAAAAAACAAAGGTTACGGGGACGTTATAGTTAGGAAATAGAATTTTTTTAAAAATACAAAGTCATTGAAAAAAACAAAGGTTACAGGGACTTTATACTTAGGCTCACATTTCTGTGAGGAACCGTTGATGGGCAAGAAAATGACCCAAAACCTTTTTTTCCTAGTGTGATCATTCACAAATCCATTGTGATGCTCAGCGCAACCCCAAAATAACAATGTAGAGGATCAGCACTTTCAGCTGTACAATTGTAACAGACCCACCCAGACACTTATACACCCACTCACAGACCCACTCAGACACTCACACACCCACTCACAGACCCATTCAAACACTCACAGACCCACTCAGACACTCACATGCCTACTCACACACTGACTCAGACACTCACAAACCCACTCACATATCTACTCAGACACTCTCTCTCCCACTCATGGACTGACTCAGACACTCACATACCCACATACTCCCACTAAGACACTCACATACCCACTCATGGACCAACACAGACATTCACACACCCACTCAGACATTCACACACCTACTCACAGACCCACTCAGACACTCTCACATCTACTCACAGACCCACTCAGACACTCTCACACCCACTCACAGACCTACTCAGACACTCACACACCCCCTCAGGCACTCCCAAATGACTCACAGACCCACTCAAACACTCATATACCTATTCACAGAACCACTCACACAGTCACACACCCAGTCACAGACCCACTCAGATGCTTACACACCCACTCACAGACCCACTCAGATACTCACACCCACTCACAGACCCACTCAGACACTCACATACCCAATCACATACCCACTCAGAGACTCATACACCCACTCACAGACACACTCATGCACTCTCATACTCACTCACAGACCCATTCAGACACTCACACACCCACTCACAGACCAAGTCAGATACTCACACACCAACTCACAGACCTAGTCAGAGACTCACACACCCACTCACAGACCCACTCGGATACTCACACACCCACTCACAGACACATTCACACACCCACTCACTGACACATACAACCACTCACACACCCAATCTCAAAGGTTACAGGGACATTATAGTATGGGAATAAAAGTTTAAAAACCTTAGAAATTCACTACAAAAACAAAGGTTACAGGAGTATTATAGCTAGGAAATAACATTAAAAAACCATAGAAATTAACTGAAAAAACCAAAGGTTACAAGGACGATATAGTTAGGAAAAAGCATTAATGTTTTTCAGAAATTCACTGAAAAAATCAAAGGTTAATGGGACGTTATAGTTAGGTTCAGATTTTAAACACACAAAAGCATAAAAATTCGACGGTTATAATTACCTGAGCTAACTGTAACTTACGCCCCTTAATGCACTGCTTATGACCTTGCATATTACATCACTCATGACATAGTCAATGACACCATTGATGACATCACTGATAACATCTCAAATGACATCACTGGTGACATCACTGATAACATCATCCCGCAAAGTAAACTTCAATATACTTCATAAAATACCATTTAGAGTTTTTTAAAGTAAGAAGAAGACACAGGTGAGAGACATACAGCACAGAGCTCACTGTTAACCTTATCAACTACTACATTCACCTATTACCTAAGAGACAGTTCTCAGCAGATAGTTGTTTTTCTTCTGAACCACTACTCTAAACACTAATGAGCAAGTAATAGCTCTAACTACATAGGCTAGTCTACTGGAAACCACAACAACACCATTTGTGAATTTGGAAAGATGTTTTACTGCAAATGTCAGTTTGAGCAAACCACTACAACACACAACCAGTAGAGAGGTCTCAGTGGACAGGCCACTGTGTCACAACCCACTAGTCAAATTGTTCTTCATCCTGGACAAAGGTGTAAGGATTGAGGTAAGTCTGTTGTAAATGTCTACTACACTGCGCCATCACCCTAGAGAAAGGTGAACAGATTAATTTATTGCAAGATACTACTACTATACTGAGAACTATATTCAGCCATCATTGTGGAGTGTATTCCCAAGGAATAGCTTAGACTGTCGCAAAACACTACCGTACACATACATCATCGGGGAACATGTGTCAGTGTAGAAGCTAGTTTACTGATAAATAAAACACTTACTTTAAAAATGAGATTACATATCAGATGACATATGTTAGAAATAGTATCAGAAATTAGTAGTACAGAAAGAATACTAATTTAACTTTTGCAGCAGCTTAGTATATATCTTTAAGTCCCGAAAAACTTTTACAAAACACTTACACTCTCTGGATGATGTCATCAGTGATGTCATTTGAGATGTCGTCAGTGATGTCATGAGTCATGTAATATGTGAGGTCATAAGCAGTGCATTGTTGTGGCATAAGTTATAGTTAGCTCAGGTAACTGTAACTGCTGAATTTCTATGGTTTTGTGCGTGTACAACCTGAGCCTAACTATAATGTTCCTGTAACCCTTGGATTTTTCAGTGAATTTCAAAGGATTTTTAATTCAATTTCCTAACTATAACATCCCTGTAGCCTTTGATTTACTCAGCGAATCTATTTTAACAAAAAGTGGTGGTCCGTACCTGTTCTGCTCTCCTCTGGAATGATATTCAGAACAACAGGAAATACTTTATATATATATATATATATATATATATATATATATATATATATATATATATATATATATATATATATATATATATATTATCTACTGGCGGTCGCCAGTAGATAGTTATAGTTAGGACCTATTTTCCATAGGAAATCCGCAACATTCTATTTGAAATAACTTTTGCGCCAGTTGACGAATCTTCGCAAAATTTTCAAAACTTGTGGGGCGCTCCAGTCTGCTCCTATTCTGAAAGTCTCGGGGTGATTTGTCAAGTGGGGGCTGAGAAAAAAGGGGGGTCCCAAAACGTGTTTTCCCCATGCAATTTTCCATAGGAACCTTTCATCGCAGCTACAGCCTGAACTGCTGAACGGAATTACACCAACTTTGGCAAAAGGTAGCCCTTGGTTCAGTGTCATGCCTTTTGGTTAAATGGTGTAAATCCGTTCCGTAGTTCCTGAGAAAATCAAAAGTAAAACCACATATATATCTATGGCCGCGGAGGGTTCGCGCACCCTGAGCGCACCCTCCCGATCACGAGCTGTATGCTAATTGGCTGTCAACACTCCAAACCAGGAAGTGTTGGCAGCCATCTTGTTCCTCGGTAGAACTGAGGCACAAGAAAACAGGAAAAAAAATGCAAAAAATGCAAAAACGCAAAAAAGGGGCAGGGTAGAAACACCCTGACCCCCTAGGCCTGCTTAGGGGGTCCCACAAGGACCCCCAGGGCCCAAAATGTTTTTTAATTTTTTAAAAAAAATCGGCGGGATGCGTGCAGGCTGCGCGGATCCCGCCGTAAAAAAAAAACGAAGCACGGGCTCTCGCGCTTCGTTGTTATTTGGCCCCCGGGTGGGCCAAGTCCCGGGGGCATGCGTGGGTTAATAAAAAAATGGTAGGGGGGCCTCTAAGGCCCCCCCAAGCCCCGGGGACTGCCACCCCCCGGGGCTTTCAATTTTAAATCATGCGGGAGGGCACACAAAATTAAATTACCTGTGTGGGGGGCTGCAGCCCCCCACATGCCCCGGGGACTGCCACTTCCCCGGTGCACTAACAAAAGAAATGTGGGGGTCTGTTTCGGACCCCCGAAGCCCCGGGGACCACCACCTCCCCGGGGCTTTGCTAATGAAGGGAGGGGGGCCGCGAGGCCTCCCTCCTGGAGCCCTCCATGGCCCTGGGGACTGCCACCCCCAGGTCCGGCTCCTGCAGTGTCCCGGGGTGCCTACCCCGGGACACTGTAGTTTGCTATGACAGGACGGGAGCCTCGCGGCTCCCGTCCTGTCATAGCAAACTGCTTTGGTTCATTGAAGTGAGAGCAGGAAACCTGCTCTCGCTTCAATGAAGCAAAGCAGATTGCTTTTCCATAAGGGAGCTGCATGTCAGCAGCTCCCTTATGGAAAGCAATGCCGGCTCCCGCAGGACACGGGGAGCCGGCAGGACGGTGGGGGATTGGGGACCCCCACGGTCCACAACGAGTGGCCAGGCCCCGGGGATGGGGTCCCGGGGCCACTAGTGGCCCGGAGAGGGCCACGCAGCCCCCTCCCCAAAAATCAAAAATTAAAAAAAAAAAAAAAGGACGCAAAGGCCGACCCCGGGGGATGGGGTCCCGGGGCCTTAAATGGCCTGAGGAGGGGGGCCACACAGCCCCCCTCCAAATATATATATTTTTAAAAACAGTGGGCATGCCCCAGGGGATGGGGTCCCCGGGGCCAATAGGGGCCCAGGGAAGGGGGGCCACACGGCCCCCTTCCCGTTTAAAAAAAAAGAAAATGCTCAGGCCCCGGGGGATGGGTTCCCCGGGGCCAAAAGTGGCCAAGGGAAGGGGGGCCACGCAGCCCCCCTCCCATAAAAAAAAAGAAAAAAAAAAAAGACCGGCATTGTGCCGGAGGCCCCGCCCCCTCCCTGCAGCACTCTGCAAACGAGCCCCCTGGCACGTTGTAAGATGGGGAAGTAATTCCCCTTCAATACTGGGGGTCCCTGGGTGCTAACTAGCCCACCAGGAACCTCCAGTATGCACCAGGGAGCTGCGTTGCAGAGAGGTGTTCAGAGGCCACGCCCCTTTTTACACCTCTCTGCAACGCAGCTCTGTGGGGCTTACTGGAGGTACCTGGTGGGCTAGTTGGACCCCAGGGACCCTCAGGATTCAAGGGGACTTAATCCCCCAACTTAAAACACGCCACGGGGCGCTTTTGCACAGTGGTGAAGGGCGGGGCCTGAGGTGATATGTGTGCAAACATGCCCTGTGGCGCGTTTGAAGTTGGGGAATTAATTCCTCTTCAATCCTGAGGGTCCTTGGGGGCCAAGTAGCCCACCAGGTATGTCCAGTAAGCGCCACAGAGCTGCGTTGCAGAGAGGTGTAAAAGGGGGCGTGGCCTTTGAACACCTCTCTGCAACGCAGCTCCCTGGCACATACTGGAGGTACATGGTGGGCTAGTTGGACCCCAGGGACCCTCAGGATTCAAGGGGACTTAATCCCCCAACTTAAAGCACAGTGGTGAAGGGAGGGGGCGGGGCACATTATAGTTAGAAATTAGCATTTAAAAAACCTTTGAAATTCACTTAAAAAACCATAGGTTTCAGGCACGTTATAGTTAGAAATTAGCATTTAAAAAACCTTTGAAATTCACTGAAAAAACCATAGGTTTCAGACACGTTATAGTTAGAAATTAGCATTTAAAAAACCTTTGAAATTCACTGAAAAAACCATAGGTTTTAGGGACAGTTATAGTTAGTTGGACATTGCACTCGTACAAAACCCGTGAAATTCCCCCGTTATAGTTAGTTCAGCTAACTATAACTCGCGCCTCCTCAATGCACTGCTGATGACGTCACATATTACATCACTTATGACATGGTCAGTGACTATCACTGATGACATCACTGATGACATCATCCAGTGACTGTGTGTTTCTGTAAAGTTTAAATATGTTTAATATAAATAGGCAAAGGCGTATTGAAGAATAAGTGGGTGTATAAGTGTCTGAATGGATGATTGAGTAGGTGCGTGACTGACTCTACAAGTGAGTGATTAAACGTATCTTACTGAATGCATGGGTTAGTGACTAAACTGGGTGAATGTCTGTATCCGTCTGTCTGTTGGTGTGTAAGTGGATGCATGGATTTGCGAATAGCTACATCAGTGTCTATATGGGTTATTGATTGGTTCTCTGAGTATCTGTATGGGTGCCTGAGTGTTTGTGTGGGTGGGGTGTGTGTGACTCTGTACATAGATGTGTGAGTGGGTGATTCAGTGGGTGCATGATTTGAAGAGTGCATCTGTGATGGACTGCTTGGGTGGGTGAGTGTGTGTATGGGTGTGTTAGTCAGTGAATGTATATCTCAGTGGTACATGTGCGAGTAACTACATATGTAAAAGGCAGTATATATGTGTGTTAGAGTATTTAAAAGGCTATAAGTGAGAGTGTGTGATTGTGAGAGTGGCTGTATGGATGCGTGTGTGCTTGTATCAGTTATTGTATAAGAGCGTAAGAATGTGCTAGTATTTGTATGAGTAAGTGAGTTGGTGTGTGTATAACTGTATAGGTGAGTAAATGGGTGTGTGATTAATTTTTTGCATGACTGACTAGGTGTGTGAGTACCTCTATGGATGAGTGGCGGTGTGTGAATGTTTATATAGGTGTATGAGTGCATATGATAGTCCTGTACTGAGTGACTGTAAGTATGAGTGACTGTACGGGTGAGTGAGTAGATGTGTGTGTGTATACCTAAGAATCAGTGAGTGGGTATGTAGTTATTGGTATTGGAGTGTGTATGGTTTTGAGAATGGCAGTCTGTAATTTAGAGTGGGTGTATTAAAGGTTATATTAGGGTATGAGAAGATGCATGAAATTATCACATGGATGATGTCATCAGTGATGTCATTTGAGATGTCATCAGTGATGTCACTGACCATGTCATGAGTGATGTAATATGTGACGTCATCAGCAGTGCATTGCGGGGCGCGAGTTATAGTTAGCTGAACTAACTATAACGGGGGAATTTCACGGGTTTTGTACGAGTGCAATGTCCAACTAACTATAACTGTCCCTAAAACCTATGGTTTTTTCAGTGAATTTCAAAGGTTTTTTAAATGCTAATTTCTAACTATAACGTGTCTGAAACCTATGGTTTTTTCAGTGAATATATATTATCTACTGGCGGTCGCCAGTAGATAGTTATAGTCAGGACCTATTTTCCATAAGAAATTCACAACATTCTATTTCCAATAACTTTGGCGCCGGTTGATGAATCTTCGCGAAATTTTCAAAACTTGTGGGGCGCTCTGGTCTGCTCCTATCCTGAACGTTTCAGGGTGATTCGGCAAGCGGGGGCCAAGAAAAAAGGGGGGTCCCAAAACGTGTTTCTCCATGTTAATTCCCATAGGAAATTTTAGACACGGCTGCAGCCCGAACTGCTGAACGGAATTACACCAAATTTGGCAAAAAGGTAGCGCTTGGTTCAGAAAGCGATCTTTTTTTTAAATGGTGTAAATTCGTTCAGTAGTTGCGGAGAAATTCAAGAAATAAGAGTCAAAAAATCAATTTCCCATAGGAAACTTTATGCAAGGCTACAGCCCGAACTGCTGAACGGAATTACACCAAATTTGGCAAAAAGGTAGCCCTTGGTTCAGAGTCGTGCCTTTTGGTTAAATGGTGTAAATCCGTTCAGTAGTTCCTGAGAAAATCAAAAGTAAAATCACATATATATCTGGGCGGAGCCTAACCACACATGTCATTGTGAGATCTGATTGGCTGTCAGCACTTCATCCTGGAATTGCTGGCAGCCATCTTGGGACCAATATACATGATAGTACCCCATTGAAATGCATTGTAGTGAATCAAAGATTTTGAGGGTTACCAAAAGGAGAACTATAAAGGGTGATAACAGACTTTAGTTACATTAGAATTTATTTGTTGATGGTACCATACTAATTTCAGGAATTGTGGTGTGTTCTAAAGTGATTTTACCCTGTGAAAAACCTTCTGCTGGGATATCATGAATCATGTTTGAGAGAAAACTATTTTCACATGCTTGTCCCATAGAGTTTTGGAAGGTGCTCCAGAAGCTAAAATGAGAGCATATTTTCTGTAAATTTACATTATCTTTCTCAGTCATGTGAGAATGAAGTCTGACATTCTCAGTAAAACATGTACATCCAACAAGGGCAGAGACTGTCAGTTGATTCCTTTGTGTTCTACTGCAGCTTCCCAGAGTGTTCTAAAGAACAACTAGAGTGCTAACAGCCTTACTTATGACAAAAGTATGGCACACCTGAAGCCATCTTGATTGGAATAAACTGGTAACACTTAAAACATTTAATTTAAAAAAGAACAAAATGATGGGGTTCATTTTGTCATAGAAATTATGGTTAGTGCTGTAGAAAGAAAAATTAGGACATGTTTCAAGTGTGATCTCAAATATCTTCCTGTTATAGTTCAACAGGAGCAGCCTGCCAGTTGATGCCTTTGTGTTCTACTGCAGCTTCCCAGAGTGTTCTAAAGAACAACTAGAGCGCTAACAGCCTTACTTATGACAAAAGTATGGCACACCTGAAGCCATCTTGATTGGAATAAACCGGTAACACTTAAAACATTTAATTTAAAAAGGAACAAAATGAGGGGGTTCTTTTTGAAATAGAAATTATGGTTAGTGCTGCAGAAAGAAAAATTAGGGCATGTTTTAAGTGAGATCTCAAATCCTCTTCTATTTCATTAGAAAATTCTGACATGCAGACTGAAACAATCACTTTCAATACCAGCAGCAGACATCCAGTTAACTCCCTGGTGAGCAGTAGCTTTACTACAGTGATCTAATGAGCAACTAGAGTGCTAACATTCTGAATTTATGGCAAATGTGAGACACATCTGAATGCCTTCTTGATGGAATCAAAGTAAAAAACTGAAAGCATTTCCTACTGAGAAGACTGCAGTAAATGAGGAAATTAGGAAACTTCATAAAAAGAAGTCTTCCAAGATGACCACCAGAGAAAAAAGAGCCCAAATGTAGCACACATATTACCCAGATGTAGCCCACATATAGCCCAATGACAAAAGTGTGCAAAACACTTTTTATTTTTAGTTTTTTTGCAGTTTTATGTAGTGCAGACTGGTCAGGTATTGGAGCGTTGCATCTTAAAACATGACCCCCTACACTACAAAAACACCACTGCTCTACCCTTAACCCTAAAACACTACCCCCAGCATGACCCCCTACACTACACAAGCACCACTGCACTATCCTAAACCCTAAAACACTACCCCGAGCATGACCCCCTACACTACACAAACACCACTGCACTACCCTAAACCCTAAAACACTACCCCCAGCACGACCCCCTACACTACCCAAACACCACTGCACTAACCTAAATCCTAAAACACTACCCCCAGCACGACCCCCTACACTACCCAAACACCACTGCACTACCCTAAAACATGACCCCTACACTACACAAACACCACTGCACTACCCTAAACCCTAAAACACTACCCCCAGCACGACCCCCTACACTACACAAGCACCACTGCACTACCCTAAACCCTAAAACACTACCCCCAGCACGACCCCTACACTACACAAACACCACTGCACTACCCTTAATCCTAAAACACTACCCCCAGCACGACCCCCTACACTACCCAAACTCCACTGCACTAACCTAAATCCTAAAACACTACCCCCAGCACGACCTCCTACACTACCCAAACACCACTGCACTACCCTAAAACATGACTCCCTACACTATACAAACACCACTGCACTACCTTAACCTTAAAACATTACCCCCAGCACGACCCCCTACACTACACAAGCACCACTGCACTACCCTAAACCCTAAAACACTACTCCCAGCACGACCCCCTACACTGCCCGAACACCACTGCACTGCCCTAAACCCTGAAACATGAGCCCCTGCACGAACCCCTACACTGCCCGAACACCACTGCACTGCCCTAAACCCTGAAACACCACCCCAGCACGACCCCCTACACTGCCCGAATACCACTGCACTGCCCTAAACCCTGAAACACCAACCCTTCACGACCCCCTACACTGCCCGAACACCACTGCACTGCCCTAAACCCTGAAACACCACCCCCAGCATGACCCCCTACACTGCCCGAACACCACTGCACTGCCCTAAACCCTGAAACACCACCCCCTGCACGACCCCCTACACTGCCCGAACACTACTGCACTGCCCTAAACCCTGAAACACCATCCCCAGCACGACCCCCTACACTGCACGAACACCACTGCACTGACCTAAACCCTGAAACACTACCCCCAGCAAGACCCCCTACACTGCCCGAACACCACTGCACTGCCCTAAACCCTGAAACATCACCCCCAGCAAGACCCCCTACACTGCCCGAACACCACTGCCCTAAACCCTGAAACACCACCCCCAGCAAGACCCCCTACACTGCCCAAACACCACTGCACTGCCCTAAACCCTGAAACACCAGCCCCAGCACGACCCCCCACACTGCCCGAACACCACTGCACTGCCCTAAACCCTGAAACACCACCCCCAGCACGACCCCCTACACTGCCCGAACACCACTGCACTGCCCTAAACCCTGAAACACCACCCCCAGCACGACCCCTACACTGCCCGAACACCACTGCACTGCCCTAAACCCTGAAACACCACCCCCTGCACGACCCCCTACACTGCCCGAACACTACTGCACTGCCCTAAATCCTGAAACACCACCCCCAGCATGACCCCCTACACTGCACGAACACCACTGCACTGCCCTAAACCCTGAAACACTACCCCCAGCAAGACCCCCTACACTGCCCGAACTCCACTGCACTGCCCTAAACCCTGAAACACCACCCCCAGAAAGACCCCCTACATTGCCCGAACACCCCTGCACTGCCCTAAACCCTGAAAGACCACCCCCAGTACGACCCCCTACACCGCCCGAACACCACTGCTCTGCCCAAAACCCTGAAACACCAGCCCCAGCACGACCCCCTACACTGCCCGAACACCACTGCACTGCCCTAAACCCTGAAACACCACCCCCAGCACGACCCCTTCACTGCCCGAACACCACTGCACTGCCCTAAACCCTGAAACACCAGCCCCAGCACAACCCCGTACACTGCCCGAACACCACTGCACTACCCTAAACCCTGAAACACCAGCCCCAGCACGACCGCCTACACTGCCCGAAAACCACTGCACTGCCCTAAACCCTGAAACACCAGCCCCAGCACGACCCCCTACACTGCCCTAACACCACTGCACTGCCCTAAACCCTCAAACACCAGCCCCAGCACGACCCCCTACACTGCCCAAACACCACTGCACTGCCCTAAACCCTGAAACACCAGCCCCAGCAAGACCCCCTACACTGCCCGAACACCACTGCACTGCCCTAAACCCTGAAACACCACCCCCAGCAAGACCCCTTACACTGCCCGAACACCACTGCACTAAACCCTGAAACACCACCCCCAGCAAGACCACCTACACTGGCCGAACACCACTGCACTGCCCTAAACCCTTAAACACCACCCCCTGCACGACCCCCTACACTGCCCAAACACCACTGCACTGCCCTAAACCCTGAAACACCACCCCCTGCATGATCCCCTACACTGCCCGAACACCACTGCACTGACCTAAACCCTGAAACACCACCCCCAGCACGACCCCCTACACTGCCCGAACACCACTGCACTGCCCTAAACCCTGAAACACCACCCCCCTGCACGACCCCCTACACTGCTGGAACACCACTGCACTGCCCTAAACCCTGAAACACCACCCCCAGCACGACCCCCTACACTGCCCGAACACCACTGCACTGCCCTAAACCCTGAAACACCACCCCCAGCACGACCCCCTACACTGCCCGAACACCACTGCACTGCCCTAAACCCTGAAACACTACCCCCAGCAAGACCCCCTACACTGCCCGAACACCACTGCACTGCCCTAAACCCTGAAACATCACCCCCAGCAAGACCCCCTACACTGCCTTAACACCACTGCCCTAAACCCTGAAACACCACCCCCAGCAAGACCCCCTACACTGCCCGAACACCACTGCACTGCCCTAAACCCTGAAACACCACCTCCAGCACAACCCCCTACACTGCTTGAACACCATTGCTCTTCCCTAAACCCTGAAACACTAGCCCCAGCATGACCCCCTACACTGCCCGAACACCACTGCACTGCCCTAAACCCTAAAAACACCACCCCCAGCACGACCCCCTACACTGCCCGAACACCACTGCACTGCCCTAAACCCTGAAACACCAGCCCCAGCAAGACCCCCTACACTCCCGAACACCACTGCACTGCCCTAGACTCTGAAACACCAGCTCCAGCAAGACGCCCTACACTGCCCGAACACCACTGCACTGCCCTAAACCCTGAAACACCAGCCCCAGCATGACCCCTATACTGCACGAACACCACTGCACTGCCCTAAACCCTGAAACACCAGCCCCAGCACGACCACCTACACTGCCCGAACACCACTGCACTGCCCTAAACCCTGAAACACCAGCCCCAGCACGAACCCTACACTGCCTGAACACCACTGCACTGCCCTAAACCCTGAAACACCACCCCCTGCACCACCCCCTACACTGCCCGAAAACCAATGCACTGCCCTAAACCCTGAAACACCACCCCCTGCACCACCCCCTACACTGCCCGAACACCACTGCACTGCCCTAAACCATGAAACATCACCCCCAGCACGACCCCCTACACTGCCCGAACACCACTGCACTGCCCTAAACTCTGAAACACCACAACCCTGCACGACCCCCTACACTGCCCGAACACCACTGCACTGCCCTAAACCCTGAAACACCACCCCCGCATGACCCCCTACACAGCCCGAACACTACTGCACTGCCCCAAACCCTGAAACACCACCCCCAGCACGACCCCCTACACTGCCCGAACACCACTGCACTGCCCTAAACCCTAAAACACCACCCCCAGCACGACCCCCTACAATGCCCCAACACCACTGCACTGCCTTAAACCCTAAAACACTACCCCCAGCTCGACCCCCTACACTACCCGAACACCACTGCACTACCCTAAACCCTAAAATACCCCCCCCTGCATGACCCCCTACACTACCCAAACATGACTGCACTGCCCTAAACCCTCAAACACTCCCCCCAGCACGACCCCCTACACTACCCGAACACCACTGCACTGCCCTAAACCCTAAACACTCTCCCCAGCACGACCCCCTACACTACCCGAACACCACTGCACTGCCCTAAAGCCTAAAACACTCCCCCAGCATGACCCCCTACACTACCCAAACACCACTGCACTGCCCTAAACCCTAAAACACTACCCCGCATGACCCCCTACACTACCCTAAACCCTAAAACACTACCCCCACATGACCCCCTACACTACCCAAAGACCACTGCACTACCCTAAACCCTAAAACACTACCCCGCACGACTCCCTACACTACCCAAAGACCACTGCACTACCCTAAACCCTAAAACACGACCTCCTACACTACACAAACACCACTGCACTACCCTAAACCCTAAAACACTACCCCCAGCACGACCCCTACACTACACAAACACCACTGCACTACCCTAAACCCTAAAACACTACCCCCAGCAGTACCCCCTACACTACCCAAACACCATTGCACTACCCTAAACCCTAAAACACTACCCCCAGCAGTACCCCTACACTACCCAAAGACCACTGCACTACCCTAAACCCTAAACCACTACCCCCAGCACGACTCCCTACACTACCCAAACACCACTGCACTACCCTAAACCCTAAAACACTACCCCCAGCATGACCCCCTACACTACCCAAACACCACTGCACTACCCTAAACCCTAAAACACTCCCCCAGCACGACTCCCTACACTACCCAAACACCACTGCACTACCCTAAATCCTAAATCTACCCCCAGCATGACCCCCTACACTACACAAACACCACTGCCCTACCCTAAACCCTAAAACACTACCCCCAGCACGACCCCCTTCACTACCTAAACACAACTGCACAATTTGTTAGAGGCGTTGCAACGCAGGCCTGTGGTGCTTACAGGAAGTACCTGGTGGGCTAGTTGGGCCCCAGGGACCCTCAGGATTCAAGGTGACCTAATCCCCCAACTTAAAACGCACCACGGGGCGCGTTTGCACAGTGGTGAAGGGAGGGGGCGGGGCCTCAGGTGACATGTGCGCAAACACGCCCTGTGGTGCGTTTTAAGTTGGGGAATTAATTCCCCTTGAATCCTGAGGGACCCTGGGGGCCAACTAGCCCACCAGGTACCTTCAGTAAGCACAACAGAGTTGAGTTACAGAGAGGTGAAAAAATGTGCGTGGCCTCGGAACGCCTCTCTGCAACTCAGCTCTGTGGTCCTAACTGTAGGTACCTGGGGGGCTAGTTGGGCCCCAGGGACCCTCAGGATTCAAGGGGACTTAATCCTGCAACTTAAAATGCGCCACGGGGTGCGTTTGCACACATGTCAGCCCTGTAGCGCGTTTTAAGAGGTAGTTTTAATCCTCCTGCCCTATTATGTACTAGGGACTTACAGAGGAGGTCATGCTAATCACAGGGGTACCCCAACGCATAGTGTTCCCTAGTGTATGTAGGTGTTTTCACTGTATTCTAAGTGTCTTTTAGCATAGCACTGGCTCTGGTTAGTCAGAGTCAGTTACCACCAGTACCCATCTGAAAAAGTTGTGGGCACAGGATGATTTTGCAACAAGGCCTCTTTCTGCTCCTCTGTTGGTTCTTTCTGCACATCTTTTGCTTCTTCCTGCACTTTTCTTCGTCTTTGTGGACTTCTGTTGCTTCTTTCTGCATTTCTTTTGCTTCTTTCTGTGCGTTTTTTCTTCTTTCTTCACATGTCCTACCTCTGTAGGCATAGTTAGAAACTAGCATTTAAAAAACCTTTGAAATTCACTTAAAAAATCATAGGTTTCAGGCACGTTATAGTTAGAAATTAGCATTTAAAAAACCTTTGAAATTCACTGAAAAAACCATAGGTTTCAGACACATTATAGTTAGACATTAGCATTTAAAAAACCTTTGAAATTCACTGAAAAAACCATAGGTTTTAGGGACAGTTATAGTTAGTTGGACATTTCACTCGTACAAAACCATAGAAATTCCCCCGTTATAGTTAGTTCAGCTAACTATAATTCGCGCCCCACAATGCACTGCTGATGACGTCACATATTACATCACTCATGACATGGTCAGTGACATCACTGATGACATCTCAAATGACATCACTGATGACATCACTGATGACATCATCCATGTGATAATTTCATGCATCTTCTCACACCCTAATATAACTTTTGATACACCCACTCTAAATTGCAGACTGCCATTCTCAAAACCATACACACTCCAATACCAATAACTACATACCCACTCACTGATTCTTAGGTCTACACACACACATCTACTCACTCACCCGTACAGTCACTCATACTTACAGTCACTCAGTACAGGACTATCATATGCACTCATACACCTATATAAACACTCACACACCGCCACTCATCCATAGAGGTACTCACACACCTAGTCAGTCATGCAAAAAATTAATCACACACCCATTTACTCACCTATACAGTTATACACACACCAGCTCACTTACTCATACAAATACTAGCACATTCTTACGCTCTTATACAATAACTGATACAAGCACACACGCATCCATACAGCCACTCTCACAATCACACACTCTCACTTTTAGCCATTTAAATACTCTAACACACATATATACTGCCTTTTACATATGTAGTTACTCGCACATGTACCACTGAGATATACATTCACTCACTAACACACCCATACACACACTCACCCACCCTAGCAGTCCATCACAGATGCACTCTTGAAATCATGCACCCAGTGAATCACCCACTCACACATCTATGTACAGAGTCACACACACCCCACCCACACAAACACTCAGGCACCCATACAGATACTCAGAGAACCAATCAATAACCCATATAGACACTCATGTAGCTATTCGCAAATCCATGCATCCACTTACACACCAACAAACAGACGGATATAGACATTCACAGTTTAGTCACTAACCCATGCATTCAGTAAGATACGTTTAATCACTCACTTGTAGAGTCAGTCACGCACGTACTAAATCATCCATTCAGACACTTATACACCCACTCATTCTTCAATACGCCTTTCCCTATATATATTAAACATATTTAAACTTTACAGAAACACACAGTCACTGGATGATGTCATCAGTGATGTCATCAGTGATGTCATTTGAGATGTCATCAGTGATGTCATCAGTGATGTCACTGACCATGTCATGAGTGATGTAATATGTGACGTCATCAGCAGTGCATTGCGGGCGCGAATTATAGTTAGCTGAACTAACTATAACGGGGGAATTTCTATGGTTTTGTACGAGTGAAATGTCCAACTAACTATAACTGTCCCTAAAACCTATGTTTTTTCAGTGAATATATATATATATATATATATATATATTATCTACTGGCGGTCGCCAGTAGATAGTTATAGTTAGGACCTATTTTCCATAGGAAATCCGCAACATTCTATTTGAAATAAATTTGGCGCCGGTTGACGAATCTTCGTGAAATTTTCAAACTTTGTGGCCGGCTCCGGTCCGCTCCTATCTTGAAAGTTTCGGGGTGATTCGTCAAGTGGGGGCCGATAAAAAAGGGGGTCCCAAAACGTGTTTTCCCCATGCAATTTTCCATAGGAACCTTTCATCGCAGCTACAGCCCGAACTGCTGAACGGAATTACACCAAATTTGGCAAAAAGGTAGCCCTTGGTTCAGAGTCATGCCTTTTGCTTAAATGGTATAAATCCGTTCGGTAGTTCCTGAGAAAATCAAAAGTAAAATCACATATATATCTGGGCGGAGCCTAACCACACATTTCATTGTGAGATCTGATTGGCTGTCAGCACTTCATCCTGGAATTGCTGGCAGCCATCTTGGGACCAATATACATGATAGTACCCCATTGAAATGCATTGTAGTGAATCAAAGATTTTGAGGGTTACCAAAAGGAGAACTATAAAGGGTGATAACAGACTTTAGTTACATTAGAATTCATTTGTTGATGGTACCATACTAATTTCAGGAATTGTGGTGTGTTCTAAGGTGATTTTACCCTGTGAAAAACCTTCTGCTGGGATATCATGAATCATGTTTGAGAGAAAACTATTTTCACATGCTTGTCCCATAGAGTTTTGGAAGGTGCTCCAGAAGCTAAAATGAGAGCATATTTTCTGTAAATTCACATTATCTTTCTCAGTCATGTGAGAATGAAGTCTGACATTCTCAGTAAAACATGTACATCCAACAAGGGCAGAGACTGTCAGTTGATTCCTTTGTGTTCTACTGCAGCTTCCCAGAGTGCTCTAAAGAACAACTAGAGTGCTAACAGCCTTACTTATGACAAAAGTATGGCACACCTGAAGCCATCTTGATTGGAATAAACTGGTAACACTTAAAACATTTAATTTAAAAAAGAACAAAATGATGGGGTTCATTTTGTCATAGAAATTATGGTTAGTGCTGTAGAAAGAAAAATTAGGACATGTTTCAAGTGTGATCTCAAATATCTTCCTGTTATAGTTCAACAGGAGCAGCCTGCCAGTTGATGCCTTTGTGTTCTACTGCAGCTTCCCAGAGTGTTCTAAAGAACAACTAGAGCGCTAACAGCCTTACTTATGACAAAAGTATGGCACACCTGAAGCCATCTTGATTGGAATAAACCGGTAACACTTAAAACATTTAATTTAAAAAGGAACAAAATGAGGGGGTTCTTTTTGAAATAGAAATTATGGTTAGTGCTGCAGAAAGAAAAATTAGGGCATGTTTTAAGTGAGATCTCAAATCCTCTTCTATTTCATTAGAAAATTCTGACATGCAGACTGAAACAATCACTTTCAATACCAGCAGCAGACATCCAGTTAACTCCCTGGTGAGCAGTAGCTTTACTACAGTGATCTAATGAGCAACTAGAGTGCTAACATTCTGAATTTATGGCAAATGTGAGACACATCTGAATGCCTTCTTGATGGAATCAAAGTAAAAAACTGAAAGCATTTCCTACTGAGGAGACTGCAGTAAATGAGGAAATTAGGAAACTTCATAACAAAGAAGTCTTCCAAGATGGCCACCAGAGAAAAAGAGCCCAAATGTAGCACAAATATTACCCAGATGTAGCCCACATATAGCCCAATGACAAAAGTGTGCAAAACACTTTTTATTTTTAGTTTTTTTGCAGTTTTATGTAGTGCAGACTGGTCAGGTATTGGAGCGTTGCATCTTACAACATGACCCCCTACACTACAAAAACACCACTGCACTACCCTAAACCCTAAAACACTACCCCCAGCACGACCCCTTACACTACACAAGCACCACTGCACTATCCTAAACCCTAAAACACTACCCCCAGCATGACCCCCTACACTACACAAACACCACTGCACTACCCTAAACCCTAAAACACTACCCCCAGCACTACCCCCTACACTACCCAAAACCCACTGCACTAACCTAAATCCTAAAACACTACCCCCAGCACGACCCCCTACACTACCCAAACACCACTGTACTAACCTAAAACATGACCCCCTACACTACACAAACACCACTGCACTACCCTAAACCCTAAAACACTACCCCCAGCACGACCCCCTACACTACACAAGCACCACTGCACTACCCTAAAACACTACCCCCAGCACGACACCCTACACTACACAAACACCACTGCACTACCCTAAACCCTAAAACACTACCTCCAGCACGACCCCCTACACTACCCAAACACCACTGCACTACCCTAAAACATGACCCCGTACACTACACAAACACCACTGCACTACCCTAAACCCTAAAACACTACCCCCAGCACGACACCCTACACTACACAAGCACCACTGCACTACCCTAAACCCTAAAACACTACCCCCAGCACGACCCCCTACACTGCCCGAACACCACTGCACTGCCCTAAACCCTGAAACACCAGCCCCTGCACGACCCCCTACACTGCTGGAATACCACTGCACTACCCTAAACCCTGAAACACCACCCCCAGCACGACCCCCTACACTGCCCGAACACCACTGCACTGCCCTAAACCCTGAAACACCACCCCCTTCACGACCCCCTACACTGCCCGAACACCGCTGCACTGCCCTAAACCCTGAAACACCACCCCCAGCACGACCCCCTACACTGTCCGAACACCACTGCACTGCCCTAAACCCTGAAACACTACCCCCAGCAAGACCCCCTATACTGCCCGAACACCACTGCACTGCCCTAAACCCTGAAACATCACCCCCAGCAAGACCCCCTACACTGCCTGAACACCACTGCCCTAAACCCTGAAACACCACCCCGCACGACCCCCTACACTGCCTGAACACCACTGCACTGCCCTAAACCCTGAAACACCAGCCCCAGCACGACCGCCTACACTGCCCGAACACCACTGCACTGCCCTAAACCCTGAAACATCAGCCCCAGCACGACCCCCTACACTGCCCGAATACCACTGCCCTAAACCGTGAAACACCAGCCCCAGCACGACCCCCTACACTGCCCGAACCCCACTGCACTGCCCTAAACCCTGAAACACCAGCCCCAGGCCGACCCCCTACACTGCCCGAACACCACTGCACTGCCCTAAACCCTGAAACACCACCCCCAGCACGACCCCCTACACTGCCCGAACACTACTGCACTGCCCTAAACCCTGAAACACCACCCCCAGCACGACCCCCTACACTGCACGAACACCACTGCACTGCCCTAAACCCTGAAACACCACCCCCTGCACCACCCCCTACACTGCCTGAACACCACTGCCTTAAAACCCTGAAACACCACCCCCAGCAAGATCCCCTACACTGCCCGAACACCACTGCACTGCCCTAAACCCTGAAACACCACCTCCAGCACAACCCCCTACACTGCCTGAACAACATTGCTCTGCCCTAAACCCTGAAATACTAACCCCAGCACGACCCCCTACACTGCCCAAACACCACTGCACTGCCCTAAACCCTGAAACACCACCCCCAGCATGACCCCCTACACTGCCCGAACACCACTGCACTGCCCTAAACGCTGAAACACCAGCCCCAGCATGACCACCTACTCTGCCCGAACACCACTGCACTGCCCTAAACCCTGAAACACCAGCCGCAGCACGACCCCTACACTGCCCGAACACCACTGCACTGCCCTAAACCCTGAAACACCAGCCCCAGCACGATCCCCTACACTGCCCGAACACCACTGCACTGCCCTAAACCCTGAAACACCACCCCCTGCACGACCCCCTACACTGCCCGAACACCACTGCACTGCCCTAAACCCTGAAACACCACCCCCTGCACCACCCCCTACACTGCCCGAACACCACTGCACTGCCCTAAACCCTGAAACACCACCCCCTGCACCACCCCCTACACTGCCCGAACACCACTGCACTGCCCTAAACCCTGAAACAGCACCCCCAGCACGACCCCCTACACTGCCCAAACACCACTGCACTGCCCTAAACCCTGAAACACCACAACCCTGCACGACCCCCTACACTGCCCGAACACCACTGCACTGCCCTAAACCCTGAAACACCACCCCCATCACGACCCCCTTTACTGCCCGAACACCACTGCACTGCCCCAAATCCTGAAACACCACCCCCAGCACGACCCCCTACACTGCCTGAACACCACTGCCCTAAACCCTGAAACACCACCCCCGCACGACCCCTACACTGCCCGAACACCACTGCACTGCCCTAAACACTGAAACACCACCCCCTGCATGACCCCCTACACTGCCCGAACACCACTGCACTGCCCTAAACCCTGAAACACCACCCCCAGCACAACCCCCCACACTGCCCGAACACCACTGCACTGCCCTAAACCCTAAAACACCACCCCCAGCACGACCCCCTACACTACCCGAACACCAATGCACTACCCTAAACCCTAAATTACTCCCCCCCAGCATGACCCCCTACACTACCCGAACATGACTGCACTGCCCTAAACCCACAAACACTCCCCCAGCACGACCCCCTACACTACCCGAACACCACTGCACTGCCCTAAACCCTAAAACACTCCCCCAGCACGACCCCTACACTACCCGAACACCACCGCACTGCCCTAAACCCTAAAACACTCCCCCAGCACGACCCCCTACACTACCCAAACACCACTGCACTCCCCTAAACCCTAAAACACTACCCCCGCATGACCCCTACACTACCCAAACACCAATGCACTACCCTAAACCCTAAAACACTACCCCCGCACGACCCCTACACTACCCAAAGACCACTGCACTACCCTAAACCCTAAAACACTACCCGCACGACTCCCTACACTACCCAAAGACCACTGCACTACCCTAAACCCTAAAACACGACCTCCTACACTACAAAAACACCACTGCACTACCCTAAACCGTAAAACACTACCCCCAGCATGACCCCCTACACTACACAAACACCACTGCACTACCCTAAACCCTAAAATACTACCCCCAGCACGAACCCCTACATTACCCAAACACCACTGCACTACCCTAAACCCTAAAACACTACCCCCAGCAGTACCCCCACTGCCCAAACACCACTGTACTACCCTAAACCCTAAAACACTACCCCCAGCAGTACCCCCTACACTACCCAAACACCATTGCACTACCCTAAACCCTAAAACACTACCCCCAGCAGTACCCCTACACTACCCAAACACCACTGCACTACCCTAAACCCTAAACCACTACCCCCAGCAGTACCCCCTACACTACCCAAACACCATTGCACTACCCTAAACCCTAAAACACTACCCCCAGCAGTACTCCCTACACTACCCAAACACCACTGCACTACCCTAAACCCTAAACCACTACCCCCAGCATGACCCCCTACACTACCCAAACACCACTGCACTACCCTAAACCCTAAAACACTACCCCCAGCACGACCCCCTACACTACCCAAACACCACTGCACTACCCTAAACCCCAAAACACTCCCCCCAGCATGACTCCCTACACTACCCAAACACCACTGCACTACCCTAAACCCTAAAACACTACCCCCAGCACGACCCCCTTCACTACCTAAACACAACTGCTCAATTTGTTACAGGCATTGCAACGCAGGCCTGTGGTGCTTACTGGAAGTACCTGGTGGGCTAGTTGGGCCCCAGGGACCCTCAGGATTCAAGGTGACCTAATCCCCCAACTTAAAACGCGCCATGGGGTGCGTTTGCACAGTGGTGAAGGGAGGGGGCGCGGCCTCAGGTGACATGTGCACAAACAGGCCCTGTGGTGCGTTTTAAGCTGGGGAATTAATTCCCCTTGAATCCTGAGGGACCCTGGGGGCCAACTAGCCCACCACGTACCTTCAGTAAGCACAACAGAGTTGCGTTGCAGAGAGGTAAAAAAGGTGCGTGGCCTCGGAACGCCTCTCTGCAACTCAGCTCTGTGGTCCTAACTGTAGGTACCTTGGGGGCTAGTTGGGCCCCAGGGACCCTCAGGATTCAAGGGGACTTAATCCCGCAACTTAAAACGCACCACGGGGCGCGTTTGCACACATGTCACCTCAGGCCCCCTCCCTTCACCACTGTGCAAACGCGCCCTGTAGCGCGTTTTAAGAGGTAGTTTTAATCCCCCTGCCCTATTATGTACTAGGGACTTACAGAGGAGGTCATGCTAATCACAGGGGTACCCCAACGCATAGTGTTCCCTAGTGTATGTAGGTGTTTTCACTGTATTCTAAGTGTCTTTTAGCATAGCACTGGCTCTGGTTAGTCAGAGTCAGTTACCACCAGTACCCGTCTGAAAAAGTTGTGGGCACAGGATGATTTTGCAACAAGGCCTCTTTCTGCTCCTCTGTTGGTTCTTTCTGCACATCTTTTGCTTCTTCCTGCACTTTTCTTCGTCTTTGTGGACTTCTGTTGCTTCTTTCTGCATTTCTTTTGCTTCTTTCTGTGCGTTTTTTCTTCTTTCTTCACATGTCCTACCTCTGTAGGCATAGTTAGAAACTAGCATTTAAAAAACCTTTGAAATTCACTTAAAAAATCATAGGTTTCAGGCACGTTATAGTTAGAAATTAGCATTTAAAAAACCTTTGAAATTCACTGAAAAAACCATAGGTTTCAGACACGTTATAGTTAGAAATTAGCATTTAAAAAACCTTTGAAATTCACTGAAAAAACCATAGGTTTTAGGGACAGTTATAGTTAGTTGGACATTTCACTCGTACAAAACCATAGAAATTCCCCCGTTATAGTTAGTTCAGCTAACTATAACTCGCACCCATAATGCACTGCTGATGACGTCACATATTACATCACTCATGACATGGTCAGTGACATCACTGATGACATCTCAAATGACATCACTGATGACATCACTGATGACATCATCCATGTGATAATTTCATGCATCTTCTTACACCCTAATATAACTTTTGATACACCCACTCTAAATTACAGACTGCCATTCTCAAAACCATACACACTCCAATACCAATAACTACATACCCACTCACTGATTCTTAGGTCTACACACACACACATCTACTCACTCACCCGTACAGTCACTCATACTTACAGTCACTCAGTACAGGACTATCATATGCACTCATACACCTATATAAACACTCACACACCGCCACTCATCCATAGAGGTACTCACACACCTAGTCAGTCATGCAAAAAATTAATCACACACCCATTTACTCACCTATACAGTTATACACACACCAGCTCACTTACTCATACAAATACTAGCACATTCTTACGCTCTTATACAATAACTGATACAAGCACACACGCATCCATACAGCCACTCTCACAATCACACACTCTCACTTATAGCCATTTAAATACTCTAACACACATATATACTGCCTTTTACATATGTAGTTACTCGCACATGTACCACTGAGTTATACATTCACTCACTAACACACCCATTCACACACTCACCCACCCAAGCAGTCCATCACAGATGCACTCTTGAAATCATGCACCCAGTGAATCACCCACTCACACATCTATGTACAGAGTCACACACACCCCACCCACACAAACACTCAGGCAGCCATACAGATATTCAGAGAACCAATCAATAACCCATATAGGCACTGCTGATGACGTCACATATTACATCATTCATGACATGGTCCGTGACATCACTGATGACATCTCAAATGACATCACTGATGACATCACTGATGACATCATCCAGTGACTGTGTTTTTCTTTAAAGTTTAAATATGTTTTATATATATGCTAAGGTGTTTTGAAGAATGAGTGAGTGTATAAGTGTCAGGATGGAGGATTTAGTAGGTGCGTGACTGACTGTATAAGTGAGTGATTAAATGTGTCTTACTGAATGCATGGGTTAGTGACTAAACTGTGTGAATGTCTGTATCAGTCTGTCTGTTGTTGTGTAAGCTGCTGCATGGGTTGGTCAGCAGCTACATCAGTGTCTATATGGGTTATGGATTGGTTGCCTGAGTATTTGTATGGGTGCCTGAGTGTGTGTGTGGGTGGGTGGGAGGTGTGTTACTGTGCATAGATGTGTGAGTGGTTGATTCACTGGGTGTATGGGTTCAAGAGTGCATGTGCAAACAGCTGTATGGGTGGGTGAGTGTGTGTTTGGGTGTGTTGGTGAGAGAATGGATGTCTCAGTGGTACATGTCCAAGTAACTACTTATGTAAAAGGCAGTGTATGTGAGAGTTGGAGTATATAAATGACTATACGTGAGAGTCAGTGATTGTGAGAGTGGCTGTATGGATGAGTGTGTACCAGTAAGTATCAGTGATTGTATAAGAGAGTAAGTATGCGTTTGTTTCTGTATGAATAAGTGATGTGGTGTGTGTATAACTGTATACGTGAGTAAATGGAAGTGTGATTGATTGTTTGCATGACTGACTAGGTGTGTGAGTAACTCTGGATGAGTGGTGGTGTGTGAGTGTCTGTATAGGTGTATGAGTGCATATGATATTGTTGTATTGATGAGTGACTGCATGTATGAGTGATTGTATGGGTGAATGAGTGCATGTGTGTGTTGACGTAGGAATCAGTGAGTGCATATGTAGTAACTGGTGTTGGTGTGTCTTTGGTTTCAAAAATGGTAGTCTGTATTTTACAGTGGGTGTACTAAAGGTTATATTAGGGTGTGAGGAGGTGCATCAGATTTTCAAGTGGATGATGTCATCAGTGCTGTCATCAGTGATGTCATTTGAGATGTCATCAGTGATGTCATCAGTGATGTCACTGACCATGTCATGAATGATGTCATATGTGACATCATCAGCAGTGCATTGCGGGTGCACGAGTTATAGTTAGCTGAACTAACTATAACGGGGGAATTTCTATGGTTTTGTACGAGAGAAATGTCCAACTAACTATAACGACCCTAACACCTATGGTTTTTTTCAGTGAATATATATATATATATATATATTATCTACTGGCGGTCGCCAGTAGATAGTTATAGTTAGGACCTATTATCCATAGGAAATCCGCGACATTCTATTTAAAATAACTCTTGCGCCGGTTGACGAATCTTTGCGAAAGTTTCCAACTTGTTGTGGAGCTCTGCTCCGCTCCTACCCTGAAAGTCTCGGGTTGATTCGTCAAGCGGGGGCTGAGAAAAAAGGGGGGTCCCAAAACGCGTTTTCCCCATTCATTTTTCCATAGGAACCTTTAGTCACAGCTACAGCCCGAACTGCTGAACGGAATTACACCAAATTTGGCAAAGAGGTAGCCCTTGGTTCAGACTGGTGCCTTTTGCTTAAATGGTGTAAATCCGTTCAGTAGTTCCTGAGAAAATCAAAAGTAAAGTCACATATATATCTATGGCCGAGTAGGGTCCGCGTACCCTCAGCGCACCCTGCGCGCACCGTCCTGATCACGAGCTGCATGCTAATTGGCTGTCAGCTGGCTGTCAACACTCCAAACCAGGAAGTGTTGGCAGCCATTTTGTCCCTCGGTAGAACCGAGGCACAAAAACAAGGGCGCAAAACGCACAAAGGGGGCAGCGTAGAAACACCCTGACCCCCTAGGCCTGCTCAGGGGGTCCCACAAGGACCCCCTGGGCAGAAAAAAGCATTTTATTTTTTTTTTAAATCGGCAGGATGCGCTCAGGATGTGCGGATCCCGCCGAGAAAAAAAAAGAGAAACAAGTGCGCAAAACGCACAAAGGGGGCAGGGTAGAAACACCCTGACCCCCTAGGTCTGCTCAGGGGGTCTCACAAGGACCCCCTGGGCAGAAAAAAGCATTTATTTTTTTTTAAAATCGGCGGGATGCGCTTAGGGTGCGCAAATCCCGCCGAAAAATAAAAAAATCGAAGCGCGGTCTCCCGCGCTTCGATGTTAATTTGCCCCTGGGTGGGCCAAGTCCCGGGGGCATGGTTGGGGGGGTTTAAATTTAATGTGGGGGGCCTCTAAGGCCCCCCAAGCCCCGGGGACCACCACCCCCCGGGGCTTTGAAAAAATAATGGTGCGGGAGGGCTCTTGGCCCTCACGCAGCCCCGGGGACCGCCAACCCCCGGGGCTTCTTTTTTTAAAAAAATTTTTGACCTGTGTGGGGGGGCCCCAGCCCCCCCACAAGCCCCGGGGACCGCCACCTCCCCGGGGCACTAAAGATTTGAATATGGGGGTCCGTTACGGACCCCCAAAGCCCAGGGGACCACCACCTCCCCGGGGCTGTGCACTGGATGGGAGGGGGGCTGCGCGGCCCCCCTCCTGGAGCCCTTGATGGCCCTGGGGATTGCCACCCCCCAGGGCCGGCTCCTGCAGTGTCCCGGGTGCCTACCCCGGGACACTGTAGTTTGCTATGACAGGACGGGAGCCTCGCGGCTCCCGTCCTGTCATAGCAAACTTAGTTTGCATTTTGAAAGAGAGAGCAGGAAACCTGCTCTCTCTTTCAAAATGCAAACCAATTGCTTTCCACATGGGGAGCAGCATGTTAGCTGCTCCCCATGTGGAAAGCAATGCCGGCTCCGTAGGACACGGGGAGCCGGCTGGGACTGTGGGGGGATTGGGGACCCCCACAGTCCCCAACCAGAGGCCAGGCCCCGGGGGATGGGGTCCCGGGGCCATAAGTGGCCAGGGAGGGGGGCCACGCAGCCCCCCTCCCCAAATTTTAAAACATTTTTTAAAAAAAGGGCAAGGCCGGCCCCGGGGGATGGGGTCCCCGGGGCCTTAAATGGCCTGAGGAGGGGGGCCACGCAGCCCCCCTCCAAATTAAAAAAATAAAAATTGAGGGCATGCCCGGGGGATGGGGTCCCGGGGCCAATACAAGCCCAGGGAAGGGGGCCATGCGGCCCCCTTCCCGTTTTTTTAAATTTAAAAATAAAATAAAATGCTCAGGCCCCGGGGGATGGGGTCCCCGGGGCCAAAAGTGGCCAAGGGAAGGGGGCCACGCAGCCCCCTCCCAATCAAAAAAAAAAAAAAGAGCGCATCGTGCCGGAGGCCCCGCCCCCTCCCTGCAGCAGTCTGCAAACGCGCCCCCTGGCGCGTTTTGAGAAGGGGAAGTAATTCCCCTTGAATACTGGGGGTCCCTGGGGGCAAACTAGCCCACCAGGAACCTCCAGTATGCGCCAGGGGGCTGCGTTGCAGAGAGGTGTACAGAGGCCACGCCCCTTTTTACACCTCTCTGCAACGCAGCTCTGTGGCGCTTTTTGGAAGTACATGGTGGGCTAGTTGGACTCCAGGGACCCTCAGGATTCAAGGGGACTTAATCCCCCAACTTAAAACGCGCCACGGGGCGCGTTTGCACAGTGGTGAAGGGAGGGGGCGGGGCTTCAGGTGACATGTGTGCAAACAGGCCCTGTGGCGTGTTTTAAGATGGGGAATTAAATCCCCTTCAATCCTGAGGGTCCCTGGGGGCCAACTAGCCCAACAGGTACGTCCAGAAAGCGCCACAGAGCTGCGTTGCAGAGAGGTGTAAAGGGGTGTGGCCTCTGTACACGTCTCTGCAACGCAGCCCCTGGCGCATACTGGAGGTTCCTGGTGGGCTAGTTGGCCCCCAGGGACCCTCATGATTCAAGGGGACTTAATCCCCCAACTTAAAACGCGCCACGGGCGCGTTTGCACAGATGTCACCTCAGGCCCCGCCCCCTCCCTTCACCATTGTGCAAATATTCCTCTAAAATCAGCCGAACTACGAATTCCGATTTACTCACCTGTTATCAGGAGAGAACCCAGTGCTGCATCTTTTAGCCCAGCACTGATCCTGAAAAGTAATTTTAACCGTACTTACCAGTAACTTGAATTTCCTTCCATAGGATATCATTGCCTGCTTTTTGCTGAAAAAGTTTCGAAGTGTTGATTTTTGAAACATACAAATATTCCTCTAAAATCAGCCGAACTACGAATTCCGATTTACTCACCTGTTATCAGGAGAGACCTCAGTGCTGCATCTTTCAGCCCAGTACTGATCCTGAAAAGTAATTTTAACCGTACTTACCAGTAACTTGAATTTCCTTCCATAGGATATCATTGACTGGTTTCACTTGGAAATTCTTCTGTCGATTTTTGAAACTTTATAATATTCCTCTAAAATCAGCCGAAATACGAATTCCGATTTACTCACCTGTTATCAGGAGAGACCTCAGTGCTGCATCTTTCAGCCCAGTACTGGTCCTGAAAATTAATTCTAACCGTACTTACCAGTAACTTGAATTTCCTTCCATAGGCTAACATTGACTGGTTTCACTTGGAAATTCTTCTAAGTGTGGAGTTTTGGAACTTTATAATATTAATATTCCTCTAAAATCAGCTGAACTACGAATTCCAATTTACTCACCTGTTATCAGGAGAGACCTCAGTGCTGCATCTTTGAGCCCAGTACAGATCCTGAAAAGTAATTCTAACCGTACTTAACAGTAACTTGAATTTCCTTCCCTAGGCTAACATTGACTGGTTTCACTTGGAAATTCTTCTAAGTGTGGAGTTTTGGAACTTTATAATATTCCTCTAAAATCAGCCGAACTACGAATTCCGATTTACTCACCTGTTATCAGGAGAGAACCCAGTGCTGCATATTTTAGCCCAGCACTGACCCTGAAAAGTAATTCTAACCGTACTTACCAGTAACTTGTATTTCCTTCCATAGGAATCCATTGTCTGGTTTTCAGCAGAAAAGTTTCAAAGTGTCGATTTTCACAAATTACAAATATTCCTTAAAAATCGCCTGCATGACTTAAACGCATTCTTTCAACTGTTTACAGGAGATGCACCAGTGCTGGATCCAGGATCCAACACTGAGTAAGAAAAAAGTAACGATAACACTACTTACCTGCTAAGTGAATTTCCTCCCATAGGATAACATTGGTGATTCTATGTGAAAAAGTTTCTAAGTGTAAACTTTTAAAATACAATAATATTCCTTAAAAATCACTACTGTAACCAAAACGCTTTTACTCAACTGTTTACAGGAGATGTCCCAGGACTGAATCTAGGATCCAGTCCTGTGGTTAGAAAAAGTAATCCATAAAGTAACTAATTGCATTTAACTAGAAATTCACATTGAGCTCAATGTTGCATTGTGTTTGAAATTGTGTTGCCCATTGCAACAACTGTAACTACTGTACTTAAAACTCTATTGCCTATTTGCAAACTATTTAAACTAAAGTAATTCATTCAGAGAAAGTATATTTTGTAATGTAATGTATAATGTAATTACAATGTAATTTAATAAATAAAATATCTAAAAATAAATAGTTTTAAAAAATGTAGTAAATCAGTATCAAAAAAATAAATATAACAATTGATACATTTAAAAATTGTCATTTACAAAACCTTTGAAATTCACTGAAAAAACCATAGGTTTTAGTGGCGTTATAGTTAGAAATTAGCATTTAAAAAACCTTTGAAATTCACTGAAAAAACCATAGGTTTCAGGCACGTTATAGTTAGAAATTAGCATTTAAAAAACCTTTGAAATTCACAGAATAAACCATAGGTTTCAGACACGTTATAGTTAGAAATTAGCATTTAAAAAACCTTTGAAATTCACTGAAAAAACCATAGGTTTTAGGGACAGTTATAGTTAGTTGGACATTTCACTCGTACAAAACCCGTGAAATTCCCCCGTTATAGTTAGTTCAGCTAACTATAACTCGCGCCCATAATGCACTGCTGATGACGTCACATATTACATCACTCATGACATGGTCAGTGACATCACTGATGACATCACTGATGACATCTTAAATGACATCACTGATGACATCATCCACGTGATAATCTGATGCACCTCCTCACACCCTAATATAACCTTTGATACACCCACTCTAAATTACAGTCTGCCATTCGCAAAACCATAGACACTCCAACACCAATAACTACATACCCACTCACTGATTCTTAGGTCTACACACACACATCCACTCACTCACCCGTACAGTCACTCATACTTATGGTCACTCAGTACAGGACTATCATATGCACTCTTACTCCTATATAGACACTCAAACACCGCCACTCATCCATAGAGGTACTCACACACCTAGTCAGTCATGCAAATAATTAAACACACTGCCATTTACTCACCTATACAGTTATACACACACCAGCTCACTTAATCATACAAATACTAGCACATTGTTACGCTCTTATACAATCACTGATACAAGCACACACTCATCCATACAGCCACTATCACAATCATTCACTCTCGCTAATAGCTATTTATATACTCCAACACACATATATACTGCCTTTCACATATGTAGTTACTCACACATGTACCACTGGGACATACATTCACTCACTAACACACTCTTACACACACTTACCCACCCATACAGTCTATCACAGATGCACTCTTGAAACCATCCACCCAGTGAATCACCCACTCACACATCTATGCACAGAGTCGCACACACCCCTCCCACACAAACACTCAGGCACCCATACAGATACTCAGACAACCATTCAATAACTCATATACACACTCATGTAGCTATTCACAAACACATGCAGCCACTTACACAGCAACAGACAGACGGATACAGACCTTCACCCAGTTTAGTCACTAATCCATGCATTCAGTAAGATACGTTAAATCACTCACTTATAGAGTCAGTCACGCACCTACTAAATCATCCATACAGACACTTATACACCCACTCATTCTTCAATACGTCTTTTCCTATATATATTAAAAATATTTAAACTTTACAGAAACACACAGTCACTGCATGATGTCAACAGTGATGTCATTTGAGATGTCATCAGTGATGTCATCAGTGATGTCACTGACCATGTCATGAGTGATGTAATATGTGACGTCATCAGCAGTGCATTGCGGGAGCGCGAGTTATAGTTAGCTGAACTAACTATAACGGGGAATATATATATATATATATATATATATATATATATATATATATATATATATATATGAGTCCACAATTGCAAATAAGCACGCGCTCTCAGATTCCTATTAAAGGTTTTTAATGTTCAAGGTTACGCGTTTCGGGAGCAAGCTCCCTTGATCACACACTGAACCAAGTGTACACCAAGTGAATACATAGACTCAGTACAGGGGAAATGAAATCGACATAGGACTGCACGATACCCAACTACCTACGTAAAAGTGGCGGCCATATTGGAGTGACTAAATTCAGATTAAAAAGGCAATAATTCCTTAAAGAATAAAAGCAGATATGTTATACCAAAAACGAAAATCCATTTCAATACATGGTAAATCAATATCAAATTAAGATGAATAAACATAAATCCACATCATGCTGAAATACAGCTAGCTCAAGACCGGAGGGCATACCGACAGAGCGTGTGAATTACATTGTTTCTGGTCGCCAAGTGGCAAGAAAATTTCAAGTACCATGCAGTTACAGTAGACCAATACTAACGTCAAGTGACATAGTCATACAAATCCTTATACTGTACAATAGTCAAATAGCAAGCGTGACTATAAGTGAAAAAGTAAGAAATTCCCAAGCAGGAAATAGAAAGGCAGAGAGAAAGAGAAAGGATAAATGTTATAAATCGTCTTATCTTTAAAACATTAGTGCTCTAGTCGTGGAGACGAAGAAAAGGTTAGGAGGCCCGTGAAGTGTCCGCAGAATATCGGTGGGCCCCTTCCTTTCCTCCTGTGTAGAAAAATAGAAAACACAAGAATATAAAAAACACAAGATTAAAAATGTGCAAACATTTTAAACAAATTGCTAGACTGTTCATTAGTTGCTTATATTAACCAAGTTACTTTAAGTTGCATGCAAAAATTGCTTATACAGTCTAACTTATGCAGCTTGCTGATCCGGGAAAACAATATCATAAAAACCTATGTTGGTGTAAGCCAGTTATTCTTCCATAAGGTGCGTTGCTAATTCCTCGTCCAAATTGTGCCCATTCGGGTACCTCGTCTCGAGCTCAAGTATCCATTTAGATTCCGTGACCAAGAACGTGAAGTTCGAAACGCGTAGGGAGGAGGAGAGCTTTTGTTGAATTAAAACCTTTTAAACTGCTAAGGTGTGTGCCACGTTTCGTTGTTTTGTTGGATCATATATATATATTATCTACTGGCGGTCGCCAGTAGATAGTTATAGTTAGGACCTATTATCCATAGGAAATCCGTAACATTCTATTCCCAATAACTTTGGCGTCGTTTGACGAATCATCGCAAAAGTTTCAAAACTAGTGGGGCGCTCCGGTCCGCTCCTGTCTTGAAAGTTTCGGGGTGATTCATTAAGCGGGGCTGAGAAAAAGGGGGTCCCAAAGCGTGTTTTCTCCATGTTAATTCCCATAGGAAATTTTAGCCACGGCTACAGCCCGAACTGCTGAACGGAATTACACCAAATTTGGCAAAAAGGTAGCGCTTGGTTCAGAAAGCGACCTTTTTTTAAATGGTGTAAACTCGTTCAGTAGTTGCGGAGAAATTAAAAAATAAGAGTGAAAAAATCAATTTCCCTAGGAAACTTTATGCAAGGCTACAGCAAAAACTGCTGAACGGAATTACACCAAATTTGGCAAAAAGGTAGTGCTTGGTTCAGAAAGCATCCTTTTTAAAAATGGTGTAAATCCGTTCAGTAGTTGCTGAGAAAATCCAAAATAAAAGTTTCGATATCTATGGCCGCGGTGGATCATTTGAGATGTCATCAGTGATGTCATCAGTGATGTCACTGACCATGTCATGAGTGATATAATATGTGACGTCATCAGCAGTGCATTGCGGGGCGCGAGTTATAGTTAGCTGAACTAACTATAACGGGGAATTTCACGGGTTTTGTACAAGTGAAATGTCCAACTAACTATAACTGTCCCTAAAACCTATGGTTTTTTCAGTGAAATATATATATATATATATATATATATATATATATATATATATTCACTGAAAAAACCATAGGTTTTAGGGACAGTTATAGTTAGTTGGACATTGCACTCGTACAAAACCTGTGAAATTCCCTGTTATAGTTAGTTCAGCTAACTATAACTCGCGCCCCCAATGCACTGCTGATGACGTCACATATTACATCACTCATGACATGGTCAGTGACATCACTGATGACATCACTGATGACATCACTGATGACATCTCAAATGACATCACTGATGACATCACTGATGACATCATCCAGTGACTGTGTGTTTCTGTAAAGTTTAAATATGTTTAATATATATAGGGAAAGGCGTATTGAAGAATGAGTGGGTGTATAAGTGTCTGAATGGATGATTTAGTACGTGAGTGACTGACTCTACAAGTGAGTGATTAAACGTATCTTACTGAATGCATGGGTTAGTGACTAAACTGTGTGAATGTCTGTATCCGTCTGTTTGTTGGTGTGTAAGTGGATGCATGGATTTGCGAATAGCTACATGAGTGTCTATATGGGTTATTGATTGGTTCTCTGAGTATCTGTATGGCTGCCTGAGTGTTTGTGTGGGTGGGGTGTGTGTGACTCTATACATAGATGTGTGAGTGGGTGATTCACTGGGTGCATGATTTCAAGAGTGCATCTGTGATGGACTGCTTGGGTGGGTGAGTGTGTGTATGGGTGTGTTAGTGAGTGAATGTATATCTCACTGGTACATGTGCAAGTAACTACATATGTAAAAGGCAGTATATATGTGTGTTAGAGTATTTAAATGGCTATAAGTGAGAGTGTGTGATTGTGAGAGTGGCTGTATGGATGCGTGTGTGCTTGTATCAGTTATTGTATAAGAGCGTAAGAATGTGCTAGTATTTGTATGAGTAAGTGAGCTGGTGTGTGTATAACTGTATAGGTGAGTAAATGGGTGTGTGATTAATTTTTGCATGACTGACTAGGTGTGTGAGTACCTCTATGGATGAGTGGCGGTGTGTGAGTGTTTATATAGGTATTGTTTGATAGTCCTGTACTGAGTGACTGTAAGTATGAGTGACTGTACAGGTGAGTGAGTGGATGTGTGTGTAGACCTAAGAATCAGTGAGTGGGTATGTAGTTTTTGGTGTTGGAGTGTCTATGGTTTTGAGAATGGCAGTCTGTAATTTAGAGTGGGTGTATCAAAAGTTATATTAGGGTGTGAGAAAATGCATGAAATTATCACATGGATGATGTCATCAGTGATGTCACTGACCATGTCATGAGTGATGTAATATGTGACGTCATCAGCAGTGCATTGCGGGGCGCGAGTTATAGTTAGCTGAACTAACTATAACAGGGGAATTTCACAGGTTTTGTACGAGTGCAATGTCCAACTAACTATAACTGTCCCTAAAACCTATGGTTTTTTCAGTGAATTTCAAAGGTTTTTTAAATGCTAATTTCTAACTATAACGTGTCTGAAACCTATGGTTTTTTCAGTGAATTTCAAAGGTTTTTTAAATGCTAATTTCTAACTATAACGTGCCTGAAACCTATGGTTTTTTTCAGTGAATTTCAAAGGTTTTTAAATGCTAATTTCTAACTATAACGTGCCTGAAACCTATGATTTTTTAAGTGAATTTCAAAGGTTTTTTAAATGCTAGTTTCTAACTATGCCAACAGAGGTAGGACATGTGAAGAAAGAAGAAAAAACGCACAGAAAGAAGCAAAAGATGTGCAGAAAGAACCAACAGAGGAGCAGAAAGAGGCCTTGTTGCAAAATCATCCTGTGCCCACATCTTTTTCAGAAGGGTACTGGTGGTAACTGACTCTGACTAACCAGAGCCAGTGCGCGTTTGCACAGTGGTGAAGGGAGGGGGCCTGAGGTGACATGTGTGCAAACGCGCTCCGTGGCGCGTTTTAAGTTGCAGGATTAAGTCCCCTTGAATCCTGAGGGTCCCTGGGGCCCAACTAGCCCCCCAGGTACCTACAGTTAGGACCACAGAGCTGAGTTGCAGAGATGCGTTCCGAGGCCACGCACCTTTTTCACCTCTCTGCAACGCAACTCTGTTGTGCTTACTGAAGGTACCTGGTGGGCTAGTTGGCCCCCAGGATTCAAAGGGAATAAACTCCCCAACTTAAAACGCACCACAGGGCGTTTGCGCACATGTCACCTGAGGCCCCGCCCCTCCCTTCACCACTGTGCAAACGCGCCCCGTGGCGCGTTTTAAGTTGGGGGATTAGGTCACCTTGAATCCTGAGAGTCCCTGGGGCCCAACTAGCCCACCAGGTACTTCCAGTAAGCACCACAGGCCTGCGTTGCAACGCCTGTAACAAATTGTGCAGTTGTGTTTAGGTAGTGAAGAGGGTCATGCTGGGGGTAGTGTTTTAGGGTTTAGGGTAGTGCAGTGGTGTTTGTGTAGTGTAGGGAGTCATGCTGGGGGTAGATTTAGGGTTTAGGGTAGTGCAGTGGTGTTTGGGTAGTGTAGGGAGTCGTGCTGGGGGAGTGTTATAGGGTTTAGGGTAGTACAGTGGTGTTTGGGTAGTGTAGGGGGCCGTGCTGGGGTTAGTGTTTTAGGGTTTTAGGGTTTAGGGTAGTGCAGTGGTGTTTGGGTAGTGTAGGGGATACTGCTGGGGGTAGTGTTTTAGGGTTTAGGGTAGTGCAATGGTGTTTGGGTAGTGTAGGGGTACTGCTGGGGGTAGTGTTTTAGGGTTTAGGGTAGTGCAGTGGTGTTTGGGTAGCGTAGGGGTACTGCTGGGGGTAGTGTTTATGGTTTAGGGTAGTGCAGTGGTGTTTGGGTAGTGTAGGGGTTCGTGCTGGGGGTAGTTTTTAGGGTTTAGGGTAGCGCAGTGGTGTTTGTGTAGTGTAGGAGGTAGTGTTTTAGGGTTTAGGGTAGTGCAGTGGTCTTTGGGTAGTGTAGGGAGTCGTGCGGGGGTATTGTTTTAGAGTTTAGGGTAGTGCAGTGGTCTTTGGGTAGTGTAGGGGTTGTGCGGGGGTAGTGTTTTAGGGATTAGGGTAGTGCATTGGTATTTGGGTAGTGTAGGGGTCATGCGGGGTAGTGTTTTAGGGTTTAGGGCAGTGCAGTGGTGTTTAGGTAGTGTAGGGGGTCGTGCTGGGGGAGAGTTTTAGGGTTTAGGGCAGTGCAGTGGTGTTCGGGTAGTGTAGGGGGTCGTGCTGGGGGAGTGTTTTAGGGTTTAGGGCAGTGCAGTCGTGTTCGGGTAGTGTAGGGGTCATGCTGGGGGAGTATTTTAGGGTTTAGGGTAGCGCAGTGGTGTTTGTGTAGTGTAGGAGGTCGTGTTTTAGGGTCTAGGGTAGTGCAGTGGTCTTTGGGTAGTGTAGGGGGTCATGCTGGGGGTAGTGTTCTAGGGTTTAGGGCAGTGGAGTGGTGTTCGGGCAGTGTAGGGGTCATGCTGGGGGTGGTGTTTTGGGGTTAAGGGCAGTGCAGTGTTGTTCGGGCAGTGTAGGGGTCGTGCTGGGGGTGGTGTTTCAGGGTTTAGGGCAGTGCAGTGGTGTTTGGGCAGTGTAGGGGGTCGTGCAGGGGTGGTGTTTCAGGGTTTAGGGCAGTGCAGTGGTGTTCGGGCAGTGTAGGGGTCGTGCAGGGGTGGTGTTTCAGGGTTTAGGGCAGTGCAGTGGTGTTCGGGCAGTGTAGGGGCGGTGCAGGGGTGGTGTTTCAGGGTTTAGGGCAGTGCAGTGGTGTTCGGGCGGTGTAGGGGTGGTGCAGGAGATGGTGTTTCAGGGTTTAGGGCAGTGCAGTGGTGTTAGGGCAGTGTAGGCGGTCATGCAGGGGTGGTGTTTCAGGGTTTAGGGCAGTGCAGTGGTGTTCGGGCAGTGTAGGGGCGGTGCAGGGGTGGTGTTTCAGGGTTTAGGGCAGTGCAGTGGTGTTCGGGCATTGTAGGGGTGGTGCTGGGGCTGGTGTTTCAGGGTTTAGGGCAGTGCAGTGGTGTTCGGGCAGTGTAGGGGTCGTGCTGGGGCTGGTGTTTCAGGGTTTAGGGCAGTGCAGTGGTGTTCGGGCAGTGTAGGGGGTCGTGCTGGGGCTGGTGTTTCAGGGTTTAGGGCAGTGCAGTGGTGTTCGGGCAGTGTAGGGGGTCATGCTGGGGCTGGTGTTTCAGGGTTTAGGGCAGTGCAGTGGTGTTCGGGCAGTGTAGGGGGTCTTGCTGGGGCTGGTGTTTCAGAGTCTAGGGCAATGCAGTGGTGTTCGGGCAGTGTAGGGGTCTTGCTGGGGCTGGTGTTTCAGGGTTTAGGGCAGTGCAGTGGTGTTCGGGCAGTATAGGGGTCGTGCAGGGGCTAGTGTTTCAGGGATTAGGGCAGAGCAATGGTGCTCAGGCAGTGTAGGGGGTTGTGCTGGAGGTGATGTTTCAGGGTTTAGGGCAGTGCAGTGGTGTTAGGGCAGTGTAGGGGGTCGTGCTGGGGGTGGTGTTTTAGGGTTTAGGGCAGTGCAGTGGTGTTCTGGCAGTGTAGGGGGTCGTGCTGGGGTGGTGTTTCAGGGTTTAGTGCAGTGGTGTTCCGGCAGTGTAGGGGGTCGTGCTGGGGTGGTGTTTCAGGGTTAAGGGCAGTGCAGTGGTGTTCGGGCAGTGTAGGGTGTCATGCTGAGGGGTGGTGTTTCAGGGTTTAGGGCAGTGCAGTAGTGTTTGGGCAGTGTAGGGGGTCGTGCAGGGGTGGTGTTTCAGGGTTTAGGGCGGTGCAGTGGTGTTCGGCCAGTGTAGGTAGTCTTGCTGGGGGTGGTGTTTCAGGGTTTAGGGCAGTGCAGTAGTTTTCGGGCAGTGTAGGCGGTCGTGCTGGGGCTGGTGTTTCAGGGTTTAGGGCAGTGCAGTGGTGTTCGGGCAGTGTACGGGGTTGTGCTGGGGCTGGTGTTTCAGGGTTTAGGGCAGTGCAGTGGTGCGGGCAGTGTACGGGGTTGTGCTGGGGCTGGTGTTTCAGGGTTTAGGGCAGTGCAGTGGTGTTCGGGCAGTGTAGGGGTCGTGCTGGGGGTGGTGTTTCAGGGTTTAGGGCAGTGCAGTGGTGTTCGGGCAGTGTAGGGGTCGTGCAGGGGGTGGTGTTTCAGGGTTTAGGGCAGTGCAGTGGTGTTCTGGCAGTGTAGGGGGTCATGCTGGGGGTGGGGTTTCAGGGTTTAGGGCAGTACAGTGGTGTTCGGGCAGTGAAGGGGGTCGTGCAGGGGTGGTGTTTCAGGGTTTAGGGCAGTGCAGTGGTGTTCAGGCAGTGTACGGGGTCGTGCTGGGGCTGGTGTTTCAGGGTTTAGGGCAGTGCAGTGGTGTTCGGGCAGTGTAGGGGGTCTTGCTGGGGGTGGTGTTTCAGGGTTTAGGGCAGTGGTGTTCGGGCAGTGTAGGGGGTCTTGCTGGGGGTGATGTTTCAGGGTTTAGGGCAGTGCAGTGGTGTTCGGGCAGTGTAGGGGGTCTTGCTGGGGCTAGTGTTTCAGAGTTTAGGGCAGTGCAGTGGTGTTCGTGCAGTATAGGGGGTCGTGCTGGGGATGGTGTTTCTGGGTTTAGGGCAGTGCAGTAGTGTTCGAGCAGTGTAGGGGTTGTGCAGGGGGTGGTGTTTCAGGGTTTAAGGCAGTGCAGTGGTGTTCGGGCAGTGTAGGGGGTCGCGCTGGGGGTGGTGTTTCAGGGTTTAGGGCAGTGCAGTGGTGTTCGGGCAGTGTAGGGGGTCATGCACGGGGTGGTGTTTCAGGGTTTAGAGCAGTGCAGTGGTGTTCGGGCAGTGTAGGGTGTTGTGCTGGGGCTGGTGTTTCAGGGTTCAGGGCAGTGCAGTGGTGTTCAGGCAGTGTAGGGGGTCGTGCTGAGGCTGGTGTTTCACGGTTTAGGGCAGTGCAGTGGTGTTCGGGCAGTGTAGGTGGTCGTGCTGGGGCTGGTGTTTCAGGGTTTAGGGCAGTGCAGTGGTGTTCGGGCAGTGTAGGTGGTCGTGCTGGGCTGGTGTTTCAGGGTTTAGGGCAGTGCAGTGGTGTTCGGACAGTGTAGGGGGTCGTGCTGGAGCTGGTGTTTCAGGGTTTAAGGCAGTGCAGTGGTGCTCGGGCAGTGTAGGGGGTCATGCTGGGGGTGATGTTTCAGGGTTTAGGGCAGTGCAGTGGTGTTCGGGCAGTGTAGGGGGTCGTGCTGGGGGTAGTGTTTTAGGGTTTAGGGTAGTGCAGTGGTGCTTGTGTAGTGTAGGGGGTCGTGCTGGGGGTAGTGTTTTAGGGTTTAGGGTAGTGCAGTGGTGTTTGTGTAGTGTAGGGGGTCATGTTTTAGGGTAGTGCAGTGGTGTTTGGGTAGTGTAGGGGTCGTGCTGGGGGTAGTGTTTTAGGATTTAGGTTAGTGCAGTGGTGTTTGGGTAGTGTAGGGGGTCGTGCTGGGGGTAGTGTTTTAGGGTTTAGGGTAGTGCAGTGGTGCTTGTGTAGTGTAGGGGGTCGTGCTGGGGGTAGTGTTTTAGGGTTTAGGGTAGTGCAGTGGTGTTTGTGTAGTGTAGGGGGTCATGTTTTAGGGTAGTGCAGTGGTGTTTGGGTAGTGTAGGAGGTCGTGCTGGTGGTAGTGTTTTAGGATTTAGGTTAGTGCAGTGGTGTTTGGGTAGTGTAGGGGGTCGTGCTGGGGGTAGTGTTTTAGGGTTTAGGATAGTGCAGTGGTGCTTGTGTAGTGTAGGGGGTCGTGCTGGGGGTAGTGTCATCGTGAGATCTGATTGGCTGTCAGCACTTCATCCTGGAATTGCTGGCAGCCATCTTGGGACCAATATACATGATAGTACCCCATTGAAATGCATTGTATTGAATCGAAGATTTTGAGGGTTACCAAAAGGAGAAGTATAAAGGGTGATAACAGACTTTAGTTACATTAGAATTCATTTGTTGATGGTACCATACTAATTTCAGGAATTGTGGTGTGTTCTAAGGTGATTTTACCCTGTGAAAAACCTTCTGCTGGGATATCATGAATCATGTTTGAGAGAAAACTATTTTCACATGCTTGTCCCATAGAGTTTTGGAAGGTGCTCCAGAAGCTAAAATGAGAGCATATTTTCTGTAAATTCACATTATCTTTCTCAGTCATGTGAGAATGAAGTCTGACATTCTCAGTAAAACATGTACATCCAACAAGGGCAGAGACTGTCAGTTGATTCCTTTGTGTTCTACTGCAGCTTCCCAGAGTGTTCTAAAGAACAACTAGAGCGCTAATAGTCTTACTTATGACAAAATGATGGCATACCTGAAGCCATCTTGATTGGAATAAACTGGTAACACTTAAAACATTTAATTTAAAAAGGAACAAAATGATGGGGTTCATTTTGTCATAGAAATTATGGTTAGTGCTGTAGAAAGAAAAATTAGGACATGATTCAAGTGTGATCTCAAATATCTTCCTGTTATATTTCAACAGGAGCAGCCTGTCAGTTGATGCCTTTGTGTTATACTGCAGCTTCCCAGAGTGTTCTAAAGAACAACTAGAGCGCTAATAGTCTTACTTATGACAAAAGTATGGCACACCTGAAGCCATCTTGATTGGAATAAACTGGTAACTCTTAAAACATTTAATTTAAAAAGGAACAAAATGAGGGGTTCATTTTGTCATTGAAATTATGGTTAGTGCTGTAGAAAGAAAAATTAGGACATGTTTTAAGTGAGATCTCAAATATCTTCCTGTTATATTTCAACAGGAGCAGCCTGTCAGTTGATACCTTTGTGTTCTACTGCAGCTTCCCAGAGTGTTCTAAAGAACAACTAGAGCGCTAACAGTCTTACTTATGACAAAAGTATGGCACACCTGAAGCCATCTTGATTGGAATAAACTGGTAACACTTAAAACATTTAATTTAAAAAGGAACAACATGAGGGGGTTCATTTTGCCATAGAAATTATGGTTAGTGCTGTAGAAGGAAAAATTAGGACATGTTTTAAGTGAGATCTCAAATATCTTCCTGTTATATTTCAACAGGAGCAGCCTGTCAGTTGATGCCTTTGTGTTCTACTGCAGCTTCCTAGAGTGTTCTAAAGAACAACTAGAGCGCTAACAGTCTTACTTATGACAAAATTATGGCACACCTGAAGCCATCTTGATTGGAATAAACTGGTAACTCTTAAAACATTTAATTTAAAAAGGAACAAAATGAGGGGTTCATTTTGTCATAGAAATTATGGTTAGTGCTGTAGAAAGAAAAATTAGGACATGTTTTAAGTGAGATCTCAAATATCTTCCTGTTATATTTCAACAGGAGCAGCCTGTCAGTTGATGCCTTTGTGTTCTACTGCAGCTTCCCAGAGTGTTCTAAAGAACAACTAGAGCGCTAACAGTCTTACTTATGACAAAAGTATGGCACACCTGAAGCCATCTTGATTGGAATAAACTGGTAACACTTAAAACATTTAATTTAAAAAGGAACAAAATGAGGGGGTTCATTTTGCCATAGAAATTATGGTTAGTGCTGCAGAAAGAAAATTTAGGGCATGTTTTAAGTGAGATCTCAAATCCTCTTCTATTTCATTAGAAAATTCTGACATGCAGACTGAAACAATCACTTTCAATACCCGCAGTAGACTTCCAGTTAACTCCCTCGTGAGCAGTAGCTTTACTACAGTGATCTAATGAACAACTAGAGTGCTAACATTCAGAATTTATGGCAAATGTGTGACACATCTGAATGCCTTCTTGATGGAATCAAAGTAAAAAACTGAAAGCATTTCCTACTGAGGAGACTGCAGTAAATGACGAAATTAGGAAACTTCATAACAAATAAGTCTCCCAAGATGGCCACCAGAGAAAAAAGAGCCCAAATGTAGCACAAATATCACCCAGATGTAGCCCACATATAGCCCAATGACAGAAGTGTGCAAAACACTTTTTATTTTTATTTTTTCTGCAGTTTTATATAGTGCAAACTGGTCAGGTATTGGAGCGTTACAACTTACTTGGACCCCTTATTGCGTATTTTGCATGAAGTACATGAGATTGATCTTGCGAAACATTGAACTTTACGATTCTGTTAACCTGAAGTTGCTCTGAACCGGGCTTTGTAACACCCGTTTTTACCTACTGGTTTTAATTAATTCTCACTGTATTGTATTAGGAAAGAGGATTTACTGTTTTTATGTACACTTTTATGATCTATGTTTCTAAATCAGATCAAATAAAGTTTAATGAATTCTATGGCAGGACGGAGGCGAGGATTATGCATATCTTTCCTCACTTTATTTGCATAGCAGTTCAAAGAAAACGTAACACACCAATCATTAAACAAGAGACTACACAACCCATGAACCATTAGGGGGTAGTCTCCAAGGCAACTATAGTCCAATCATATCACAGTCCATCGTATATAATATCGTGACGTCCCTTCCGCTTCCTCTTTCTTCACTGCTCGTCAGTTAAGTGCATTCCTTACATTCTTGGCTTAATCTGACGTTGTTGCTGTTTGTATAGCGGTTTCTTGTGCACGTTATTAGCATTATTGCCTTGGTATTGTTTCATATTCCCTGCGCAGCAGGCTCTTGCCCGAGCGCGTTCTCCCCCTCGCAGTTTCTCCCGCTGTGTGCTCTGCGCGCGGTGAGATCCTGTCAGGCGCGTCTGGTCCGAGCGAGGCAGCTCCGTCGAGCGCTCCCGCTGGTCTTTACGCGCGTTTGGGAATCCGGTCACTCCTTTAGTGTCCGCTTCATTCCCGACCAACCTTCGCCTAATTTTGACACCGCTACGCGGTGATTGCCCCACACGGCCACGTTAGTGACCAGCGCCACCTGGTGGTGGTAATTGGTATTGCGCCTCAGTCTATTCTTATAACAGCTTTGGGGAAAGCCCAGCTGTTGGAGCACCGGCGAGGGGGCTGCCTTAAGGATTTTAAGGGCATTTGTTCTGTGCTCACACCCTCTGCTATCATGTCTTCTCCAGAAGACCATTTTTACTCCTCCTACCAGGAAGTGGAGGAGGAATGGCCCCCAACTTCTCCCTCCAGCAGTGGACCAAGCCCTCTCTCTGGCTATTTCTAGGGCGCTGGCTCCTCTTAGGGATCAGGTTGATAAGCTGGCGAAAAGCATCCCTGGGGTGTTCAGTGACCCAGATCTGGTGGTGGCGGGTCCCAGTAGCTCCCAGATGGGGAATAAAAGGGCCGTTAAGCATAACGCGGGGCACTTGGAAGGATTTGATAAACTTACGGAGACCTTCCTCAAGAGTGCGCGAACGCTAAATCATGCACCCTGCCGGGAGGATGAGGGGCCCGGAGAAAATTGCGACACTGTCACCACTATTGTGGACCCCGACGGCGGGTTTCCCTTAGAGGGAGCGGGTGTATCGGAGGACGATTTCTCCTCCGATGAGGATAAGGACTCGGGCGTCCCTGGCGTCCAGAGTCCCACTCCTCTCAGTCCCCGGTTGGGGACGGGGTCCACTCGGACATGTTCGAGCCTACCCAAATTTACCATCCTAGGTCGGCGGAGTGGACACCTGACGCCAAAGTGGCAGAGTATGTGGTGGGGAAAATCCATCAACCCCTTGAAAGGGAGGTCAGGAATAGGATGAGGGGAGAATGCCCCAGGCCCTCACTGAAGGGGAAGGTGGCACACACGCCTGAAATTGATGAGAAACTATGTACCTTTTTCTCCAAGTATATGAGGGATCCCAAGAAAGGAATTGATAGGTCTTGGACGTGGTAGGACCCTTGACCCAAATTATTCAATTGACGGACCGTTCCAAAGAGTCAGGATCCCCTTTGTCCTCGGATATTGTGGCTGGTTGGGCGCACTACCCTAAACCCTAAAACACTATCCCCTCCATACCCAAACACCACTGCACTACCCTAAACCCTAAAACACTACCCCCAGCACGACACACTACACTAACCAAACATAACTGCACTACCCTAAACCCTAAAACACTACCACCAGCACGACTCCCTACACTACCCAAACACCACTGCACTACCCTAAACCCTAAATCTACCCACAGCACAACCCCCTACACTACACAAACACCACTGCACTACCCTAAACCCTAAAACACTACCCCCAGCAAGACCCCTTCACTACACAAACACCACTGCACTGCCTTAAACCCTAAAACACTACCCCCAGCACGACCCCCTACACTACACAAACACCACTGCACTACCCTAAACCCTAAATCTACCCCCAGCATGACCCCCTACACTACACAAACACCACTGCACTACCCTAAACCCTAAAACACTACCCCCAGCACGACCCCCTTCACTACCTAAACACAACTGCACTACCCTAAACCCTAAAACACTACCCCCAGCACGACCCCTTCACTACCCAAACACAACTGCACTACCCTAAACCCAAAAACACTACCCCCAGCACGACCCCCTACACTACCCAAACATCACTGCACGACCCTAAACCCTAAAACACGACCCCTACACTACACAAACACCACTGCACTACCCTAAACCCTAAAACACTAGAACCCAGCACGACCCCCTACAGTACACAAACACCACTGCACTACCCTAAACCCAAAAACACTACCCCCAGCATGACCCCCTACACTACACAAACACCACTGCACTACCCTAAACCCAAAAACACTACCCCCAGCACGACCCCCTACACTACACAAACACCACTGCACTACCCTAAACCCTAAATCTACCCCCAGCACGACCCCCTACACTACACAAACACCACTGCACTACCCTAAACCCTAAAACACTACCCCCAGCACGACCCCCTTCACTACCTAAACACAACTGCACTACCCTAAACCCTAAAACACTACCCCCAGCACGACCCCCTTCACTACCCAAACACAACTGCACTACCCTAAACCCAAAAACACTACCCCCAGCACGACCCCCTACACTACCCAAACATCACTGCACGACCCTAAACCCTAAAACACGACCCCTACACTACACAAACACCACTGCACTACCCTAAACCCTAAAACACTAGAACCCAGCACGACCCCCTACAGTACACAAACACCACTGCACTACCCTAAACCCAAAAACACTACCCCCAGCAGGACCCCCTACACTACCCAAACATCACTGCACGACCCTAAACCCTAAAACACTACCCCCTACACTACACAAACACCACTGCACTACCCTAAACCCTAAAACACTACCCCCAGCACGACCCCCTACACTACACAAACACCACTGCACTACCCTAAACCCTAAAACACTACCCCAGCACTACCCCCTACACAACCCAAACACCACTGCACTACCCTAAACCCTAAAACACTACCCTCAGCATGACCCCCTATACTACACAAACACCACTGCACTACCCTAAACCCTAAAACACTACCCCCAGCATGACCCCCTACACTACCCAAACACCACTGCACTACCCTAAACCCTAAAACACTACCCCCAGCACGACTCCCTACACTACCCAAACACCACTGCACTACACTAAACCCTAAATCTAACCCCAGCATGACCTCCCACACTACACAAACACCACTGCACTACCCTAAACCCTAAAACACTACCCCCAGCATGACCCCTACACTACCCAAACACCACTGCACTACCCTAAACCCTAAAACACTAACCCCAGCATGACCCCCTACACTACCCAAACACCACTGCACTACCCGATACCCTAAAACACGACCCCCTACACTACACAAACATAACTGCACTACCCTAAACCCTAAAACACTACCCACAGCATGACCCCCTACACTACACAAACACCACTGCACTACCCTAAACCCTAAAACACTACCCCTACACTACACAAACACCACTGCACTACCCTAAACCCAAAAACACTACCCCCAGCATGACCCCTACACTACACAAACACCACTGCACTACCCCAAACCCCCTACACTATACAAACACCACTGCATTACTGTAAACCCTAAAACACTACCCCCAGCATGACCCCTCACAACACAAATACCACTGCACTACCCTAAACCCTAAATCTACCCCCAGCATGACCCCTACACTACCCAAACACCACTGCCATACCCTAAACCCTAAAACACTACCCCCAGCATGAACCCCTACACTACCCAAACACCACTGCACTACCCTAAACCCTAAAACACTACCCCCAGCACTACCCCCTACACTACACAAACACCACTGCACTACCCTAAACCCCCTACACTATACAAACACCACTGCATTACTGTAAACCCTAAAACACTACCTCCAGCATGACCCCCTCACAACACAAATACCACTGCACTACCCTAAACCCTAAATCTACCCCCAGCATGACCCCCTACACTACCCAAACACCACTGCCATACCCTAAACCCTAAAACACTACCCCCAGCATGAACCCCTACACTACCCAAACACCACTGCACTACCCTAAACCCTAAAACACTAGAACCCAGCACGACCCCCTACAGTACACAAACACCACTGCACTACCCTAAACCCTAAAACACTACCCCCTACACTACACAAACACCACTGCACTACCCTAAACCCTAAAACACTACCCCCAGCATGACCCCCTATACTACACAAACACCACTGCACTACCGTAAACCCAAAACACTACCCCAGCACTACCCCTACACTACCCAAACACCACTGCACTACCCTAAACCCTAAAACACTACCCCCAGCATGACCCCCTACACTACACAAACACCACTGCACTACCCTAAACCCTAAAACACTACCCCCAGCATGACCCCCTACACTACCCAAACACCACTGCACTACCCTAAACCCTAAAACACTACCCCCAGCACAACTCCCTACACTACCCAAACACCACTGCACTACACTAAACCCTAAATCTACCCCCAGCATGACCTCCCACACTACACAAACACCACTGCACTACCCTAAACCCTAAAACACTACCCCCAGCACTACCCCCTACACTACACAAACACCACTGCACTACCCTAAACCCTAAAACACTACCCCAGCACTACCCCTACACTACCCAAACACCACTGCACTAACATAAACCCTAAAACACTACCCCCAGCACAACCCCTACACTACACAAACACCACTGCACTACCCTAAACCCTAAAACACTACCCCCAGCACGACTCCCTACACTACCCAAACACCACTGCACAACCCTAAACCCTAAATCTACCCCCAGCACGACCCCCTACACTACCCAAACACCACTGCACTACCCTAAACCATAAAACACTACCCCCAGCATGACCCCTACACTACACAAACACCACTGCACTACCCTAAACCCTAAAACACTACCACCAGCATGACCCCTACACTACTCAAACACCACTGCACTACCCTAAACCCTAAAACACTACCCCAGCATGACCCTCTACACTACCCATACACCACTGCACTACCCTAAACCCTAAAACACTACCCCCAGCATGACCCCCTACACTACTGCACTACCCTAAACCCTAAAACACTACCCCCAGCACGACCCCCTACACTACCCAAACACCACTGCACTACCCTAAACCCTAAAACACTACCCCCAGCACGACCCCCTACACCACCCAAACACCACTGCACTACCCTAAACCCTAGAAAAGAAACCCCCACCCCATGCCCAATCCCCCTTACCTCTCACTCCTCGTGGTTCCTCTCTCCTCGTGGTTCCTGCTTCATGTCGTCTCTGAGGGGCGGTGCACGTCGTTGTGAGGAAACGGAACAGCCTCTGTTTCCTTACAACGACATGGATCGTCTACATGTTTTTTAGAACGCATGGTCATTTACCATACATACCTTTACAACAAAATTCGTTGTAAAGGCATGCGTGGTAAATGACCATGTGTTCTAAAAAAATGCGTAGTAATGACTTCGTGATGTACAATGCATGCGTGGTAATGCATGCGTTGTAATGGTATCGCAAAGTAAAAAGTCGTTGTAACGGCTGTTTACCGATCGAAGATGGTCCCTGTTCTTCAGTGAGACGTCTATTTGATTAATTAGGAGGAAGGAATGTGGTTTTTACCGAAAAGTGCATTCCCGGCTGTTGTATTGTGAAAGTGTCCGCGTGGCCTGGTTTCACTTCCGGTGAGAGAGTGGAAGAGTCTGTTTGGATCTAAAGGAGTTCTGTTGTTGGACGGGGCCGGTGCGACATGTCATCAGAAAACATAGCTAATGGAAAGCGTCCTCCCTGAAGTGTGGAGCAGTGCCATGAGAGGTCAACGAGTGTGCGTCCCACCGCAGTATGACCGTACCGCGTGACCCATGTGCCGCCTCCAGGGTACGGGAGGCAGAAGCGGCATCGCAGGTCCTCTTGAAGACCGTTGTAGCACTAATTCTACATTTTGGTACTAGGGCATTTTAACTTCGTTGTTCCTGCCAGATACAAAGAGAAGATCCTGTGTTATTCAGTGCCCTCGTTACCTTTTTTGTGGGTTGTGGTGCTTGTCACTTCGCTGCCCCGCCGGTGCACACGACTGGGCACCCCACCTCGTGTGCCATCTGCAGGGCCTCTGCCCTCGGATCACTGCTTTCGGTTTCTGGAGTGGCAACATAAACAGTTGCTCCCAAAGGACTAGCCTGAACACTTAGGTGAAAATCCCCTGCACCAGCATTCCACGGAAATTCTTTCCTAGCTCTCCCACGTCAACGAGGACGTCATAATAGCACGGCTCCGCTCGCGACACCGTATGAGGTCATCGGAGCCATAAGAGGACCTCGTCGGCGTGCTGACGTCAGTTCCACCCATTTTTTCCGTGCCACCGAGGCAAACTGTGGACCGAGACATTTTCACATGTATACATAGTATAATAAATATATATATATTCACTGAAAAACCATAGGTTTCAGGCACGTTATAGTTAGAAATCACTGAAAAAACCATAGGTTTCAGGGCGTTATAGTTAGTTGGACATTTCACTCGTACAAAACCATAGAAATTCCCCGTTATAGTTAGTTCAGCTAACTATAACTCGCGCGCCCGCAATGCACTGCTGATGACGTCACATATTACATCACTCATGACATGGTCAGTGACATCACTCATGACATCACTGATGACATCTCAAATGACATCACTGATGACATCATCCAGTGAATGTGTGTTTTTCTGAAAATTAAATATGTTTTATATATGTGTATCTCAAGGTCGATGGAAGAATAAATGGGTATATAAGTGTCTAAATGGATGATTTTTTTGTAAAATTGATTGTATAACTGACTAAGTGTATCTTAGTGAATACATGGGTTAGTGAGTAATGTTTAAATATGAAAATATCTGTATCAGTCTCTCACTTTGTGTATAAGTGGCTGCATGGGTTGGTGAGTAGCTACATGAGTGTCTATATGGGTTATTAGTTGGTTTTTGAGAATCAGTATGAGTGTCTGTATGGTTTGGTGGGGGTATTACTTAGTGCATAGATGCATGAATGAGTGACTCACTGTTTGTATGTGTTGAAGACAGCATGTGTGCAGGACTGTATAGGTGGATGAGTATGTGTATGGGTGTGTTAGTGAGTGAATGACTGTCTCAATAGTGTCTTTATGAGTAACTACATATGTTTTAAACTAGTATATGTGAGTATTGGTGTATATAAGTGAGTATATGTGAGAGTGAGAGATTGGAAGAGTTCCTGTACAAATAAGTAGGTGTTTCTATAAGTGATTGTTTAAGAGAGTAAGTATGTGTAAGTTTCTGTAGAAGTAAGTGTGGTAGTGTGTGTATAACTGTATATGCAAGTAAATGGATGTTTGATATTTTGTTTGCATGTGTGACTATGTGTGTGAGTAACTCTATGGATGAGTGGCGGTGTGTAACAGGATGTATAGTTGTATGAGTACATATGATGAGTGAGTACATGTATGAGTGACTGTATAGGGACTGTTGGTGAATGAGTGGATGTGTGTGTAGATCTTGGAATTACTGAATAGGTGTGTTGTAACTGGTATTGGTATGTCCATTGTTTTGAAAATGTTAGTTTGTATTTTTGAGTGTGTGTATCAAAGGTTATATTAGGGTGAGAGGAGGTCTGCCAATCTATCACAAGGATGATGTCATCAGTGATGTCATTTGAGATGTCATCAGTGATGTCATGAGTGATGTCACTGACCATGTCATGAGTGATGTAATATGTGATGTCATCAGCAGTGCATTGCGGGCGCGCGAGTTATAGTTAGCTGAACTAACTATAACGGGGGAATTTCTATGGTTTTGTACGAGTGAAATGTCCAACTAACTATAACGCCCCTGAAACCTATGGTTTTTTCAGTGAATTTCTAAGGTTTTTTAAATGCTAATTTCTAACTATAACGTGCCTGAAACCTATGGTTTTTTCAGTGAATATATATATCGATGCAAACAGCTCCTGCCATTTCATCCGACCACGTCCACCTTATGGGGTTGGTGCTGGCTATGCGGGCGCAGGACCCGCATGTAGATTCCAAATGCCCTCGCGCTGCTGCGCAAAGAAAAGGCCGCACTCTGGGATTTTACGAAGAAAAAGTCATTTAATGACTGACGCGTTTCAACCTGAACGGTCTTTGTCAAAGTCACTTCACACACCTGGAAGTGCTTCATTTTCTATCCATTGCTGGCACAATAAACATGGAAAAAACACTCCGCTGAACATGATAGGATCTCAGTTCATGGGAAGACAGACTCCCCCGTATTTCGAGGTTTACATACATATATTAGACCAGAGCAAATTGTGTTTATGTGCTTTTTCAGAATCAATTCATAAGCGTTAATACACAATCAAAATGCACATTAGTTCATTTTACAGATACATTTATCAATCGGTTAAATCCACGTTAGCAATGTCAGCATGACTCAAGCAGGGCCAAGTGGCCGATTACTTGACACCCAAGATATTTCTGACACCACTCTAAGAAAATGAGAGATGCGGGTCACGTGGTTGCCCTCAGCCACTGATATACTTGCTATTCTTGGAAAAATAGATCGCCCCATTTGTCGAGGTATGACATGTGTCAAATGTGCCAAAACAAATGATGTCTAAATACTCACTCAATGTCATATCATATGCACTGCAACAAGCAGTATTACGTATGTATGATGGCATTTGTAATTAAATCCATTATATGTGAACGGCATCATATTGCGTGTCTGCCTACTGGCAGATTCCTGGAATACAATATTCAATTTTTGAACTGAGGGCAAGTCCTGTCCCAGTCATTCCCTAATTGTCCCATATCATGCTACTTGCAGAGTTAAGTGTAGAGGAAAAAATGAATAAATAAAGTGATCCCACCTAAACAATAGAAAATAAAACAAATAAATCAAAACAAAAAGGTGTATTCTAATGGATTTCATTCTCTGTTCTCACTACGCTGCTCATTATAAAAAACGGTTTATGTCCAAAACCATGGAAAGCTATCGTGGGTGTTCTGCTTGGTCACTACCCTAAATGTACGTGGAGCTCCTCATCATGGTTGAGGCCACCAGGGTATCTGCTGTGAAGTCGGAAGATGTATTCGGACTCCATTCGCCTCAAATTGGGTTCACGGTCTCCCCCTCTCGCCTGCACTGGGATCCTGTCAACACCAAAATATGAAATTTTAGAGCAAATATCTGCGACTTTTCCATGCACATGTTCACAATGCTTCGCAATAGTGTACGTTAAGTCTTTGTTTCTGATTGCACGAAGATGTTCCAGGACCCTCTTTTTTACCGGGGAAGTGGTACTTCCCACATATCGCAACCCACACATGCATACCAGGACATATACCACATGGTCGCTGTTGCAGTTGATAAACTTGTGTATTTTTGTTGTCTTGCCAGTGGGGAGACTACAGGCCGATTCCGATTCAGGCCGGAAAACGTACCGACCGACTCGGTACGGGAATTGAGTCCGACCGACACGTACCGGCGCTGCCCGATCCGCGTAGTACGATGCAATGCATGTGAATTACGACCGACTCGTACGGAACACAAGCCGAACGACCGAACCGCACGGAAACCAGCTATCCGGCCAGAAAACTACGCGAATCTAACCGACCAACACGCACCAGGAATGAACACGACAGAAACGTACCCGCGAACTCCGACCCGCGCAGTACGATGCAATGCGTGTAAAACCAGACCGAGTCGCACGGAGCTCAAGCCGTACGACCGACACGCATACAAAACGGAGCCGAAGCAACCCAACACTCCGCGACCAATGCGTACTCCGCACATGAAACACAGCAGAAACACAGCTTGAAAGACTCGGAGAAGCTCGCACGAGCCAACTGCAGCGTCCTACTCGGTCAGAAGAACGTCTCCTACATGCCTAAAAACTACTAAGGAAAAAATACAAAAAAAAGGGCCAAACAAGCAATGACAAAGTCAATAAATACAGGGGGAAAAAACATGGAACAAAGACACACCCACAACTCCACCCATATAAAGGCCACAAATCCCTACCATGATCCTTTGCAAATTCAACTGACCTGCCAGCACAGAACACCATCAGACAGCAACCACAGACACACCCACAACTCATCCATCATACAAGCCACACACCATTAGCACCTCCCAAATAGCACCCTCACATACACCCAGCAAAACCTACACTCACCCACCCTCACTTGCACACACACACACACATCAATCCCCACCACCACCCATCACCATGCCCCCAAAGAAGAATCCAAAGTTCCTAGACAGTGAATTAGAAGTCCTGGTAGATGAAATCCTCAGGGTAGAGCCACAGTTGTTTGGTACATTGGTCCAACAGACCCCCATGTCGCAGAAAACCAAGATGTGGGAGAGGATCGTCGACAGGGTGAACGCACAATCACCATGTTTGCGCACAAAGGAACACAACAAAAAGAGCCACCTGACCCGGAAGGCGTTGACATAGGAGCAGGGAGGCCGGCTCTCCTGTTTCAAAATGTTTTATTAAAGTTGCACAATCAAGAAAAGCAACACAACCAGTATTCCCTCCTGCATAGACAACGAGGATTAAATGATTAGAAGAGAGTCCAATTACGGCTCATCCTACTGTGCGGAGGATACTGCTACTGGCTTTTAATAGGGAAATTGATGATTATAGTTATCGGTGGCTCCTATGTAACGCGTTAAAAAAAAAAAAAATAGGAATAGTACCACATAAAAAGGTCATTCCTTGTTTTTAAATCAAGAAGAGTGTTTCCCATCTCTAGCGAATAGGGGATTCACCACTTTTCATATTTATAATAGAAAACTCTGTCCTGAAGAAGGTGATCTATCAGCATTTCACCGAAACGCTGCGTCGACTTTTATGTAGTTTTCTGGTTTCTTATCATTGTTGATGAAATTTGTTCTATGTATTAGGTGAAAATGATGTTTTAATGATATTTTTAAATATTTGCCAATTATGGTTTTTTAAAAGAACTATGAATAAAATCGATTTTGTACATTTTATAAATATTGTGTTGGGATTATTGTCTGTTTGATTCTCAAGTGTCATTGTAATAACCTGGAAAGGGAAGATTGGGCTTGCCATTGAGTATTATATTCACAGTGGATAGTCCTGCCTTTTCATTTTGTAGGTTTCATTTCTTAGGTTTTACACATTTGGATTACAGCATTTGATCCACATATTTCCACTAGGGACTTGTTGTTTGTTGATTGCGCACAAAGGAAGACATCCAGAACAGGTGGTATGATGTGCGCAGGAGGGTCAAGGACCTAGTCAAGAAGGATTACGCCTTGAGTCATCGCAGTGGCCCTCCTGCCAAACCAGTATACCTCAGGCCCTGGGAGGAGAAGGTGCAGGCCATCCTACCACCAGAGAGCGTACATGGACTATCAAACATCCCACAGCCTGGTGAGTACACAACCAATATACCCAATATTGTGTGACAATACACACACATCACTGTCAAGGGGATAGTGAAACCATGCACCGTTAGCAAAGCCACAGTAACCAAAACATAATCATCCCAAGATGTGTATGTTAGTTAGACAAACACAATACCTGCCATCTCATAGTGATATGTAACTGTGTCATGACATGTACAAACCTAACAACAAATAGAGCAAGGCAGTGGCACAAATCTAACCAACAAACACTGTCAGACATTTTGCCACCACTAGAACACCACCTCACAGGGAAGCTCACTGAAAGGAAGGAATTCTGTGCATGCTGGTGAAGTCAGTGTAGCCAATAGCATGATGGGAGTTGTAGTCACAGATATTGGTCACCCTCACAATTGGCCCATCAACACCACTCTGAACCATGCTCACATCACAGGGAGTGGAAAAGAACTGACAAGATGGCTGACACTGGGTACTGCTGTGGGGAGCACAAGGCCCTGCTGGGAACTGTGCACCAACCAACAGCAGGACACTACTGACTGACATCCTGAAAGCCAACTTGCACTCCCTGCAATGGAAGCACGTTCCATGGTGGGATATCTGGCTGGGTGGGAAGGAGGACTGACAGCACTGACCATAGTTACCAGCAGCTTTTCTCACACACACCCTTAACATGGTAACGGACGCGTTTTCGAAGCTTTTACGAGTCGGATGCAGTGAATTCAGTTGGCCACCCACAACAATGTTGCAAATTCATGGGTGTCATGAAGTTGAACTTTTGAAGGATGCTGTGGGCGTGTATAAGTGGTGCAATTCCATGGATTGGCCAGATTCAGAAGATGCAAACGACTTGGACCTATCACTTTGGACACATGGGACAGTATCTGCCTCTGCAGCACACATATAATGCTGGCTGTTCCCCTGAGAGCTCACTTGCCTGCACTACATGCTCCAGGACGACATCTGCCACCACCACTGCTGCTGTCTCTGCATCCTCTGGCTACTGCAATGGCACGTACTTTGGAGAGAGCCCCAGCCTTCAGCACTGAGGAGAACCAGGCAGCTTTTCTCACACACACCCTTAACACAAACTCCACACAACTCACCTGGGAGAATGCATTGCCTCACACTCTAATTAAATATCCCACAAAGAACTACCACACTGGGTTATGATGTGTGAAGCACAGGGACACTTTTGGGACTTGTAGCCAAACTAACGCCAGGACAACACTGTCAGCCATCCTGTCAGCACAGGCACACTACCCCACAGGGAAGCAGAGTCAAAAGGAAGGAAGTATGGGCAAGCTGGGAAGGGGGTGTAGGCAATAGCATGATGGGAGTGGAAGTCACAGCTCAACATCCCCCACCCACATGGCCCAGCAAGCTCACACTGAAGCATGCACACCTCACAGGGAGTGAAAAGCCACTTCAAAGATGTCTGACACTGGCCTCAGCTGTGGGGAGCACAAGGCCCTGCTGGGAACTGGGCACCAACAAACAACAGGACCACACTGTCAGCCATCTTGCCATTGCTGTCACACTCACACACAGTGAAGTCCACTCAAAAGGAAGGAAGTATGGGCATGCTGGGAAGGGGGGTGTAGGCAAGAGCATGATGGGAGTGGCAGTCACAGCTCAACATCCCCCACCCACATGGCCCAGCAAGCGCACACTGAAGCATGCACACCTCACAGGGAGTGAAAAGCCACTTCAAAGATGTCTGACACTGGCCTCAGCTGTAGGGAGCACAAGGCCCTGCTGGGAACTGGGCACCAACAAACAACAGGACCACACTGTCAGCCATCTTGCCATTGCTGTCACACTCACACACAGTGAAGTCCACTCAAAAGGAAGGAAGTATGGGCATGCTGGGAAGGGGTGTAGGCAATAGCATGATGGGAGTGGTAGTCACAGCTCAACATCCCCCACCCACATGGCCCAGCAAGCTCACACTGAAGCATGCACACCTCACAGGGAGTGAAAAGCCACTTCAAAGATGTCTGACACTGGCCTCAGCTGTGGGGAGCACAAGGCCCTGCTGGGAACTGGGCACCAACAAACAACAGGACCACACTGTTAGCCATCTTGCCATTGCTGTCACACTCACACACAGTGAAGTCCACTCAAAAGGAAGGAAGTATGGGCATGCTGGGAAGGGGGTGTAGGCAATAGCATGATGGGAGTGGTAGTCACAGCTCAACATCCCCCACCCACATGGCCCAGCAAGCTCACACTGAAGCATGCACACCTCACAGGGAGTGAAAAGCCACTTCTAAGATGTCTGACAATGGTGCTCTGTTGTGGGGAGTACCAGGCCCTGATGGGAACTGGGCACCAACCAACAGCAGGACACCACTGACTGACATCCTGAGAGTTAACCTGCACCCACTGCAAGGGTGGCATGCTTCATGGTGGGATAACTGGGCTGGGGGAGAAGGAGGGCCGGATGTCAACCAAATACCACCAATGCTGGTCATGCACACACCTCAACATTCACATTGAAATGTTTCAGGTTGGCAGGACAATGTGCTACACCAATATCAACCTCTGACTGTGACAACTTAGGACAATGCAATGTACAGGCCCGCATCCAGAGGTACAGTCACAACTGTCAGGTGTTTGAACCATTGATGCCTGTAGAAACATAACATACATTGTGTGTCTCTTCCAAAAACAGGTGATGATGGGGACACAGCAGCAGATGAGGAGTCCCGGTCCCAGGCTCCGGTGGCCCCTGAGCTCTCTGGTGTGGAACAGCCTCTGCCCTCCTCAGATGGCGAAGACCTACCTGGCCCCTCCGGTGTGAGTCATCATGCAGCACCAGCAGGACCACCATCTGCACCCCCTGCACCCACTCCTCCAACATCTGCCAACACACAGACCACCCCCGCCGACACGGACAGACCAAGGACACTCAATAACAACAGCACAGGGACCCCGGCCCACCGTGAAGCAACGGACAACAACCCTAGTACCAACCCCCAAGGGGGCCTAGGGTCACCTGTGCGTGCCACCTCAGGTCCCGCACGTGTGGCATGGGGTGGTGGGAGGGGTGGTAGGCAGAGGTCGCTGTTTGCAGAGGGGTCTGGACTGCATGATGACCCACAACTGGCACGCATTGCTGATGCGTACCAGAATAGCACCGGAGAGGTCAGCCAGGTAGTGGGGATCCTCAAGGACATTCAACAGCAGCAGACTGCCCATCATGCTCGCTTGGACTCCCACATGTCCCGTGTGGAGACACACATGTCTCGCATCGAGTCCAAGTGGGCACATTGGAAGAACTGACAGCGGTGCAGAGGGACATATTGATATGCCTCCGCCAGATTAGCACCAACATGGCCACACCTCCCTGTGTGCCCACAACATCTGGTGCTGCAACAACTGCAACTGCCACAGGGAGGGAGGATGACTCTGGTGGAGAGTCCTCTGCACCGCAGAGGCCTGCACGTGAGGGTCCCCCCCGAAAGAAGAGGGTTCGTCCGAGGAAGGAAAACTGAGAGGCCGATGGCCATGTACATCCCCCAGGAACCCAACACCTGTTCTGGAAATACTCCATTGTGTGCAAACTGTTCACCCTGTCGAATGCAACCCAACTCTCCCACATGACATGGGGAGTTTAAGTTGGACCAATGTATCAGATGACTGTGGACTTTACTCAGGACATTTCTGCTACCAACACTTCCAACTCATCTGGGAACTTTGGATTCCAATCCCAATGTACAGCACCCACCATCCTGTGCACTATCCTCACACATGTATGTAAATAAACTCACTAATACACCATATTTGCCTCTGTTGTGATTCCAACGTTGTTTTTGTCATGGAGATGATGATCTGCTAAATGACACTGTGCATGCTAACTGCTACAGCAAGTTCAACACCGTCATGTGAGTCATGGCGACGTGACACATATGAGGGAGACACACCACTAGGGCTACATAACACATACACACCAGGGCCATCAGACTCATCACCTACACTGATGTTGCCAGGAAATACAGTGGAATGCACAGACACCACACCTATTCAGAGTCTGTGTCAACTAGCCCACAGGTGAAGTAAGCAAATGTCAGTCAGATGTGTGACCACAGACAACGCACATCCCAAAGTGAAGCACAGGTTTATTACACATTTGCAACATGTTGTTTCCACTACAGATGCAAGGTAATCCCACGTGGCAGTGGCCACACAGTCACCAAGTATAGAGGAAATAAAGTCCAGGGGTGTGTGGCACATCACCTGCAGGGAAACGACTGCTACCACCCTGGAAGTTGAATCATGGTGTCGGGGGATCCGAGTTGACCAAACAACTCTGAAAGTACCCTGTGAAGGACAGACATAACACACAGTCAAAAGCACTGAAGAACAGGACAGAACTGCAATACTCATGCCCAATACATGTCACAAGATACCTACACAAAACCAAGTTAGCATGTCAACACTGTTGGGGAGTACAGACTACCTGTAAGGACACATCGCTGCACGCATACAGTCAAGTAGCACATGGCCACACTCAAACAGCAACAGAGCACCACCAACACATATCATGCAAACTCAAATCATTGACATACCAACTCTGTATACTCACATTCAGCTGAAGAAGTTGGTGATGAGCTGTGTGCGGACATCCCCCTCATCATCATCATCATCACTGGCATCGTGGCCCAGGCCAGGATCCTCCACAGGTGGCGGATGTTGGTCATCGTCATCCAGGATGAGAGGCAACTCCTTCCGCACTGCCAGGTTGTGTAGCATGCAGCAGACGATGACAATCTTGCACACCTTTGCAGGGGCATATGGGAGGGCCCCTCCTGTCTTGTCCAGGCAGCGAAAGCGGCTCTTCAGGAGACCAAATGTCCGCTCGATCACTCTCCTGGTCTGACCATGTGCCTCATTGTAGCGCATCTGGGCTGGTGTCACAGGGTTCCTGAGGGGTGTCAGCAACCATGGCATGTTGCGGTATCCGGAGTCACCTACATACAGACAATTGCACATTAGCTGAGTTGGAAAAGAGGGTGGAATACAACATTGCAGAACACACACAATGGTACAAAGTCAGCCCACACCGACAAGCCAGGCACGCTGGTTCTGCATCTGTGACATCATCCTCAGGATGCGACTACTCCTCATTACGTAGGCATTGTGTGCAGAACCGGGGAAACGTGCACACACATGTGAGATGCTCATATCTGCAAGACATACCACCAGGGCATTGATAGAATGGTAATGTTTCCTGTTCCTGTATGCCTGCTCATGTGCCTGTGGTGGTACCAAAGCCACATGTGTCCCATCAATGGAGCCGATGACATGTGGCATCCTCCCCAGGGCATAGAAGTCACTCTTGACGTCAGTGAGTTGTTGACGTTTAGGGAAATAGATGTACTGGTTCAAGTATCTCAACATCGCCTCCAAAACATCACGCAGCACACGGCTGAACATGGTCTGTGACATCCCACCAGCAGACGCCACAGTGTGTTGAAAGGTACCGGTGGCAAAGAAGTGTAGGGCAGCCATCACCTTCACCTTGGGGGTCAGCGCTGCAGGGTATGGCCGGCCAGGTTGCAAATGTGGGGCCAACTGCACCGCCAATTCCTCAATAAGCGGCCTGTTGAAGCGGTACCGTCGGATGCAGTCACGTTCAACCATGGTTGCAAGGTCAGGGAATGGTCTATGGACAGCTGGTGCCCTGCAGTGCATAGGTGAACAAAGAAAGATTGTCAGTCACCCCACATATGTGGCATTGACCATACTCAATATCACATGATACATCATTACGAGACACAAGTACTTGATGTGTGTGCCGTTCTGTATGGACATATATGGCACCTACATGGCCAACATCTAACATCTCAGTTCAACATGTGTTGACAACAAGTTCCAGGTTGTGCTATGGGAAATCATTTGGCTGTGTCACAGTACCCATGTACTGCTGTCACGTTCCAAACACACACCACAGTGACAAGTGAGGACAGATGTGCCCCAGGCATCACAGCTCTTTGACAGGTAGATTCCCAGGGACCCTGTATTGCCACATGGACACTGGCATGACATGGCGTATCATGTACACGCCAGCAAAACAACCATGACTCCCACAGGTAGTGGCCCCTGTTGCCTCTGCAGGACAGACATGGACGTCTGTGACATACACATGCACAACATCAAAGTCGATGCACAAACAACGTGGATGTGGAGACTGTCTCCCATTGTGCACATGGAATCAGAGACATCTGAAACACAACATGCACACAGACTGTGGAGGGCCATCACAATTGTGGCAATGGGTCACCCTGTGACGTACATACCATCCCACATGGGACTCAGGGTGTATGTGACATAACATACACATACACAACCTGGAGATGTGACCATGCCACATGCTCTGAACTGAATAGTTGCACATCACAGTGGTCATGTGCACAACACACAAAGGATTCTGTCCCCATGAACACGTGAACAGCCTGGGAGTGGCTGCCCCCAAGTGCCACCCAACAAACCACATGTTGACCCCCATACACACACAGGTAATGCAGCCTTACATGCCTTAGGATACAGTGTGGACAGGCTGTGGTGTTGTAGGTGTGCCCCTGAGTCCCTGGCAAGTAATTGTGGCTGGAATACGTTCACCAGTGACAACCATGGTGACATATGCGAGTGACTTGTACAGGGACGCGTCGTACAGCAATGGACCGATCCGTGTGCACGCATTGGCCATTGCATATGATGTGGACGGATGCGTGTCGTTTCCAAAATACGCGTTGTACAGCAATGGACCTATCGGTGCACACGCATTGGCCATTGCATATGATGTGGACGGATGAGTGTCGTTTTCCGAGATACGCGTTGTACAGCAATGGACCGATCGGTGCGCACGCATTGGCCATTGCATATGATGTGGACGGATGCGTGTCGTTTTCCGAAATACGCATTGTACAGCAATGGACCGATCGGTGCGCACGCATTGGCCATTGCATATGATGTGGACGGATGCGTGTCGTTTTCCGAAATACGCGTTGTACAGCAATGGACCGATCGGTGCGCACGCATTGGCCATTGCATATGATGTGGACGGATGCGTGTCGTTTTCCGAAATACGCGTTGTACAGCAATGGACCGATCGGTGCGCACGCATTGGCCATTGCAGATGATGTGGACGGATGCGTGTCGTTTTCCGAAATACGCGTTGTACAGCAATGGACCGATCGGTGCGCACGCATTGGCCATTGCATATGATGTGGACGGATGCGTGTTGTTTTTCGAAATACGCGTTGTACAGCAATGGACCGATCGGTGCACACGCATTGGCTATGGTCTGACATGGTAACGGACGCGTCTTGAAGCTTTTACGAGTCGGATGCAGTGAATTCAGTTGGCCACCCACAACAATGTTGCAAATTCATGGGTGTCATGAAGTTGAACTTTTGAAGGATGCTGTGGGCGTGTATAAGTGGTGCAATTCCATGGATTGGCCAGATTCAGAAGATGCAAACGACTTGGACCTATCACTTTGGACACATGGGACAGTATCTGCCTCTGCAGCACACATATAATGCTGGCTGTTCCCCTGAGAGCTCACTTGCCTGCACTACATGCTCCAGGACGACAATTGCCACCACCACTGCTGCTGTCTCTGCATCCTCTGGCTACTGCAATGGCACGTACTTTGGAGAGAGCCCCAGCCTTCAGCACTGAGGAGAACCAGGCCCTGCTGGACAGCCTCCTTTCACAGTACAGCAAGCTGTATGGGAAACCAGGGGAGCAGGTGAGTGTGCTGTCCACTGCCTTACTAATTGTGCATGTTGTCTGACTAGCAAGACTTACAGTGTGTACACCAGTGGCTAGCATGCTCACTGAGTAGTTGTCACTCCCCAAAGTGTGTAGTTACATGCACTGAACAGGTATAGTGCAGTAACAGTGCATTCCAACAAGGTTTTACTTCCCAGGCAATGATACCATTTAGTAACTGCTGGACAACTGTTCATAGCCATAGTTGCACTACCTGTTTACATCATATGCCCCTGTGATTGAGACATGTATATCCAACTGTGTGATGCACGGATATGTTGCATGTGTAGTAATGGCCTTTTCACTTTCTCATCCTCAGAGGTTGATGCCCACCAGAAGCAGGACATCTGGCTGACCATCGTCCGGGCAGTACGATCTGTGGGGGTCTACAGGCGCAGGATTCGCAACTGCCAGAAGAGGTGGCAGGACCTTCGTGGCTGGACCCGGAGGATCGCAAGGGTCCAGCTGAAGCTGTCGCCTGCTCGCAGGAGGGGCGGACACTGGACCCTGACCCCCACATGCTCCGGATTCTGGCGGTGGTCTTCCCTGACCTGGATGGGCAGCTGAAGGCCAGACAGCAGCAAGGAGGGGGTAAGTGCTAGCCTTTTCTGTGTACTATGACTAACATGCTCTATGCACTCCTTTAGCCTGGTTCCACTTCCACAGTACAACTGTCTTGTCGTCCAGGACTCATGTCCCTCACTTGTGTCATGCCCCCTCCTCATCTGATACACAGGTGTGGCCCTTACAGTCTGTGACTTAGGTCACTTGGGTACTGTGTACTTGCAGTTACCTGTGGTTCAAGTTGGGGACAGCATCAGTTACAGGAACTTTGTTGTGGGCTGCATGGGTGGTACAATTGCTCACACAATGCCTGTGATCTGACATGTACTCTGGGTATGGCTTCACAATGTGTTCCAATTGCTGCTCTGACTCACCACATGTCTGGGGTATGTGCCACACACCCATGCTGCAGCAGAGACCAAGGGGGAGCCTCAGAAGTATGTACATCATGTGTGTGACACATGCATAGCCACCTGCCTAGTGTTCAGGGTAATACCATGTTGCACATGGACCAGGACTGTAATGCCTACTCCGTACATCGAAGGCACTCTGTTCTCCCACTCCCGTGTATCAGCATACATATTGGGCATTGTGAAGAGTGCACTCAGGTGTCTGCCTCTGTGTCACCATGGTGTGGCCTTGCTTTTTGGACTCCTGGAGTGTTTAACAATTTGGGGTGGCCAGCCATCTGAGTTGTGACTATAGGATCTGCACATTGGTTAATGGATAGGTCTCTGATCCCTTGACTGTGCACAAAGGTGTATGAAACATTGAGGTGCAGGCAGCTTTGGTTCATTCTCATCAGACGGTGAAGTGCCCATGTGTATGGATTTGTGTTTGCAGTCACTCAAATGTCTCATTTGATTGACGTGGGATCATCTTAGTCCTCATGATGTGGGTGGCCAGGGGAGCACATGTGCACCTGTCAGCTACAGGGCTTGCATACCCAAAACCTCCATGATTGTGACACAGTGTAGACTGATTTTGTGTGTATGCACTGCCCCTGTGACAGGAGACAGTTATGACTGACTTGCCAGACGGGCCTGTGCCATGACATTCAACTCGCAAAGGGTGATCCAGCAGTAGTGTGATATGTCCTGCAAGCACACCATTGTCGCATTGTCTATCAGGACATGAGGACATCATTGTGTCTGGTGATGGAAGCAAAACCCGCATATTGACAGAGACTCTGCCCGTCACTTTTCCTGACACATGTACTGAGTCAGTGGCAGGAGATGGCATGTGTTTGGAGTGACACATTTCCACATGTTCTCTTGGATGTCCAACAACTGTGTATGTGGTGCATGTGTGCACATATGATTAATCGCATACAACAGGCACCAGACAGATGGGTTCATGGACAGGTAGGATATGTGTGGCATGAATGACTGTCAGGCAGACAATGTGCTTCTTCAAATCAGTGTCACCACTTATTGCAATGTCTAGCAAATGATGGCAGGGCTTGCTCTGTGATGTGCTGTACTTACTGTGGCGTGTGTGGTCAGTACAGGTGACTAATGTTGCTCTGTTTATCCTGATTCTTTGCAGATACATCCACGGCCACAGGAGGAGACAGCTCCACGGACCAGGAGGAGCGGCAGAGCCAGACTGGGTCCACTACAGGGGAGACCGAGGGACCCAGTGGCACGGAGGGTGAGGGGAGCCCCACTGAGGAGACCTCAGGTACGACCACCTCGGCTGAGGACCACAGCACTTCCAGTGAGGACTCCCTTGTGGAGGCGGGTGTCAGCAGACCGGAGACAAAATCAAGCAAGTCTGCCCCCGCCACCACCACCATCTCCACCCTCCCATCTGCTCCCATCCCACCTGTCCGTGGAGGCTCCCGTGTAGGGGAGCATGTCTCCTTCATGCCAGGCACCGCACCCCCTGCCTCTGTCTCCCCTGCTGCCCTGAGTGTGGAGTCTGTGGACTTGCTTAAACAGATCCATGTAGGGCAGACATCAGTGCTGAGTGTCCTCAATGCACACACGGGTCTGTTGACACAACTGGTGTCATTCATGGAGGGCATGTCATCTGGCATGTCTGCCCTACATCGGACCAATCAGTCCATGGCCTCCTCACTGACGGCAGCAGTGTCCCTCCTGCAACAGTCCCTCACCCCTCCTACCTCTGCCCCATCCACAATCCCCAGCACCCTGCCTGTCCCAAGCACACACACACCGGCACAGGCACCCACCAGCACAGACACAAGCAGCACACAGACACACATGCCAAAATCCAGACGCACACGCACGCACAGTCAGGGGACTGATACCTCACTCACAGGGGATGGGGCCCAGGAACACACACACGCATCCACGAGCACTGCACAGTCCTCAGATACCTCTCCCTCCAAAACCCCTTCCCTTGCCTCACCTGCAACCCCCCCCCCTCCCAGAAGCTCTTCCTCTGTGAGCTTGGCCTCTTCCCCACAGATACATCTGACCCAACGCACAGGCGGAAGAGGCGACCACCACACACAGAGGGGAGTGCCCCTCACACCCGGACACCCTCACCCAGGCACAGGCAGACTGAGGACCCCATTCGGAAGTCCCCCTGGACCAGGAAGAGCAAGACCCCACCACCACCACCACGCAGCTCCACCACACAGTCTCTCTCCTCCATCCCTCAGGCCACCACTCCACAGGTTCCCCCGCCACACCCTGCCCCAGGTTCCCCCACACACCCATACCGCATCCCCAAAATGCTTAGGCCCTCCCCCCCTACCACTTGCTCTTCCACCCCCAAGCCAGACGCTCGGCCTGTTTGTGCCACTGGTGTGGAGACCGGGTCCCCCCCCTCTGTCCTGCCCACCTCATCTGCCCCCCCCTTCCACTCCCTTGGAGTTATGCACTGCAGTGGAGTCCACAACCACCCCGTCTGACTTAGGCACTGCAGTGGGGACCCAGTCCACTCCATCTGACTGGCCCACTGCAGTGGTGCCAGCACCCACACCATCTGACTTGTGCCCTACAGTGGTGCCGGCCCCCACTGAGTCAGACACCTCCACTGCAGTTGCCGGTGACACTCCTGCACCCACCACCCCTTCACTGCCTCTTTCTGGCATCCCCTGATCCTGTCCCTGTGGTGCCTGGCCTTCCCCTTGTATGCCCCTCCGAGGGGGATGTCCCCTGTCCGTACCAGTGCAGGCAAGCAATGGGTGACAAGTTGTCACATATCACCCTGTTCGGACTGTGTGTGTGGACTGGCCATTGGCCTTAGTTTCTTTTGGACTTCAAATTTTTCTCCACATTTGCTGAATAAAGCCTCTTTTTGTTTACTAGTGGTTTTTCTTTTGATGTACATGATGTAGATGAGTATCATCATGCATTTGCTGTTGTAATAGTGTTCAGATCAGGTAAATGAAGTGTTGCTGTGATGGACTCCATGTGGTCCATGGGATATGTGTCCTAATCTAGTCTGGATCCATAGCATCCTTTGCTGCAGTCTGAGGGTGTAATGTTCTGCATTTGACACAGGGATGTACGTTTTGCATTTGTAAATTGACATCTGTGGCTTACACTGATGCACATCTGGTGGGATTACCACTGTTCAATGTTTCTATTTCCCTGACGGTGTGCCCATCTCCACTGGACATGCAGTTTAGCACATCAATGTTGAAGGACTCATCTGTGTATACAGTGCAACTTGCTTGACACGTGTTTTGGGTATATGCAGATGACTGACGTGACACTCCCGTACCCAGGCTGATGTGAGCAGAGCCTTCAGTGTGTTGTGATTGTTGACTCACTGACCGAGTGTTTTGCTGACATGTTTGAGTGGTGCACAGACAAGGTTTGGCACAGCGGACCTTCCACAGGAGTGGAGTGCCCTCATGGCAGTGTGTAATCCCGTGACATTGCCTGGGCCCGTGTTGTGTGTTGTGTAAGCATGTCTGTGTGTGTTTCCTTCCCTTTTCCTACACCGGCTGTGTCCCTATGGATGTTCCTGTTTGTGATGCTTGCTGAGTTGTCCTGTGTTCATCCAGCATCTTGTACCTGGTTTCTCCGTGATGTGGGTGCATGGCAAACTAATGTTCATCAGGTTGTCATCCCTAGTTGTCTTTGTTGTCAGGGCTGGGGATGCGGGCAAACGCAGATGAGACACAGTCAGGATTCCCCTTGGCACTTGTTGGTTCCACAAGTCATGTAATTTACAGTTTGTGGTAGCTTTCAGTGATTGTGACACATTGTGTGTGTGACTGCTGCCACTCCTCAGGGTCAGAGCTGCAATGTTGGAAGTTGTCTACGTGTGTTCTTTGTTGGTGACCTTGGCTTCTTCATTGGTGTGTGACTGTGGCCGGGATCCCATTGATTGGGGTGTAGTTCACATCATGCCCATGTACGGCGTACTGTGCAGTGTGTCAGACATTCACGAGTCTTGTTGACTGGCCAGGTGTGATGGGTTTCTGCACCTTAGTTCCCACAACCACCCCTGGGATTGTCATGGGTGCATGTGCAATGTCACCTGTCCATGTGAGCTTCACTGCTGCACATTGGTGAAGATCAAGGTGTGTGGTGTTGAGTGTGTGCAAATGTGAGTTGTTGCACGGCTAGACCCCTACCTCCATATTGGCCTTGGCTGACAGGCCGTGCTGATTGATTTGTGCTTGTGTAGGTGTGATGGTAGTTTGTTGCTCAGGAGACATGGCTGTGGTTCACAGTGTGAACGACATCTACCTTTGTCATCACAGTGGGATTATCATGCAGGCTAGTGTCACCACAATGTGGGGTCCCTGGGGGTAGTGCTGTGGTGGGTCTGTGTCTTGCTGTGTTAGTTGCTGTTCCAACAAGCTTGTGTGACATGTGTGATTTGGGCTCCCTCTCATCTAACAATGCCTGATTGCCCACATAGGGGAATCCGATCCATGAGATACTTTTGTATGGCACTGTATACACATCTGTGTAATTGGAATTCAGGCCTCCTCATTTGTTGTGTGGTTGCCTGGGGAAACTGGCACACACCCCCATCACCTGTTGTGTTTGATATGCAGTGTGAGGCTGCCTGTTTGTGTTTGTGCATCTGCACCACTGCATTGGCATATCTTTGGTGTGCCATTGCCTGTATGTTGTTTGGAGGATTTCCCATGCTGTCCCTGGGACTCCTAGGTCATCAGTCAGCACAATAATCATGGTTCGTATGTCCCATTGCTGCCATGGTGTGGTATTTGTTCACCTCACATCTACAGTCTCCCCAGGATATCTACATTTCTGTGTCCATTAGTGCAGATATGTGGGTCTGCATTATGATGGTCACTTCAGGCATTGTGTAATTGATAAATGGAGACGATGTCAGTCCCCATGGGTGATGTTTGTCTGCACATGGCCAAAGGTATGTTTTATTTGCACTGCACTGTTTGCCTCACCCAATCTATGTTGCTATGGGACACAACCACTACTTTGCCACTGATGTGTTTGTTGTTCTGTGACCAGGAATCATCCATGCTGTTTGGCAGTTGCAGCTTTTTCCATGACAACACTTACCTTTTGGTCACTGTGATGATGGGGGTTTGGACCCCATTGCCACAATGTTCAAAATGTGCTTCAGCTATGGACCCCACACTTACCTTTTGGTCACTGTGATGACGGGGTTTAGACCCCATTCCCACAGTGGTAATGGTCTGCTTGCATTGTGAAGGCCACACACATTTTTGTGTGACACATGTGATAGGGGGTCACATTGTATGTTCAATGTCATGTTCAGTGTTGTAGGCATTTGACACAGACTACACACTCTTGTCATGATGTTGGGGGGCTGTCTTTTGCTGACATTCCTTATGTTGGAGTATGCTGGTTGTGTCATGCATTACCCATCCTATGAGTGGGGATGGTAGTTGTGACAGGCATCCAGCCCCCCATGAGTAGGGGTGGTGGTTGTGGTAGGCATCCAGGCCCCCCTGAGTAGGGGTGGTGGTAGTGGTAGGCATCCAGCCCCCCATGAGTAGGGGTGGTGGTGGTGGTAGGCATCCAGGCCCCCATGAGTAGGGGTGGTGGTGGTGGTAGGCATCCTGCCCCCCTGAGGAGGGGTGGTGGTAGTGACAGGCATCCAGCCCCCCCTGAGTAGGGGTGGTGGTGGTGGTAGGCATCCAGGCCCCCATGAGTAGGGGTGGTGGTAGTGGTAGGCATCAATTCCCCTATGAGTGGGGATGGTAGTAGTGACAGGCATCCAGCACCCCATGAGTAGGGGTGGTGGTAGTGGTAGGCATCCAGCCCCTCCTGAGTAGGGGTGGTGGTAGTGGTAGGCATCAATTCCCCTATGAGTGGGGATGGTAGTAGTGCTAGGCATCCATCCCCCCATGAGTAGGGGTGGTGGTAGTGACAGGCCTCCAGCCCCCCTGAGTAGGGGTGGTGGTGGTGGTAGGCATCCAGCCCCCCCTGTGTAGGGGTGGTGGAAGTGGTAGGCATCCAGGCCCCCATGAGTAGGGGTGGTGGTAGTGGTAGGCATCCAGCCCCCCATGAGTAGGGGTGGTGGTAGTGGTAGGCATCCAGGCTCCAATGGGTGTGTATGGCATTGGTGATAGCCATCCCGCCCCTATGGTTCTGATGTTGCTAGTGTACGTCATTTCTGCATCCCTATGTGTGTGTGTGACATATGTCGGGTACGTGTCGTTTGTTTGTGTAGTGGGTGTTTGACTTACCATCTGCGCCGTACGCGTCCGTACCGGTTCCGGTAATAGATGTAGAGTATTGTTAGGACATGCGCGATGGGATTCATGGTTGGTTTGTCTCGTTCGGGTTTCTTGTGGCTTCGACTCGTACTTGTAGCTGGCTTGTTCGTCTCGTAGCCGTGGATCGTCTTGTGGCGCGAATCGGAGCTTATGTGCAGCTCTCCCGGATGCTCTGACGTGCCGGACGTAGCGACCAGTTCGGCGCGTACGGATTGCGCATTGTACTTGTCCGGCCGGAAGGTGCTGTGTATTTACTTCCGTGCGACTCGATTCGGCGTTTCCGGATCCAGCTCGGTCGGGGAACTGGAGATGGAATGGGTACGTACGGCTCGCTCGGAATATTAGCAGTAATGCGCATCGTACTTGCTCGCTCGGACGACTGTTCGAATCGGTCGGGAAAACGCGTTTGGCTTGTATTTTTCCGGACAAATCGTATTCGGTGCGCTTCCGGCCGAGATCAGAATCGACCCCTATATCTCTTCATGTTAGGGCTATTTGCACAGGCCTTGCACTTGCCACATCTGTAAAATCCAGGGAGTTCCCTCAACCAGGATCCTGAGGTTGCCCCACCCTGTGTCATATGGCTATGAACCAACATGTCTCATAAGGAATTACACTTACGATACGTAATGTGGGGGCTGGGGCTGACTAGTCTGCCAATCGTTACATCAGCTCTGACCAAGTGCCAGTGTCTTCGTATTGTTTGATGTATGGCCTTGGAGGCACAATTGTATGTTGTGATTAACCTCACCTCCTGTTTGTTTTCCTCCCTGACTCTTGGTGTTAATAGGCTCATCCTGTCTCGATTGGCTGCCTTCTCTATAGCTGCCCTGATGGTTCTCCCTGTGTATCCTCAAGTTTTGAATCTGCCCACCATCTTCTTCTCCTCCTCCCTATATACATCTGCAGTACTGCAGTTCCTCTTGGCCCTTAGAAGCTCACCATAAGGGATGCTTCTCTTGAGGTTCTCTGGATGGTGGCTCTGGGCATGGAGGATACTATTCCCCGCTGTTGCCTTTCTGAATAGTCTGGTGTGGATTGTGTCATCCTTTATTTCTACCTGCACATCTAGGAACTCGATGGTGTTGTGGTGTATCTTACTCGTGAACTTCAAATTCAGATTGTTGTCTGATAGACCTGTGATGAATGCCTCCAAAAGATCCTGTGGACCGTCCCATATCAGAAAAATATCATCAATGTAATGTGTCCACAGGATCAAATGATTAGCTTGATTTCCATTTACCTAGTTCCAGATGTGCTCCGCCTCCCACCACCCCATAAACATACAGGCGTAGCTGGGAGCGAAGCAACTTCCCATCGCAGTCCCCGTCAGTTGCTTGTACCATTGTTCTTCAAATAAGAAACAGTTGTTCTCTAACTGTTACATACGTAATACTGCTTGTTGCAGTGCATATGATATGACATTGAGTGAGTATTTAGACATCATTTGTTTTAGCACATTTGACACATGTCATACCTCGACAAATGGGGCGATCTATTTTTCCAAGAATAGCAAGTATATCAGTGGCTGAGGGCAACCACGTGACCCGCATCTCTCATTTTCTTAGAGTGGTGTCAGAAATATCTTGGGTGTCAAGTAATCGGCCACTTGGCCCTGCTTGAGTCATGCTGACATTGCTAACGTGGATTTAACCAATTGATAAATGTATCTGTAAAATGAACTAATGTGCATTTTGATTGTGTATTAACGCTTATGAATCGATTCTGAAAAAGCACATAAACCCAATTTGCTCTGGTCTAATATATGTATGTAAACCTCGAAATACGGGGGAGTCTGTCTTCCCATGAACTGAGATCCTATCATGTACAGAGGAGTGTTTTTTCCATGTTTATTGTGACAGCAATGGATAGAAAATGAAGCACTTCCGGGTGTGTGAAGTGACTTTGACAAAGACAGTTCGGGTTGAAACGCGTCAGTCATTAAACGACTTTTTCTTCGTAAAATCCCAGAGTGCGGCTTTTTCTTTGCGCAGCAGCGCGAGGGCATTTGGAATAAATATATATATATATATATATAGTAGCTCATTCATTCAGACCAGCACTCGCGGGAGAGCTTTTATCCTTTATTCAGGACTCGTTTCGGCAGTGCGCCTTTCTCAATGTCGGTGGCCTCCATATCTCTCCCTTCTTTTGTCAATTTCATTATCATTGACATCGGCAACGGACTTTCTCTCAGTTATATTGTAGCGCCATCTTTAAACATATATACCAAAATGGAATTTCAATACATCCTCATTTTGTTAACCATTAAAATATCAATTTTAACATTCCATTACCCCATAAATATGGGTTAAATCATCAGTGGAATAACAAAATGAAAACAAGATGTAAACAAAAGGGGCATTTTAAAACTGCTCTCATTGTCTTTGCCACTATTCAATCTCAGTGTGTGACAAATATTGTCGCCCTGAATGGCCCTTTGTTGTCACCTCATCACTCATAAATTCATGTACCACTTATGGCAGGTCACCAAACGTATTTACAATATTCTTATCTACATCTAGCCCTGAATGGGCGTGTAATTTCATTTTCTATCTCATGTGGCTCTCAAATTCATACCCCTGTTTATTCATTCAAGTTTATTTATTCTAGTTTATTGGGCTAATTCCTCCAAGTGTATCCTTGTCATAAATGTACCCCTAACTCTTCCCCGCCATTTAACCCAGACGGTGATTTTGTCTGCATATCTATTATATGTCTCAATTCTAGCCTACGCAATTTCAGCTCCCTATCACCACCATTAATGTCATGAGGTACATGATCCACGCGAAAAAACTTTAATACATTTCTATTGCTTTGGTAGTGAGTTTCAAAGTGCCTTGCGACTGGATAGGAAGCATCTTTATTGCTGGTTGCCCTCTGATGTTCTAGGATGCGTATTTTCGTGGGATGAATTGTTCTTCCCACATACCTTAGTCCTCAGGGACATACTAAACAATATACTGTGTATGGTGTGTTCCAATTCATACATTTTGATATTTTCTTGAAGTCTGGGATACCTGGAATATAATAAGTATTCACTTTATTGCTGTGAGCACAAGCTTTGCATTTACCGCAAGGAAAGAATTCCTGCAGTTCTTTCAAATTTGTGGACGGCTTCACAGGGGTTAGATGGCTTTCCACTAGTCGGTCCCTGATGGATCTAGATTTTCTGAATGTCAGTAAAGGATGAGATGGGAGATCTTGACCTATAACCTGATCGGATTGCAATATCCGCCAGTTCCTTGTATTGAGATTTTGGCAGAACTCTGCATTACAAGGGTAACGCGGAGTCCCCAACATTCTCCAATTCCGCTTGCGAAATAAAAACTCTGCCCTGGCCTAGTCATTATGGGAATGCCAGTTACAAAGTAGGATTTATTTGTAATAACCGATATGCAGCAATTAAAGCTACAATTTTCAAAGCAATAGGCAGGTCTTATTTTAATATTATGCACTAGTTTATTAAACATCCATCAAGTCACGCTTAGCCTGTCTTTCCTGCAATAAGAGAGATGCAGACTTACTAGACACTACATTCCATGTAAAAATTAGCTGAAAATCTGTAACAAATTCAAAGTTGTCACGAACAGAGGGCCCCAAAATATATTTGACCCGTGGCCTCAAAAAAACCTAATTTCGCAATTTGTTGTATTTGCCTTGGAGATCAATTCTTTTGCTCCTGGGATCAAAATTAAGAGTTACGTGATAATTATCACAACTTTGAAGTTTTCCCTGAAGGGTCACCTCTGCCAAAACCTATGTGAAAAGGCCCAGAAATATGGCAAAACATGCTGAATTTGATGTGTTTATAAACAATTCTGCATTTTAAGCCTCACATTCCTGTTGAAAACTCGGAATAATAGGTATTTCACACATGTGGGTTTCGGAAATAACTCAATCTGAGGTAATGGTATTTAGCACACGCAGTAAATACCCAACCCTATTCCCACAGACTTGTAATGAGGGCCTAAATGTCCAGCTTTAGAATTTTCTTCCCTTTCTAGTCCATAAACTTCAACTCACCTAGCCTTCCATAACATTCTGATAACTGAGCTTTTCTGCATAAATCCCAACTTTTTCTCATAGTTAGCTTGTCATTTCATTGCATCAGGAAGCCCTAATCAATATTTGGGCGCTTTATAAATTTGCAAAATAAATCAAATATAAAAGAACAATACACAGGTTTCCATGGGCCAGACCACATCAGCTAAATTTCTCACTTATTGTACTATTGTATGCAACGGCACAAGAGGTATTTTGAAGTGGCCTTAAGGTGATAGTTTGGACATAGCAAAAATATAGATATATAAATCAACCTTGCTTAATTTATAAAATGCGAGCACCCAGCAAAATCCCACGGCCGGTTTACAATCTGAGATAATTGCTTCAGGAATAAAATAGCCTTACTCGTCTGATTTGTTAATTCCCAGACTCATTTCTCTCCACTGACATGACTGGTTGGAGAAATGTCTAAATGGCTTCTCAAGGTGGACACATTTCAAGGTTAACTACAGCAGAAAATTGAAACGAAACAAAAAAAGGTGCCCACATGCTATTTGCTAAACCAGCCAGCGGAACTAAACGGCCATTTTACAGATATCATGTCTGTCCCAGGGGTGGAATACATCAATTCTCACACGCTTGTTATTGCTAGACAACAGTAAAAACAGAGTGTCATTTGGCCCAAAGCCCAGATGACACTCTGATATGAGACTATCTGTTAAGGTATTTATAATTTGCGAATTAAGAAACATAGTAAACCACAGGAGCAGAAAAGGCCACACACAAGCCCTGATGTTCAGAATTGACTAGGACAACCAGTGATGCAACACAAAATACACGTGTGGGAAGGTACTTTGTAATGCTTAAGAAAAATCAAGAGAGCCAATGAACAAAATCGTCTGGTATAAGTATTATTAATTTAAGAAGATCTAAGGGTTGCACCCAGGGCTTTAAGTGGGCTGGGTCCTGCCGGTGCTCAGCACCCGCAGTTCTAAAAAGCAGGTACTAAGACGGGTCCCTATCGGGCTCTCCACTTTTGCCCTAACCCTCAGGGTGAAAAAAAGCATCTCAATTCTGCAGCAGTACCACTGTTCAAAGCCTTTGATGTAACTTCAAAGAGACTCGTTTTAGTTCTTTCACAGTCTCATCAATTCACAAATGAAGCATTTTCAATATTATATACAACAAAGCCATAGTTGTTGCTTATTTATGTTATGCAACTAACAACCACTGACAAAGCCAATAGCAGTGGCTTGCTGTTGGTGTTATGTTAATTGTATTGTATATCTGGATGCAATAACAGAAACAGCAAAATACAAGTCGGGCGGCACACTATGCTAAGCACAGATTTTTAGCTTACGTATTTTTAAGCCACGCCCTTAATTACATCGGCCACGCCCCTTTGAAAGACCCCCCAGTTTTTTAATCCCACTTAAAGCCCTGATTGCACCTTTTGATTTTGATAAACCGCTTCATAAACTGCCAAGACGTAATAGGAGTTTGTGTCTCAAACTCGCATCTTTCTCGTCGACGAGCATTTCACCACCAGCAGGGTAGCACCTAATTAAACAAGGCTGCAGTTGTAGGTGGCAAAATGGCCATCAGCAGGGTGGGTAGGGAGCGAGGGCAAGTGGGGTACCCCTCCCTCTCCCCCCCACAAAAAAAAGGAAACGGCACTGCAGTTACTGTAGGGAAAAACATATCAGTGTCGTAGGTAGTTGGTGCGAAATGTCCATACATCGCTATGTTCGTCCTTTGCTCATATTCACTTTGCTAAGGAGGCAATTGCCAGGATGTCCAAGAGATGATATTGGACTAGAACCTAAGCTATATGAGCACCGGTAGGTGGGCGGGGAGGACAGGCTTGAGTTACATGACCTGCCAACTATACTTGCTGAATTGGAATTAGTTGGTTCCTTAGGGTTTGTATCAGTGCTTTAAATGGGCCGGTACTCACCGGTACTGAGTACCGGCACTTCCAAATTTTCTAGCCCTCAGTGCCAGCACTTTTCTTTTGTCAGGGAGAGTACCGGTACCGTGATTGGTGGCACGGCAGGCTCAGGTTCCATATCCCCTACAACGCAGGACAGATGCCGCTCTGTTTCCGGATCTCACAATCGCAGTGAGCCATGAAGCCGACTTTTGCAGTGACGCTGGTAAAGTCCAGAGGCGCCCTTTGCAATTCCTCACACTGCAGGGGTTTGAGAGGGCTTGCGTCACATGCTGTGATTAACAGAGAAGGGTCTAGCCAGACCTTGCACTGTTGATTAAGCGTGTAATGATCATTCAGCTACAAATGCTTTAGCCCCACCCCCCCCAGCTCCCTCTCCGCCAGGTGCATGAAATAGCCTGGGCTGGTGCTGCACTGGTCACACTTAAGCGAGTGGCAGTTCAACATAATCATCGACCTTTTCTTTTCATGTTTGTTTTTTACAACGCAGGAGCTGCTTCCCTTTGTGTGCCCCATCAACTAAAAGCTGCATTTACATAACAGCGAGGGATCCATAGGTGTGAAAGGATCCCTGCCCAAAGAGCAATACATAGCAGGGAACGTTGCAGCACTCCAGAAATAACCTCCCGTGACAACTAGCAAGGGATCTGGCTGGGGGGGGGGGGAAACGAGATGCTGAACATAGAAGGAAGGGGAGGGAGGGATATAAAAAGGTCAGGTGACAGCTAAAGTTAGGATTGGCACTTTTTTTCCGGTTAAAAGTACCAGATATTTGTTCAGTTCTGAAATCGGGGCTTAAAAATGGCATTTTAATACAAATGAGTGCAGAGTTCAAAATCTGCTGTATTTCTTGTTAACTTTCATTATCGTTTATAAATATATATATGTATGTATACGGAAATACTTTTGCACTTTTGAAGTGATTGAATGATTTATGCTTGTATTTACTGTTATATATCATATTATGTATCATCAGGTCTTGCCCTTAGCCCCGCCCCTAGTCCCGCCCACTTGACACACCTCTAGCTCCTTTTAATGCAGTACCTGCACTTATTTTTTCCCATTTAAAGCACTGGTTTGTATGGGATATCATTGGAAGGAACACACTTTTTACCAGCCTCCTTGGCCACAGAAAAGACTGAATGGCATATGGCTGGTTCCTAAGCGTACTGTTTGGGATCATTTTGAGGTCATTTAGGGGTACATTTAGGCCATAAATACATTGTAGTGAGCTAATTAACTTATTAGGTGAGGTGGTTGGTGGCTCATGTGACCTACCTCCGAAGCTTGCTGCATTATAGTCGGCTGGCTCCTTACATTCACATATTGAAAGTCAATTCTTTCATAAAAATAACAAATACTTCGCAGTTACTTTATGAGTACCACAGAGAACATGTTTCACCCAAAACAAAACTGTCAGGTCTTGTACTCCTCAGGATCCGGATGACGCTATAAGGGGTCCACCCCAAGATTTCCCCAATCTCTGAATAGATTTGTACAGAGCGTTAGGGCAATCAAGTGAGGGAAAGGGAAGGGTAGGGAACCGCAGGGAAGTGAACCTATAAGAAAAAACAACAGGTATTATTACACACACATGTATACATAACTACTCTGGTAAGGTCTCACTAAAACCATCACTACCTTAGACACAAGTGCATGGAACATCAAGTCACCTCACCTTACAATCATCCAGTACCAGAATTATACGGGTATCCGAAAATAGGTAAGTCCGCTTTTCAAAACTAAGAAACAAACTTGAAGCTGAAATCCTTCAGCCCTTTGGAGTCTTATAAACTCCAGTGGAGAATTAGATAAGAGTTCATCGTGGGTAGAACAGACACTAGTATCCCCAATGTCGCGGTTCCCTAACACAAATGAATAAACAGCGGTTGCCTCACCGCAAATGGCAGCACCCAAAAGAAAGGTCACAGTAGGGGCCAAAGCCACTGTAAACAGTTAAGTGTTTTCTTGGCTTACACCATAGCTCCTAATCAAGTGTGACGCGCCTTCACCGTCCGTTGTGAAGGCCGTCTACAGTCAAAGCGCTTCTAACCCTAATCCGCGGTATTATAACCGCTGCTAGCTCACTTTGTTCTCAATGTGCGTTTCACCATCCGGTGTGACGCCGTCAGATCCACTGAAAACTCCTCCGAGTTTTTGACACAGGAGGCCAACACTCACCCAGTCCGGCGAGGGCGCCCTCAAAATCCCTAGTCCTCGGGAAAGATGCAGGATCCTAGCTCAGCCGAGCTAGCGCCATTCACTGCTTCCTGCTTCCAAGTCTCCCGCTCTGAATTGAAGTCTGAAGTCCAGAATTACGCACGCTTCCGTGTGCGTTCGACCACGTTTTAAGGACGCTGACTCCTCCCATCCCCCAGCCTCATGGGAAATGTAGTTTTACTCTCCTAGGCAGGCGCACTACGTCCGTAATTCCTGACAGCAGGCCCTCCTCACAAGCGCCTCCTTGATCCAGGCTTGTTCGGCCACCTGCGGTAGAAGGACCTCACCGCTACCGGGGCATGTACATTGGAACAGGGTTCCCACGAATCGTCCTCAGAGGAATACCCCCTCCAAGAGATCAAATACCATAGTACCCCCTTCGATACTTCGAGTCCAGCACCTTTCGCACCTCATACTCCGCACCGTCCTCACAAACCACCGGAGGGACTGCCATTCTCCGAGCCCCTGTGGCAGGTTTCAGGAGGCTACAATGGAACACGGGATGTATGCGAAGGCTGCCAGGCAGCCTTAGTCGGTAGGCCACAGGGTTCACTTGTCGCACCACGGTATATGGGCCGATGTATCTCGGATGGAATATGCTGCGAAGCTTGAACTTAATGTTTTTAGTGGAGAGCCAAACCCTATCTCCAATCTGATAACTCGGGCCTTCCGTTCTGTGTCGGTCTGCCCACTCCTTGTACACCCTTTTTGCCACCACCAAATGGCGCCTTGCTTTCTTCTGGACAGAGTGTAGCAATTTAATGTGTGCCTGCACAGATGGCTGATTCGCAATGTCATCCGGTATGTCAATGGGCAGGGTCTTTGCACAATATCCATAGTTCGCCTCGAAGGGAGTCATTCCTATAGAACAATGTACCGTATTATTGTATGACAACTCCGCCATCCATAACAAAGACACCCAGGAGTCCTGCGCTTCCATGGCATAACACCTCAGGTATTTCTTTAGTGTCTGATTTAGTCTCTCCGTCTGACCATCTGTTTGGGGATGGAAGCTAGTCGAGACAGCTGAGTCTATCTTTAGAGCCTTACACCAAGTTCTCCAGAAACTTGCGATGAACTGAGGGCCCCTATCAGACACGATCACTTTGGGCAATCCATGTTGTCTGATGACATGATCCATCACTAGTTGTGCGGTCTGACTTGCCGTTGGTAAATTCTTGCACGGGATGAAATGTCCTAGTTTTGTTAGGCTATCCACTACCACCAGAATGGCCGAACATCCCTGATCCATAGGCAAACCGGTGATGAAATCAAGACTGATATTCGTCCAAGGCTGCATAGGAGTGGGCAACGGCATGAGTTTTCCTTTTTTCTTGGTGTTCTCACCTTTTCCTCTTGCACACTCCTCACATTGTTGTACCCATGCGCGAACATCCTTGACCAGTGTAATCCACCAGAAATGCCTTTGTACCAACTGAGTAGTTTTTAAGATTCCTGGGTGTCCTGCCAATGGGGATACATGACACCACTCAAACGCCTTCTTCTGTACTACCTTTGACCGGAGGTACAACCGACCGTTCCAAAAAGGTAGACCTTGTTTAAGGCTATGCATCGCATTCTCTTTTTCCCATCTCTCCCACCATTCTTTGGTTTTGTTCCCTTTTACCTCATCCAGGAATTTATCCACCTTCAGAACACAGATAACCCTAGCGGGGTTGATGATTGCCTTGGGTTCGATGTTGAAAGACCCCTCTACGGAGTCCTGTCGTGATAAAGAGTCTGCCTTACGGTTGTCTGTCCCGGGTCTGAAGGTGATAATAAAATCGTATTCCGCAAAGAACAAAGTCCATCTCATTTGTCTCTGAGTGAGTGTTCTGGCGGTTTTCATGTATTGTAGGTTACGGTGATCCGAATATACTGTGACTGGATGACGTGCCCCCACAAATAATGTCGCCATTCCTGAAAGGCCTTCTTTATGGACAGTAGTTCCTTTTCAGCTATGGTGTAGTTCTTTTCAGCCGCTGTGAGCTTTTTGGAAAGATATGCTACTGGATGTAGCTGGCCAGTGTCTTTATCCCTTTGTGACAAAATGGCGCCTACAGCCTCGTCCGAGGCGTCTGCTTCCACAATGAAAGGGACCCCTAATTGAGGATGCCTCAACACAGGAGCGCTGGTGAATGCCTGTTTCAAGTACTCAAATGCAGTTGAGGCTTCTTCATTCCATACAAAAGGGACCCCCTTACGAAGCAATCTGGTAAGAGGAGCCGCTACTTGTGAAAAATGAATGATAAACCTGCGGTAGTAATTCGCAAAACCCAGGAAGCACTGTATGTCCCTCAGACACCTTGGGGTGGGCCATTCCTGTACTGCCTGCACCTTGCGCTCTGCCATGCTCAATCCTTCGGGACACAGGATAACACCCAGGAACTCAACTTCACGCACCCCAAACTCACACTTGCTCAATTTGCAATACAAGCGGAATTCGCGCAGTTTTTTCAGTATCAATACCACATGTCTTTTATGCATCTCAGTGGACCCAGAGTAGATGAGGATATCATCAATATATACAACCACAAAACGGTCCACGTACTCCTCAAAACATCGTTCAGAAAATACTGAAATGCCGCCGGGGCGTTGCACAACCCGAACGGCATTACAGTGTATTCAAACAGACCGAAACGCGTCTTGAAAGCTGTTTTCCACTCATCACCCTCTCTAACGCGGACCAAATGATATGCCCCTCTTAAATCTAACCGCGTGTAAATAGTAGCTTCGCGCACTTGATCCAGCAGAACAGGGATAAGAGGCAAAGGGTACCTATTCCGGATGGTGTTTTTATTTAACATTCTATAATCACAGCAGGCCCTCAACTCGCCACTGGCTTTGGCTATGAAGAACAGAGGTGAGGCTGCTGGAGACCGAGAAGGCCTGATGAATCCTATCTCCAAGAAATGATCCAGGTATTCCCTAAGATGACGTGTTTCGGGCTCAGATAATGCATACACCCTACAAGCCGGGATGTGCGCCCCTCAATCAGATCTATACGACAATCATAGGGTCTATGGGGCGGTAGCCTTTCTGCCTTCGTCTTACTAAACATATCCTCAAACTGTACATACTCGGGAGGTAAGACCACTTCCTTCTCTACCGCAGTAGCCACACAAAAAGGCTGCGTCAGGGCGATAGCTTGTGACGTTAGACCCTGTACACAGTGAGTCGCACATTCCTTGGACAAGAACTGTACTGTCTTGTCCTTCCAGTTTATGGTTGGGTTATGATGACAAAACCACGGCATACCCAGAATCACTTCATATTGCGGAGCATCGATGATGTTTAGGGATATCGCCTCCAAATGTTGTCTCCTCCCATCATCTATAGAAAGCATGAGGATTTCGGTCTTTTCCTTCAACAGCCCTGATTTTAACGGCTTCCCATCCACAGCCAAAACCTCCTCTGGGATCTCACGAGGAACACTACCCACAGCCAAATGCTTCACCAACCCGCTGTCAATAAAATTCCCCGTGGCTCCTGAATCCAACATGGCTAAAACCTGGTGAATCTGTTGCTGGTACTCCAGGCCCACGGCCAAAACTATGTGTGACTCTGTATCCTTCACCGGTTCTATCGATAACGATGGAATCTTCCATTCCTTATCCCCTGACTGCAGGCTCCTGAATGGCGAACTCTCCCCACACTCCGTGCCAACTACCGACACTGTTGCTTTCTTAGGCTTGTATGGATAGCTCTGAGTCTTTGGCTTTGAGGGACATTCACGTACGTAATGCCCTTTCCTACCGCAGTACATGCATAACCCCTGTGTGCGACGGCTCTCCCTCTCAGTTCTTGAGAGAGGGGCCCTGATAGCTCCTATCTCCATTGGCTCACTAGGGGATTCGTTGCTATGTGTTTCCTTCCTGGGGTTTTTATCTGGTCTATAGGAGGACCTGTCTCCTCTATGCCTTTCGCCTCTCTCTGACATCCGCCCATCGAGCCTCAAAGACAAACTAATCAGATCAGCACAGGTCACTGGTTGCGGGTCGATTTGTGCTATCACGTCTTTCAGATCATCGCGTAAGCCTTGATAGAACAGAGACATTCTCTTCTCTTCTGGCCATGCGGCTTCAGCCACCAACCTGTTAAAAGATGTAAGGTATGTTACTAGATCATGTCTCCCTTGTCTCAACTCCAACAATTCTCGGTCTGCGCTGAATGTAGTGGTTCTTCTATCAAACACTTTTTCAAACGCCGCCCTGAAAGCCTCCCAATCAGACAATACTGGGTCGTTGTTCCTAACCAGTGGAACAGCCCAGTTAGCCGCATCGCCTATCAAATAAGAAATCGCGAATGCCACTCTGGAATGATTGTTGGGGAACGATGAAGGCTTACAAGAGAAATGGAGCATTATTTGCGTCAAAAACACTTGTATTTTCAAAGGATTTCCATCATACCTTTCAGGGCTGGCTAGAGGAATCGGGGGGAACTGTCACCTGTATCTGGGGAGTACTAGTGACAGAAACGTCAAAAGGGTTCCTGGTTAACTTGTCCACTCTATCCCGTAGCGCCGCTGTTTCCAGCCTAGAAGCCGCTAATTCCTGTTGTACTAAAGTCAATGCCCTAACCACATCGTCCATAGACGCCATTTATAGGTTCGCCCGGACCGGGAGGAGTAACCTATCTTGGGTGCGTAATTCTGTCAGGTCTTGTACTCCTCAGGATCCGGATGACGCTATAAGGGGTCCACCCCAAGATTTCCCCAATCTCTGAATAGATTTGTACAGAGCGTTAGGGCAATCAAGTGAGGGAAAGGGAAGGGTAGGGAACCGCAGGGAAGTGAACCTATAAGAAAAAACAACAGGTATTATTACACACACATGTATACATAACTACTCTGGTAAGGTCTCACTAAAACCATCACTACCTTAGACACAAGTGCATGGAACATCAAGTCACCTCACCTTACAATCATCCAGTACCAGAATTATACGGGTATCCGAAAATAGGTAAGTCCGCTTTTCAAAACTAAGAAACAAACTTGAAGCTGAAATCCTTCAGCCCTTTGGAGTCTTATAAACTCCAGTGGAGAATTAGATAAGAGTTCATCGTGGGTAGAACAGACACTAGTATCCCCAATGTCGCGGTTCCCTAACACAAATGAATAAACAGCGGTTGCCTCACCGCAAATGGCAGCACCCAAAAGAAAGGTCACAGTAGGGGCCAAAGCCACTGTAAACAGTTAAGTGTTTTCTTGGCTTACACCATAGCTCCTAATCAAGTGTGACGCGCCTTCACCGTCCGTTGTGAAGGCCGTCTACAGTCAAAGCGCTTCTAACCCTAATCCGCGGTATTATAACCGCTGCTAGCTCACTTTGTTCTCAATGTGCGTTTCACCATCCGGTGTGACGCCGTCAGATCCACTGAAAACTCCTCCGAGTTTTTGACACAGGACGCCAACACTCACCCAGTCCGGCGAGGGCGCCCTCAAAATCCCTAGTCCTCGGGAAAGATGCAGGATCCTAGCTCAGCCGAGCTAGCGCCATTCACTGCTTCCTGCTTCCAAGTCTCCCGCTCTGAATTGAAGTCTGAAGTCCAGAATTACGCACGCTTCCGTGTGCGTTCGACCACGTTTTAAAGACGCTGACTCCTCCCATCCCCCAGCCTCATGGGAAATGTAGTTTTACTCTCCTAGGCAGGCGCACTACGTCCGTAATTCCTGACAAAAACAGTAACTGTTACAATTATTCTCCAAGCATGGCGTTATGTTTTTTTATTTTTTTTAAATTTGATATATTTTAACATTTTATATCAGAATTATTAGATATGTATTTGTTTATCGATTTTAGGTTTATATTGCCACTTTGGGAATTATTTTTGAATTAGTCTTCTGGAACAAATTGCTTATCTGCGAATATATTATATGATACTGAATGATCTATAGTAAGTACAATTGATCACTATAGGCATAATTTTAGGCGTATTAGTATCCCTATTATTTCTATAGAACGATGCTCATTGTCAACGCAAGCAAAGCAAAATTCATGACCAGGAACCAGAAGGTACCATTGGTGCAAACATTCACTGTAGAGGTGGCTGCAGAGTTTAAACCTTTGATTACTTAGGTATTAGGCTTTACAACAAACTTTTCATGGGCCCAGTGAAGAGACAAAACAGAATACACTATGGGCCTCATTTATGGCATTTTGGCATTGGGCAGCACAGCAAGGCACCTTGCTGTGCTGCCCTACGCCAACGTGAAGGGCAGGAATACACCATATCTATGCAATACGGTGCATTCCTGTCCTTTCTGCATGCGCTGGCGCAGTTTTGGCAGTCTACCAACAATGTAGGCACCCTTGCACCATGGTGCAAGGGTTTCTCCTTTGCAGGCAGGATTGTTTTTGTGCAGCAAGGTGCCCCAAGAGGCGTTTTCCTCTTTCTATGTGTGCCTCAGAATGCAGCACACATGGAAAGAGATAAAAACGAGGAGAAATATTTCTCCTCATTACGTCTCACCTTGGGAGGCGTACAGATTTGACGCTTCCCCAGGTTTCCATCACTTTGTAAATTTTGGGCAGCGTCAAATTCCATGGGCGTTGCATGAAAAAACCTACTGCAACACCCATGGAGCACCTCTGGGGCGCAGAGTATGGTGACGCAGCGACTTGCGCTGCATCACCTTACTCATGATTTATAAGGTCGCTCAAAGCCACGCAAGATGGCTTTGCGTGGCTTCATAAATCTTTATGAGAGCCCTGTGTCATGCATCTACCACTTTACGTGGTGCAAAAGTGACCCAGGGCTCTCATAATTAAGCCCCTATGACTCAGAACATGAGAGCGGTCCTCCGCTATAAACACAGTACTGTAGGACATTCATATCTTAGAAGTATTCAAGATGAAAGCAGTTGTGGCAGCAACCTATAGTGTAAATAGGTTGGGCTGCCAGAAAATGCCAAAGATACTGAATATAGTAGGCTTTCTCAGAAATCTCCTACTTCTGTGCCGGGCACCTCATTAATGGCCTTCAGTCTGGAACCTAGGTTGAACCCTATAAAAGATGATATTCGCCTCGGCTCAGTTCTGCCGTTGAGTAAGCTACATGTGAACTCTCACTCTAAGGGCCCGATTCCGATGTGGTTTGGAAATCATTCTGACCGAATCGGTTTGGGAATGGTTTCCGACCGACTCGGATCGGGAGAGTCCGACCAACCAAGTACAATGTATTGGGATGCTTCCAGATACGATTTGATTGGACTCCCATTGACTTCAATGGGAGCCTATGTTCCGACCCAATGCATAGGCTCCCATTGAAGAAAGGGGTGGCTGGGGACAATCGGGCACCCTGTGGTGGGCACCCCCTGGTGCTTGCCACACTGTGCATGGCTGGTAAGGGTGGACCCATGGGTACCCCCCACAGGCCCGATTGGGAAGGCTCCGGGTGCAGGGGGGCCCGCTACAGGCCCCCAAAGCCTGATTCCGACTGCCAATTCAAGTCGGACGGCACCATTCAGAAAGGCTGTCTAACAGTGGTGGCTCCTCGTGGGAGTGCTGCGGGGCAGTGGGGTGGGGAGGAGGGGCAGGGTGGGGGTAGTAACTCCGGCTTACGGTCGAACGGAGTTAAGTAACTAAACAAATAAATAAAACGACTACATTGGCGCGTTGCAACGCCGATTTGGCGTTGCAGCGCGCCAATGTAATTCGCTTTATTTATTTATGTAGTTACTTAACTCCGCTCGGCCGTAAGCCAGAGTTTACTACCCCCCACCCTGCCCCTCCCCCGCCCCGCCCCACAGCACTCCCACGAGGAGCCGCCACTGCTGTCTAAATCCAGCATCATAATCGGTGGCTCGGAAAGGCAGCCCGTAGAGATGTAGGATTCTGCTCAGTACGGCTTGGTCATTCCGAATGCCGTTGGGTTCGGATTGGGATATTCCTTATGCCTAACTCGCATCGTACTCGGTCAGTCGGAAACCTTTCCGATTCGGTCGGAAAGACACGTTCCCGATCCGATTCAGACAGAGCAAATGCCGTTAGGAGGCCTTCTTAACCGCATCAGAATCGGCCCCTAAGTTGGACTTAAAGTATCTCCTTGATGATGTGGCCATGGAAGAATTTGCAAACAGCAGCTGGATAACGCATGTAGAAAAAAATCCTAATAATGATAGGCTGTGGCGAACAATTGGAGAACCCAAGTATACTGAATGTAAAAAGTTCCTCAATCACCAAGGCGAACTATTGGAAGACAAAAGTAACGCAATCTGTTAATTGTGCCAGAAAAGGTTCCCTGCTACTAGACTATTTGACTCGTTCCCCTACCATGCACAGTGTTGGTATCAATGGTATAATTTCAGATGCTGCAGTGATGTTATCAATAATGTCACATAACTTGTTATGAGTGATGTAATATGTGAGGTAATTAGCAATACACACGGGTGTGAGTTATAGCTAATTTAGAGCATGAGTTATAGTTACTTGAGATAACTATAACTGGTGAAGTTCAGAGGTTTGTTTTGTTTTAAACTGTATGTTTTAACTGACATTTTCACCTAACTACAACATCACTTTAACCTTTGCTTTTTCCAGTGGATTTCTAATTTTCTTTTTTTCTAATGTAAATTAACATATTATTACAATTCTTTACTATAATGTCATTTTCACCTTTGGTTTTTCAGTGAATATCTATGTTTTTTTAGCTTAAAGTCAGATGTCCCTCACCATACAAACACCAGTGGATGTCCAAGCCCCTACAGTGTCCAGGCCCTGCGTCCAACCACCCATGGATGCCCATCCCTCTTTCTTTAAATCTATAAAATAGAAAATGCAGGTCTATTGGCTTTATCAGGAGGTGAGCACATCAACATATATAAAGCAGATCTATTGACATTCTCAAAACATCACCAATAATTATAATATTAGGTATAAATAATAAATACACACATTGCTATGTTTAATAATACGTATTGTCTAAAATATATTACATAAAGCATTTTTAAATAACCATAAACATGCGTTTGAGTTTTATAAACACTTTTCAGACCACAAAATGCAGCCATAGAACTAACCACAATTGATCCCTGCACTCCAACTGAGGAGCATACAACTCGAGCTCAAAGTGCTTTTAAAACAATGGTAAGCTCTCCTGGGGTCATGAATTCAATGACCCAGGAGACTTACTATTATTTTTTTTCTGTTGCTTGGGGTTTGCTGCACTCTCTGCAGCTCCCCACAACATTTAAAAAAATGCTTGGTGGTGCCTTTGGCCCTTCTAGGGGCACCACCAGAAATACAAAATATAATTAAAGAGCCCTTGCAGGGCATCATAGGGAGCTCCTTGCCTGGAGTAGTGAATAATAAATAAGCATCACCTGCAGCTCATATATTATTCCTCTTAATTTGTCTTTCTTTTTTTTTGGGAGGGGATGTCCTGGTCCCACTAGGACACCCACACATTAGTTACACTTTGGGCCACGGGGGGAGTCCCAAGGCCCCAGCGGCCCCCGTCGTCCCCCCAACCAGCACCCATCCTGGGTGATGATGTGGGCCGACTATTGTTACTTTTAAAGTGGGTGCCCTGGTGCCACATGGGGCACCCACACCTTTTTTTTAAGTTTAGGGGCTGCTTACCACAGCCTCTGTGGACTCCACCGCCATCACCAATCCTGGGTGCGGCAGGATCTGGTTCTGTTGCTTTATTCCCATCTGGGCAGGAGCAGCTTTTTTTTGCTCCCGCCATATGTGAGCAAAGCTGCATTCCCTGCCCAGGAGAGCACAGGCAGGGAATTAGATGTACACCCTCCACATAAGTAAATATATCGGCCCCGGTGGCTGGGATTCCAGGGGCCTTAAAATGGCTTGAGGAGGCGGGGGTTGCATGTCCCCTCCCCAAAAGAAATTGTTGTGCAGAACCCTTGGGCCCTGGCAAACCTGGGAGCTTATATTTCAAAGGGTGGGAGCCCACCCTTTTTTTTTTTGACGGGACTGCAGAGCCACAGAACTGCAATACCATTAAAAAAGAAAATTATGTTTTTGGCACCAATTGGGATCCCTCTGGGAACCCCCCACCAGTTCAGGGAGTAGAATATCCCAACCCTGCCCCCTATATTTTTTAAATTCTTTTTGCAGGACAAGGAACTGAGTCCCCGAGTCTTAAAATGGCTGCTGCGACATCTTTGCTGTTTTGCAACAGGTAATCTGATCTTATCTTTAGATCTGTTGGATCCGCAGATCCTCCGCGTCTCTATATATACATACATTTTTCATTTGATTTTCTCAAAAACTACTGAAATCCCCCAAAGCACTCTTTCTGGGTAAAGATCTAGCTTCCCGACAAATTTGGTGTAATTACGTTCTACCGTTTTTGCAGTATCAATGTTCAAGTTTCCTATGGAAAATTGCATGGGGAAAATGCATTTTGGAGCCCCACTTTTCCTCAACCCCCCACTTGACGGATCACCTTGAAACTTACCAGCAAGAAGTTGAGGTGGATGAGACTTTTTTGGGGAAGTTTTGTGAATAATCGTCAAGCAGCACCAAGGTTAGCAGCAAAACAAAAAAAAATCCTATAGAAACATGGACCATGTTAGAATGTTAGAATAGAAATGTTCATGCTTGCACATTGCCCTATGTAAGTTAGCATTCGCTGCGCCATTTTCTTTACAGGCGCCATTTTAGGCTGTTCGAAACTGATCTAGTTCAATTCTGAGAAATGCTCCACTATAAGTTTCGTTTCTGCCATGTTAGACTTGTTCCCGTAATGAGCTCACTGTTCCTATTAGCGCATACCTTTCTCACTAGATAGAGGCCCTCTCCCGCTAGTCTGGTGGCAGGCCCAAATGGAACGACCTTGGAATTGAGATACTTTGTAAATGATAGAAGCGCTGAAACTGTTTTTTTGTATTTCACTGTTTAGCTGCAACTGCCTGGAAAATTCCACTGTAGGCGTGTTTTAGCCCGGTTACGAAATGTACATAATGTATCTTTATGCTTGTCGATTTCAGTCCTCTCTGCAGCACTCCTAGCAAATGAGCAGACCGGGCTCCGCTCTGAGTGTATATTAATAAACAGTGATTGGTTTGTATTCTCTACTGTCTGACTGACTCTTCATTTGGTACAGAAGGCTGAGAGGTGGTCATTAGTGACCCGGGTGACCCTAAACGGGTCACTTCCTTCACTAACTACAACTACCCAGTAATGCACTATTCTGTCATACTTGTATAATATATCCATGAACATCTCCTATGTCACCTGCACACTCTAGGTGTCCTCTTGCCCCACATATACACTGCCATTCTGCTTCCTTACATGCATATGTGTTATGGGCCAACATCTGCCCAAAAGTGCCCTCTAGGAAGACATCTCCACCTAATGACCATAGTGCCACATACTATTCACCTGATCTTAATTAATAGAGCTTCTGTCTCATGCTCCCTCTCTCAGTGTCCTAGCATGCACTCCCATTGTATCTTCTCTTATCTCTTTTTACCACCTCTGTGATCATCAGATTTACGTTTTTCCTTACTCACAGCGGTCACTGATCTAGCATGCTAGATTTTGTTCAATTTACTTGACCAGAACATGTCAGCATCCCTTTGATTCAGCAGCACAATGTTCAGAATTCTAGGTTCAAATTTAAAAATCCATTCACATGCACACACACACCCTGGATTCCCCTACCCTCAAACTATCCATTTCCCAGAGGTATAGTGAGAGCACAAAAGGCTTTCATTGGTGTTCAAGAAGACAGTAGGCAGGGCCATATTTAGTAGTAAGGGATGCTATTAGTCGAAGTGGGTAATGCCAGTTGTAGAATTAAAATCTTTGGGTCCTGGCACTTATCTTTTTTACAAATCAAGCCCTGTACATCACCATCCATTTCTTACACCTTGGCTTCTGTTGGATGGATCCTCTGCCTGCTACAAGAGGTGGCAATACAAGTGTCTAGGAACGGACACTGGGGTCTGTTGACTCTCTGGGAGTTCTTGAGCAAGATGTGCTCTGAAATGCAGACATGGCAACTTTTCAAACATATTTACAGAGTGATAGAAGCACTATCTATAAAACACTTAGAACCCCCCCACCATCAAAAAAACTCTTGTCGTAGGACAGTTTAAATACCTGTAGGAAAGTCATCCTTTTTGCCCTGATCACCCTCCATTTTTGGACTGATGCTGGTGGTTACTGACTCCAAAAGTGCCCTGGGCCCTGCTAACCAGACCCAGGGACAGTGCTCTATCCTCTAAAGGTATATATTGATTGGTATAATTCTAATTGGTAAGGACTGCCTACCTTTAAGTCCGTAGTATATGGTAGAGCATGTAGGTTTAGGGACACCAGTGGCCTTATTGCATGTAGACATACACGCCTGTGATGTCTGATGTCATGTTAAAGCCAGGCCTGCCCAGTGGGCTGATTTTAAAATAAAACTGTGTCCAGATGCGACTTTGGAATTAAAAGCACTTGAAAAGTTAAAAACTACCATTTTATTACTTATGTGTCACCCTAAGCTCTGCCCTAGGTGTCTCATGGTTAAGGTGCATAGTCATAAAAAGCAGGGATAATATAAGGAATGTTTTAAATGCCCTGGTAGGGGAAAAACCGCCAAAGTTGTCTTTCCCTATTGTAGTGCTAATAGCACCATAGGCTAACATGGGAATCTATAATAAATTTAATAAAGTCTAACTTTGGATTGGAGCTTGCTAGCAATATCATTCAAAGTATCACAATATTTGCTACCTTAAGCCCAACAACTTGCTATGGTTGGATTTAACATTGCTATTACAGGAAAGTAGTTTGAGAACTTACTATCCTGACATTACCTAAAGAAGCCCTGTGGCAGCCTCTTCTGATTGGTCAGCCTCTGACAGCCTGAGACAAGCTGATCCCTGAGGGGTGTAAAGAAGCCTGGGTGCAACAATACAGTCATTGGTGGGAGGGGAAGGGGATTGAGTAGATAAACAGAACTTCAAAGGCAGGAACCTCTACAGAAAACAGATGTCACAGGACACAAACCACACTCACTTCCTTGATCTCTAGCCAGATGAGAGCCAACCTAATTAGTTTAGGAGTGGGGCTGGAAGGGGAGTGTAGTGATTTTATAGCCGCACCTCTGGCTAGGGGTACACAAACACACACTCCAAGGAGAGACTTTCTCCATTTTGATTTTTGGGAAAATGTTGCATTCTGGGCTAGAAGTTTGCCACACTTCACAGGCTGTAGTCATACTAGAGGGAGGTAGCTTAGTTCCTATTGGTTAGGATGCCTCCCTCCATTAAGCCCAGAAATGAAGGATATATAAGGCAGCGCTGCAGAGCTCACCAGATCACTGCCTGGAAAAGAGGAAGAGAATAAGGACTGCCTTGCTAGACCCCTGGACTGCAACAAAGAGAGGACTGCACTCTGAAAGACTTCACCTGCTGCACTCACAAGGCTCCACAAAAAAGGACTGCGCCTGAATCTAAAAGGAAAGGACTGGACTCCCTGACCAGCAACAGGTACAAAAGAGCTGAAAAAGTCACCTGCAAAGCCCAAGAGAGAACACCCCAGCTGACCACCTGTAACCTGGACTTGTCCTGGACTGCGCAAGTACATGTGGAAGATTGAGTCCTAGCCCTCAAATGGCAACCCAGAGTCTCTGAACCCTTGGCCAGTGCTAGAAGACACTTATCTCCCCAAAGTAATAAAGAAACAGCTGACAGTCTCATCAGAACCTATGCGAGACGACGGAAAGTCTTGCATAGCCTCGCGCTCAGCTGAGAGCTTCAAATGAACCGATGTGAGTCGACATGAAGTCTCGCTGCACAGCTTCAACAGAAATTATGGAAGTCGGCACGAAGCACGCAAAGCCTCGCTGCACAGCTTGATCGGAACCGACGCACCGCAGCACAACTCGATGCAGGACCTCGCCTCGCAGCCCTCACAGCTCCTCAGAACTGATGTCAGATGACACGAAGGATTGCAAAGCAATGCCACGCAGACCACCACAAAAGGCATAAGGTACAACACTCAGCTGGCCTACCTTGGTCCTGTGTCCGGCCTGCCGTCCATCACGGTCGGGCTGAACTTGTGACTTTGTCCCAGTCCATCGCAACTAGATACCCTCAGTTGGCGCTTTGCACCTTTTGGCACTATTATTTACCTAAATCTGTGGAAATTCATACCTACTGTTCCCTACATTGGATTGTTGTTATTTTGGTGTCATTTTAAAGACAAAATATTGGCTATTTGTATAAATTGGTGTTAGATTTTTATTGTGTTGTGTCTTTTACTTATTTACTGTTTTGGTGCTATTCAATGCTTTACACATGCCATTCTCCTACATTAAGCCAGGCTGCTTGTTTGCCAAGCTACCAAGGGTTGAGCAAGAATAATTTACTGCATCTTGACTGGAACTATTAGTGCTTGTGGTTTTATTACTAGCTGAAGGTGAATACCGACACCTACTAATTATCACCTTTCCTACAATACCAATAATGGACATCAGCTGTGCAGAGCTTCCTCACACGAGCTGGAAACAGTAGAAACTCACACTGTGCAGGGGTTTCCAGCTTACCTGGTGCTCACCATGCGTTATCATATCAGTTCCTCAGCAGAGGAACGTGTGAAGATAGCTGAGATTGTGTGACACACAGTGGCACCCTGTGAATTGGCATATCTGTACATGATCTGTTAATAGCATCCCCCTTTCCAAGGCACATGTGTGCTCTGCCACACACACATGCTCATGGAGGAGGGGCAGAGAGAGTATTCAATTGTCAACACATTAGAAATTAATGCTGCCACAGATTGTAATATACATACACAAGGTATTTCCATAATGCATCTCTCGTGAAATATTTACTGGGGATCTGTTCCTCTTTTGAATATATTAGGACATCAGTGCCGGTGTACTGCTGTATCTCCTCTGAATGATTGTGCTTCTGTAAAGAGAGCAGCGCTATCACATCTAGTCAAAATATTAATTCCTCACTGTCACCTCTTGTCACATTAAGGGCACCATTGCTAATGAGCTCTGTCTGTGTCTGCTCTCCTGCATGGATAAATACAAATAACAATATATCTGGATGCTCCCTGGGCACTGGGACCTTATCAAATATCTTTTAAGCAAATTCCAATAATACAGAAGTTTTGTTCATAAAGTCAGCGCGTTCTGACAGAGTCCTTTTCAGTGTGGCTGGCAGTCTAATCACACAGCTGATGGAATGCAAGACACCGCCAGGGAACATTGTATTCCAAGATCTTACCATTGATAGAGACTGGTGCAATCTTCTAAATAATATATTTATTAAACCATCTGGGCATTTAATCTATATCAAAATGATTTAAGGTCAGAAATGGTAAATGCATGTATTCAGTGAAATCTGAGGCTCAGTCATACGATACTAGTAGAAATCTTGAAAGCCAAAGTGATCTAACAGCGTTGTCTGCTGTGAGGTGAATGTTCAAACATTAACAAGCGCCATAATATAGACCACTGCAGCCCCTTTGGTACTACACCAACCCCAACAACAACAAGTGGATGGGTGGAATAATCGAATAAATCTCAGCCAATGGCAGTGGCTTGGGGCCGCATGCCAGTCCATCATTTTTCTCACACCATGCCACTCAAGACTAGGGCCCGCCCTATACAAAATCAGTACCGACCATGCTCCTCTTGGGAACAGTCCACTCCAAACTGCCAGCCAAGGCCCCCTCCAGAATGGACTACAAGGAACCCCAGACCAATTCTGTCCGATTTTACTACACCAACCCTCTCTTGCCCGACATTAGGCAGCATTCCCTAATTTGGGGCCCTAAGTATACAGCCAGAAAGAAGGCCACGCTCTGTAAGAACAGCTCCCTCACATGACACAATCCATTTTCTTCCACCGCCCTAGTTTCTTGACCCTGCTCCCCACCCACACCAATCAATTACATCATCTGGGCACCTAGTCAGAAAACTGGAAGAGTCCACATTGACCATAAATAATTTTGTACAGAAATGCCCTATGCTTGCCAACTTTACAACATTTAGGGTGTGACACAGGCTTCAGTTTTCTAAAGAAAACGCCTTTGCTCAGTTTATGCAACTTAAACAAAGCATAAATAATTCAATTTGCTTCCAATTCGTGGCTCAGATATGTACCAAATTGTGTTGCATTTAAAAGCTAATTTACTGACATATGTATTTCCGTTATACTTAAAGAGTTTTGTAAAGTATTAGATGAGTTTTCTCTATCTCTTGCAAGCAGAATTTCCTTCTTTACTTAATACTTTTGTTTTTTAGTTAAGTGTGCTCTTTTGTTATCTATTTTTTTTTTTTAAATAGACTTCATTGAGTTTTAAACAGACGTTCAATAAGGCCCAGCAATATTGTAAATTGTGTACATTCAAGTGCACTCATCGATGCCCTCCAGTTACATATCCAGGGTGGTCCAGAGGACCATGCCAGTGGGCTAAGGCCTCTACCCCCACTACCCACTTAATAAAGATATTACAGTTTGCATCACATTTAGTCCATCAGGGTCTCTGCTATTAGTCCATAGAGTCACTGCTCAACATTGTAAACCATCCCCAACTATACCCCTCACCCTTCCCACCCCCCAGGCGTGTCACATGTAGCCATTCACTTATCGGTTTGATCTAGGGATGTCCTGCTCTTTGCTTTGCTAGCTGCCATTATGGATCTGTACTGAAAACCTATCGGTGGAGGAGTAACTACCTCTGCATACCTGCTCAGGTGTTCTGTGTACAACTGGGACTAAAGTGTGGGGTTCAGCCTTCGCCATCATGGGTCCCTCCTGAAGGGTCCTCGCCTCTCTCATCTTCTGGGTTCCGTAGTAAATTCCACTAATGCGGCCCATGCCTTAGCCGTCTCCAGTGTCTTTTCGGTCCCTGTTCTTTTGGTTATTTGGAACCTGACTGCCCCCTCGCATTCTGCCCATTTAACAAATTCTTTTTTCCATCTGTTTATGTTAGGGCCACCCTTCGATTTCCAATGGCTGGTGATGTCCCTTTTAGCCAAGACCAGTCCCAGATCCAGGAACTTACTCGTCGCCTTGTTTTTTGTCGTGAAACAGCAGCAGATCATCTGCATACAATCCAATGTGATGTATTTGCCCGGCCACCTACAGGCCTTGGAAGTAGTGGCCCGTTCTAGCCCGGGCTGCCAGTGGCTCTATAACCAGGGCGAACAGCAGGGGTGACAGCGGACAGCCCTGTCGCGTTCCTCGTTCTATTCTGCAGACTTCAGAGATAAGACCGCCCGTCTTAACCCTGGCGGTGGAGTCTTTGTAGAGGAGAGCAGTCCACCCAACGAACTCAGGCCCCAAACCGAACTTCCTCCTTACTTGGAAAAGATAAGACCATTCGAGACTATCGAAGGCCTTCTCAATATCTACTTCAAAGATTGTCGCCTCCTCCTTGCGGTATGTATCGGCCTCTAGTACATGCAGTAGCCGTCTGACATTCAGTGCCGTGTTTCTGGTGGGAATAAAGCCTGCCTGGTCTCCGTGTATCAGTGTCGTCATATGCGGGAGGAGGTGAGTAGCCAGAATTCGGCTCAGAATCTTGTAATCCAAGTTAAGCATAGAGAGCGGTCGATATGCCGCTCTGTCCCATGCCGGCTTCCGCGGCTTTAGCAGCAGGATGATGACCGCTTCTCTCGTTGATCTAGGTAAGTTTCAGACCTGTTTCGCCTGGTTATATAGTTTCACCAGTCTAGGAGCCAGCAGATCAACATACGTTGAGTAGAACTCTACCAGTAGTCCATCTGTCCCTGGCGTCTTGTTCCTAGCCATGTTCTTGATGGCCCCCCTCACCTCACTTATTTCTATGTCCCTTCCCAGGGTCTCCGCTATGTCCTCTGACACCGCCGGTAGCTCTATGTCGCTTACAAAGCCCTCAAGCTCCTCATGCACCGGGGCCAGTCTGCTCCTTTACAAGTCAGCGTAGTATTCCAGAAACAGGTCGTTAATGTCCTGTTGTCTGTGGCATGTCTCTCCTCCCTGTCCTTTCAGCTCTGATATTACCGAGCCTCTCCTAGCCGGGTTAGCCAGCCTGGCCAGCAGGGCCCCAGATTTGTCCCTTTCGGAGTGAGCCTGTATCACATATTTTTTATAATTGAAGCAACGTAGCCTCTCCACCTGCTCGGCCACTGCTTCCTTGGCTGTCAGAAGCTCCTTCTGCTTGTCTCTCATTTCTGGCCTTTCTTTCTCTAGATCCTGGAGTTTCTGCTCGGCCGCCAATGTGTCTTGCAGAAGCACCTTCCGTACTCCCACCATCTCCGAGACACAGCGCCCTCGAATAACTGTTTAAAGGAGTCCCACTCTATTAGCTGATTTGTCGCCGTGTTAGCATTCTCTAAAAAATAATGTCCAATAGCGGTACCTACGGTCGTGTGGAAGACCTGGTCTTCCAACGCTTCAGGTCTTAGGTGCCAGGTCGGGATTTTAGGTCTCACACGGGACCACAGCAGCCTCAACAATATTGGGTTATGGTCGGAGATTGTTCAGGCAAGATATTCACTGGTTTGTACACATTCGTGCATGTCGGGGGAGCACAGTATAGCATCTAGGCGGACATGTAGCTCATGTAGTGCTGAAAAAAAGGAATAGTCCCTTTCCCCCGGGTGTTGCGCCCTCCAGGAGTCCACCAGTCCCCACCGCTGCTGCCATTGATGTCGCACCTCTGCTAGCTAATGTATGGGAGTGTCGAGGAGTGGAGGGTGGGAACGGTCTAATCCTACCTCTGTGATACAATAAAATTCGCCCCCTAGTATTATTGATCCCGTCAAAACTGGGGCCAGCGTTCTGGAGAACTGCATCAGGAACACAACTTATTCTGTATTAGGGCCATAGAGGCTACCCAGGGTTATATCCCTTCCATCCAAACGACCGGATAATATGACATATCTCCCCTCAGGGTCGATTATTTGTCCTGTGCACTGAAAGGGCACCCCCGCCCTCACCCAAATTAGGACTCCCCTGGCGAAGGCCGAATAGTTTTTATAGAACACTTGTCCCCTCCATCTAAGCTGGAGCGCAGCTCCTTCTTTCGCCATTATATGCGTCTCCAGCAGCAGCGCAATTTGAACTACTCTCCGTAACAAGTACGCATGTATTTTATGGCGCCGCAGCATAGTGTGCATCCCCCGTACATTCCAAGATATAGATTTAAGATCTATGGGGGTACCATTGTGCTAGTAGCATCTTCACCCCAATAACTCTCTCAAATGTGACACGCCTGGCCCCAAAAAACAACTCCTGAAATAAACCAGAACCCCAACTCCCCCTCCCCAGGGCAGGTACAAGAAAACTAGTTCCCATCCAAACACAAAAGCGATAACGAAAAAGTCCTCTGGTGGTTGTGGGGCAATGCAGCTTACCCTACTGGCCCCGGAGCACCACCAGGCCGTATCCCCCAATGTCTCAGCTGAATCGTCAGTCCCTGCTCACATGTTGCATTTCTTCTGTCTGATCAGTAGGGGTTATGCCCCCCGCATCCTCTTTCTCAATGTCAGGTCCCTCCGGCGTCTCGGTGCACATCCGTTTCTTCATCTCAGCTTGCTCCACTCATACAATGTCATCCGCCATCTGGGGTGTGACCTCCGGCAATTCAGTATCTGAGTCCTCGTTAGGGCTGACAGCCAGCGGCCCATCCGACCTATCCACTTCCAGCCCGCTCTTGCTCGATCTAGGGCAGGAGCCACCCTGGCTGAATTCCACAACTGCTTGTAGTTCTTTGCGCCTTTCAGATCTGGCCTCCCTGGAGGACGGCGCTCGAGTCGTTCCCTTATTTTTGACTGAGGGCGACTGTGTCAGATCTGGTGAAGATGGGCACCTTTCATGACCTTGTCGGGAGTCCAGCCACTCCCTTGCTTCCTGTGGCATAGTGAAAAACTGCACTCCTGTTTTATCAGCCACTCGTAATCGTGTCGGAAACAGCATCGCGTAGGGAATCTGCAGCTGACGTAACTTTTTTTTGAGGGCTAAAAATGCGGCTCTTTGATGCTGCACCTCTCTGGTAAAGTCCGGGAAAATCATAATTTTACTGTTGTCCATCTGCAGGTCCTGCTTTTGACGGGCTTGGAGTAGTATATAATCCCGATCTCGGAAATGAAGGAGTCGTGCCACTATTGAACGAGGAGGGGCTCCAGGTCTAGGTGGTCTAGCTGGGACCCTTTGAGCTCTTTCCAGTGCATAGAAAGGGGAGAGCCCCCCTGGGGCTACTTCAGCCCTGATCCACTCCTCAAGGAATCGTACCATGTCCCAGCCTTCCGCTTTCTCAGGTACTCCCACGATGCGTAAATTATTTCCACGGTATCTCCCCTCACTATCCTCAGCCCGTACCTCCAGCACTTTGATCTTGGCCTCCACCGCACTGAGTGATTTTTGTAGAGTGGTCGCTGCCTCAGGGAGGTCAGGAGTGTTTTTTCAGTGGTTGTCACGCGCTCCTTGAGTTTACGGTGATCGTCCTTCAGTAGGCTGAGATCTGTCCCTATTGCATCGATTTTCGCCTCCAATGCCTCCCTGGACACTGGTATGGCCTGCATGATGTCCGTCAGGGTGGGCCGCGTGGCAGAAGCATCTTTTCCCATCCCCCCCAGTCTCATCATCATCATCCTTTTGGGTTCCGGTACCCCCCATACTGAGGGCGCAAAACCCTTTCCGCTTGGATACTTTCCCCATATCTCTCTAAGGGCCATATGTATCAAGCCCATTTCCCGTTCGCAAATGGGCCGATTCTCAGAATCGGCCCGTTTGCGAACGGGAACAAGCCTTTTGGGATGTATCATCCCAAAAGGCATTCGCAAATAGAGAATCGCAAAAATTGCGATTCTCTATTTTATGAATGCATTTAAGGAATCGCAAATTGCGATTCCTTAAATGAAATGTATGAAGCACCTAAGTTGTGCGATTATGGCTTAAGGAATCGCAAATTACCACCAACTACAGGTTGGTGGTAACTTGCGATTTCTTTGAGAAATGCATTTTTTGCATTTTTCAAGTGGCATGTGGCGCACATACATGCCCTCAGGGCATGTATGTGTGCCACATGTGCACCCATGCTCATTTCAGGGGTGCAACAGGGTGTCCTTTGGACACCCTTGCAACCTTGAAATTGCATTCTCAATTTGCGATTCTCTAATTGCTAATCGCAAATTGAGAATGTCCTCCCATTCATTCCTATGGGCCTCTAGGCCCATAGGAATGAATGGGGAGGGTTTCCTTAACTGAGATTCGCAATTTGCGAATCGCAATTAAGGAATATGTCGGATTCGCAAATTTTCTTGCGAATCCTACATACATCTCGTTTGCGATTCTCAAATAGCGATTCTCAAAAATTTGCTATTTGAGAATCGCAAACATAAACTTTGATACATGTGGCCCTAAGAGTCCTCGTGATCACAGCGCCAGGCGAGTCAGTCTATGCAGGTGGTGCTTAAACGGCTCCCCCAGCTTCCTCGTGCCTCAATGGGCTGCTCTCCGTGCTGGCCCTTGGTGTGCCGCACAGTGGGACATCGTGGTCTTCTATGGCAGGCAGGGTCAGCCTTAATGTACGCCGGGTTCCAGATCCTTGAAACTTGCTGTCTCTCGATGGCTGCCTCCCTCACATCTTCCTATCAGCCTCCACTGATCTGACCGAATTGTGCTGTCGTCTCCCTGGCGCCCCCTCTCCTGCACTCCCCACCTGCAGCGTCACAGTGGTCCGGGGGGGCTCTGTCCGGTCTTCACACAGTGCACCGCCCGATTGCTGGCAGTCGAGCTCGCTAACCTTGTCTGCCAGATTGTTGCTAAGGCCACCGTTCTTCAGGCCTTGTTCTCCAGGTCTCCACTCGGCCCAGGGTCATTGTATATCTCTAGTGGCCCGTATCTGGGTGGGCTCCTCTGTTGTTCACGTTTCTCCTCCCGCGTTGTTTCGGGGGGCCCGCTCCGCCAGGTGCCGCCTTCACTATTTGTCGTGCCTGCCGCAGGTCCTCCGAATATGCCAAGAAGTGGGCACCTCCCCTCGGCCCCCAAGCTTCGACGACCACGCGCTCAAGGGCCCGCGCCCGGTGCCTGTGCCCTCACCAGTGCTGTCTCTACCCCCACTCGGGCCGCCCTTTCTTCCGCGGCTTCCCGGGGTCAGCAGGCTCCCAGCGGTGGGCGATTCAAGTCTCTCGCTCAGGAGGGGAGCTACTCTGGTGCGGTGCCGTTGGAGCAAATGTCTCCGCCCCGCAGTATGAGTCACAGGGCTCACCTGGATTCCGCCGTTGACCGCTCGGCGTCGTTCTCCGGCGTTTCGGCAGGCAGAGCTTGGGGCACGGCTCTGCTGCCATCAGAACACTGCTCCGCACTGCAGTTGTCACTGCTAGTCGGTGCACTGGCTGTCTCCGGCTCCCTCCGACAGCAGTGTCTGCCCCTCCACATCGCGGCCGCCATCTTGTTGCTCTCGGCGCCGCTCCTCTCCAGGCAAAAACCTGATGTTTTCTCCATGAAGCAGGACCGCAGAGCAGGTCCTTCTTGAAGCGGCTTGCTCTGGGGGTGTTCAGCCCCAGGAATTACTAAAAATGATTGCACCCGGGGCTCAGGATAGTTAACCACAGGGGCCGGAGCTGCGCAGGTCCCTCCTGCTTACATCGGCGCCAGGCCACGCCCCCCCAAAGTGCACTCTTTTTATGATGTATTCAAAGTATCATTATCAAATGTTAAGCTTTGTTCATTAAAGCACCATGGAAGTCGATACACCAAAATACCAGAGAAGTGGATTTGACATCACGTCCCCTTTAACCTCTGATGAAATTGCAGGGTTAATTATTTGTCCTACCCTTGAATAGTCTCCTTTCACTTACAGAGGGTCTGGGAATGGATACACAATGCAAACCACAGACAGTAAATTGGGCTTTGGAGGCATTGTTTACCTCCTATTTGTGCCGCTGCTCTCCTGAGAGAGAGGGTAGACAGGACAGTGATAGGAAGTACCAGAGAGCAGGATAATGGTAGCACGTGCTACTTCTGGCTGCCCAGTGTTAAGCTTTGAGAGCCAAGTAAACTCACATCGTCTGAACAAATGCCTCCTTACTATAAGATTGACCTGTTAACCGCTTTTCAAAACTAGGGATGATAATCTGCTATGAAACATATTTAATTACTTGAAGTATACTTTTTTGAAGTAATAGTTTAGGGGGAAGGTGACACACCCACAGTGACTTACATTGAGGGCCACACTCATGAAAATGACTCTAAACAGGCTTATTTTAGTTCCAAAAGTGTAGGGATAGACATCACCGGGCAATTCTCTGATGAAGATATGCTTGCTTTGACACCTGTATCCTGGTAATCCCAGTGGCAAGAAACACTACAATTCAAAATGTAAATAAACTGTCAGTACCCAGCTGGGGCAAACCCATAGAGGCAAACTGGAAATAGAAACAGGAGACTGAACATAGAAGCAATAAACGTTAGATGTTCTAACTCATATGAGTTAAAGCCTCAACTAGAGCAAGATAGAAACTAGGCCTCTCATGTATGAAGCAATTTTACGGTCGGTAAGGTTCCGATTCTTAAAATCAAAGCCTTTCCGACCTTAAAATGCAATTTTTATACTTATTTTCCAGACAGGGATGTGGATCCCCTGTCTAAGGTTTCAGAACGGGTAATGTAATTTTCTGGATGTAGCTCAGACACAGCCTTTGTGCAAGGTTATAGTTCTCACAGCAGGGAGCAATGGTCCTGACATCAAGCAGTAGTATCCAAAACATTGGTACAAAGAGGTGTGGGATTTTTGCACCAGAATGTAATCAGCATTCCTAAAGCAGTCATCAGGTGCAGACAAATGGGCAAGCCCTGCTTACAACCTTCCTCACCTTTCACAACAGAAACTGCTGACCTATCCCTTACTTATATCATCTATCAAATGTGTTTGCTCAAAAGGAACTAACCAGCAAGATTTTGCTAGCAAGGGCATCGTTGGATTTCTATGGGTAACCTTTTCTTCACCCTCCCTCACTTCAGTGTCTGGATCTTCACACTCCAGCCACAAGAATACATTCAATACACTTCCACTGTCTGGAGAAGCTGTATCTACTCTCTATAATGTGCTTTGCGAAACCAGGGGCCATCCAAAATGCAACCCACTGGTTCCAGGACTCAAACTTTTACCACACAAGGGGTTTTACTACTACACATTTGCTACACATTCCTGACACACACACACACTCAACACTCACATGGACTGTCAGAGCAAGAGTCTGGGAATCACATTAAAGCAGAAGTTTACGCAAGTACAATCAGTAGACCGCCCTCTTCTTTGACACATAAAAAAAGGTCTGGTCAACAAGACTAATAATTCACAAAACATGCTACTCTGCCATCACCACTTCATCTGATGAACTGAGGGCATAGACTTTAGTCACATTTCGGTTATGAGGGCATGCATGATGTGCCCCTTCAGTTTTTAAAGCAGGTTGCCAACCTTGCATTTCTATGGACAGGCCTAGGTCTACCTGTTCATGCTAGTTTAGTTTGGTTGAACGGCCAGAAAACAGTAGGACACCAGTTTTGCAAGCAGTCGGGCACTTGGGGTAGGGGGGAACATCAATATACCATGCAGGGAACATTTCCTCCCAACATTGACTAAACTTCTTTATTGAACAGTCCAATTCTATGCCTTTGCAAAATCTAGTTCACACTCATCGCACCCATTCAAACTAAATTCACCCACACGCGTCCCATTTCACAACTCCTTCACAAACTCTTCTATACCTCTTTCTACAACATTCATCCAAACTCTCTTATTGAAAGGCCATCAAAGTCTCTCTGCCAAGCATTCTTACCCCCATAGCACTTCCTGCTGGTTCTTCAATCTCCTTTCTGGACATCAGACAATTTCACCCATGCTAATATTACCTCTGCTTCAGGTCACCTCTAACAGCTTCTCTGCCAAGCCTCAGAGTCCATCCTATTGATTCTGCCAGCCCCCTTCCCTTCAAATGGCCCTCAAACCTCCCACTAACCTAACACATGCTCCAACCACCTCCATCCTCTGGTGACCATCAGCTCTCATACCACCTCAATGAGCTTTAGCCATTATACCTCTGGCTGTTCTAAGACCCCTCAAACCACACCAGATACCACACCTGGAGGGGCGCTAGGTGGCGCACTAGCAGTATGGCCACACTGTAGTGTAGCTCTTGCAGCCCGGAGCAATTGTCCGTACAAAAATCCTGCCCAGACGATCCCAGAAGCGTAAAAACCACGGCAACGGGAAGCTAGAGCACCAGTCACTGTCCTGCTCGAATTTGAGGCAGGTAGGATGACCCTAACCACAGAATCGCGGAGGCTAGTAAGCGCCGCTGCTGCAGTGACGATACCTGGAATGAGACCTGGGCTGCACGCGCTACGAGAGCCCGGGGCGCCCACGTGGAGACAAGGCCTCGCGGACGGAGCCGATTGCGGCCGCAACACAGGACAGCATAGCGAGAGTAATTCCAATAGTCTCACCCTCCCACATCACATCGCTACCTACTGGAGGCGGGAAGCACTTGAGGAGGACTTGCCAGATCGCACCGCGGCGCTGGAGCTGACGCCGATACACCAGGTACCGAGGGGGGCCGCACAGCCTTTGCTGCCAATATTGGACTGCGTCCGTGCAGGGAGACAGACTCGGAGGCCCCTAAAGAGTACCCCGCACCTGGCTGCAGCGTATAAGACTCCCCCGACTGCTGCCGTTGTCGACCGGGAGGCGCTGCTGGGGAGTACGCGATGCGGAAGACCTGAGGTGGGGTGATCGAAGTAGGCCTACAGAATACAGCGCGTCGGCGGCCCCGACTCCCTGTGCACATAGAGGGTAGCACCCGACTTTGAACGTATCCACAGCGCAGCGCCATACAAATACCGCCTGCAGGAGTGTCCCGCCAGGTGAAAGCTGACACCGGTCCTGCGAGCACCTGGGAAGCTGCATCGACATTGCTTGCAAGGGAGAGAAGCCACCTGTGAGTCACAGCACAACCATTTGGCCACCCTGCATAGTCCACTAGGAGCTGAGGAAAGAGGAGCAGACAAGGCTGTACAGCGCTTGGGACACACATCCAAGAAGCCCCAGTTGTTCTAAGCCGCCTCGACCTCCCCAGCCTGCAGCACCGACACATTGAATGGGGGATCATTTCCAAAACCTACACGAGACGCAGACGCCCAAACAACGCTAGCAGCTAATATACCACCGGTTATTGAAAAACAAAGGAGGGCTAGGCAGGTGGCTGCACAAAGTGACAACTGACCAAGCAGACAGCATCATTCTGATCCAGACCAGACCCTCAGGGCTGTATTACGAAAAAGCATTGGTAAGGCAGACCCAAAACAACCAAGACTTATGTTTGAGGCCAGAAAGAGAGGGCGTATGCAACAGGAAGAGGCCGCTGCAGGCACCGAAGCCTCGGGATCGGCTCCAGTGCCTGACGGAGACATGAAAGCCCTACTAATAGAAGTGCGACAAGGTCTAGCTGCCATTGCTGACAAAATGGACTCTATGTCAAACCGCATGGACGCCATAGTGCACAAACTGGACGGACATGAAGATCGCATAAAAGAGACAGAAAGACGCATTTCGGATAATGAAGACACAACCTCCCAACTCCAGACAAAAGTAACCGCCATGGACAAACTACTGACAGTTATTGCTGCTAAGAACGAAGATTTGGAGGCACGCAGTCGCAGAAATAATATACGCGTGCTTGGAATACCGGAAAGCACTAATACTGGGAAAATGGAGGAGTATGTTGAACGTCTACTAAGGGACACAATTGGTTCTGAATCCTTCTCGACCCAATTCCTAGTTGAACGGGTGCATCGGTCATTGGGGCCTAGACCCCCACCAGGCAGCATGCCCCGTCCAATCATTGCTCGGATGTTAAATTATCGCGACCGGGACATCGCCCTCAAGGCAGCTCGGGAAAAGCGGCAATTGAATTTTGAAGGCAACCAATTTACCATATACCCGGACTTTACAGCAACCGTGCAGGAGGAATGGCGTAAATTTGTACCAGTCAAAAAGAAACTGCGAGATGCTCAAATCGACTACGCCCTTCTATACCCAGCGCGCCTGAGAGTCACGCATCAAGGGAAACAATCATTTTTCACCAAACCACAGCAAGTGGACGAATTCCTAAAGCACCTCCGACGCTACAATAACTCCACAGGTTCACCTAACTCATCCCCGAGAACCGAATCACCAGAAACGGAGTAACGCAACTTGAACTTTGAAGGAGTCGCCTCCGAGAATGCAGATGAACACACAAAATGCTGGTAACCCCGTCATGGTAGGAATGAGCACTAGGGGGTGCTAAAATTGAATGAAGGACCCAAATTCCTGAACGCGCCTGCCTGCCTGGAGGCCACCACCAGATAAGTGACAGTTGGGATCAAGGGACACAATATACTCTGGGCACCCCTGCCCTCTCGGGGCTATGCCACTCCAACGCTGGCGCTCTCTGAGGGCGGGGAGAGTATGTGCTATCCCCTGGGAGGTCCCCCCGAGGGCGCTCCCCACATGTTTCATGCTGGAATTACGCCAGCATTTGTTTCTGGGCAAGTTGGGGGAAAAGGGAGGGGGTGGGACATGTAACTCTGGCATAATTGGGATGCTTCAGTGGGAGGGTATAAGGTTGTTCATTCAGTTTCTTCGCAACTCGCACGATACATGTGATGTCCAATTGTACTGTTTTTGTCTGATTCCATCTCACACGGGTAAGGGGCCTATCCTGAAATTCAACCCACCACACCAACCCCCATGACTGACCTAGCGGGCTCCCCAGCAGCGAGGATCCTCACCTGGAATGTTAGGGGTCTGGGATATCCCAGAAAGCGCCACCAAGTACTGGCGTATCTAGATAGGCACCAGACACACATTGCTATGCTCCAGGAGACCTACATTAATCCGAGACACACTAATTCCTTTGCCAGTAAATGGGCAGAACATAGAATTTTTTCCTCATATTCTTCCTACTCTAGGGGGACAGCAATAATTATAAAAAAAGGCTTTCCTTTTGTCCTGACAGGCTCGATGCAAGATCAGCAGGGTCGCTACTGTCTGGTCTGGGGCAGACTTGGTACGGACTCCATCACTCTGGCTTGATGTTATGGCCCCAATATAGACACACCCGAATTTTTCACTACATTATGGGGGAAAATTTTAGAGATAGGCTCCACCCATCTTATCTGGGGGGGAGATTTCAATGTCGCGCTAAAACCCACAATGGACAGATCTAACCCCGGCCCGCAACATTACAATGCCTCATGCAAAGTGTTGCGCAACATAATGGAAGCTAATGGTATAATAGACGCTTGGCGGCACCTCAACCCACACACGACTGAAGGCACACACCACGCAACTCAGTACGCATCATGGGCCCGCTTGGACTACTTCCTTGTTACACGAGGCCTATGCTCACTGATTGCCGAGACCAAACACTTAGCCAGAACGTATTCGGACCATGCTCCAGTAAGCCTCTCATTTAACCCCCCAGGGTATGACGCCCCACAAAGGACCTGGCGGCTCCAGCCACTAACACTACTAGATCCGGTATATCACGAAGAACTGGGACAAGAAATACAGGACTTTTTACAGAGGAATAAGGGATCGGTGGACAGTGTAGAAACAGTATGGGAGGCCTTCAAGGTCACAATTAGGGGGTTCTGCATGTCCAAAAGCTCGGGTGTACTGCGGGACATACAGAGGTCCCTGAAAAAATTAGAAAGGGAGATCAGACAATTGGAGGCACGGCTCTGCACCAGCACTGATAGACAAGTGCATCGAGAAATTAGAGACAAAATCACTGAATACACAGACACTGCTGACAGAGAAACGAAATACACGGGTAAACATTGGGTTGCACAGAAATACGGAGAGGGAGAATGCCCTGGGAAGGTGTTAGCAGACACAATACGTAGGCCACGCTTCACAAATACCGACTTGGAGATAACGGGTCCGGGGGAGGTCATATACAGGAATACTGAGGATATACTACGCACCTTTACTTCACATTATGCATCACTATATACATCACAGAGACACGATGAACTCGATCTCAATGCTTATTTAGAAGATATAGTGTTGGGGTGGCTGGGCTACAATCAACTGGAGTTCCTTAGCGCTCCTTTTGAATTGGACGAAATAAAGGAAGCCATAATGCATATGAAATCAGGAAAAACACCGGGATCGGATGGACTCCCCATAGAATTCTATAAAACATGTATTGATTTGCTTGCCCCATCCTCCAAGAGGTTTTTGAAGATGCATTAGACAACGGCAGGCTCCCCCCGTCCATGCGAGAGGCGCACATCATCTCTCTGCCGAAACCAGGGAAATCCATTCTATACTGTGAATCATATAGACCACTGTCACTTAGCAACTATGACACTAAAATCCTGGCGAAGGTCATAGCAAACAGATTAAATCTGATCATGGACAAACTAGCCCTCCCGGATCAGTCCGTCTTTATTCCTGGCAGAGCGACCACCCACAACCTACGAACCTTCTTTGCAATCCTCCACAACGTGGACCCAGACCTGCCAATAGCGGCAGTTTTCCTAGACGCCACTAAGGCGTTCGATTCAGTAGAGTGGGATTATTTACTGGGAGTCCTACAGCGTATGGGCTTTCCCCCAATATTTCTTTCTTGGTTTAAGTTACTGTATAACCTTCCGACAGCCAGGGTGTGCATAAATGGTCACATGTCACCTGCCCTTCATATTACCAGAGGCACGCGACAGGGGTGCCCGCTGTCCCCCCTATTGTTTGCTGTAGCAGTAGAACCCTTGGCAGCTAAGCTACGCCAACATCATCAAGATAAAGCGTTGCGGTGCTATATGCGCCAAATTTTGATATCATTGTACGCAGATGATATCACTTTGTATGTTCGTGACCCGCAGGCTAACCTTAATCCGCTTCTCCATGAGTTCATAGTGTTTGGGAAAATGTTGGGGATACATATAAATTGGGGAAAATCGCAGATCTTACCTCTCACCCCTGCAACAGTCCCGTTCCCCTTAGACTACCCTCTGGAGTGGTGCAACTCAGACATGCACTACCTAGGGATTCGCATCACTACAGATAGAGATGAGCTCATGCGGTTAAATTACGGTAGAACTTTAGACCGCATTATAGACAATGTCACACGCTGGATCTACATGCCCCTCTCGATGGCGGGGCGGGCCTCATTGATCAAGATGGTGGTTCTCCCTCAGGTGCTATACCTCTTCCTGAATATACCGTATAATCCTGGATGGACCTTTTTCACAATGTTGCAAACCGAAATGATCAGACTAGTGTGGGGAGGCAAACAACCCCGATTGCAATGGGGGTACTTACTAGGCCCTATGTACAGGGGGGATTTGACATCCCAGACTTTGAACTGTATTACACTTGTGCGCAAGCGCACTACGCTTATTATTGGTTCCATCCCCCCCTTTACATGCCGCACATTGCGGTAGAACACTGGCTGGCAGATCCTATACCACTGGACGGTGTGATATTCCATCCCCCTGCCCGACGAGACACGACGCCCACCACACTGACCTGCACACTGAGTGCCTGGCATCGAGTACTGACGCTACTAAATTGCCCCATGCTCTACTCCCCACTGCTCCCTCTGACATACCATCCCCGAATGCAACTCCTCCAGGAAAAAGGTTTCCAACAGCTCCTGGGTTGGACCAGCATCTCCACATGGGGTGACCTATATCATAAGGGTGAGTTCCGTACACTAACCCACATATTCAAGGAGACCCAGCCAACTCCCTTAGATGTCTTCCTTTATGTACGATTACGGCAAGGCCTCCGTACCTTATCACCGGACTTCCCGCACGAGCCCCCCACATTGCCTCCTCTGCAGTGGCTGTTACGAGCCGATTCACCGAGACACATAGTGTCTACACTATACCACATGGTACACACGACACAAGGGAGGACCGCATGCCCTGCTAGAGCGAAGTGGGATAGTGAATTGAGATACGCACTTACGGATGAACAATGGGCATACTGCTGCGAACACATGGAGCAAATTGCTGCTAGCCATAGGCTACGTATCACGCACTATAAATTTCTACATCGCTTATACTACACTCCGGCGAAATTACATAAATATAAACTGTCAGACTCCGATCACTGTAGACGATGTAGAGCCCCTGCAGCAGAGTTTTTACACTTGGCCTGGGAATGTCCCGCAGTGCACATGTTCTGGGGGGCTGTGTTTGATACCCTGGATAAGATGACCTTGCAGACCCTAGAGCGCACCCCCCTGATCGCCTTACTTGGCTACACAAAACATGTTGCCAAACCGTACTGCAAATATCTCGCCATAGCCTTACTCATGGCAAAACGCCAAATTGCGTGTCATTGGGGCAGAGGACGCGCACTGAAATTCAAAGATTGGCTCACTGACTTGATATATTGTCAGGAGCAGTTCACTAACTACGCAGACTTACTCCCAAGAGCCTCACGCCCTAGGGACATCTGGGACCCTCTGAAAGTGTACCTTCTCACACATACTACGCCAGCTGATGTTGATAATGCACCGGTGCAGGAATCATAATAATACATTGTCCTTGTGTTAGTAGACTCCCGTGAGATTCACCTCCTGCAGGCACATTCCTTGTCTACTATTCCTCCTGTACACACAGTAGGATGCTATAGGGGAAGCAAGAAGGGACCATAGCACAGATACTATTTGTCTATGAATTGTTGGGAAGGTTCACATCAGAACGTGCAAACATAAAAAGAAATTGAAAGTCCGGAAGTACTGGGTGAGACTGCCACACAATGCTGCTCCATGGGCCGAATTGTTACCAACACTGTGGGCTGAAAAGTTATATGTACTTGCTGTGTAATGACCCTGTGAAAATGGAATGAACGATGTGTACCATATCCATCGCATGTATGTACTTATATGTTTCTAACAGTGATATATGTTTTGTGACCTAAATATGTCAAAATCAAATAAAAAAGGTTTTAAAAAAAAAAAAAGATACCACACCTGCGGTCCCTGCTCGCTCCCCGCCTCCTGCGGGAGCCGGCATTGCTTTTGGACAGAGGCAGCTGCAAACATATATATATAATATAAACATGTAAATATATACATATATATATATTCACTGAAAAAACCATAGGTTTTAGGGACAGTTATAGTTAGTTGGACATTGCACTCGTACAAAACGCGTGAAATTCCCCCGTTATAGTTAGTTCAGCGAACTATAACTCGCGCCCCCGCAATGCACTGCTGATGACGTCACATATTACATCACTCATGACATGGTCAGTGACATCACTGATGACATCACTGATGACATCTCAAATGACATAACTGATGACATCACTGATGACATCATCCATGTGATAATTTGATGCATCTTCTCACACCCTAATATAACTTTTGATACACCCACTGTAAATTACAGACTGCCATTCTCAAAACCATAGACACTCCAACACCAATAACTACATACACACTCATTGATTCTTAGGTCTACACACACATCCACTCACTCACCAGTACAGTCACTCATACTTACGGTCACTCAGTACAAGACTATCATATGCACTCATACACCTACATAGACACTCACACACCACCACTCATCCATAGAGGTACTCACACACCTAGTCAGTCATGCAAATAATTAATCACACTGCCATTTACTCACCTATACAGTTATGCACACACCAGCTCACTTACTCATACAAATACTAGCACATTCTTACGCTGTTATACAATCACTGATACAAGCACACACTCATCCACACAGCCACTCTCACAATCACACACTTTCACTTATAGCCATTTAAATACTCCAACACACATATATACTGCCTTTCACATATGTAGTTACTCACACATGTACCACTGAGATATACATTCACTCACTAACACACCCATACACACACTCACCCACCCAAGCAGTCCATCACAGATGCACTCTTGAAATCATGCACCCAGTGATTCACCCACTCACACATCTATGTACAGAGTCACACACACCCCACCCACACAAACACTCAAGCACCCATACAGATACTCAGACAACCAATCAATAACCCATATACACACTCATGTAGCTATTCACAAACCCATGCAGCCGCTTACACACCAACATACAGACGGATAAAGACATTCACACAGTTTAGTCACTAACCCATGCATTCAGTAAGATACGTTTAATCACTCACTTATAGAGTCAGTCACGCACCTACTAAATCATCCATTCAGACACTTATACACCCACTCATTCTTCAATACGCCTTTCCCTATATATATTAAACATATTTAAACTTTACAGAAACACACAGTCACTTGATGATGTCATCAGTGATGTCATCAGTGATGTCATTTGAGATGTCATCAGTGATGTCATCAGTGATGTCACTGACCATGTCATGAGTGATGTAATATGTGATGTCATCAGCAGTGCATTATGGGCGTCGAGTTATAGTTCACTGAACTAACTATAACGGGGAATTTCACGGGTTTTGTACGAGTGCAATGTCCAACTAACTATAACTGGCCCTAAAACCTATGGTTTTTTCAGTGAATTTCAAAGGTTTTTTAAATGCTAATTTCTAACTAAAACGTGCCTGAAACCTATGGTTTTTTAGGTGAATTTCAAAGGTTTTTAAATGCTAATTTCTAACTATAACGTGTCTGAAACCTATGGTTTTTTCAGTGAATTTCAAAGGTTTTTTAAATGCTAATTTCTAACTATAACGTGCCTGAAACCTATGGTTTTTTAAGTGAATTTCAAAGGTTTTTTAAATGCTAATTTCTAACTATAACGTGCCCCGCCCCTCCCCTTCACCACTGTGCAAACGCGCCCGTGGCGCGTTTTAAGTTGGGGATTAAGTCCCCTTGAATCATGAGGGTCCCTGGGGCCCAACTAGCCCACCCTGTACCTCCAGTATGCGCCAGGAGGCTGCGTTGCAGAGAGGTGTTCAGAGGCCACGCCCTCTTACACCTCTCTGCAACGCAGCTCTGTGGCGCTTTCTGGACGTACCTGGTGGGCTAGTTGGCCTCAGGGACCCTCAGGATTGAAGGGCATTTAATTCCCCATCTTAAAACGCGCCACGGGGCCTGTTTGCACACATGTCACCTGAAGCCCCGCCCCTCCCTTCACCACTGTGCAAACGCGCCCGTGGCGTGTTTTAAGTTGGGGATTAAGTCCCCTTGAATCCTGAGGGTCCCTGGAGTCCAACTAGCCCACCATGTACCTCCAAAAAGCGCTACAGAGTTGCGTTGCAGAGAGGTGTAAAAAGGGGTGTGGCCTCTGTACACCTCTGCAACGCAGCTCCCTGGCACATACTGGAGGTTCCTGGTGGGCTAGTTGGCCCCCAGGGACCCCCAGTATTCAAGGGGAATTACTTCCCCTTCTTACATCGCGCCAGGGGGCGCGTTTGCAGACTGCTGCAGGAAGGGGGCTTTTTTTTTCTTTCTTTTTTTTTGTATGGGAGGGGGGCTGCATGGCCCCCCTTCCCTCTGCCACTTTTGGCCCCGGGGACCCCATCCCCGGGGCCTTGGCATTTTCTTTGTATTTTTTAAAAACAAAAAAACGGGAAGGGGGCCGTGTGGCCCCCTTCCCTGGGCCTCTATTGGCCCCGGGGACCCCATCCCCCGGGGCATGCCCACTGTTTTTTTAATAAAATATTCAGAGGGGGGCTGCGTGGCCCCCTCCTAAGGCCATTTAAGGCCCCGGGGACCCCATCCCCCGGGGCCGGCCTTTGCGTCTTTTTTTTAAAAATAATTTTATTTTTGGGGAGGGGGGCTGCGTGGCCCCCCTCCCGGGCCACTAATGGCCCCGGGGACCCCATCCCCCGGGGCCTGGCCACTCGTTGGGGACCGTGGGGGGTCCCCAATCCCCACACGGTCCCACCGGCTCCCCGCGTCCTGCGGGAGCCGGCATTGCTTTTCCATGAGGGAGCTGCTGACATGCAGCTCCCCTATGGAAAAGCTGATCTGCTTAGCTTCATTGAAGCGAGAGCAGGTTTCCTGCTCTCGCTTCAATGAAGCAAAGCAAGTTTGCAATGACAGAACGGGAGCCGCGAGGCTCCCGTCCTGCCATTGCAAACAGCAGTGTCTTGGGGGTAGGCACCCTGGGACACTGCAGGAGCCAGCCCTGGGGGGTGGCGGTCCCCAGGGCCACCACAGGCTCCAGGAGGGGGGCCGCACGGCCCCCCTCCCAACATCTACATTGCCCCGGGGAGGTGGTGGTCCCCGGGGGTCCGAAACAGACCCCCACATTTATTTTGTTAGTGCCCCGGGGAGGTGGCGGTCCCTGGGGCGTGTGGGGGGGCTGGAGCCCCCCCACACAGCTCATTTTTTTTTTTTTAAATAAGCCCCGGGGTGGCGGTCCTCGGGCTGCGGGGGCTGTGTGCCCCGCCAGCATTATTTATTTAAAGCCCCGGAGGTGGTGGTCCCCGGGGCTTGGGAGGCCTTAGAGGCCCCCCACATAAAATATAAGGCAACCCCCGCATGCCCCCGGGACTTGGCCCACCCAGGGGCAAAATAGCATCAAAGCGCGGGAGACCGCGCTTTGATTTTTTTTTTATCACGGCGGGATCCGCGCACCCTAAGCGCATCCCGCTGATTTTTTTAAAAAAATGCTTTTCTGCCCAGGGGGTCCTTGTGGGACCCCTGAGCAGACCTAGGGGTCAGGGTGTTTCTACCCTGCCCCCTTTGCGTTTGCAACTTGTTTGCGCTTCAATTTTTTTTTTATCACGGTGGGATCCGCGCACCCTAAGCGCATCCCGCCGATTTTTTAAAAAATGCTTTTCTGCCCAGGGTTCTGTGGGACCCCTGAGCAGACCTAGGGGTCAGGGTGTTTCTACCCTGCCCCCTTTTGCATTTTGCAACTTGTTTCTGGGATCAAAATGGCTGCCAACACTTCCTGATTTGGAGTGTTGACAGCCACTTCACAGCCAATTAGCATGCAGCTCGTGGATCGGGAGGGTACGCGGACCCTAAGCGGCCATAGATATATATGTGATTTTACTTTTGATTTTCTCAGGAACTACTGAACGGATTTACACCATTTAAGCAAAAGGCACAACTCTGAACCAAGGGCTACCTTTTGCCAAATTTGGTGTAATTCCGTTCAGCAGTTCCGGGCTGTAGCTGCGATGAAAGATTCCTATGGAAAATTGCACGGGGAAAACGTGTTTTGGGACCCCCCTTTTTTCTCGGCCCCCGCATGCCGAATCACCCCGAGACTTTCAAGAGAGGAGCGGACAGGAGCAGGCCACAAAGTTTGAAAATTTCACGAAGATTCGTCAACCGGCGCCAAAGTTATTTCAAATAGAATGTTGCGGATTTCCTATGGAAAATAGGTCCTAACTATAACTATCTACTGGCGACCGCCAGTAGATAATATATATATATATATATATGCAAGCACAATTGAGACAATCCAGGTCTCAAACAAAAGACGGCACTCTCTGAATTCTTTTCGTGATGGTTTATTACAGTGCAGAAACCCTCTCCCCTGCCAACAGACGCGTTTCGGCGTTACCGCCTTCCTCGGTGTTGGCTACCATACAAAAAATCACCATTTTTAAAGTGCTCAACGTGCATAAACAATGGTCATGAACAGCAAAGATGGCCTTACTCAACCCAAAGTTCATACTTTCTGTGGGGGCCATCTTGGAACGCCCCTTTTGTGCAATTTCATTAATGTCCTTTGCATATAAAAAAAATAATTATTTACAACATATAAGAAGAATGCAATAAATATGTAAGGGAAGGTAAATGCTATTAAATAGCGGTGGAGGGGTAGTGGAGAAAAAAATATATATATTACCTACTGGCGGTCGCCAGTAGGTAGTTATAGTCAGGACCTAGTTTCCATAGGAAAAGCGTTTTTTGATTTGCCAATAACTTTGGCGCCGGTTGACGAATCTTCGCGAAATTTTCAAAACTAGTGGGGTGCTCCAGGCAGCTCCTGTCTTAAAAGTTTCAGGGTGATTCGTCAAGCGGGGGCTGAGAAAAAGGGGGTCCCAAAACATGTTTTCCCCATGTTAATTTCCATAGGAAACTTTAGACAAAGCTACAGCCCGAACTGCTGAACAGAATTACACCAAATTTGGCAAAAAGGTAGCGCTTGATTCAGAAAGCGACCTTTTTTTTAAATGGTGTAAATCCGTTCAGTAGCTCATGAGGAATTAAAAAAAGAAAAAGTTTCGATATCTAGGGCAGCGGTGGGTTCGCGAACCCTCCTGAGCATGAGCTTCATTCTCATTGGCTGCCAACACTCCAAACCAGGAAGTGTTGGCAGCCATCTTGTGACTACAAGAAAACAGAAAAAAGAGGTTAAAAAACAAGAAAAGGGGGCAGGGTAGAAAAACCCTGACCACCTAGGCCTGCTCAGGGGGTCCCACAAGGACCCCCAGGGCCCAAAAAAGCATTTTTTTAAAAAATAATTTCGGCGGAATTCGCGTTGGGGTCGCGAATCCCGCCAAAATTTAAAAAAAAATTGAAGCGCTTAGGCAATCAGGTCTCTTTACTCACAGACCCGCTTTTACCTCCTGTGCCGCTTGCAATAAATTTTCCTGCTGAATGAACGGACAGTAGGGCTGATATACAGGCGAGGACGCAAGGCGTGTTGTGGTCACTGCTTCCCTTATGGATGAGAAATCGGTTTGGTTCCAACTACGGAGGAGGGGAGCTTGGATTGAGTTGATGTGGGTTTGTTAAAGGATTCCCTGGTAGCGTTCGGCTGTGTAAAAAGAACTCCCCCTGCACCTGCACCGCTGCCCGATTTCCACGGTAAGTGAAGATCCGACATTTATCGGGGTCGGGGGTGACATTGGTTGTCAGCACAGTGTGTGTGTCAGAAAGCCCGGTTTTGCTGCAGTCTTTTGCATCCGTGCCTCCCTCCTGTCCGTTTTAGGTGGCACTTGCATTTCCCTGCGAAAACAAGCTTCCAGTTCCAACCTTACATGCGTTTACCCCGCTGGAGTTTTATTTTTGAAGGCATTTTGCCAGGAACGGCTATTGGAGAAGGAACTGGAAATGTGTGGGGTGTTTACGAAGCAGCAGCCCTGCCATTCCGACAAACAAACCAAAAAGTGGGGAGAGGAAAAGCTGCAGAACAGAGAGAAAAGAGATAAACTCAGGGGTCCTCTCTCACAGGGCTGAAGGCAGGGAGGGGGTGGTACTCCAGCAACTGTCTGCAGTATTCAAATGTGTGCAGAGATATCTGGAAACTGCCTGCAGCTTCATTTTCTTCGGATAAGCAGCAACCCCTCACCTCCCAACTAACCGGCATTTCAACCCCTTTGGCGAGATCCGCTTCACACCAAGACTAAAAATCGCTGACTTCCAAATGTAGCAATTAAAAACAATCGCGGATTTCGACGACTGGATTTTTACGGACAGGACTTGGGGGAAAGAACCTTCTGGCTGCCAATGGACTGAAAACAAACATTTCATTCTATTATCGTTGACAACGCTCGAGCTGCTGGTCTGTTTTGTGTGAAATTTCTGGTTTGGTGTTGCGGGGCACACCGTACGCAGACCCATTTGCTTGGATTATTTCTGCAAAGGGACTGGAAGTGAAAAAAGAAGCGCCTACTCGCAGTGAGGAAAATGCAAAATGCTGTGTTCCCAAAACGCAGGGAGGGTGTTCCACTGTCATAACCCCCACCGAATGGTATGCATACTAATGTCCTCTGCTGTGTGTAATGTTGCTGTCCCTCTCTCCTCGCTGAGGTCGGTGTCGTGCATTTCTTCTGCACATGGCGACCCGAAGGCGTATAAAAAAGAGCCGACTTTACCCTGTCTTTCTTTGAGCTGCTTTGCAGGCGTGATTTCACCCAGGCTTATAAATGTCCTTGTATTCTCCTTTTTTTTGCAAGCGGATTAAACCCCAAATTCACACCCTCCACTTCCTTAGTAGCTGCATTGTGCCCCCCAACCCAAGTTTTCTCCTTCCTTCACCTTATTGCGTGTATATCCCCCCAGCCCAAACTCATCGCCTCCCAATTAGGTGTTTTTGTGCCCCATAACGTCCACCCCGGGGCTCGGGAGTGGAAACGTACTTTGGAGCAAAGCATGCCCTCGATGTGTCATGCGAACTGGCATCCCCTGCAGAATGATTCATCACGCCCTCCCATCACACTGGGCATCATAAACTTTCAGGTTAGCGAATCCCACCACTTATGCCTTGCACCGCGGCGTGCAACATTTCTCATTCCCTGCCGTCCTGGGGGTTGGTAGGGGGTGGCGGGGGTTGGGGGCACTGCTGTGATTTGTAATATTCTCACAACCTGATGATCGTGTCCGCCTTGTCTGAGCTGCGGCTGCCGATCGGTTTAGCCTCAGGCACAACGAGTGGGGCTTCTGAAACTAGAGTGCGTGGGGGTGGAGGGGGGTGTTAGGAGGGGGCCTGAAGAAAGGATGCTTTGGTTTGGTCCAATACTTGTGTGCTGATAGGTCCGCTACTGTACCTTCCAGAAGACTGCAGCGTGAGGCTATGGGGGCGGGGTGGTTGAGCTAAGCGTGTTTCATTGGTGTATTAGGTGTGTGGGTTCAGGAGACTCAGTCGTGTTTACCTTAAAAACCTTAAACTCCCTCCGTAAATCCCGCACACAGACCAGATCATGGAGTTCAGTCAGCACTCAGATATAGATTTGAATCACAGGTGCCGCAATCAGGATGCACTCTCCAAGCAATGCCTGAATTATGCCTCAGATAAAAAGAGGAACAAGATGGAACCTCGCCTGTTGCCGTCGTTTAGTCAGACCTCATTCTCTTGAAGACCATCACACTGCGAGCGAGAGATCTTTCGTAGCTTTCCTCTCTTTCTTACATAGTAAGATTTATTTTTTGGGGAATATCAAAATCGTTAATAACACCCTATCCTCCGTTTGGAAATAAATGCACTATGCCTCCCAGTTTTGGTTCTCCAAAAATCACAATGCAGAGGTACGCTAATGAAATTGTACTTCAAGGGGGTTGCTAAAAATACTTGTGGCGGATGCTATACCCCTACTTCAAATAACCTAGTAATTATGTCAGATATTAGTGAATTAGTGCCTGCAATAATCTAAAAACACAAAGGTTGTCTCATCGTTATTTAGTTTTAGCAGTGGACTACTCTTTTTTGAACGAGGCAAAAACAAGCCACAACACCTTGTTTACGCTTTGCATTTAGTTGAAGGACGCGCTGCTCTACTTGTGAAGTCTCCTAGCTACCCATGCGTCAGACACTTAACATGTGAAGAAACCGCAAAACGACACTTGCATGTAAAAAAAAAAATGCAGTGCTGCCCTTCCTGGAAGAATCCACAAGGTGGTAGTGTGCGAGCTTTTTACGCAACAATTCCTTTACTGCGCGGTCAATTGCTTGAACAATTTAGTTTAATTATAAACAAAACTGTCCCCTCAGGGCCCCCGTGGCATGGGAGCTCTATGACTGCATGCAAAACAATGGCGCACAGGCCAGCCAGGACGACACCCTTGACAGACAGACCTAATTTGGCTGACAGGCCGGCAGAGAAGCGCGGGTCAGCAAGGAGCGGCCTCCTTCCCAAGCTGAGGGTGGCTGTCACAGCCAGAGGTCACATTTAAGAATTAGAATATTTTCTCGCTCAGAATAGGACGCGTGCACTCTAATTGTATGCTTGGCTCACACGCACGTTTAATGGAGGCAATACCTCATCATGAATGGTTTTATTTAGGGGCTATGCAATCAAACGTTACCGAGGAGATGACAGGAATTCATTGCGCAGGAAACGACTGCGTTTTTGTGAGGTTTCTTGTCAATGTGCTTCCTTTGGGGATGAAGAGCCCTGACTGGGTCATTTCTCAACTTGCTTCTTTTGTGGCTAACCAAACTTCTCTCTGAAGCCCACTCATTGCCCCTGTGTATGACGAAGGGGAATTTGCTAACCTCAACTGTAGATGACAGAAGCGCCTTAAAGTCTCTGAGCAAAGCGCACTCAAAACACTGTAATGAAATAATCTGGTCTGTCAGGACAAGATGTCTGCTTGGCATCAGCACTGAGTTCCACCAAAGCCTTTTACAGAGAATTCACAATGCGTGGCACCACTACAGCAGCCAGGAAGTTAAGCAGGGTTTTGAGTATGGCTGTGGCCTGGAAGTGCGCCACAGGGAAGGACTTGGCACAATGAAAGTGCCCCACAGCTGACCTCTGAATATGATTTGGCTGCTGGCGAGTGACAGGAAGAAGCTACTTACAAGAGCCATCATTGTTTGGGGCAGTGAGAGAAGGCGAGTTTATCTGAAGTAGGGAACTGCGCAATAGAGGGAGGGAGATTAACGAGGTATGACGTTACTCAATTTTTCGGAGAGGTTTTTTGTCAGTACGATATGCAAAAAACAATGTTTAATATGGAGAAATAAAAATAAAATAAAATAAGTTTTTAAAGAATATTGCTTGCTGGGCTGACCCACATCGATGTTTGCTTCGGTGCCATATATATTCATTTGCGAGAATCAGCAATAAAGGGTGGATGACGTTTCAACAACATGATTGCATTATAATGACTTTGGGGCCCAACGCTTCCTCGGATGAACACATTTAAGAGAGACAGTGGTAAAAGGGTGAAATGCAAATGATCCTACATAAGTGAGTGACTAATGAGCCACAATTTAAATTTGATATTATTTTGAACGAGTCTAAGTGATAAAAAGAAAAAGGGCACATATCCAGGAGTAAATTTACTTTATCATTTTGTATCACACACGCTGGTCTACTAGTGCACCTCATTCTGCAACTGGGTTCCCTTGAATTTTGTTACACATTTGTCTCAGTGTCACTATGTCCTGGCATCGGGTAACTCTTTTTCTCCACACTGCTCTCCCAATGTTCCTCTTCCTGACAGAAGGTGCCCCTGACTCTCTTCTTACTGTGCCAAAAGGGGGTCTTTATGCTAATTTTAGATGTCCCTGTTATTCCATTGGTTTCCAAGAGCACCTCTTTCCTGAAACGTGGGGTCCCAGCTGTCTCTCACTCCTCCGTCCCAGCACACATCCATCCTAGCAGTAAGTACCTGACCCTTTCCTCACACTGCCCTTTCAGTGCACATCTGTCCTGATGCCCCACGTCCTTTAATTGTGTGCATGGCTCTCTTAATGTCTCATTTTCTTTACATTCAGCCCCCCTTTCTTTCTTCACATTTCTATTACAGTGCAGCCTCATTCTGACACTAGGGCCCTTGCTGTTCTGCACGACGATCTCTCAGTGTGCCTCTATATTGATGATCAGTAGTCCTAACATCCCCCACACATTTTGTTCTATGCTTCTAACTCATAGCACTGTGTGATTTTGTGCTCATTTAGTAACACATGGCTGTGTGCCCACTGCCTGGAACAGTGCATGCCTCTGTGCCCCCATGCAGCGGTGAGTGGATTCTTTCCCCCTCATATTAGTGACTGATCCCTTTTTACTTGTGTATCAGTGAATGGGTTTCTGCTCTGGTTCCACAGTAGTGCTTGCTGTTGTGCCGTCGTCCTGCTGCATTGCATAGCGCCATGCCCCTGTGGCATCCTACAGCTCTGTGCCTCTTGCACGGCCCTTTGGCAGTCCCTTTCACAAAAAAGTTTCAGCGCTCCATCCATCATCTCCTTGTGTTTGCTTTTTTCGCCCTAAGTTGGCAGGGTATGCCCAGACGTGGGTCCCTTGCTCACTTTGCCACTGGATTCATGCTAGCCTGGCTGATGAGGGCTGTTAGCCCGAAACCGGTCCCAGGATGCTTGTTTCCGGTTCAGGGAAGACATGGCTTGGCAGTTCGGGCTGGACTGTTCCCATGAGGCACAGGGTCAAGCCTGATTTGCATATAGCTGTGTCTGAACTGAGGTGGCAAAGTGAGCTAAAGAACGATGATGGATTCAACCCAGATCTGTGACTGGGGTGAGTGTCTGAAAAGTTTCAGCGCTCCGTCCATCATCTCCTTGTGTTTGCTTTGTTCGCCCTAAGTTGGCAGGGTATGCCCAGACGTGAGTCCCTTGTAGCTGCAGAGAGGTGTAAAAAGGGGTGTGGCCTCGGACCACCTCTCTGCAACGCAGCCCTGTGGCGCTTACTGGAGGTTCCTGGTGGGCTAGTTGGCCCCCAGGGACCCTCAGGATTCAAGGGGACTTAATCCCCCAACTTAAAACGTGCCACAGGGTGCGTTTGCACACTTGTCATGTCAGGCCCCGCCCCCTCCCTGCACCACTGTGCAAATGGGCCCTCTGGCACGTTGTAGGTTGGGGGATTAAGTCCCTTGAATCCTGAGGGTCCCTGGGTCCAACTAGCCCACCAGGTACCTCCAGTAAGCTCCCATGAGCTGCGTTGCAGAGAGGTGTAAAAAGGGGCGTGGCCTTGGACCACGTCTCTGCAAAGCAGCTCTGTGCTGCTTCCTGGAGGTACCTGGTGGGCTAGTTGGCCCCCAGGGACACTCAGGATTCAAGGGGACTTAATCCCCCAACTTACAATGTGCTAGGGGGCACATTTGCACAGTGGTGCAGGGAGCGGGCAGGGCCTGATATAAGAAGTTAGCAATCCTGCTGTGTGGGACTTACTGGTGGTAATAAAAGGGATAGTTGGCCCCCAAGGTTGACGTTGGGGGCCATGTCATTTGAGATGTCATCAGTGATGTCATCAGTGATGTCACTGACCATGTCATGATTGATGTAATATGTGACGTCATCAGCAGTGCATTGCGGGTGCGCGAGTTAAAGTTAGCTGAACTAAGTATAACGGGGGAATTTCTATGGTTTTTTACGAGAGAAATGTCCAACTAACTATAACGTCCCTGAAACCTATGGTTTTTTCAGTGAATATATATATATATATATATATATATATATATATATATATATATATATATATATATATATATATATATATATATATCTACTGGCGGTCGCCAGTAGATAGTTATAGTTAGGACCTATTTTCCATAGGAAATCCGCAACATTCTATTTGAAATAACTTTTGCGCCGATTGACGAATCTTCGCGAAATTTTCAAAACTCGTGGGGCGCTCCCGTCCGCTCCTATCCTGAAAGTCTCGGGGTGATTTGTCAAGTGGGGGCCGAGAAAAAAGGGGGGTCCCAAAACGTGTTTTCCCCATGCAATTTTCCATAGGAACCTTTCATCGCAGCTACAGCCTGAACTGCTGAACAGAATTACACCAACTTTGGCAAAAAGGTAGCCCTTGGTTCAGAGTTGTGCCTTTTGGTTAAATGGTGTAAATCCGTTCAGTAGTTCCTGAGAAAATCAAAAGTAAAATCACATATATATCTGGGCGAAGCCTAACCACACATGTCATTGTGAGATCTGATTGGCTGTCAGCACTTCATCCTGGAATTGCTGGCAGCCATCTTGGGACCAATATACATGATAGTACCCCATTGAAATGCATTGTAGTGAATCAAAGATTTTGAGGGTTACCAAAAGGAGAACTATAAAGGGTGATAACAGACTTTAGTTACATTAGAATTCATTTGTTGATGGTACCATACTCATTTCAGGAATTGTGGTGTGTTCTAAGGTGATTTTACCCTGTGAAAAACCTTCTGCTGGGATATCATGAATCATGTTTGAGAGAAAACTAGTTTTGGAAGGTGCTCCAGAAGCTAAAATGAGAGCATATTTTCTGTAAATTCACATTATCTTTCTCAGTCATGTGAGAATGAAGTCTGACATTCTCAGTAAAACATGTACATCCAACAAGGGCAGAGACTGTCAGTTGATTCCTTTGTGTTCTACTGCAGCTTCCCAGAGTGTTCTAAAGAACAACTAGAGTGCTAACAGCCTTACTTATGACAAAAGTATGGCACACCTGAAGCCATCTTGATTGGGATAAACTGGTAACACTTAAAACATTTAATTTAAAAAGGAACAAAATGATGGGGTTCATTTTGTCATAGAAATTATGGTTAGTGCTGTAGAAAGAAAAATTAGGACATGTTTCAAGTGTGATCTCAAATATCTTCCTGTTATATTTCAAGAGGAGCAGCCTGCCAGTTGATGCCTTTGTGTTCTACTGCAGCTTCCCAGCGTGTTCTAAAGAACAACTAGAGTGCTAACAGCCTTCCTTATGACAAAAGTATGGCACACCTCAAGCCATCTTGATTGTAATAAACCGGTAACACTTAAAACATTTAATTTAAAAAGGAACAAAATGAGGGGGTTCTTTTTGAAATAGAAATTATGGTTAGTGCTGCAGGAAGAAAAATTAGGGCATGTTTTAAGTGACATCTCAAATCCTCTTCTATTTCATTAGAAAATTCTGACATGCAGACTGAAACAATCACTTTCAATACCAGCAGCAGACTTCCAGTTAACTCCCTGGTGAGCAGTAGCTTTAGTACAGTGATCTAATGAGCAACTAGAGTGCTAACATTCTGAATTTATGGCAAATGTGAGACACATCTGAATGCCTTCTTGATGGAATCAAAGTAAAAACTGAAAGCATTTCCTACTGAGGAGACTGCAGTAAATGAGGAAATTAGGAAACTTCATAACAAAGAAGTCTTCCAAGATGGCCACCAGAGAAAAAGAGCCAAAAATGTAGCACAAATATTACCCAGATGTAGCCCACATATAGCCCAATGACAAAAGTGTGCAAAACACTTTTATTTTTAGTTTTTTTGCAGTTTTATGTAGTGCAGACTGGTCAGGTATTGGAGCGTTGCATCTTAAAACATGACCCCCTACACTACAAAAACACCACTGCACTACCCTAAACCCTAAAACACTACCCCCAGCATGACCCCCTACACTACACAAGCACCACTGCACTATCCTAAACCCTAACACACTACCCCGAGCATGACCCCCTACACTACCCAAACACCACTGCAATACCCTAAACCCTAAAACACTATCCCCAGCACGACCCCCTACACTACCCAAACACCACTGCACTAACCTAAATCCTAAAACACTACCCCCAGCACGACCCCCTACACTACCCAAACACCACTGCACTACCCTAAAACATGACCCCCTATACTACACAAAGCACCACTGCACTATCCTAAACCCTAAAACACTACCCCCAGCATGACCCCCTACACTACACAAACACCGCTGCACTACCCTAAACCCTAAAACACTACCCCCAGCATGACCCCCTAAACTACAGAAGCACCACTGCACTACCCTAAACCCTAAAACACTACCCTCAGCACGACCCCCTACACTACACAAACACCACTGCACTACCCTAAACCCTAAAACACTACCCCCAGCATGAACCCCTACACTACCCAAACACCACTGCACTAACCTAAATCCTAAAACACTACCCCCAGCACGACCCCCTATACTACCCAAACACCACTGCACTCACCCTAAAACATGACCCCCTACACAAACACCACTGCACTACCCTAAACCCTAAAACATTACTCCCAGCACGACCCCTACACTACACAAGCACCACTGCACTACCCTAAACCCTAAAACACTACCCCCAGCACAACCCCCTACACTGCCCGAACACCACTGCACTGCCCTAAACCCTGAAACACCAGCCTCTGCACGACCCCTACACTGCCCGAACACCACTGCACTGCCCTAAACCCTGAAACACCACCCCAGCACGACCCCCTACACTGCCCGAACACCACTGCACTGCCCTAAACCCTAAAACACCACCCCCTTCATGACCCCCTACACTGCCCGAACACCACTGCACTGCCCTAAACCCTGAAACACCACCCCCAGCATGACCCCCTACACTGCCCGAACACCACTGCACTGCCCTAAACCCTGAAACACTACCCCCAGCAAGACCCCCTACACTGCCCGAACACCACTGCACTGCCCTAAACCCTGAAACACTACCCCCAGCACAACCAACTACACTGACCGAACACCACTGCACTACCCTAAACCCTGAAACACCAGCCCCAGCAAGACCCCTACACTGCCCGAACACCACTGCACTGCCCTAAACCCTGAAACACCAGCCCCAGCAAGACCCCCTACACTGCCCGAACACCACTGCACTGCCCTAAACCCTGAAACACCACCCCCAGCAAGACACCCTACACTGCCCGAACACCAATGCACTGCCAAACCCTGAAACACCACCCCCAGCAAGACCCCCTACACTGGCCGAACACCACTGCACTGCCCTAAACCCTGAAACACCACCCCCTGCACGACCCCCTACACTGCCCAAACACCACTGCACTGCCCTAAACCCTGAAACACCACCCCCTGCATGACTCCCTACACTGCCCGAACACCACTGCACTGCCCTAAACCCTGAAACACCAACCCCCAGCACAACACCCTACACTGCCCGAACACCACAGCACTGCCCTAAACCCTGAAACACCATCCCCAGCACGACCCCCTAAACTGCCCGAACACCACTGCACTGCCCTAAACCCTGAAACACCACCCCTGCATGACCCCCTACACTGCCGGAACACAACTGCACTGCCCTAAACCCTGAAACACCACCCCCAGCACGACCCCTACACTGCCCGAACACCACTGCACTGCCCTAAACCCTGTAACACCACCCCCAGCACGACCCCCTACACTGCCCAAACACCACTGCACTGCCCTAAACCCTGAAACACCACCCCCTGCACAACTCCCTACACTGCCCGAACACCACTGCACTGCCCTAAACCCTGAAACACCAACCCCAGCACAACACCCTACACTGCCCGAACACCACTGAACTGCCCTAAACCCTGAAACACCTCCCCCAGCACAACCCCTACACTGCCCGAACACCACTGCACTGCCCTAAACCCTGAAACACCACCCCCTGCATGACCCCTACACTGCCGGAACACAACTGCACTGCCCTAAACCCTGAAACACCACCCCCAGCACGACCCCCTACACTGCCCGAACACCACTGCACTGCCCTAAACCCTGTAACACCACCCCCAGCACGACCCCCTACACTGCCCGAACACCACTGCACTGCCTACCCTGAAACAGTACCCCAGCAAGACCCCTACACTGCCCAAACACCACTGCACTGCCCTAAACCGTGAAACATCACCCCAGCAAGACCCCTACACTGCCTGAACACCACTGCCCTAAACCCTGAAACACCACCCCCAGCAAGACCCCCTACACTGCCCGAACACCACTGCACTGCCCTAAACCCTGAAACACCACCTCCAGCACAACCCCCTACACTGCCGGAACACCATTGCTCTGCCCTAAACCCTGAAACACTAGCCCCAGCACGACTCCCTACACTGCCTGAACACCATTGCTCTGCCCTAAACCCTGAAACACTAGCCCCAGCATGACTCCCTACACTGCCCGAATACCACTGCACTGCCCTAAACCCTGAAACACCAGCCCCAGCAAGACCCCCTACACTGCCCGAACACCACTGCACTGCCCTAGACTCTGAAACACTACCCCCAGCACGACCCCCTACACTACACAAGCACCACTGCACTATCCTACACCCTAACACACTACCCCAGCATGACCCCCTACACTACCCAAACACCACTGCACTACCCTAAACCCTAAAACACTACCCCCAGCACGACCCCCTATACTACCCAAACACGACTGCACTAACCTAAATCCTAAAACACTACCCCCAGCACGAACCTCTACACTACCCAAAGACCACTGCACTACCCTAAAACATGACCCTCTACACTACACAAGCACCACTGCACTATCCTAAGCCCTAAAACACTACCCCCAGCATGACCCCCTACACTACACAAACACCACTGCACTGCCCTAATCCCTAAAACACTACCCCCAGCATGACCCCCTACACTACACAAGCACCACTGCACTACCCTAAACCCTAAAACACTACCCTCAGCACGACCCCCTACACTACACAAACACCACTGCACTACCCTAAACCCTAAAATACTACCCCCAGCATGACCTCCTACACTACACAAACACCACTGCACCACCCTAAACCTTAAAACACTACCCCCAGCACGACCCCCTATACTACCCAAACACCACTGCACTACCCTAAAACATGACCCCCTACACAAACACCACTGCACTACCCTAAACCCTAAAACACTACTCCCAGCACGACCCCCTACACTACACAAGCACCACTGCACTACCCTAAACCCTAAAACACTACCCCCAGCACGACCCCCTACACTGCCTGAACACCACTGCACTGCCCTAAACCCTGAAACACCAGCCCCTGCACGACCCCCTACACTGCCCGAACACCACTGCACTACCCTAAACCCTGAAACACCACCCCCAGCATGACCCCCTACACTGCCCGAACACCACTGCACTGCCCTAAACCCTGAAACACCACCCCTTCATGACCCCCTACACTGCCCGAACACCACTGCACTGCCCTAAACCCTGAAACACCACCCCCAGCATGACCCTCTACACTGCCCGAACACCACTGCACTGCCCTAAACGCTGAAACACTACCCCCAGCAAGACCCCCTACACTGCCCGAACACCACTGCACTGCCCTAAACCCTGAAACACTACCCCCAGCACGACCCCTACACTGACCGAACACCACTGCACTACCCTAAACCCTGAAACACCTGCCCCAGCAAGACCCCCTACATTGCCCGAACACCACTGCACTGCCCTAAACCCTGAAACACTACCCCCAGCAAGACCCCCTACACTGCCCGAACACCACTGCACTGCCCTAAACCCTGAAACACTACCCCCAGCACGACCCCTACACTGACCGAACACCACTGCACTACCCTAAACCCTGAAACACCAGCCCCAGCAAGACCCCCTACATTGCCCGAACACCACTGCACTGCCCTAAACCCTGAAACACCAGCCCCAGTAAGACCCCCTACACTGCCCAATCACCACTGCACTGCCCTAAACCCTGAAACACTACCCCCAGCACGACCCCTACACTGACCGAACACCACTGCACTAACCCTAAACCCTGAAACACCAGCCCCAGCAAGACCCCCTACATTGCCCAAACACCACTGCACTGCCCTAAACCCTGAAACACCAGCCCCAGTAAGACCCCCTACACTGCCCAAACACCACTGCACTGCCCTAAACCCTGAAACACCACCCCCAGCAAGACACCCTACACTGCCCGAACACCAATGCACTAAACCCTGAAACACCACCCCCAGCAAGACCACCTACACTGGCCGAACACCACTGCACTGCCCTAAACCCTGAAACACCACCCCCTGCACGACCCCCTACACTGCCCAAACACCACTGCACTGCCCTAAACCCTGAAACACCACCCCTGCACAACTCCCTACACTGCCCGAACACCACTGCACTGCCCTAAACCCTGAAACACCAACCCCCAGCACAACACCCTACACTGCCCGAACACCACTGAACTGCCCTAAACCCTGAAACACCTCCCCCAGCACAACCCCCTACACTGCCCGAACACCACTGCACTGCCCTAAACCCTGAAACACCACCCCTGCATGACCCCTACACTGCCGGAACACAACTGCACTGCCCTAAACCCTGAAACACCACCCCCAGCACGCACCCCCTACACTGCCCGAACACCACTGCACTGCCCTAAACCCTGTAACACCACCCCCAGCACGACCCCCTACACTGCCCGAACACCACTGCACTACCCTGAAACAGTACCCCCAGCAAGACCCTCTACACTGCCCAAACACCACTGCACTGCCCTAAACCGTGAAACATCACCCCAGCAAGACCCCCTACACTGCCTGAACACCACTGCCCTAAACCCTGAAACACCACCCCCAGCAAGACCCCTACACTGCCCGAACACCACTGCACTGCCCTAAACCCTGAAACACCACCTCCAGCACAACCCCCTACACTGCCTGAACACCATTGCTCTGCCCTAAACCCTGAAACACTAGCCCCAGCACGACTCCCTACACTGCCCGAATACCACTGCACTGCCCTAAACCCTGAAACACCAGCCCCAGCAAGACCCCCTACACTGCCCGAACACCACTGCGCTGCCCTAGACTCTGAAACACCAGCCCCAGCAAGACCCCCTACACTGCCCGAACACCACTGCACTGCCCTAAACCCTGAAACACCAGACCCAGCATGACCCCCTACACTGCCCGAACACCACTGCACTGCCCCTAAAACCTGAAACACCAGCCCCAGCACGACCCCCTACACTGCCCGAACACCACTGCACTGCTCCTAAACCCTGAAACACCAGCCCCAGCACGACCCCCTCACACTGCCCGAACACCACTGCCCTGCCCTAAACCCTGAAACACCAGCCCCAGCATGAGCCGCTTACACTGCCCGAACACCACTGCACTGCCCTAAACCCTGAAACACCACCCCCTGCACCACCCCCTACACTGCCCGAACACCACTGCACTGCCCTAAACCCTGAAACACCACCCCCAGCACGACCCCCTACACTGCCCGAACACCACTGCACTGCCCAAAACCCTGAAACACCACAACCCTGCACGACCCCCTACACTGCCCAAACACCACTGCACTGCCCTAAACTCCTGAAACACCACCCCGCACGACCCCCTACACTGCCCGAACACCACTGCACTGCCCAAAACCCTGAAACACCACCCCAGCACGACCCCCCTTTACTGCCCGAACACCACTGCACTGCCCCACACCCTGAAACACCACCCCAGCACGACCCCCTACACTGCCCGAACACCACTGCCCTAAACCCTGAAACACCACCCCCTGCACGACCCCCTACACTGCCCGAACACCACTGCACTGCCCTAAACCCTGAAACACCACCCCTGCACGACCCCCTACACTACCCGAACACCACTGCACTGCCCTAAACCCTGAAACACCACCCCCAGCACGACCCCCTACACTCGCCTGAACACCACTGCACTGGCCTAAACTCCTAAAACACCACCCCCAGCATGACCCCCTACACTGCCCGAACACCACTGCACTGCCCTAAACCCTAAAACACTACTCCCAGCACGACTCCCTACACTACCCGAACACCACTGCACTACCCTAAACCCTAAAAATACTCCCCCAGCATGACCCCCTACACTACCTGAAACACGACTGCACTGCCCTAAACCCTCAAACACTCCCCCAGCACGACCCCCTACACTACCCGAACACCACTGCACTGCCCCTAAACCCTAAAACACTACACCCTACACTACACAAACACCACTGCACTACTCCTAAACCCTAAAAACTACCCCCAGCACGAACCCCTATACTACCCAAACACCACTGCACTACTCCTAAACCCTAAAACACTACCCCCAGCAGTACCCCCTACACTACCCAAACACTACTGCACTACCCTAAACCCTAAACCACTACCCCCAGCAGTACCCCTACACTACCCAAACACTACTGCACTACCCTAAACCCCTAAACCACTACCCCCAGCAGTACTCCCTACACTACCCAAACACCATTGCACTACCCTAAACCCTAAAAACACTACCCCCAGCAGTACCCCCTACACTACCCAAACACCACTGCACTACCCTAAACCCTAAACCACTACCCCCAGCATGACCCCCTACACTACCCAAACACCACTGCACTACCCTAAGCCCTAAAACACTACCCCCAGCATGACCCCCTACACTACCCAAACACCACTGTACTACCCCTAAACCCTAAAACACTCCCCCAGCACGACTCCCTACACTACCCAAACACCACTGCACTACCCTAAACCCTAAATCTACCCCCAGCATGACCCCCTACACTACACAAACACCACTGCACTACCCTAAACCCTAAAACACTACCCCCAGCACAACCCCCTTCACTACCTAAACACAACTGCACAATTTGTTACAGCGTTGCAACACAGGCCTGTGGTAGCTTACTGGAAGTACTCTGGTGGCTAGTTGGGCCCCAGGGACCCTCAGGATTCAAGGTGACCTAATCCCCCAACTTAAAATGCGCCACGGGGCGCGTTTGCACAGTGGTGAAGGGAGGGGCGGGGCTTCAGGTGACATGTGCGCAAACACGCCTGGTGGTGCTTTAAGTTGGGGAATTACTTCCCCTTGAATCCTGAGGGACCCTGGGGCCAACTCAGCCCACCAGGTACCTTCAGTAAGCACAACAGAGTTGCGTTGCAGAGAGATGAAAAAGGTGCGAGGCCTCGGAACGCCTCTCTGCAACTCAGCTCTGTGGTCCTAACTGTAGGTACCTGGGGGCGAGTTGGGCCCCAGGGACCCTCAGGATTTAAGGGGGACTTAATCCCACAACTTAAAACACGCCACGGGGTGCGTTTGCACAGTGGTGAAGGGAGGGGGGCCTGAGGTGTTGCGCGTTTTAAGAGGTAGTTTTAATCATCCCCCTGCCCTATTATGTACTAGGGACTTACAGAGGAGGTCATGCTAATCACAGGGGTACCCCAACGCATAGTGTTCCCTAGTGTATGTAGGTGTTTTCACTGTATTCTAAGTGTTCTTCTAGCATAGCACTGGCTCTGGGTAGTCAGAGTCAGTTACCACCAGTACCCGTCTGAAAAAGTTGTGGGCACAGGATGATTTTGCAACAAGGCCTCTTTCTGCTCCTCTGTTGGTTCTTTCTGCACATCTATTGCTTCTTCCTGCACTTTTCTTCGTCTTTGTGGACTTCTGTTGCTTCTTTGTGCATTTCTTTTGCTTCTTTCTGTGCATTTTTTCTTCTTTTTCTTCACATGTCCTACCTCTGTAGGCATAGTTAGAAACTATCATTTAAAAACCTTTGAAATTCACTTAAAAATCATAGGTTTCAAGCACGTTATAGTTAGAAATTAGCATTTAAAAAACACCTTGAAATTCAATGAAAAACCATAGGTTTCAGACACGTTATAGTTAGAAATTAGCATTTAAAAAACCTTTGAAATTCATTGAAAAAAACCATAGGTTTTAGGACAGTTATAGTTAGTTTGACATTTCACTCGCACAAAACCATAGAAATTCCCCCGTTATAGTTAGTTCAGCTAACTATAACTCGCGCCCCCGCAATGCACTGCTGATGACGTCACATATTACATCACTTCATGACATGGTCAGTGACATCACTGATGACATCTCAAATGACATCACTGATGACATCACTGATGACATCATCCATGTGATAATTTCATGCATCTTCTCACACCCTAATATAACTTTTGATACACCCACTCTAAATTACAGACTGCCATTCTCAAAACCATACACACTCCAATACCAATAACTACATACCCACTCACTGATTCTTAGGTCTACACACACATATCTACTCACTCACCCGTACAGTCACTCATACTTACAGTCACTAAGTACAGGACTATCATATGCACTCATACACCTATATAAACACTCACACACCGCCACTCATCCATAGAGGTACTCACACACCTAGTCAGTCATGCAAAAAATTAATCACACACCCATTTACTCACCTATACAGTTATACACACACCAGCTCACTTACTCATACAAATACTAGCACATTCTTACGCTCTTATACAATAACTGATACAAGCACACACGCATCCATACAGCCACTCTCACAATCACACACTCTCACTTATAGCCATTTAAATACTCTAACACACATATATACTGCCTTTTACATATGTAGTTACTCGCACATGTACCACTGAGATATACATTCACTCACTAACACACTCCATACACACACTCACCCACCCAAGCAGTCCATCACAGATGCACTCTTGAAATCATGCACCCAGTGAATCACCCACTCACACATCTATGTACAGAGTCACACACACCTCACCCACACAAACACTCAGGCAGCCATACAGATACTCAGAGAACCAATCAATAACCCATATAGACACTCATGTAGCTATTCGCAAATCCATGCATCCACTTACACACCAACAAACAGATGGATACAGACATTCACACAGTTTAGTCACTAACCCATGCATTCAGTAAGATAAGTTTAATCACTCACTTGTAGTCAGTCACGCACGTACTAAATCATCCATTCAGACACTTATACACCCACTCTTTCTTCAATACGCCTTTCCCTCTATATATTAAACATATTTAAACTTTACAGAAACACACAGTCACTGGATAATGTCATCAGTGATGTCATTTGAGATGTCATCAGTGATGTCACTGACCATGTCATGAGTGATGTAATATGTGACATCATCAGCAGTGCATTGCGGAGCGTGAGTTATAGTTAGCTGAACTAACTATAACGGGGGAATTTCTATGGTTTTGTACGAGTGAAATGTCCAACTAACTATAACTGTCCCTAAAACCTATGGTTTTTTCAGTGAATTTCAAAGGTTTTTTAAATGCTCATTTCTAACTATAACGTGTCTGAAACCTATGGTTTTTTCAGTGAATATATATATATATATATATATATATATATATATATATATATATATATATTACCTACTGACAATAGCCATTAGGTAGTTATAGTTAGGACCAACTATTGCCATATAGAGAAAGCATTTTTTGTTTTGCTAATAACTTTGGTGCCATTGATGAATCTTCACAAAATGTTCCAAAAACAGTGCCCTACTTTGCCTAGTTCTGTTGGGAAAGAAAAAGGGGAGGTCCCAAAACACTTTTTCCCCATGCAATGTCTATGGGGATTTTGGCAGTTTCTAGACAGGGCTACAGCCCGAAGCGCTGACAGAATCACACAAAATTTGGCAGAAAGCTAGATCTTGGTCCAGAAAGAGTCCCTATTGTTGACTTAGTGTAAATCTGTTCATTAGTGTGGAGTTATTAAAGAAATTTATAGATATCTAGGGATGCAGACCCTTCGCTGATCTGCCCGCAGATCTACCCATGGGGATCCGTGATCCAGAAGAAAGGCAAGGCCCTGACTGTCTGGCTGCAACATGAAAGAAAAGTTGCAACTGCCATTTTGTTTGTCGCTTGGCCTGAGGAAGGGAAAATAAAGTGTCAAAACACATAAGAGGTCAAGATACAGGTTGGCCTGAATTGTGAATTTGTGGATACCAGCAGGATCCGCAGATCTGAAGCCAAATGAAAATAAATCACCCACTCTCAGACACTATGCCCCGCCAAGCGCACAGCCAAAAGCCGCTGGCCCCAGGGCCTGAGTGTTTGTCATTAACGTACAGCAATTATACAATACTTTATTTCAGTGAAAACCATAGAAATGAACTGAAAACAAAGGTTACTGGGACGTTATAGTTAGGTTCACGTCCCCCTCATCAAAAACATAGAAATTCAGCAGTTATAGCTATAGTTATAGTCATACTTATCTGAAGAAACTATAACCTGTGCCATTAAGTAACTTTAAGCCATGAGTTATAGCTTCTCCAGCATAAGTGCAACTATAACTGCTGAATTTCTCTATGGTTTTGTGTGGCGTAAATGTGAAAACTTAACTATAAACATCCCTGTAACATTTTTCTCTTTCTTTCAGTTAATTTCTTTATGGTTTTTTTAATGAAAGGCATACATATACATGTAAGTGACTGTATGGATGAGTGAGTGGGTGAGTCAGTGGCTGTATGGGTTAGTGAGTACATGTGTGAGGGGTGGTATGGCGTGAGTGAGTGTGTATGGCTGTGTGGGTGAGTAAGTTGATGGTCAGTGGTAAATGGGTGAGTAACTGCGTATGTGAAAGGCAGTATAGGTGTAGGGAGATGGGATATATGAGTGACTGTATGGGTGAGTGAGTGAATGTGTCATGTGACTGTATAGGTGGAGTAAGTGCATGTTAGTATCTGTATGAGTATGTGAGTGGGTATGTGTGTTATTCTTTATGGGTGAGTAAGTGGCTGTGTGATTGTATGGGTGAGTGGCAGTGTGTGTGAGTAGCTCTATGTGTGACTGACTCAGTGTGTGTGAGTGGCTGTATGCGTGTATGAGTGGATATATCAGTGGCTGTATTAGTGACTGAGTGGGTGTAAGGAATGGCTGTATGAGTGGATGTGTGTGTATATCTATGAATCAGTGAGTGGGTGTGTAAATACTGGTATGGGTCTGTGAATGGGTTTGTGAATGGTTGTGTGGGAATGGGAGTGGATGTATGAAAGGTTCTTTGGAGGTGTGAGTGGGTGCCTCAGTGATCTTCAGTAGATGATGTCATCAGTGATAAACACTGACCATGTCATGAGTGATGAAATATGTGGAGGAAATCATAGGCAGTGCACAAGTGCGGCACGAGCTACAGATAGCTCAGCTAACTCAGAGGTAACTGCTGAATTTCCCAGCTGTTTACGAGCGAAATGTGAGCCTAACTATATGGTCCCTGTAACCTTAGGTTTTTTTCAGTGAATAATATATGTATATATATTATTTAATTACCTAATGGAATTAGGAAATAAAATCAAAAAAACTTAGATATTCACTGAAAACCAAAGGTTACAGGGGATGTTAGACTTAGGCTCAGGTTTCACTCATACAGAACCAGTGAAATTCAGCAGTTATAGTTAGCTTAACTAACTATAAGTCACGCCCGCATGCACTGCATATGACCTCACATATTACATCACTTCATGACATGGTCAGTAACATTACTCATGACATGTCAAATTACATCTATGATGATGTCACTGATAACATCATCCAGTGACTGCGAGTGTTTTTAAAAAAGTTTATTAGTTAATTTGTAAGTTTTTTTGTTCTCTTTCCTATTTATAATGTCCCTTTAACCCAGAGGTCTTCAAACTTTTTGATGCCGAGGACCCCTTGTCAAACTTTTTTAGTCGTAAGGACCCCTTTCTCTGACAAAAACTTTTTAGAACCTGGTAACTTCTCGACAACCATAAACGCCTCTAAATTCCCACAGCAAATAATTCTTACAGTGGGGAAATAATATCAAACGGTGTTTAAAGCAAACCAAAGGTGAGTGAGCGTGGGGGAGTAGTCAAATGTGTAGCTAAAAGGGCCTCATTTATGAGGAATTGGCGTAGGGCAGCGCTTCAAGGCTTCTTGCTGCGCTGCCCTATGCCACTGTGAGAAAGGGGGTTGGAATGCACCTTTTTATGAAACACTGTGCATTCCTGTCCTTTTCTCTTGCGTTGGTGCACAAATTGCTGCATAGCACCAATATAGGTGGATATTTTTGTACAGGAAGGGCACTCTTCCCCTTCACAAAAACAATCCTGAGTGGTGTTTTCCTTCTTTCTATGTGAGCTGCAGAATGCAGCACACATGGAAAGAGAACAAAAGAGGAGAAATTAAAACATTTCTCCTCGTTACACTCTCCGCTGGGAGGCATCCGCTTTGGAGCTGCCTCAGGATTACTTGATTTTGTAAATATGGCCCAGCATCAAAATCCATGGGTATTAGCGTGGGAAACCCCACGCAAAGCCCATGGAAGACACCTCCTGACGCAGAGTAAGGCAACGAGTGACTTGCGCTCGTTATGTCTTACTCCATATCAATGAGGCCATGCAGAAGCCACGCTGGGTGACTTTGCACCGCCTTATAAGTATGGTTGAGAATCTTGCGCCGCCGGAGCTCAAAAGTGATGCTCCTTTGGGCTGATGCAAGCCTTCATGGCAACAGGCCTCCCAAAATATTCTGCACGCTTTTAGGTCTTTCACCATCAGGCATCTTCATATAAAATAATAATGGGCAGCGTAGTGAAAATAAATTTGCAAAGTTGTTGCTCAGTGGGAAATGCACTGTAGTACATTATGAAACCCTCTATCAGTTAATACACTGCAGAGGTCTATGTGTAACCAGAGAGACACAGAATTAAATCTTGATTGGTGCAGTGGAGAATAGTGAGGTGTATTTTTAGTGCTACAAGGTCACAGCCTATGCACAGAAAGCACTGTGAATATGCAAGTCATTATTTTATATACTTGCATTACACACAGTGTAAGATAGAGTCCTGCAAAACGTGCAAAATAGTTTTACAACAAAATAGTGCTTCCAAAAATGTAGATTTGGGTAATAATCAAGAGCCGTATGTAATGCAACTTATTTCTACATAACTGTCCCTTCAACATCTCTTTTTAGGGGTACTAGGGGCTGTGTAAATGCAGTTAAAATTGAAAGCAAGCACTTCTACAGCCCAGATGTTAACTTCCTTTGAACTACCATTCAAAAAAACAAATCTTTGTCATCACAAAGCTTGGAGTGATTTAATCAATTAAAGCCAGAACCAGCTCCCTAAGCACCCTTTTTACCCTTGCATATTAACTGGGATAGCCACATTTGCAATTCATTCAGGCAAGCAGGCACAAAAGCTTTTCTACAGCACTAAAGACTCAGTGGATAAAACTTCAGCTGATAACGATCTTAAATTAGCTGTCCCAGGACGGCGCTGTCTTTTTCCAAAACGAAAGCAAAGGTTTTGGATTGCAGGCACAAGTGACGCTGGGGAATGCGCGACTCCCTTTCCAGGACTCCGTGACGCCCCTGGGGTCGCGCCCACAGATTGAAGACTGCTTATGAACTTTGTTTTTTTCAGTGAATAATATATACATATATTATTCACTGAAAAACAAAGGTTACAGGGACATTATAGTTAGGAAATAGAAATAATAAAACCTCACAAATTCACTGACAAAAACCAAATGTTGGCAGAGACGTTAAAGTAAGGCTCACATTTTGCTCGTACAAAAACTGGAGAAATTGGCAAAGTTATAGTTAGCTGAGCTAACTATACCAGGCCCCCGCAATGCACTGCTTACCTCCCATATTACATCACTATGACATGGTCAGTGACATCACTGATTACATCATTGATGGTTATCTGAAATGACAATGATTACGACATTCACAAATGACATCACTGATGACATCACTGATGACATATCCAGTGATTCTGAGTGTTTTCTAAAAGTTACTGAGGTAAACATATATACCAAGGCAAGTGGTTGTGGGAGTGCCTGTACCAGTGGGTGAGTAGGTGGTGTATCGAACATTGAGTGGATATTTGAGAGACTGTATACATGAGTGAGTGGTCAGTTTTTGTAAGGTGATCGAATATGTGTGTCAGTGATGTAAATGAATAAGAGGGTACATGAGTAGCTGAATGAGTGACTGACCAGGTACATAACTGTCTGTATGGGTCAGCAACAGGGTACATGAGTGACTGTGTATGGGTGCATGAATGGGTGTGTAAGTGGTTCTATGGATGAGTGAGTGGCTGAATGGGCAGTGAGTGAATGGGTGTGTGAGAGACTGTATAGGTGAGTAAGTGAGTGTGAGAGAGGTTGCATGGGAGAGTATGTGCTTGTCTCAGTGACTGTATAGGTGAGTGAGTACATCTGTTAGTATATCTAAGTGAATAAGTGAGTGGATGTGTGGAATAACTTTATGGGTGAGTTAGTGGATGTGTGAGTGACTTGTATGAGTAAGTGAGTAGGTATGTGTGAGTATCTGTATGGGTGAATTGTCCAGTATGAGAATGGCTGTATGGGTGTAAGAGTGGGTGTGTAAGTGTATGTATGTCTGTACGAGTGGATGTGTGAGTGGCTGTATTGGTCCATGATTAGGTGCAAGAGTGGCTGTATATGTGAGTTAGTGGTTGTGTTAGTGGCTGTATGCATGAGTTGATGTGTTAGTGGGCTCTATGGATCAGTGAGTAGGTGTGTCACTGCTTGTATGGGTCTGCAAATGGGAATGTCAGTGGTTGTGTGCTGCGGGTGTATGAGATGAGTGTAACTTCATGTTTGACTGGTTCTGTGGATGATGTCATTATGATGTCATCATGATGTCATTTGAGATGTCATCAGTGATTTCATCAGTGATGTCATTTCATATGCCTTCAGTGATGTCACTGACCATGTCATGAGCATGTAACATGTGAGGTCATACAGTGCATTGTGGGGTGTAGGTTATAATTAGCACAGCTAACTATAACTTCAGAATTTCTCTGGTTTTGTATGAGTGGAATGTGAGCCTAACTATAATGTCCCTGTAACCCGTGGTTTTTACAGTGAATTTGTAAGGTTTTTTAAATGCTATTTCCTAACTGTTGAGTAATGAGGTGGCCTCCATGAGCTCAGTAATCCTGCTTTGTGGGATTTACTAAAAGGTAACAGAAATGGTTCTTGGTCCCCATGACCCTCAGGCAGCCAAGAAGACTTCATCCCCCGACAAGTAGCACATGAGGAGGCACGCTTGCAGAGTGGTGGAAAAAGGGGGAAGCGCTCTGATGAACTCTCAGCATCTCACTGTGTGGTACTTA